>OZ010792.1:443338847-444538847 GCA_963932465.1 Maratus speciosus | reverse complement strand
ACTTCGTCAAGATTGCGCAAACAAAGATCGTTAATTCTGTTGATCGGCCGCGAAAAAATATTGCCAATTTGATCAATCGGTCACAGAAAAAGAATCGGCAATCAAGTGAAGCAAAAAACCCTAATTTCATCAAAGGAACGCGGGGGAAAAATGTGAATTTCGACAAACGATCCTGGTAAACAATCGTGAATTTTACGAAATAGTCGTGGAAAAAAATCGTTAAAGAACCATGATTTTCGCGAAACGATCGTGGAAAAAAATTGTGAAATAACCGAAACGATCGCGGGAAAAAAAACGTGAATTTCGCGAAACGGTCGTGAAAAAAAAAATCGTGTATTTCGTGAAACAGTCGTGTATTTCGCGAAACGATCGTGGAAAAAAATCGTGTATTTCGCTAAACGATCGTAGAAACATTGTGAATTTCGCGAAACGATAGTGGAAAAAAATCGTGAATTTAGCAAAACGATCGTGGGAAAAAATCTTGAATTTCGCCATATATGTGGTTGTAGTATAGTTTCTGATATCAAATCAATTATTATATTACACAGATTAAAAATCTGATCCAAACAAATTAAAAAATTGAGTTTTTGAGAAAGTAGTCTATGAGCATACCTTGGAAACAAAAATTCCCCTGTTCCTTCCGCATAAAAATCTGAATTCCAATATATAACTAAATCAGGGTGATTCTAAGTAAAAAAAAAATTGAAATTCATAGTAAATTTTCTGAAACGTTACAGCAGAGGGGAATGCCGCGGGACGATCTCCTCTCGGCGCTAATTATGGATGTTTTCAGTGGCCCTTAGACAAAATTCGCGCTTTTTCATCGGTCTTTCGACGAAATTTGTGTTTTTTCTCGCAATCCTTTGGCGAAATTCGCGTTTTTTCATCGATCTTTCGACGAAATTCGGGTTTTTTGCGCTATCCTTTAACGGAATTCACATTTTACTGCGATCCTTTGACAAAAAATCGCGTTTTTTCTACAATTATTTGACGAAATTCGCGCTTTTTCTGAAAATATTTGACCAAATTCGCGTTTTTTGCGCGATCTTTAGATGAAATTTGAGTTTTTTCCGTGATCATTTGATGAAATTCGCGTTTTTTCCGCTATCTTCTGACGAAATTTGCGTTTTTTCTGCGATCTTTTGACGAAATTCGTGTTTTTCCGCGATCTTTTGACGAAATTCGCGCTTTTTCCGCGATCTTTTGACGAAATTCGTGCTTTTTGCGCGATCATTCGACAAAATTCGTGTTTTTTCGCGATCTTTTGACAAAATTCGCGCTTTTTCGTGATCATTTGACAAAATTTGCGCTTTTTCAATGATCTTTTGACGAAATTCGCACTTTTCTGCAATCTTTTGACGAAATTCGCGCTTTTTCCGCGATCTTCTGACGAAATTTGTGACAATCAAATAAACAGCAATCAAAACAAAAATTTCAAAAACCTTTTTCTTAAAAAAGTTCCCTTTTTGTTCGGTTAAAGTGCCCTTTTTTGTTCACCTGAAATGCCCTTTTTTGAAGGAGCACCCTGCCCTTTTTTATTCTGGGGGAAACACTAATGTATATAACTGTAGCACGATATAGCAACATGTAAATAATATAATTATATTAAAACAACAAATTAAACATTCGCAACAAGAAAAATATGATATAGATATGTTTTACACACTAAAAAGGAAAAAAAAAAAAGACTTACTGCATCAAATCCCTAACAAAAATACCCGTGCAAAACCAAACGGCGATATATTTTCTAGCGGGCGGGGAACGTATCGTTTACAGCAACCCGGAGTACCGGTTTTTCAACCGCGCCAAGCTTGCTTCGCCAAATGCGCGAATCGAGGGAAGATTCCAAAATCGCACCTTGGATACGAACACGTACCTTCACAAACATCATCATCCCCTTTCGAGACCAACAGATGGCAGCAATGAAAACACCCCCAACAGCAAAGCCTATGAAACGCTCACAGCACGCAACCAGCAATCAAAGCCTGTGAAACTATCATAGCACACAAGCAAAGCCTGTGAAACGCTCACAGCACGCAAAAGCCTATGACAACTCTCATAGCACAAAGCCTGGTACTCCGCGCATCTTCGGGGGTACACACATGCGCACGGCAGCACCACTCTAGCAACCGCCAGCGCAACACGAGTACACATCGCTTGTACAACATCAAAGAGATGTTCTTCTTACTGGGGGTGGAGTACTGCGGCAACGCCATCTTGCGCGGATTTAAAACGAGTATTTCGCAGGAAGCGATCAAGCTAGCCTTTTGCTCGGCACATAACCCAGATAGCCTTTTTACAACCATGCTACGTAAATGTTTGAATGCTTTTTAAAGGCTTCGCATGAAAAGTTTGTAAATGTTTTGTAAAGGATTGAAAAAGGTTGCTAGTTGACGCTTTCTGAGGGAGTTTGTAAGTGTTTCATGATAAGCATGTAAAAAGGAAGAAACGAAAGGGTAGTTAGAGGAGTTACAATCAAAGATGAAAGGCTTTTATTACAAGCGTGTATAAAAAAATGAAAATGAGGTTTTTATAAATCATAAAATCTTATTTGATAGAAAAATGAGATAAATAATTCAACTTAGAATTTTTCTGAGCTGAGCATATTTTTTTGTTGTTGTTTGTTTGTTCCTGTGGAAAATTAAATTTTAGTCAAATATTATCTATACATTGAAAAAAACTGGTTTTTATTAATCCACATGTTTATCAAATTGCTTATTTTAATTAATATGTTCATTTTTTACCTTGAAAGAAATTCTTACATCCCTGTCCTTTACTATGTATGTATAAAATATATGTTTAATTTTTATCAATTCGCTACATTATTAGATCCTATTTTAATAATAAAAAAAGCTTAATAATGTTAAGAGGATACTTCACTCGCACAGAAACACCTGATTGCTAATGTTAATCCGCTGAAAGATTTTTTTTTTAATATCTCGCTTGCTTTTTTTTGCATTGCATACCTGCAGTTTTGATACAAAGGCCATTTTTCGACTTTGTTTTACAAGGTTTTTTTGCTTATTAGGATATATTCAGAACTGCTTTCAAAAGCGAAAATACTCTAGTGAAAAAAAAAAAAAAACACATTGCAAACAAAACTGAAAACTTAAAAAAAAAAAAAAAAGGTGTTTGTACAGATTGACAAGTAACAAATAATAAAATTTACAATATTGAAATGCAAACGAGATATTTAGAAAAATTCTCCCATAGGATTAACATTAGCATGCAAGTGTCTACGCATGAGGGATGTGTAATCCCATTAAAAAAAATTTCTTAAGGAAAAACACTTTCATTTGAATAAAAACCATTCCAAGTAAAATTTTAATTAATTATCAGCAGTGAAATTATTGAAGATTAAATACGTGAAATTTTTTACATTGCTAACTCGGCGCAAATCAACAGTGCATTGGAGCACTATTTCAAAGATCCGGGTTCAACATTTTTCACTCTGTTTATTTACGCTTAGTTAGCAACTTGAAAAATTTCACGTATTTAATATTAAAAAATCATTCTTATACACATAGGCATAGAGTCTTGAAAATTATTGGTAACTTAAAATTAAAAAAAGCAAAGGGATTTTTTTTTTTGTCATTTATCCTTTAACAAAAGAAAAAGGAGAAATTCAATAAAATAAAAAAACTAAAAGCTTTTTTATATTAGAGGGTAAGAAAAAGTATTTAAAATGTTACAGGGACTTGAGAACATACAACTCTATGTCTATGCTTATACATAGTAAATTTAATTATACTTTCAGTTACTTACCTTTTGAATCCAGTTCACTATTCAGGATCAGATAATTTTTTATTGTATACATATATAATGAAATCTTGTGTTTACCTACAATAAATAGCACATCAAATATGTGGAATTCCAATATAGTGTACATTTAATGACTGTAGAAGATTGTATATTTTTTATATTACTACTTCATTAATTTTTTAATTCTTTCATTTATTAAACTTATTTCTTAGAATTTTCAATTATTATTTAGAGAATATTGTCAGATTTATAAAATAAATCCTCCATAGGATTCTGATTGATGACCACAGGAATATATTTAGTCTTTTCTCTGAAAATAGTTTAATGATGCAACATACAAAAGAATTTTTTTACAAATTCATTGATCTTTCCAGCATTTTTACGTAAAAATAGTAATTTCTTGCTTGTTTAACAATGTAAATTACATATTACAATAAGACAAATTTTAAAAATCATCTGCCTTCCTCCCTTCTCCAATGTTTTTCTTTTACCAGAGAAATATTATCCTATGTACAACAGAGCAAATACTAAACTAACATTATTTTTTTTTAGTTTTTTAAAGTATAATTTAACTCACTTAAATTGTTCTTTTTCTGATTGTAATTATTTTTAATAACTTAAGACTGAAGCAATGAAAAATATTTCTCAGTATCAAGGAAATAGTCTCGAAAACAAATGAAACATCATTCAGTTTATAAAATTCTATTTATTTACATATAAAGAATTAATATAGTAATTTATTTACATATAAAGAATTGATATAATTAACAGGTACTTCATTAAATTTTTCTTCTTGATTCATTCTTTTCTCTCTAGAAAAAAATAAAAAATAAAATTATAAACACACAAATTACATACGTATAGTAAAAGTAAATAAAGTACAGTGTGACCTCGAAAATCCAGCATCAAAGTCATCTCGCCGCTTTTTTTTTTTTACACTTCCACCTTATAGGAGAAAGAATAATAATAAATCGTTAAACAATTAAAAATTTCGAGATTGAAAGCAATGGATTGGCTGACTGTGAGATCGCAGATGCTATGCTAAATTGAATCCCTTCAGAGTACAGAAGAAAAGGTATCAGTGGAAAAATGCTTAAATTTGACTGGAAAACTAACATCTGCTTTCGATAAATAAGACTATATTTTCAATATTCTACATTTGTGTAAAATTAAAACTTGTTAAAAAGCTGTTCAAATAATTGAAGCAAATAAAATTGACATC
Organism: Maratus speciosus; assembly: GCA_963932465.1. Lineage (NCBI taxonomy): Eukaryota > Metazoa > Arthropoda > Arachnida > Araneae > Salticidae > Maratus > Maratus speciosus. The sequence continues at coordinate 444,533,863 of OZ010792.1, read as the reverse complement.
GATGTTTAGGAAATTACACGAGAAGAAATGATATATACTAGATTTTTTTTTTTTGTAACATAGAAAATATGAATAGAAACTTTTAATTTTAATATTTTTTAAAATATTTAATTTTCTATTTTTCTCACATAACTATTACTTGGGTATGAATTAAATTACGAATAACGGCACCATTAAGACTATTAAAAGTATTTTTGAAGTCAGAAATTCGGCATCGTCATGGTCCTGACAATGCCGGATTTTCGAGGTTACACTGTACACAATAGAGAGTAGAGAGTGACACAGACAGAATCTTCATCTGGGATTGTTACTCATAAAATGAACGTTTTGATTTTGTGATACAAAAAAAAAAAAAAAAAAAAAAAAAAAAAAAATCCCTACATAATGAAAAGCACAAATAACCATAATAAAACTAGCCTTTATGTGTTTAAAGGTTTCATAAAAGAGCATTTTCTTATATCTTCAGATGATGGGGAAAAAAAAAAAAAGATTATATTCTATCAGCAGAGGGAGTACTGAAGAGTGTATAGTGTACACTAAAGAGTAAACACTATAGCTACAAACAGGATGGTTCAGTGATATATATAAATGGATACATATCCGATATTTATTTTCAAAATATCATGAAGTTTGATATTTATTTTCAAAATATTGTGTTAATTTTCAGTCGAGCAAGAGTAAATGGATTTTTCGACTTTGTCGTTCTGTAGATAAAGAACTTTTGCTCTGGCAATATGACAATTTCAGACCCCCCCCCCCCCCCCCCCAAAAAAAAAAAAAAAAAACCAGTAAAGTACCAATTATATGTCTTTCAGGAAACCTTTCTAAAACGATGCATAACTGAGAAAGGCGTATAATCGAAATTTTAGTCGGCTAAGGTGCAAAATCTTTGACTGTAGAAATACAATGCTGCAATGCACAAATTGAATTTTGATACCATTTTTGATTGTTTTAAATACATTATATATTGAAAAAAAGTTAGCCCTTTGCACTCGAGGACTCCGGAGCGGAGCCATTTAAAATTTGTCTTCAAACTTGAGGGCTCCACTACGGAGGCAATAAAAATAATTTTGTGATATCTGTCTAGAAAAGCCAAGATTACATATTGGCAATTGCTTCAAGAGGTATCACACTTTACGATTACAAAATGTAATAATTTTATAATTTTTAGTTTTTTTTTTATATATCATAAATTTGTATTCGTATTCATAAAGAATTAAAAAAATAATAAGATATAACTAAAATCACTTTGAGTTGCTGGTAATACAAATGAAAAAACCTTTGAGTGCAAAGGGTTAAAATATTAAAAAAAATAATTAAATAATTTCTAAAATTGAAAAATAAAAGTTAGAATTATCAAACCTTTCATATCAGTTGCATACCTTGTTAATTAAACTAATTTTTAATCATCGTTTGACAAGCCGATTTACTTTAAAGACTTAAGCAAAGCATTATTTCAAGAATCAGAAGTAAATTTGCTTCATATACTTTTTATGCTTTCTGTATATTAGTAAAATATAGTAGTATAGGCTTGTTTACGCGTAGATGTAATAGTTTTTCTATTTATTGAACATGATAGGGGCTGTGCATATATAACGTTATCATTTTAGGGGGGAGGGGGAGTCTGGCAAATGATATTGTTAGATATCTTTAGGGGGAGGGGGGTTTCGTCTTTTGATATCGTTATCATTTTTGATACAACCAAAATTTTCTCTTTTTATTTATAACTTGGCCTTTACATCAAAATAGAATGTTATCTTTTTTTAGTCTATCTATTTTTTATGAAAGTACAAAGTTATTAAAATCATTAAGTGATTATAAAATTATTTAATTCCAAATTTCCTATTTCTTCTGTCATATGTGTATGCATATATAATTCGCTTTTCGAGAAACCATTTGCGAAGTATGTTTCAAATGATAACTGTGTTTACTAGTAAATAAAAGAGAAAGAATGTTGTCTACCTGTTTTGGTGATAAGAAGCTCTGTCTCCCCCCCCCCTTTCCCGTGCGGGGTCAAGTGCAAGAAAACATTATTACTGTTGAATGCATTATGTAACAAAAACCTATTCTAAAATACTTTTAAATAGTAACTATTTCTTTTAAGTGCTATTTGATAAAAAGTTATTTCATATATAAAGTGATATTTTATTGAGTTCTCTTCATTTGAATCAATGAAGTATCGAAAAATAAATGTAACCGTATTTGTATATCACTCCGAGCAAAAGAAAAAAAAAATTCAAAAATGAAAATTTTTTTAGACAGTGATAACGATATCATTGGGGGGGGGGGGGGGGTTAAGGGATGATAACATATGATATCGTACGGGGGGGAGGGGGTTCAAAATTGCCGAAAAATTGATAACGTTATATATGCACAGCCCCATACTGTATATTATTCATAATTTAAACTAGACTAAAAGTAGAACTTTTGTTTATACAAGAAGTTTAACATAAAAGAAGGTAGAGGGAGGAATGGGACATGTTTAATTCTTTCTTTTTAATAAGATGAATGTAAACTGCTAATATGCAAATATTTTTAGAAGGTAATATATTAATTATAACATTATAAATATATTCATTTACTTCAAAACATAAATAAATTGAACTGATGATTTTTTTAATGCTATCTCTGATTGAAAATCCTGAATTTTCCTTCCAGTGATGAAGTTACTGAAATTTGATATTGTAGCACAGACATCAACCTACAATCTTTGTTAGACTGTATATATAGCCAACAATAGACTATTTGCCCCTTATCATACATTGTTTTATAGCTGTCCCATACCTCCCTGTTAGTGGGAAGGTATGGGACACATTTTGAAATTTATAATTTCTTTATAAAATTGTTTCTGCAAATTATGTTTCTATATTGTTCAAGGACATTAGAGAGTGTTTCATTTTGTATTCTATATATCAAAATTTTGTTTATGTGTCAAATAAAGTTGATTTTCTTATTTTTGTAAAAAGCATCACATTCCTCCCCACTCTCCCCTCAAGGTCAAGTAAATAATAATTAATGTATAATTAAATATGCATAATAAAGATACATTTTCCAGGAATTATTCAATGGAACTTTCCTCATAAAGGTATCATATTAATTCACATCAAAGTCGTAAAGTAAGGAAGTTTTATTTCAGGTTTAGCCAGTCTTAATAATAATAAAAGCTTGATTAATACATAAATATATTTGATAAAAAGATTGTGATTACCAATTATCAGCAATATCTTGATTTTTTTCAGAAATAAATTTATACTTTCTTCACGAAAAAACAATGAGTTCAGTCATATATCGAGAATTATATACAGTAGACTCCCTCAAATCCGCACAGCTTGGGACCAGTGGTTGTGCGGAATTTAGAATTTTGCACATTTCTGATCATTACTTTGTTTATATTTTTTAAACAGTAATTTGAATGTAATAATGCATTCAAAATTATACATAATGCTTGCAATATGGTAAAATATTAAAATAATTAAGTAAAGTAATAAACTACAATGATAAAAAGTAAGATAATTTTGAAAATGATTAAAATATTGAAAGTAAAGGTCAAGTAAATGATCAATAATGTATAATTAAATATGCATAATAAAGGTAAGATACATTTTCCTTGAATTATTCAATGAAATTTTACTCATAAAGGTAACCTATTGATTCAAATCAAAATCATAAAGTAAAAAAGTTTTAATTAAAATCTTAAAGTAAAAAGTTCTCAAAAAAATGGGTTGCTCATGGAGGGAGTTCAAATGGGATGGTCTCTGAATGGAGGTAAAATTAGTATTGAGCCTATAGGAATAAATTTCGTTCCATGAAAAAATGATCGGTCAAGGAGGTGGTCGCACAGGGAGGTTTCACTATATATATATGTGTGTGTGTGTAAATATATGTATATATTTAACACTGGCGTACAGTTACAAAAAAATACAAACTTTCATAGGAAAAAGAAAACATTATTCGTACCATTGAGCATGAACTCACAAAAACAAATTTTGTTAAAATATATAATAACCAACCTGTTAAATTAGAACAACTGTCTGTTCCTCTTCTTGCTGGGCAATTTTAGATTTTGTACCCTCTGTTAGGACTTTGTTCCAACATCATCTGTAATTTTCTCAACATGCTAGCAACCATGACTTCAGCATCTTTACCAGATGATGTCATTAGTTCTTGAAACTAAAAAATAAAACATAAAATAATAACAATGAAGAAAAAACTTTTAAACCCTTCATGACAAGCCTCCCTTGTACCACTATTTTCAAATAGTGACTTTTTCCTTATTTAATAAATTTATATTAAATAAGGTAAAAATGGTACTTTTTAGTTAGCCGGTCGCGAGTGTTATGTATACAAGTATATATACATATATATGTATGTATATCTAACACTGGCGCCCGGCTAACCGAAAAGTACCGTAAAAATTACCATTCCGATATAGTAATAGTTACAAGGACTGTGTACACACTTTATATCACACATATGTTGTCACGAAGGGCTTAACATTACAATACATTTTGTAATGTATTTTTGTACCAATTTATATTTATTATTTATTATCAACTACACTGGTAGCAGAAAGTTAGAGATGGGAGCCGCAGATTTTCTTTTTTCGTTTGCAGGTTATTTTTCTATTGAACCCTTATTTCGCTTTATATTATGTTTGGCTCTTTCTTACTTAATACAAAAACTTAAGATTATTATTAGTAAAATTAATAAAATGCATAATAACATTTTTTAAAAAAGGTGATCGTTTGATTAACACTTCGATTGTAAAACTTGCAACCTGTCAAACCTGTTTTACCTGCAGATTATTTTCTGCCTCTGAAGTATCTGTTGCAAACACGTGGAGGATTTTCTGCTATTGGGTCAACTACTAAAAGTACACTTATTAAAAGTATGTACTAACTTTATTTGGTGAAATTGGTTGTCGGGATAATCAGGTAGTACCAAAAGAAGTAGTAGTATGAATTTCCAGCCCTGTCAGTTTTCACACTGATCACACTGCCAGTACAGATAAAATTATGGGGGGAAGGGACAAGAAGGGTAAGGTAATTTCATATTTATTAATTAAACAACAATAATAATAAACCAAGTTTTAATTTGTATGAATTTACAAAACATTTAGTTTTTAAATAATTCTTATTTTGATTTCATTTTTTCCAATTTACTATTAATAACTAAAAGTATTGATGGGCAATTTTAAAATTAACAAGCTAACTGATAAGCATTTAAGGCTCATGATTTTATAGGCTGTGCTTAATATAACGGTATCACTTCAGGGAGGTGGAGTTTGGCACTTGATATCTTAAGATATCTCTAGGGTGAGGGAGAAGATTCATTTTCGATATTGTTACCATTTTTGATCCAAACAAAATATTCATTTTTCTATTTGTAACTGTTTCTTTACATCAAAATATTCAGTTATCTATTTTTATGAAAATACTAAGTTATTATTAAAATCATTAAATGATTATATGTACAATTATTTCATTCTGAAATGTGGAATACCTCAATGTTTGGCTTTCCTATTTTTTTTTATATATATTTGCATATAATCCGCTGTTGGAGAAACCAGATAGTACGTTTGAAGTGATACTTGTGCTTATTAGTAAAATAAAGAGGAAGAATGTTGTCTATCTGTTTTGTTGATAAGAGCGGCAAGAAACAATATATCTGTTGAATACATTATGTAACAAAGAGCTATTTTTAAATACTTTTAAAAAAATTTATTGATATAAACTTATTTTATATTTAATATAGTGATATTTTACATACTCTTTCTTCTTTATTAGAAAATTTTATAAATAACAGATATATAACAATATGTTTACATATAACTGAAAATATGTAAAAATAAAATGAAAGGAAAAAAAAAGAACTTTGAGACACTGATAACAATATGATTAGTGATGGAAGGGTGGGACATAATCCAGGAATGATAATGTAAGATATTGTAAAGGCCGGAAAGATTACAAAATTACTATAAAGTTGATAACGTTATATATGTACAGCCTCTTAATATTAAAAGCTTGCCGATTCTCAATCAGCTGGCAAAATGACATACGAAAATTAATCTCTAAAGTAAATATATGTTTATTTTTAATAAATAATTTTTTTATTCTTCACTACGCATAGCAAATTTATTTTTTGAGATGTATACATGCACATGATTTAGTGGGGGTTTTTTGCAGAAAAACTTTTAAATAATTACTTGTGTTTGAAGACAGTTTTTAAATTTTACATATAGCAGCTACTATAAATATAGGAATAGCGAAAAGGGTGTTTGTGCAATAAGGATAAGATATTCTCAAATAAATTTAATGAAGGACATTAAAATTATACAATTATTGGCACAGATGTCATATTTGCATATAATTGAAAAAAAAAAAAAAAGATTTCTGTTTGGATGTTATTTTAAAATTACAACAGAAAATCATCTGTAAATATATATATAGATGCTAAAAGGGATAACAAACAATATACCTACATTTTGATAAATACATTTAAATGAAATGATCTACGTGTTTTATACGCTATGCACAGCATATATATTTTCAAATGAATGTAATTTGTTGAAGGTCAAAGTCTGTTTTGATTTGTAAATCAGTCCACAGCAAGGGGGTGGTGGTGATTTTAAAACTTTAAGTATACATTCCTTATTTTTTGAAGACTTTAAGAAAAAAAAGATAAAATTTATTTTTACAAGTTTAAAATAATTAAACATAAAAACAAAATTGTGTTTAAGACTTAAGCGTTTTTAATTATAAAAACACTAGTTAGCCTCGATCATAATTAAAAATGTTTTATTAAAATAAAATATGTTCCTAAACACTTACTCCTACAAAAAACTCCTTACACTTTCTCGATTTCATATTTTATGGTTCATTTACATTACCATTACGTCAATCCTATGTGTTAAAAGTATATATAACGGAACTGCAGTTATGTTATCAAAATACATTTGAAAATTCGCGATGGTTACGAAACGTGAAACGATACGTTATAACATGTTTTAAGTAAATCATGTTTATAGAAGTTAGTTTAATTTAAAGATGTAGCATGCTGTATAACATAATTAAACAAAATAGCGTTGAATCAAATATCATCTTTTCCTCATGGGTAACTTACACAGAAATCTTAAATATAAGACAGTACAGAAGAAAAAAAGACTACAGTAAGAACGATTTAAACAATAATGATATATACTAATAAGTAAAAGTAATAGCAAACTTACCGCATTTTCTGTAAATGTTAGAAACTTGACACAACGAAACCCATACAACACAAACACGTCCTGAGGACATACGAAAGACGTTCTATACAGTATATTGCCTCGTCCGTCGGACGTCCTACAATATCCCATCGTTATCCGGCGGACGTCCGCGGGGGAGCAGAAAGAGACACCTAATCACGTCCTTCGGACGTCATTTTCAGCCATTCATAGGATGACAGTAGGACGCTCATAGGACCAGATAAAACAAATAGAATTTGCATCCTCTGCTCGTCCGGCATGCGACATTCATAGGATGCTCTTCGGATCAGTAGCGGAAGCTTTATATAAAAAAATAAAATAAATAGGAAGGGAGGGTAATTGCCCCACCCTGTTTTTCCTAGATGAGGCTTCAGATTTCTATTAATTTTATCTTAAACTGAGCGACGGCGCACACTGAAATATTTCTATTAAAAATAGTGGTAGCCTGGACAATTGTTGTCCAGGTTACCACTATTTTTTAATAGAAATGTCAGTGTACAATAAAATTAATAAGAATCAGAAGCATCATTTAGAAAGGACAGGTGGGACAATTGCAACCCCCCTTCATTTTTTGATTTTTAAAATCTTATATTTATATTATTGAAAAATGTATTTTAATAGATTTCTTTTTGTATGATTATTTTTCCTGTTGTTTTTCGCAAATAAAGGAATCCTTCAATCTTCAATATAAACAAATTATACTAAAAATATTTAAAAATAAGCATGAAAAATGAATACGAAGAAAATACTAGTTCATTTCAAGAGAAAAATTATTATTTCTGTTATCAACATCTCTTTTTTCAACTAATAAGTAGCATACGATGAATGGGGTATCATTGGATAGGATTCTTCGCCCATATCTAATATAACAAACTGAATTTTCTTTATACTTTTAGATTAATATCATCATACACATTTTTTCTGATTTCAACACCCCTTTTTTTAGGTAAATACACAAAGTTGAGTTAGATTTTATACGAAAAGCTTTTGACATAGTATACTCCTATTAGTACAATTTGTTTGGTTTAAAAAAAAATTGCAAATATAAATTTAGGAAAAATGCACTTAATTTACAGTAAAGATTACAGTGCGAAAGCCTTGCAAGGGTCTATTGGTCTAGACTTAATATACTTTTCTAACAAATGAATTTTACTCTTAAGCAAAATCTGCTCATACTCTTCTTTTTTTTTCATGATTTATAAAAACAGATAAAGAACATTACCTACTCCATGGCGAAGAAATAATGAAAACTCAGAATGAAAATACTTCATTCTCAAGTAACAAATATGTTTTGTATTTGTTATATTTTTTTTCTGAACTAATTACATTTCTTTAAATTAAAATTCAAGAGAAATACATTACATTTTTTAAAAGTATGTAAGCATTTAGCTCAATATTTACTGTTAATAATATATTAATAAGTTCTGTTAATAATCAATTATATATATTACATTTACTTTAAACAAACCAAAAATTTTTAGGATAAATCAAAAGAAAATAATGATAACATTTTATGATGTCAGATTTTAAATATGAAAGCAATTAAATAGGCATTCTTTTCAAGTGCAATAAAAACTTCTATTTTTAGGTAGGGTAGAATTAGGTATATTTTCTCTTCCCTTTAGCTTGAAGTAAAAACACACAAGATCATAAAAGTTTCATAATATTTATACCATTAGATTCTATTACAGTACACTCCCTCTAATCCGCACAGGTTGGGACCAAGGGTTTTGCAGATTATAGAATTTTGCGGATTATAGGTCATTTCTTTGCTTACATTGTAATATTTGAAATTTATCAACAAATATAGTAACCACATTGTAAATAAATAACACAGAAATAAAAGAAACTGCTTATATATATAAACTGTACCCAATATTAGAAATACATTTAAATAATATAATAATGCACAATTAATTGAAACATTTCTACTTATTTTTAGATCACAGACATCACAGTGATAATGGTTTGCTTTATAGCTTTTAATTTATACTGTGCAATTTAATCTTGAAGCCTTTTACAAGAGTCAGGATTTCTTGATAAATAACAAAAGTTTGTTTTTCTAAAAGACATTTATCCAAAAGAGGTAACCCCTCTTTGAAAGTAATTTTATCTTTTATATAGCCAACAAATGCGTTCAGAATATAGCAGTCTAATAGTTATTTATAAAATACACAGAATATTTCTTTCTAATTAAAGCAGAAAAGCATTGAAAAATTTTAGTGCATTTAAAATTAATTAAAATTCTTAATAAATTCATCAGATTAGTCTATATTTATTACAGTCAAAATGTAAGTTATCTTGCTTAAAAAAAGATTTTAACTCTTTGTTTACATCTGAAATATAGTGTGGATTATAGGCGTTTGCGGATTAGAGGGAGTGGACTGTATATCTAAAACTTCTTACCTGATAACTTGTTCTGTCAAGTTTTGGTTTTAAGAAATAATAAATAGTACATTCAATCTAGTTGTTCTATGTCTGAGATCCATTGAATTCCTTATTATTTTTTATAGTAAATAAATGAAAAGCTTGCAATTAAACACATAAAAAATATATTAAAATCACTTCACATCATGATATTCTTCACAAAATACTTAATAAACTCCTGTAACTAAATCTATTTACATCTTCTATTCCAGTATGGATGTAATGTTTTAAAATAATTATACAATTATTTTACTCGCTGCTTTAGAATGCATGAATTTTAAGTTTTAAACAATGCAATTGCTGAAGTACATACGTTTTAAATCACTGTTAAGAAAGAAAAAAATACTGTAAAATAACAACACCAACAAATACATTTAAAGTATTTTAATTTACATTTATAGACTTTTTTTTACATAACATTTACGTTCTTATACATGTTGTAACTATGCCTTTAATACTCTTTCAATGTGTGCCCTTGATATAAGTTTCTTTCTCAACAGCATCTGAAACAAATAATTTTCAAAACATTAAAATTCAGAGTAAAATATCATTATGGCTAGAGGAGTTAAACAAAATTTTGTGTAAAAGAAAATAAGAGAATTTTTAATTTCTAACTTGGTATTGGTACTACTTTTATGTTAGTATATCAGGTGATAAATTGACAAAAATTCCTTTTATAGCCCTACCTTGTGTTGAATTCCTTTAATTTTAAATATAAACCCTTCACTTATTTCATTTAAAATACATAATTTTCATTAAATTACATACATGCCTTTTACTAATATCAGTTAAAATACAGAACAAATAAAAAAATTCTCACACTGTCTTTTTAAAGAAGTTTTATAAAAACAAAAATTTATAAAGAAGACCACAAAGCAAAATATTTAATTTCATGATCAAAGTATTATTTCTAATTTCCATAGCAAAAAATAAAAGCTGTCACTGACGAGAAAAAAATTGCGGTTGGCAGGATTTGCACCTGGCAAACATAACAGTTCCCAATCTTTTTACTTAAAAAAAAAAAAAAAAAAAAAAAAAAAAAAAAAGTATGCATAAAAAAATTACTTGAGAATTAACATATGTAAGAAAATTTGAATTGCTTTGACATATTTAAGGTTATTCACATAATCAAATTTATTATGCTTCATTAAGGCTCCCAGTTAACGTGCATTTTCTATTCCTTCCCTTGATTGGAACTTTTATCTTAAACAGTTTATTTGTAAGTTACGTCATCATGATCAAAATTAAAATTAATTTAAAAAATATAAAATATTAAAAGCTTTTTTAATCTAAACAAAGTGATTTTCCCTTTACATGAATGTAGAAAAGAAGAAAAAGCCAGCTTTTAAAAGTTTAGCTTTTCAGTCTCAGAATTTTGAGAGTAACTTTTCCAACTTAATTTAACACCAATGTTTGCAATATATCATGTCTCTGTTCAAATTATTTTTCAGTTGCATTTGACTATTTTCCAAAACTAGTTAAAAAAAAAAGAAAAAGAAAAAAACAAAACAAAGAGTTTTAGTCAATAATCCCTGCAGTTTAAAAACAAATTTGGATTGTGTTATAGATCCCATCTACATAGTATTGTTTGTGAAGTATTAAAGGATGCAATTTTAAAGGAACAAATTATTGTGGTTCTGGCATTATTATAAATGTTATTTTTAAATCTTTCATTCTACAAAAATTGGTAATTTTTATAAAAAATTAGCAAATTAACAAATTAACCCCCCCCCCCCCCCCCCCCCCCGGGCTCTCAAAAGACGCTTTAGTATGATGTCAGTATTAACATTTCGGTGAGAAACTGACCAAACAACATTTGCTCTGTTTCATTTTTTCTTAAATATTAAATCATAGATTTTGGTCTCAGAAATTTTTTATAAAGTTACTTTCACTTTCTAAACCGGTTCTGAAAATGAAAGTGTCATTCTAAAAAATATCTGCAACTCAAATTGAAAAAGTAAAAAAGGTGCGATGTAGAGATGGAAACTCGGCTATCGTTTTGTGTTATAGATCCCTCATCTACATAATATTGTTTTTTAAGTATATAAATGATGCAATTTTAAAGGAACAAATTATTGTGGTTTTGGCATTATTATAAATGTTATTTTTAAATCTTTCATTCTATAAAAATTAGCAAATCCCCCCCCCCCCCCCCCCGCTTTCAAAAGACGCTTTAGTATGATGTCAGTATTTAACATTTTGGTTGGAAACTGACTTCAAACAACATTTGCTGTGTTTCATTTTTTCTTATAAATCATAGAAAATGTTACCCCCACACAGGGTCGGACTGGGCCAGAGAAAAGGGCGCAGACCTTGGGTTTTCAGAGGGTGCAAAAAATTTAACGAACTCACGTCAATTTTACTTGTTTGTGTTGTATCTGGCTTGACAAGGTTTAAGACATTAGAAAGGCACCAAGTATGCAAATGTCTTAATATTACTAATAAACTCTGAGTCTAGATTGATTGATATCAAGGCTAGGGTTTTCTTATTTTCTCAATACATACCTCATAAGACTTCGCTATATTCCCCGTGCATGATTTAAGTTCAATCAAATCTGCAAAATGCTACGCAATTTTCTAAAACGAATCGTGTAGTAGCTAAAAGTTTCAGAAAGTTCAACATAGATTAGCTTGTAGTAGCTATCAAGACTAGGGCTTTCTTATTTTATTATTTTGTCAATAGATACCTTAAAAGAGTCATGGAAAAAAAGGTGATCACCCTCTACTAATTCTTCTGCGAATGACCGTATAAGAAAGACATATGTACCAATTGATTGAGAATAATATCTACTATTAAATGCTATTAATAAATTTTGCTTTCGGGATTGTTTACATATTAAAAAATGCACGAACATTGACTTTCAAATGGCTCTTTTTTATCACCTTATTTGAATTCCTTCAGAGCCAAGAAATACATACAGTTTATAAAGTTTTCTTATATCTTCATACAGCTATAAGTGTTAGGCGTTTATCCATAAATTTCGAAAAATAAGATCTTGAAACAAAAAGTAACAAAGTACTGAAAACACTCAGTTAGTCACCAGTAAAATTATACAGTCCTACAAAAGTATTTTCGGTAAGTGTTTTTTTTCTGTGGCTCTTTTGATAAAAGAAGACGGTCTCCTTAAATTATGCAAAGGCAAAGTTTCTCTATGGTATCTCAAAAGCTAATTATTCAAATGAGTTCTAAACTTACGGATTGATGTTTTTAAGGATTGCTGTTTGTTGCATGCAAAAATTAATGTAATTCATAATTTTTTAATGTGAATTTATTATTAGTTTTCATAATTAAAAAATGTTTTTGAAAAGAGAAAAAAAATTGTGTTATGTTTGTCTATTCAATGTTTCTCTTTAACAAATTTAAAAAAACAAACAATCAGATAGCTTTTATGATGACGTAAATTAGTGTTTCTCTCATGGGTTAAGTTTAGCATCCTCAAATTTAAACTCTTCTAAATCTATCAAGATTTAACTTAATGTGTTTAAACAATGCCTTTTACCGGGCTGCAAGGAAATCATGTAAGGTGTCAAAAATGGGTGTTATTGTTTGAAAATTCAAAGTTGGTAGAATTTTTAATATGTAGACAATTTCGGAAACATAATTTATACATAACAATAATTAGTAGGCATTTTTATCCAGTCGATTGGTTTCTATAATTTTTTTGTGGTTATTTTTAGCGGGATTAGTAAGAGGTAACCACTTTTATTGCATTTATCACCATAGATGCACTGAAAATCGGTATTAAAAAAAAAAAAAGATGGTTTTTTATTTCAGGTCCCAAATAGAGTTGTTGCGATGTTGCAAAGCTCTTCAACCTTTTTTTAGGTATATTTCTTTAGAGTAATATGAATTAGTTATCAGTCAGTTAAAAATGAGGTAATTCAATTTCTCTTACAATCTGACAGCAATTACTTTTGCGAGTTAGGTATTTTGTAGGAAGAGGCATTGTATCCTTAAAAAATGACTTTATTTATGTATCATAAAATAATGATTTGATATTTCACTATTAAAAGTTTTCTTCAGAAAAAGCACACACACACACACACACACACAAAAAAAAAAAAATCGCTTTTTTAATTTAAAGTCACTAAAACAATTGAGTAAATTTACTCTTTTTATACAATGATTTGCAAAATTTTTATCATAATTAGAGATCAAGGGAAATATTTATGTTTCTATAATTTAGAGAAATGCCCCAGATTGAATTAATGAGAGTTGCAGGATACCGTGGCCAGCGTTTTTTTATTTAAAAAATCTATCATAATTTAGTACTCATCGCTTTACTTAATGATAGATTTTTTTCGTGATTAAATTAAACATTTTTTTAAAATTCAAAACAGACACTAGAATTTTTAATAGTTATTTAACAACGGAAAGTCTGTTATTAAATAAGGTGAATATTACCAACCGAAAATTATAGTGTAGATTTTGTGAATGAAAAAACGCTGGTCACGGGATTCGACAGCTTGCAAGATTGTAATCCAGAAGTGTAATCGAGTTTGTATTCCTCGAAAAGACAACCAATCAAGATTTTCCAATTAACAGCAAAATCCGCACAAAAAGAATTTGCCTTCTGATATTTAATTCTTTCTTTTCTCAAGTTTTAAAAAAGCACGGGTTCAATTCTAGGTGTATTCAGGGACGGCTTTAAAGGGATGAGGGTCGGTTAAGCTACTAAAAACTAAAGAACTGAAAATATGCAAAATATTTCGTTAAAACCCAAAAGATATCATTCAAAGAAGCGACGGGAAAAAATCTAACCGAGGGCGCCGTGGCTACTAAAGTTTTCCCTGTGCATGTTTTCTCTCTTAATCGCATGCAAAGACAGCCACTTTGGTTTCTGATCCTAAAATTGTTTCGACGAATCTTTAATTTCTATGTGGTTACAAAAAATACCTTTCTAATGCTACCTGTCTTTTAATTGATGATTATTCCCTAAACGGATTTTCAAAATTTAGTACACTAGTCAGAATGTACAACTAGGGAAAAAATAGTGGAGCGGCTTAGTCACTTAGGGGCGCGAAGTTTTCCCTGGACGAGGGCGCACCGGCCATCGGGCCGATGGGCCGGCGGGCCAGTCCGAGCCTGCCCCCACATATAATATTAAAACACTTAGCTGTGAGATATCAAAATAGAAAATACAACATCTAGCAATTGTTTGTTTAGAGTAGGTTTCTAACAGGGTTGCAAAAAAGCTGGCTAAAATTTAAAAATAACCACGCCGGTGGCTTTTACTGGTTTTAACCGCTTTTTTTTGGCCATAATTGGCTTTTATACAATGAAACATTGTAATTATACACTACACATTTTAAAGTGCTTTTAATTAGTTTTAATGGCATTTAATTGATTTAGAATTTAATAAGTAACCCAATTTCTCAATAATGAAGACATTAATACTGGAATAAAACTTAGATGGTTTTGCGAGTGATTTGTAGTTAGAATTGCAAATATGTTAGGTAAATTTGAAAAGCGCCATACCAACTGCTTTATCTGGTTTACACTGACTGACCCTTAACCTCCCCCCCCCCCCCCCGAATTTTTTCATTTTTACAGCTTTATAAAATTAAAGAAGACAATGTTTACTTAGTTACATGCTTTATTACTTAATTAATTTTAAGAACTATTAATATACAAATCTTATTTTATTTCTAGTAAACATTTAAAATTATGCATAGTCATAATAAAAACGTCATTTTCTCACTATTAAAAATATTATGAATAGCATATGCATGAATATGCTTAGCAACAAGCTTTTCAAAATTTTATTTAGAGAAATTTTATTTATTTTTTTGGAGTAACTTATATTCTTTTCAATATTTATGTATATATTTTTTCAGACATAATGCCTTCACAGTTGCTTTCTAGCAGTTATAAAGACTTATTTATTTGAGAAAATTTAATAGAAATTTATAATTTACTCAGTAGAAAATATTTATAAATGTATTATAAATTAATTGATCCAAATTTAAAACGAATTAGCTGTAAATAAACTTTAAAAAATAAAAACCGGCTTTTTTTCAATAAAAGCCAGCTTTTTTAAAGTGGTTAAAACCACCCCCAAAAAAGCCGGCAAACCTGGTTTCTCACCAAAATGACACCACAATTGAACGCATATAATATATAATTTTCAATTCCCACATATTTAGTTTTGATATAACTGCCAAGTCCCCCAAACCAAAACTACATTTTACTTTAAGTTTTAGATTCTCAATATACATGTTAATAAATAATAATTAATTTTCTCAATATATTTATTAATGAAAATTATAAAACATGGATTTTCTCTTACTTATAAAAGTTGTTTTCGACTAAATTTGTTGCAAAAAATTGTTTATATTTTCTTTGTAAAGTTGTTAATTAATATATAGATACATTTGAACTAAAAATAGTTAAATGTTTTTTTTATGATTATCATTTGATTACATTAAAATTGCAGTTATCTCAATAAAAAAAAAAAATCAATTGTAATTTAATTATAATCAATTAAAAAAAATCAATAAAAAATATCAATTATAATTTTGCTGCAGAAAAGTATAATTAAAGAATATATAACAGGGAGATACAAATATGCATAGACTTGATATGAATTTTTATTGTTATGGACCCTTATTCAGAAATACTTAAAAAAAAAAAAAAAAAAAAAAAAAACTTACCAATTTTGAAGTTTAATTTCAGTATCTTTTTAACCTTCATTTATCCATGTTGGGACTTTTTGGATCCTACAGTTTGTGCCTACAAAAAATAAATAAAATAACTGAAGATACAAAAGTCAAATCAATTCAAAATAAAATTTAATATAAATGATCACACGTGGCATTAAGCAGTTTCTATTATCTTTACATTCGATCTAAACAAATTCAAAGAAATATTAAAGTACTTCTCCATTATTCCATCGCAGGGTTCATTTATTTTAAATCAATTTAGTTTTAATCGTGATTTAAATCAATTGATTTTTTTTTTTTTTAATTATGTTTAAACAAATTCAAGATGTAAACAAACCTATTAATGTTTTTAAATATATTTAGTTTTATATAATACAGATAATGAATCAGTTTTTAGAAAGATAAGGCTTTTAAGCTTTATAAGATTAAAATTTTTGTCAAGTAAAGTACAATGTAATAGAAAAAATGGTTTCAAATTTAATTTGAATCAAATTGTAAAATAAACTAGCAACAGTAAGGAAATCTAAGCAGGAATATATTAAATATAGGAATATTTATTTTGATTACTTAATATAGTATTTAGAAAAACTTCTGCAAGTTTAAGTAAAATAAAATTATATGACTTTGCTCATTACAAACAAGCATTGTGACTAACAGATTAATTATCTCATCTTTTGCATTATGCAGGAGAGAAACTAACAAGCTGTGAGAAAATAATCAACATTATTATTTGCTTAAAAGAAATTCTTGACTTTAGTGATACCTATTACATTAAAATTTGAACCATTAATTTTCATGTCTGTGTATATAATTTTATAAATAAAGTCGTAAAATAATAATATTGTGCGAGGTTTAAAAAAAAATAAATAAATAAAAAGCTCTACCCATTGACAACTTTTCATTAAAAAAAAATAATAATAATAAAAACTATTGCATATCTTAAACTGTATGTAATGCCTAATAAACAAATGGGGGTACTTTTCCATTAAACAGACACCACTGTCGCCAAGCATAATAGTTGGCACAAAATGAAAATCATGTGAATTGAAACATTTGAAAAATTAAAGAAAAAATTGATAGTACAGTGAGCATTTTAAAAATATAACATTTGAAAATTACAGACTTTTTCAAACTATTTTATTAAATCACAAATATATACTTAAAATAAGTGAACAAATAACTGTTATTCAATAAAGTAATAAAATAAAACTCATATTAAACTTCTGGCATAAAATTACAAATATATTAGACATATTGCATGGTTATTTTCAATAAAAATCCCTTTCACGATCAGGGTTGAAATAATTAGCGCATTGGAAAAGCTCCACTTTTTAAAGTGCCAGCTATCAATAATTTTAAACAATAAAATTAATGAAAACAGAAAAAGGAATCTTGGATATTTGACCCTTTTCATTAAAATTTTAAAAAAACTATTCTATCGTAACAAACTCCAATTTTAAAATTTGTAATACACAGTAAACAAATGGAAGAATGAAGCCATTGGACACCCCCCCCCTCCCCCGTCTCCCCTGCACAAAAAACAAACAAAAATAAAACAAAAACAAAAAATTTGGAAAAGACTCACTCACTAAAGTTTCAGCTATCAATAATGTTAAACAATAAATTAACAATATCTTAAAACAGAAAAAGAAATCTTGGATATTTATTTGTTTACATTATTTTCTTAATTAATCTCTATCGGCTGGTGAATGTTTGTAATGGTCAGTTGAAATGGATCTATTGTAGGTAACTATGAATCACAAATTTTTCAAGCTCTTTCTCATTTAATATCATAGTGCCACCATTTAAAAGCTTTACTCTTATGTTAATTAATGAAATAATTAGTAAACCAATAAAACACCATTAAAAATACAGAAAAAGGTCAAATAAAAAATTCCCTGATGACAAACACATATAAGATATCACATATAAGATGACATAAACACATCATATATAATATTATGGATTAAAATAACATCTGACATCAAGTGAATGTAACGCTACAATCATATATCTGTGGTATTTAATCCTATTTTGGCCAAAGTTATTTTTATTGAAAGCAGTCAACAAGATAATGGAGAAGTACCGAAAAACCTACCACCAAACTATAAAATTGAATGCCAAAATTACATGATCGTAGCGGCACATTTACTTGATGTCAAATGTGTTTATATCTTTTTTTAATGATGTTTTACTGATTTTATTAGATATTTTGTTGATTAAAATAACAATTATGTTCTTAAACAGCAACAAAATATTAAAAGAGGAAAAACTATTGAACAAATTTTATGATGCATAGTTTCATATAATAGATTTGTTTCAATTGATATCACTTAAACATTCACCAGACGAGAGGGATAGTTAAGAAAAATAATGTATTAAATATCCAAGATTTTTATTTCGGTTTTCAATAATAATATATTATAAAATATATCGTTTAAAATTGATAGTTAGCAAATTAGTAAACAGAGATTTTCTGATTTTTTTTTTTTCAATTTCAATGGTAACATTCTTATTTTTTATTTATTAGTTGTTGAAATTTTTTGGCAATATTTTTTTTTTTTTTTTTTTTTTTTTTTTTAAGAAAAGTGATTGATGGGATAAAGGAGAAGTACTGAAATTAATAATGAGTTTAGACATCCAGTTAAAATTATTATGTACCAATAAATATTACAAAATAAAAATGTTATGTCTGAAAAATGGTATTATTTACTTTTAGTTTTAAGATCATGTACACTTGCAGACCCAGAAGCAGAATTTTCTGCATCAGTCTGCAGCAAACTAAAATTTATCTGCGACTCAATAAGCCTACTATCGTAAGAAATGACAAAAACACTTAAAGTAAGCAAAATTTCCATTTATAAAGAAAATATAATATAAGGATACAATAAATACTATGAATCTAGCGACTTAAAGCAAATTTCAGCTATTTTTTAACCCCAGCATTTCTTTTTAACTTGGTGGATTAATCTGCAAGGTTTAATATAATCTACAGTGCCCGCTGCCGTGCTGCACTGTTTCTGCTACTGGGCTTGCACAACTAACAAAATATATGGGATGGAGCAAGAATTTGAAAAATTTTGCTACCAGGCCTAGTGTTTACTGTAGACGGAAAATAAATAGAGGGAAGAATACTTTAAATAAAATAAATAAAACAATGTGATTACATGATTCAAAAACATTTATTACTAAACAGGTGCAAATATTTGCACCTACATGATGTTTCAACTTGAGATATAGTAGAGTGTTTCTTATATTTTGAACTATTTTTTCAAGAGAAATTCCATTAACATGTTTAGCAGTGATTGTTAAAAAAAAAAAAAAGAAAAAAGTGATTTTTATGTATGGTAAACAAAGAAGCATTAACTTTAAATGATTTTATGGATTAAAAACTTAAAAAACACAATTGGATTACAATCACTGAATAACCTGTTTTCCTAAAGAAATAAGGAAGTTCTATAATTTTTGCAAGCTCTAGGGCACACGGATCTTGAAATACTGCAATTCGTCGAAGAGTTTTATGAGATATTTTTGCAAAAATAGGGGTACATTTCACTATATTAAAAAAAGAAGGCAGAGTGTATTTTGCCGATTTTAAAAAGACAGGTGCTGCGTCTTTAAATGATGACTTAGAGGGAACACAGACAAGGCTAAAATGTTATTTATAATGAAAAACAGACAAGTGAAATAAGCTATTCTAAAAATCTTTTCTTTGAAAATGCAAGACAGATTTTAAACACATCAAAACAACAAACAACACAGAAATGTAAAATAAAAACACATTTTTTAAAATGAAGAATTAAAACAGTGTACTTTATCTTTTTTTTCAGGAGTTCTGTGTGTCTCACTGAACCCCCCCCCCCCCTCCCCCCATTAAAAAAAAGCAAGCTAAAAACCAGCTAGTATACATATACTTTTTAATACAGTATATATGTATAAATGAAGGCAAATTGAAGCTGCTAAAGTGTCACAGAGGGGCCCCAACTGGATCTTTGCTATCGGGCCACATGTAGTCTTAGTTAGAAAATTTAAAAATCCTTATCTTATACAAAATTAATTTTATAAGCAGGTTATTCTTAAAATAAAAATCTACTTTACGAGTATTTTTATTAGATTTTTTAAAGATAAATAAATTTAATAGTTAAATAGATTTAAAAGTTGAATTTAAAGCTTTATGAATACTTTTACTTGTTAGTCATCAACAAAATGAATGTTTAATGTATTTTTATATCTAACACAACACCCAAACAATGAGTCATAAACAATGTTTTGGTGACTCACGAAATGATCTATCTTTAAAAATAATACTATTTCAGTAAAAATGTAATGAACAAAGGTTTGTTTTACAATCATACAACATTATTATTTCGAGTATTTATATGAAAAATGCTTATAACTGTTTAATGTTTTCTATGAAAATTTGCCTGTCTCATGGTATAGATTACGACAAAAGCCTTATATTTTAGTGCAAAATTCAAAAGTTCACTCTAAAAAGTTAAGATTCGAAAGTTTACTTACCTTTAGGATAAATTCAATCATTATTAAAAGAAAAAAGTAATAGAACACAGTTGTTTAAAAGATATTTCGTTTCAACAACAAACGCACAGAGCAGTTGAAGTCAGAATTTCTTGCGCATGCGTACAGGTGACACGGATGTTCTCCGGACAACACCGGACGATCGTGGATGGTTCGTCCGGATTCTGGCGTCCTGCGAACGTCCAAATTATGCTCTGTACAGGATCTGACGGGTATCGGACCTCCCGGCTCTATATAGGACCATATAGTGCGTTGTTATGAAGATATGTTAATAATGTAGCGAACCGTCGAAGGCTCCAATGGATGTATACAGCGTAATTACTTGCATAGATTTATTCACACATAACTTATTCTATTTAGGTTACAGATACAAGTACGACACAACATCACATAAACATAAGTTTCAATATGAGCTCTTGTTCTAGGTTAATTTCGGTTACAGTTAATGTCTTAATACCACATCTCCCTTTCTTCAAAGATTCAATTTCTGCGGAGGGCGAACAACTCTTCCACTTCTGGTGATATACTCATCTTGATGCTTTCGTGGAGGCATAGAGTTACGTTTATCATTGTTACAGGATGGATGAAGATTCTGAGAGCTTGGTTTCGTTGGACTAGGAACTTTCTGTAGTATTGGAAACTCATTACTGGAAACGTCTGGTTGAAGATCATCCACATCATCAGTTTCCGGCTGGAAATTAGTTGATGGAACAAGATGCATTCTGTTTCGACGATATACCCTTTTTCCAGATTTGACTATGTACGAACGTGGATAATCTAATCTCTGCTGAACCGTACCAGTAGCTCGCTTGTCTGTGATCCACACTCCATCTCCAACATCAAGATTACTAAGGTCTCGTACTCCGTGACTTTTGTTATAGTTTTCTCTTTGCCGTTCTATTCTCTTCTCTTCCTTCCTTTGAAGTTCAGCCCTGTTTTCAATTTTTGGCTCTAGTTGAGATCTTGCAATTGGCAGTGTTGTCTTAATACGACGATTCATGAGAAGTTCTGCAGGACTGAGGCCATTCTCCAATGGTGATGCTCTGTATGCCATTAAAGAAAGGTAAGGGTCATCAGCTTTTTTGAGTCGCATCTTGATGGTTTTTACTGCAGATTCAATGAAACCATTACTTTGAGGATACCTAGGACTTGATGTGATATGACGAAATCCATAAAGCTTTGAGAATTTTGAAAATTCAGATGAGTTAATTGGCTCAAATTGTGGACCATTATCAGATCTAACCACATTAGGAATCCCATGTCTGGCAAAGATTGATTTGCAGTGGAGAATTACTTCCTCCGAAGTTAATCTTTCCAGTTTGGCGATTTCTGGATATCTTTAGAAGTAATCGGTCACAATTAAGTACCAAAATCCATAAAGCTTAAAAAGATCCATGCCCACAGTTTCCCATGGTCGTTCAGGAAATTCGGTAGGGATAAGTGGTTGATGGCGATAAGTGGTCTCCTTGATACATGATGTGCAATTCTTTATCATTTCTTCAATTTCTCTATTTATTCCAGGCCAATAGACAGATGATCTTGCTCTTGCACGACATTTCGTAATTCCCAAATGTCCTTCATGAATTTGTTGCAGAACCTTTTTTCGCTGACAGGCAGGAATGATGATTCGACAGCCCTTCATTATGAGTCCATCTTGGATCGCTATTTCATATCGATGATTCCAGTAAGGTAGACAACTTGGTTCTATATTTTTCCTTGATGGCCAACCATTCAAAATTAAATTTTCTAGTTCTTTGCATGTTGCATCAGACTTTTGGGATTGTCGTAATTCTTCTAACCTGTTGCATGAAGCGGGTAATGAGGAAATTACCATACGAATATACGCATCAATTTCTTCTTCCAATTCTTCAACATTTTCTCTAGTTTCTTGAGGTTGTCTTGACAAGGCATCAGCTGCATAAAGTTTCTTCCCTGGTATGTGGAATATAGAATAAGAATATCGCATCATCCTCATCTTCAACCTTTGCAACCGTGGAGATAAATCTTCAAGGTTTTTCTTTGAGAAGATTGGAATTAGAGGTTTATGATCGGTTTCTAACCTAAAGTGAGTTCCAGTTAGGTAATCTCGAAATTTCTCACAACTCCAAGCTAGAGCAAGTGCCTCTTTTTCTATTTGAGCATATCTCTTTTCAGTAGGTGTGAGTGTTCTGGATGCATATGCAACGACAGAAATTTCTCCATTTTCTTGTTCTTGCCTCAAGGTGGCTCCTATTCCATAAGAAGAAGCG
The DNA here is from genome assembly GCA_963932465.1 of Maratus speciosus. Classification (NCBI taxonomy): domain Eukaryota; kingdom Metazoa; phylum Arthropoda; class Arachnida; order Araneae; family Salticidae; genus Maratus; species Maratus speciosus. The sequence continues at coordinate 444,510,742 of OZ010792.1, read as the reverse complement.
TCTGTTGTGACAATTGAAGTTTTCTGTGGATTATAAACCTTTAAAACAGGTTGAGATGTCAGGACATTCTTCCAATTTTGAAATGCTTGTTTTTGAGGTTCGTCCCAGACAAACTCATTCTTTTGACTTAACAAAGATGTTAACGGTGAAAACATTTCTGCAAAATTTGGAACAAATCTAGCGAGGAAATTTGCCATGCCTAGCATTTGCTTTAATTCCTTTTTGTTCTTTGGTGGTGGATATTCTTTCACTGCTCTAATTTTATCTTCATCAGGATGGATGCCTTTGTCATCAATAATATGTCCCAAGAATTTGATTATCTTGACTGAAAACTTACATTTATTGTCATTTAGAGTAATACCAGCTTCTTTAAGTTTATTCAGTATAATCTTCAGTCTTTGGTCATGCTCAGTCTGATTTCTTCCCCACACTAAGATGTCGTCCATGTGACAAATAGCACCTGGGACATTTTCTAGCAGCTGTGACATTCTACGTTGGAAATGTTCTGGTGCAGATGAGATTCCAAAAGGTAATCTTAAAAATCTGTATCTTCCAAAAGGAGTGATGAAAGTCGTGAGATATGACGAAGATTCATCAAGTGGAATTTGCCAAAAACCTGAATTAGCATCCAACTTTGAAAAAATTTTAGCACCTGTCAGTAGATTCAATGAATATTCCACTGAAGGCAATGGATGAAATTCTCTTTCCACAGATTTGTTTAACTGGACTAAGTCGACACATAAGCGAACAGTACCATCACTTTTAGGAACGATAACGACCGGTGAACACCATTCTGTCGGTTTGGTTACAGGAACAATAACTTTTTGTGCAATCATCTTCTTGATTTCCATTTCAGTTTTCTTCAGCAGTGGAATTGGTATCCTTCTTGGAGCTGAAATAGCAAACGGGACAGAGTTCGGCTTAAGCTTAATCGTATAACAACCTCTCAGTAACCCCAGGCTTGTGAACAGTTCAGGAAAATCTTGCTTAGGACTTATTGTGATTTCTGAAATATTCGGTCCCAATCCAAAAGCTAGTATCGCAGGTTTTCCCAATAAGTAGCTCTGCAGTCCTTCAATTACATGGATTTCTTCGGTTATTTTCTTTTCCTTGTATTGGATCTCCTCAATAAGTTTTCCTGTGTGTTTTAGTATTTTCCCATCCGGGCCGCAAAGCTTTTTGTCTGGTTTTAAGATTTTCGAATCCTTTAAAATCGATGAAGTAGCAGGAATAACAGTGTGATCTGCTCCGCTATCTATTTTGAAGCGAATGGTTTTACCTTTTATTTGAATAGGTACTGACCATAACAAATCATTTCTATTATTAAAGCGTGTTTCCCTAATTGTTCCTAAGAATGAAATTTCAGATTTACTTTCATTTTTCCTACAAACTCGTGCATAGTGCCCTAATTTGGAGCATTTCAGACATTTAGCATCTTTTGCTGGACATATTTTTCTGTTATGTGTAGATTTACCGCACCATTTGCAAAGATCAAAGGGTTTTGGATACTCTTTATTCCCATTACTCCTTTTATCACTTTCTTTAAACCGTGGATTTTGACTGGATACCCCTCTCTTAAAATTCACCTTTGTTTTGTTTACACTAGAAACTCTATGGACAGAAGCATTACTAGAAGTAAGAATCTCTTGTTGCTTTTTAATTGATTCCGATAACCGAACTTTTTCTATAGCTTTGCTCAAAGAAAGGTCTGGATCCAATTGTAATTTCTCACTTAATGATTTATCTCTAATACCGACAACTATTCTATCGCGTATCAGTTCATCATGAAGAACTCCGTAATCACAATGCTCAGCTAGTGAATAAAGTGAAGTTATAAAATCATTAACAGATTCCCCTTCGTTTTGAATGCGTTGATTAAACTGCGCCCGCTCGAAAATTGTGTTTTTCTTTACTATAAAATGATCATCAAAATGTTTCAGAACAATGTTATATTTCTGCTGGTCATCTTCCGACAAGTTAAAAGACGCAAAAATATCTTCTGCTTTATCTCCCATGAGATAAATAAGAGAATTTACCTGTTCTACCTCTGTTTGATTTTTTAAACCCGAAGCGAATCGATACCTTTCGAAACGTTGCTTCCATTTTAACCAAAGTGCCGGTGATGAAAAAGTAAATGATTCTGGCGGTGTAACCTGATATGAATTTCTATACTCTATATCTTTAGACATTTTAATTCTTAATAAATGAATACATATGTGTCGTATAATTATGCAAGAAAAGGAAACTTCTTACTTTAAGATATGAATCCGTTTTCAGTATTCAACTGTAGTAAACATCGTTTTAACCGACTGCCACCATGCGTTGTTATGAAGATATGTTAATAATGTAGCGAACCGTCGAAGGCTCCAATGGATGTATACAGCGTAATTACTTGCATAGATTTATTCACACATAACTTATTCTATATTCTATTTAGGTTACAGATACAAGTACGACACAACATCACATAAACATAAGTTTCAATATGAGCTCTTGTTCTAGGTTAATTTCGGTTACAGTTAATGTCTTAATACCACATATAGGACGTCCGGAGGCAGTCTTTGGTTGTATGGGAAGCTTTCAAAACAGACGCCATTGGGAGACGCTACGCTGGCCGTGAAAAGAAATAAGTTGCGCATGCGCAAAAATCGTACGGATCATAATGATTTCCGAACATGGGTTGGCTACACGATTATCACGAAAACCTTTGCAGGATAGTTAGAAAGTAAAGCAAAAACGACCCTTTTCGGAAACCTTACATGCTATCTGGGTAAGATCTCGCTTTCTGACCGTGTGTTCTCCGGTTCGACCTTTGTCGGTGCCCATTTCCTGCACTCTTTTACCTATTAAATGATTCTAAATTATATTTACTACTCTATTTCAAAATAAAAGCGCACAATTCCCGCCACATGTAAGCCTATGTGGGAACAGTACGTCACGTGTAGGGTTGCCAGTTTTACTCAGAAAAAAGGAAAATTTTGATTGACACTAGTTAGTTTTAGCTTTATCACACTATCGTCCTCCTTTTTTCATACCATACTAAACTATGTTGAATGCGCCAGTAATGTTTTCAGTAACAAAATCGTTTAAAAAGAGGTTATTAATCAAAGGATTTAATCATTATTTTCCAACTATATTTGTATTAGATTATTCTATTAACATTTAAAATTAAATTTGCAGTCAAATGTCTCATTATGAATGAAAAATTAATTGAATTGTAAGAACAAAAATAAATCAAAACCTCCCACAATTAAATGATGATTATGAAAATTTTAGCAATGGACACCCTACAAAAATTGTACTTAAGCATAAATGGAGATAATAAATCATACAAAATATTAAAACTTATGATACAGACATAGTAAATTAAAAAAAATTTAATGTAGATATTTATAATCTATAATAATGTCAAGTTCAGATGATCGAATCTTACCTACCCAACAGTTTGTGAATACGCAATTAATATTACACAACTCTCCCAAGTTTTTGTCGTCTGATCGGAAACAAGCCGTTTTTACATTTGATGCACATGTGTATTTTTTTTTTCGGCAAAAGGTGAAATTTTGAAGCAAACAATCAAAAGAGAGATGTGGTGGAAAAGTGGAAGAAATTGTTGTACGGTATAAATTTAAATGTGCACTGCACGATAGGTCTAAAAAATGCTAAAAAACCTACAATTTACCGGAAAAGCGAACAATCTGACAACCCTAGATGTAATGCACATCAAACCGCTTTTTCTCCCGCCAAAATCTCCTTTTAAATTACGTGAGAAGAGTGAAATCCGAAAGTTGCCAATAAACGGATCACCGCCAAAAAAACGACACTCTTTTGGCGATGAAAGCAGAAACATGTTGGATTCAAGTTCTGGCCGAAAGAAGAATGGGATTCGCTCTCTACTCCTATCTTTCCTCCGAGATTCATAACAATAAACTCGATCATAGTGCCCTTTGGTGAAAATGTAATTTTTTTTGATAAGGTTTGACTTGTTGATTTACCCATGAACATAGACTAGAAATCCTCTGTCTATTCTATGTTCATGCACATACCCCTAGTACAGCGCCTAGAAGATAAGGAAAGGGCAGCTGACGTCACTGTTGGTTGAATTACTGTTGGTCAGCAAGAAAAACCTGTTCATTCATTATGACTCCTACCTGTACGCATGAGCTAGGGAAATTTGATTGGTCTACGTTTAACAGGTCTCTGATATGATTGGCCAACGGCGCCAAGACTATTCCTGCAATGATCGTTATGACAAAAATGTAGTTGGTAGATTGATTGACGGAAGTGTTTGTTTGTAAACATGCCCTTTCCTTATACAGTGTGGAAAACGGCTATTCCTATAATGCTTTAAAAAGTGCTAAAAACTTGTATCCCATAAATCTCCAACAATGCTCAGCGGCAATATGCTGATACGAGCGCCATCTCTTAACTCTTTTCAATATAAATACTGTGTTTTCAAAAATTATAGAATGTTAAATATCGGAAACTATAAATATAAGATATTTTGGTCTGTTATAAGTTAATTTAGTTAAGGAATGACGTGAAATAGGTTAAAAAGTCTCTTTTAGAATGACTATCGTTTTTAAATCACTACGATGGCGCTACAATCGACATCTTGTTATTCAGCATCGTTGTACATTTATGGGATTCAATTTTTTAGCACTATTTTGTAGCCGTTTTCCACATTGTATCTTCTAGGCGCTGTACCCCTAGTAAACACAAATCATTTTCATCGCGGGTAAACAGAAGAAAAACACCAATAGGCATGAAGAAGATTTTAACACTGCGAAAGGTTTTTCCCCGTAGAGGTATAGCGCCTAGAATATATAGTGTGGATATCGGCTATCCCTGTAATACTTAAAAAACCGCTAAAATATTGTATCCCTTAAATGTGCAATGATACTGCTGCAATATGCAGATCGCAGCATCTGCATATTGTGTCGACATCTGCAAGATATTTTCTAAAACTGCAAGATATTGCTAATCTATACAATGTAATACGAAAATCCCGCAGATGTCGCTGGGATCGACACTTGGGATTTTAGCAGTATCGTCGCACATTTAAGGGATACAAATTTTTAGCACTGTTTGGATAGCATATTTCCATGGAGGAATGAAGACTAAAGGAGGCGACATAAATGACGTCACTTGAAGCTGTTCTTAAGTGACGTCTTGTCTTGACGTCCCCCCCCCTGCTTCCGCCATACTTGACCGCGATGAGCTGCGCTGTGAACCAGTTCTTCTCGCTGAGCAAATCAACTACTGAAAAGTCGAATATGGCGGACTCTGGAGAGGGGGGGGAAAGAACCCGTCTTTTAGCTTCCACATTCTCCACGGGGATAGATTGATATGTCGTCTCCTTTTAATATTTATAGCTCCGTGCATATTTCCATACTAGGTATTCTACACTGTCAAAAATATCGTGAAAAATTACCTCTGTTTTTAAAGGCAATCTATTTTCTGACCAATGAGAATGCAGCATAAAAATCTGTGGAGCGTTCTCATTGGTCAGAAAATAGATAGCCTTTAATAACAGAGGTAACTTTTCAGGATATTTTCAACAGTGTAGGCGCTGTAGTAAAGATGTGGCTGTTGCCATTCATGGGTAAGGCCCACGAAAGCTCTCTCATGACGTCAGACATCCCAACTTCATACTCAGGAAACTCCTACTCCATATGTTTAACCTTCTTCTGGTCAAACTGGCGGATTGACGTATTGTCAATACAACAGCCTTGAAAAAAATGAAACATTCGCAATTCAAGCTGCTGTTTATTTGTTTATCAAAATTGTTTTAATGTATCTATTTTTCAAATTTGGTAATTTATACACTATATAGCTGATGTTGAACGTGTTGGATTTTAAATCAACGATGTTAGTTTCTAATGTTTTGAAGTCCGAAAATGGAATAACAAGCCTTACCGTAATACCTCATTTGTGTCATTTATGTCGCAAAGCTTTCACTAAGAGTTGTGATTTGACTCAGCATCTTTTAACTCATGGATTTAAGGTAGAACAAATTGATGATAACGTAATTTCAGAAGCGGAAAGTGAAAATACAGCCAAACCATTTACTTGTAACGTTTGTCAAAAGGGTTTTACAAGCAAAGCTTATTTATTAAAGCATCAGCTGTTGCATGATGGAGAAAAACCCTATTCTTGTGATGCTTGTGATAAAGGCTTTAGTCATAAGTCTAACCTTCAGAAACATTACCTAACCCATGATCCTGAAAAAGCTAAGAGATATGAATGTAAAGTATGTGGGAAAGATTTCACATCGAAAGCTTATTTGAAAAAGCATGATTTAATTCATACGGGTCAAAAACCTCATGTGTGTAACATTTGTGGTAGAGCCTTTACTTTGAAAACAAATTTACAAAAACACCTCTTAATACATTCAGATCGCAAACCCATGTATATATGTGACATGTGTGATAAAGGTTTTACATCAAAAGGTTATTTGGAAAAGCATCGTCTAATTCATATGGATGAAAGACCTCATGTGTGTGGTGTTTGTTTTAAAGCATTTACATTAAAAACAAATTTACACAAACATTATTTAACACACTCTGCCAAGAGGCCTTTTGAATGTGAAGAATGTGGAAAGCGTTTCAAAATGAAAGTGGGACTTGAACAGCATTATGCAGTACATTCAGATATAAAGCCTTTCCCTTGTGGATTGTGTGATAAAAATTTCAAAAATAAAAATGCTCTTGATAGGCATGAACGTTCGCATATTAATTCTTTTGTATAAATTACCTGAATATATATATAAAAAAATCTGTTGCATCTAGTAAGGTTAAATAAGCAATATACTGTGAACATGTATATCTTGTCTTCTGTCTCATAAAATTTGGTGACTACATTTTCAAGTAGCATTCTTTGAACAACATCAGGAGTCGATCCATGCAAAATTTGGGGCCTATTTAGGGCCACTTCACAAAAATTCATTTAGTAAAACAGGCCCCCTTCACAAAATTTATTTCAATGAAACGGGACCCTTCACAAAATTTCATTCCATTAAAACATACTTTTCATTGATTATTTTTATTAAAATGTTTAATAACTAAGCAAAATAAGCTTGTCAGAAAAGAAAACTAGCTGGAGGATTTAAAGAAGTTCTTAATAAGCATTTTATTCGAATTTCAGAAACGGTATTTCATCTTTTGTGACAAAATGTTATTTTTTACAAAAAAGAATAATTTCACAAAAATAACTTATTCACAAAACGGTCCCAAGAAAAAAAACCTGTATCGACCCCTGAATATTTAATTTTTAAAAATGTGTGGAAGAATTGTAATTTATTAGAAGTGCTTGTAATTTGTTTGCTATGTTATCTTGTTTTATAAATATCTCTATTTATATTTATTGTTGTTAATTTAAACTAATTTGAAATGAAGTATTTTGCAGTATATTAAACTAGTCTTTGTTTGTCATTTTTTATTTTTGCTGTAGTATACCTATATTTGAGGGCTCGTGGTTCAACACTGTTATGTTATTTTAAATTCTAAATATATTTAAAATGTTAATTACTATAGGTATACTAGATTTGATGTCCTAAATGTCAGAATGTTATATGTATGCTTGGAAAAAAAAAATAGTTGAAGACGGTTAGGCAGGTTAAAACGTTAGAGTACTCCGAATCGTGCATTCCTGATTTGAAATTGCTTGTATATAATAAAAATCTATTATATCTAGATGTCTGATCTGTAATATTTTATGTTCGGAACATCTTTAATCCTGCAAAAATCACTCTTGGGGGAAAAAAATATCTGAATTCAACACTGCTTTGCATCTGTGTAAATTGATGTTGCACAGTTATTATAATAATTTACCAATCCATCGAAAGCTGCTGCTTCATATTTTTTGTAACAATCGCAACTGCAATATTTCACTACTGTAAATCAAAAGTGAATTTCAGACATTTGCAGATTTTAAAGTCACAGGATTTCAATAGTTAACTATTATACAAGCTTAGTCAGAAGTATTGTGCACCTCTTTATTTCAATATAGGGTAGATGTGCCAGTAATGGACACCCCTTGAAGTTTTTAGTTCATAAAAAAATAACTAATAAATATTTAGCTTTAATTATTTTTCCAATAATTACCCCTTGCAGGTTTTATAAAATTGTGTTATTGTTGACACTTTTAATCAAACCAATCAGGAAGCAGAAAATAATGTTTCAAAGTTTCGCTGTTTTTCTGTGAAAATCTTAATGAAGAGGCTAAGAGCTGGCTTCGTTTAATTAAGTTATACATCATTTTTTTTTTTTTTTTTTTTTTTTTTTGCAAAATTTGAATGTTTTTGTTTGAGTAGCAATAGAAAACTTAGAATTTTATATACTAACGGCCATTTGCAAAATTTCATTTATTTTTAAGGTTTTAAGAGGGGGTGTCCATTACTGGGATGGTTAATTAGTCATTTTCCAGTAATGGACACCCCATGTAAACATTGTTAAAAATGCTATTTGGGCGATTCCGTGGAGAGTGTCACACACGTAACGCAGGCTTTAATTTGCATTTATTCAATTATTTATGAAATTTTAATGTTAATTCTGATTTTAAGTGGTATGGTAAATAAGTTATTAGCATATTTTTAAATTTAAATGTGTGGCAATGAAACTCACAGAAGTATATCATTTAATTTCATTACTCAATTCATGTGCTTTTTTTCTACTTCAGAAAAAAAGCACATTTTGAGTATGAAATTAAATGATATATTTCTGTGAGTTTTACTTACACACATTTAAACTAAAGAATATGTTAATAACTTATTTACCATACCACCTAAAATCAGAATTAACATTAAAATATAATAAATAATTGAATAAATGCAATTTAAAGCCTGCGTTACGTGTGTGACTCTCCGCATGGAATCACCCATTTCAGTAATGTTTATAGTGCATAAAATATTTTGACTTAACTGCAAACCTAAATAATCAAATTTAATTTTTAAATTATACTTACCAAAATGTAATAACACCAAAACTTTTATAAATAGTTGCTTTCAAAAGATTTTATGTGGATTAATAAAATTTCAATATTTTATTTATTTATTTTATTATTTTTTTTATGTAGATGTACTTTGTATATTTTATAATCTGGCAATCAAACCAGCCAGGAAGCAGAAAATGTTGTTTAGCACAGTCAAAGAGGGGTTCATAGGGCTTAATCCCTCTCTGTTTCAATAAAAACAATTAAGTTATAGAAGTTATTAAAAATCTATTTTCTGTCTTAAATGTTTCCTTATTCATCTCTGACAAAAAAAAAAAAAAAATTAATGAAAGTTATAGGTAATATTCATGAAACTAGTGAATCTGCAGATCAGTGGCCTCAAATATCAGTTCTACAGTTTTATTTTGAAATTATTTTATTTAGTATTTAAAATATTCAACTCACAATATCATTTCTTTCATATTTGTAATAATTATTATAAATGATATATCAAGTAATCTCTGGAAGATTGTTAAAAATAGTGAGACAAAACTAAACACTAATATTCCCAAACTTTTTTTTTAATTGCTTTTAAAATCTCCCACTGTTTCAATAATTTGATAGCTGTAATTGCCTGATATTTAGTATTTTAAACTATCCATCTAAAATAATTAAAACATCAATCTTCTAATAATTACAATTGATGCAAACAGTAAATGATTATCACAAATATTTTATTAATTACTGGTATCCTAATTGTTAAATTTATTTGAAAATAACTATTTTGTTTCATTAGTATGTATTCATTAAATTCTGGTTCTAAATACAGTCATAAAAACAATTATATTTATTGCTTTTTATGGGGTGTTCATTACTGGGCTTTTGGGTGTTATTGATATATTTCTGTTATTTAAAATTAAATTTTGATTCATATTGGGAAATGAGACTATAAGAATGGATAAATATTGTTGATAGGTTAATATAATATTGAAAAAACTGGAATATAATAATTGTAACTATTAATAAAAAAATAATTTTGAAAAAAAATTCCTTAAGGGCACATACCTTACTGGCACATCTACCCTATCTCTATAAAAAATAATAGCTACAAATGTTTAACTTAAAACAATTATGATTTTTACAAAGTGTTCATTTAAGTTGTTATAGTTTGTAAAAGAAAAAAAAAAAGGTAGAAAATGAATGACTCAACATTTAGGAACAGATTTTGCAGATTCACTGGGGCTGGGGTGCTTTTGTGTGTGTGTGCATGTGCAATTTTGGTGAGGAAACTCAGTTTTCAAATATGTGTTAGGCTTAGCGTGCAAAAACAGCTTGTTAGTTTTACGTTATTATAAACTCAGAAGCAGAATTTTCTATGTCAGTCTGCAGCATACTAAAATTTATCTGCGTCCCAATAGTGCTAGACTAAGCCTACTAAAACAATATCCTATAAAATAAGAAAAATTTGCCTTTATAAAGACAATATAATGAAATTATGAAACAAATACCATAAATCTAGAGACTTAAAAGTAAATTTCAGCTTTTTTCTAAGCCCAGCCTTTCTTTTTAAACTAGTGGATTAATCTGCAAGGTTTAAAATAATCTGCAGCGCCCACTGCTATGCTGGACAGTTTCTGCTACTGGGATTATGAACCAGTTTATTTTATTATAAAAGACGCACAATTTTTTTAAAATATAAAATACGTGTAATTTATTATATAAAACATGTTATTTTTTTTTATTATAAACTAGGGATGCACCGAATAGTGATTTTGATCGAATACTGAATATTCGGACAACAGGTAAACTGAATATTTGGCCAGCAGAATAATGACTATCAAGCCTGCCGAATACCGAGGCTTGCCGAATACTTTTTAATTTCAGAGTTCAAAAGTATTAAGTTGAATTTTAAAACAATTTTATGTAAAATTTAATATACATTCTTCCACTCTCTGAATTAAAACAAATAAATAAAAGTTTTTTATATTCTAAAACAAATATTTTAAAATCAAAGTGAAATTTTGAAGGAATTGGAAGAAAAATTTTTCGGTCATATAATGTTTATTTGTCAGGAAGGGACTAAAATTGTCATTATTGGTTAATTTTCTTACATGATACTTTACAAATAGCAAATAAAAAATGTAAAAGCATTCTCTTTTATTTAAATATAATTTTATTTCTAATTATTCTAAATATCTTTATTAATTGACAGTTAAAAATAGAAGTTGTTTTAAGGTTTTTAAAAATATTTTTTAAAAAGATCTTTTAAGTATTCAGTTTGGCTGAATATTTTGATATTCGGCATACAGAATAGTTTGATATTCGGCCTAACTGAATATTTGGTCGCATGGCCAAATACCGAATATTCAGTGCATCCCTCCCTATTATAAACACACAATGTTTAATTTATTATAAAGCCACACACAATTTACGTCTTGATAAAAATGATACAATAGACTCTTTTTCCCAACCGATCGGAGCACACATCGCATTTCATCACCGTAAAAAAGAGTTTAAAATTTTGCCAAGTGTAAGTTTGTTTCAGGGTAAGTACAGTTGTAAGAGTGAGTTTATTTCAAACATTATATTATTACTGCATCAAATTTTGTATATTATACTACAAATTTTGTTTTCCGATCATATAAAATAATATAAACTAAACTCAATTATAGAAAACATTGATGTATTATTATTAAAAAATAATATAAAAATTAATTAATAAGCCATTAATCAAACTAATAACAATAACACAACTTTCTTTGGAACAGATGTGTTATAGGTCCCAAACAGTGACCCGGAGCTGAACAATTTTTGATGCTCCAGCTCTGGCTCCGACTTCGTGCTTTTGAGTTGCAGATTTTAATTTACACATTTAATTTTTTGCTCACAAATTCTTTCTTCCATTACCTTCATTAAAGATCTGACAAAATGCATTTTTCTTCTCATCAAACTTGAAATGCTTGTTCAGAAAATATGACATCTTTCAGCTTTTGCTTTTAAAATAGAAAGTTTGGTGGACTTTTAAACACAAAATTCTTAAATTTGTTCTACACTTTTCAAACAACCAAAATTGTAGAACTACACATGTAAACAACAGGCGGCCATATTTGTTTTCAAATAGTGTTGTCACTTAGCTCTAAGTAGAAAGTAGAAGTAAAGTACTAGTGTTACCATGTTTTGAGAAGTTTTCCATCTCTAATAATAATAATAATAAAACCTAAAAAAACAATATAATTAAAATACTGAATAATGATGTAATTAAAATATTTTAAGACTGGAAATTTAAAAGACTGATTTTTTTTTTTTTTTTTTTTTTTTTTTTTTTTTTTTTTAAGAATATTAAAAACTAAAGGAGCCCTGGAGCTGGGGGAAATTTAGAGCTCCGGAGCGCTCCAGCTCCAGCTCCGGGCCCCTGGTCCCAAAGTACCATTTTTGTAAATGACTAGGAGATAAACCGACATGACGGTTACTTTCAAAACTCAGCATTTTATAAAAGAAAATTAGAGCAGTAGTATTAAAAATTATAAAAATAAGCTTTGATTTTGTTAAGTAATAAACTAAAGCAATACAAATTAAGATAATTTTAAGAATGATTAAATTATTAAAAATAAAGGTCAAGTAAATAATTAATAACGTACAATTAAATATGCATAATAAAGATGAGATACGTTTTTCTTGAATTATTCAATGAAACTTTCCTTATAACGGGCGTTACAGAGTTCCGGCAGGGAAATTGCACTTTTTGATCATTGAAAATGCAAAATCTGAAATCTTCCAAGGGGAGGGTGGAATATCTCCCTCGGGCCACCCCCTGAAATCAACACTGAGGTTATCACATCAGGTAAAAGATCGTTTTGGTGCCAAAAAAAAAAAAAAAAACTTTGGTGCACCTGTGACATCTGTACAAACTTTTAATTTAGACCATTTGCTTTGAAAATCAATGTATTTTTCCTTGACAGGTTTGTTGTGTCTGGGATTAAAAGGGTTAATTAAAAATTGACTGATTATTCATTTGATGTCACTTTTTACAAACTGTTATAATTAAAAAAAATGTCATAATTGAAGAGCTGAGTGGATGAACATGTTATGCTACATTTTCTAATTCTTTTTTAATCTTTTGAATGAAAGCGTTATGAGGTATCCTATCACATGGTGAAGCTAAAATACTAAGATTCTATTTAGTCTTGAAGATATAAGAGATTATTCATTAATATTTAATAATGTCAATAATATTAATAATTTTTAATATTTGAAAATTAAATATGAATAACTTTTTCTGAGAGAGTTTAGTACCATACCTGTTAATATTTTAAAGACATGGTATCAAACAGAAAATAAATCATTAAAATTTACAGCCAAAACTTTCACCTCAAATTTCTTGAAATGTAATTTTTGTTATTTAACATGTTCTTCCACTTAGCTCTTCAATTGTATACTAGTTAAGGTAAGTACACCACTTTGACCAGCACAAAATATTATTATACAATAGACTCTCTCAAAACCGCACATCTTGGGACCAGAGGTTATGTGGATTTCTTGTCATTGCTTTTTTACATTTTTTTAACAGTAATTTGAATGCAATAATGCAATCAAAATTATAATGAATGTTTGCAGTATAGTAAAATATTAAAATTATTCAGTAAAGTAATAAACTAAAATGATAAAAGTAAGATAATTTTTAAAATGATTAAATTATTAAAAGCAAAGGCCAAGTAAGTAATTAAAAATGTATAATTATGCATAATAAAGATGAGATAACATTTTCCTTGAATTATTCAATGACACTTTCCTCATAAAGGTACCCTACTAATTCACATCAAAGCGATAAAGTAAGGAAGTTTTATTTCAGGTTTAGCCAGTCTTAATAATCAGAAAGCTTAATTATACATAAGTATATTTGGTAAAAAGATTGATTCCGGTAATATCAGCAATATCTTAATATTTCTTTTCTGAAATAAATCTATACTTTTTTCTTGAAAAACCATGAGTTCAGTCATATTGTTAAAATACATGCAGAATGATATAAAACTAAAAAATTCTGCAATTTTGCTCTTACATCTGAACTGAAAGTTTCATTGTTTATGTCTGTAATGGTGTGCAGATTTGAGGGAGTCTACTGTATTTTTATTTTTTTGTCACTTAAAGTGCATTTTTATTACACACAAAAATAATATTTTATTAGTTAGACATCGATATTGAAAGGGAAAGTACAATTTTGGAGCTATAAAAATATGAGTGTAACACATTCAGTACACAATAACTAAAACTTTTATGTGATTGCCCCTCTTCCTCCAGAGTAGCCATATCAAAGTCAGTGGATAATCAACTTCTATCTTCTTTCTCTAGTGAAAGGCATACAATATATATTTTTTATATTTATATCTCGTTGTTATTTTCAGTAATGAAATTTGTGATTTAAAACTTACATTGTACTTTGAATTCATGGCATTTCACTAAAAATGCATTTTTAAAAACAGCTATGTATTTTATTAGTTTTTGATTAAGAAACTAATTCTTTTGTTACATTGTTCTAATTCAAGACTACAATTGATTTACATCGTCATTGCCTGACTTTTTTTTTGTAAGTAGGGTCAGATGGGGTGAAATGGGTAATACTGTTTTGTGTCTTAATTAAAATCATACCATGTACAAAAAATATTTGTAAATCATGCATATAATTTATTAACCATTCAACTTCCATTTTAAGTTTAGAAAAAAAAAATATTGGCTACATTTAGTCCATTTACAATCAGTTTTGAAATACACATGGTGAATGTCAACATCACTTAGTGCTGCATTAACTTTATTGTCTTTTTTTATTTTATTGCAGAAATATTTTTTTTACTGCATAGTTTGTACATAGCAGTGTCCTTTATTGACTGAAACAAACATGAAAAAATTCTTTATTTTTTAAAAGCTATAATTAAAAGTGTAAAGTGGGGTGAAATGGATATATGATTAGGCTTAGGGAAATAATACTTAGGTAAAAAAAATCTAAAAAAATATTTTAATGCCCTTGTGATTAAAATATCAGATCCTCTTACTTACATTGTGAAATTCCTGCATAAATCATCAGTAGGAAATTTCTATACCTTTCTTAACAAAGATGACAAGGTAGAAATCGACAGTAATCAACTTTCAGAAAGCTTAGTCAATCAACACTTAATAATCAGGGATATTATGTATTAATGAGAAAGAAATTGGCCAATATAATTAACAATAAATAATTTGATGTAATAAAATACATAATACACTGAAATTTGGGTTATTGGTTGCTTTGAATGCCTTTTAAACTTGATTACCCATTCCACCCCATCCGGTATAGAAACAGCTATCAGAAAACCTTTTTTTTAATGTTAATAAATAATCTTTTGAAAAACAATTATGATGAAAATGTGATGTCTATAAATTCAATGTAAACACTGAATCATTACTTTTTATAAATTCCTTTCCAATTAGGAATGATTCCATAATCATTTCAAAAACTTGTATTTTTATACCCATTCTACCCTTCCTGACCCTACTCCTAACCATCAGCTGTTAAACCGTCATTTTGTAATATATCAACTAAACAAAAATATGGTTTTTTATTTTAATTTGTACATAACAATTTCATGTAAATGATTTTCTATAAAGACTTCCTTTTTAAAAAATTCCAAAAAAAAGTTTTAAATTTCGGTGCGTCAAAGTGGTGTTATTCCTTTGCATCTGATTATTATTTTAAAAGATATATTAAAAATATTTGTGTGCT
Organism: Maratus speciosus; assembly: GCA_963932465.1. Lineage (NCBI taxonomy): Eukaryota > Metazoa > Arthropoda > Arachnida > Araneae > Salticidae > Maratus > Maratus speciosus. The sequence continues at coordinate 444,495,060 of OZ010792.1, read as the reverse complement.
CAATTCTTTTAACAAAGGCTGTACATACATACAGAAACAATTTAATCTATGTATTAACAAGCAATAAAACTTCATATGTATTATAATACATACATCATATAATGTAAAATGTTTCATTATAATCTAAAATTCGAAAGAAAAATTCCAAGCTTATTTTAATTTTCATTACAAATTTAAAATTTTATATTTATTTAAATATTTTAATGTTAAAATTATTCTATAAGTCATAAATTTAAAAAAATTAATTTTGTTTGAAGTTAGGCTATTATTAAAGAAAATTTTCTTTATAAATGAAAATATTTTTTAATGAAGTTAATCTTGCATAATTTATTAAATGGCAAATGAGAAGTAAAACATGATTTTTATTGCACTAAAAACTGCATAAACCCATTCTCTGTAAATATGCCCACAATAGAATTGCACTTATTTTAAATTTTGATATACAATGGACTCTCTATTAATTCAAACTTATCATAACTTTCTGAAAACTTTATGTTAAAACTAATGACAAATCTAGTTTATTAATTTAAATTTGAATTTATTGCATTGATTAAAAGGTTCGATAGCCGTGAAACCAGATGTATAAAACAACTCACATTGATGTACATTTTCTCAGAAACTACTGCATTGTGTCTACAGATTTCTTAGAAATGAAAAACTTTCCAAGGACTACTTGGAACTCCTTAAACTATAAAGCAAAATTTAGAGGCTTCAATGATTTAATGGACGTGTACAAGATTAGAAAATGGAGACTTGTACCTTACAAAATCGCCAATACTGCCTGTATATATATATATATATATTTAAGTATGTATAGCTGGAAAGAGATTTATCTTTATAGGAGGTAAAATAAAAATCTTCTCATATTTACCAATGCAAAGTTCAAGTGATTATTGTCATTCTAAAAAAAAATAAAAAGTTACTGCACTTTTTTTGTATACAGGCATGGGTGCAAGACCTTCAGTCTCAGGACTGATTTCAGTCTTGAAGATATTTTCGGCTGATAGTAAATTCTACTTTATATATTTAAACAGGGCTTGTGATTTTTTTTTTAAAAATCGGATTTTTTTGATTTTTTTAAAAATTCAAAATATAATTTTAAAGCTACACATTTTAAAGTAAATTACCCTTCACAAAATCACTAAAATTAATAATAATAATTTAAAAAAAAAACTTTATTTGTAAAAAAAAAACATTCACTTGGTTAATTTGAAACAAAAACACTTGTGTTTTATCAGCACTTACACTAACTGTAATTTAAAAAATATTCTACATGATATAAAATATCTTCTATGTTACCTTAACTTACCCATTTAATAAAACAAAAAATCACATATGTATACTTCATTACTAAAAGCTAAAACTTTTTTTTTTAAATCAAATTTCTTTATTAAAATCTGGAAATATAAAAGATAATGTAAGCATGTTATTCAGAAGAAAAATATGAATTTTGAAACATTTGATTGTGGAACTAGATACTTATTTGTATACATTCTTTTAAACAAAATATTTATTCTGGATTACATATAATACTCTGGAATGTATAAAAAACATGTTTAATGAATTTGCAGAATATACTCAACACATAAAATCATCAGGATTATGTTATAAATTTCAATAAGTTTGAAAAAATTATTGTTTGTTATTAAACTGTTTGAACAGGAACACCAATTTTCCTGCTTTATCAGTTCCTAAATGATTACAGAGTTTAGAGTTAACTAAACCAAAAGTTGAGAAGATTCTCTCAACAGATGCTGAAGAAGCTTGTGCAGTAAATAACTGTGAAATCATTCCTATAACATTTTTTCCAGAACCATCATTCTCAGTAATTTGTGACTTCCACCAATCTATAGGGTTTACTTTATTTACAATATCAGAATCAAAAAGAAATTGATGAAAAGGTTCTGATTTTGTTTGAAATTTCATTAAAGTAGGCACTACTGATTGAGAATATTTTTCTTTTGCAAAAATTAAACATTCTGATTTTTCAGCAGCACTCAATTTAATTCCTGCATAGCGTGGATCTAACAGATATGCTAGAAAATGTGGTGGTCCTAGTGCTTGATTGTAACGGGTTGAAAAACTCTTCAAGCATGTTTTATCAAGATTTACTTCTGTAAGTTCTTCTTGCAAGTTTTTCCAGATACCAACAGCTGTTGATATAGTGCAATCCTTCTGTTTCATTTTATCAAGAGCTATAGAAATTGGTTTTAAAAGGTCCTCGGCATTCCGTTTAATTTCAAAATTTGTTACCTTGTTATAAACAATGCTATCAATATTACAGCGATTTTCTTCGCAAACTGAAACAAGAATTGGCCAGTTTTTTTAATATGCAGATACACAGTCAGCCATAGTATTCCAACGGACTTCTTGGGGTATTATTAATTTGGATCCACCAGCTTCTCTATATTTTGCATTTGCAAAATGATTGTTTCTGAAAAACTTAACAATATGTAATATTTGTTCCTTAATATTTGGAATATTTAAATCTTCTGCAAGCAAATTTAACAAATGTGCAGAACATCCATATGTGATCAAATCAAAATCCGGGTTACTTTGAATTTCAGTGTGCATACCCTTTACATTGTTAGCATTGTCTGTTACAACACTTCGCACAATGCATTTAAATTCATTTTCACATTTTATCATACAATTTTTTACAACTTCTATAAGGTATTCGATTGTATGTGGGCAGCCAGATGTATCAATAGTTTCTAATAAATAATTTTCACCTTTCTTATTGGTTACAACAGCACATAATATTGGTTCATTATGAACGTTTGACCATCCATCTATACTTAAGTTTACTATTTGTCCACTTAAATACTCAGAACATTTTTCTTTCTCTTGACTATAGATATTGTCAGGTAATGATCCACCTATTTCAACTTCATTTGGAGCTGTATATCCTGGTCTTAAAGCTGAAATCATCTTTTTAAATTGAGGGTGTTTTGCACATGATGAAAAGCAGAATTGGTTGCATAAATATACCTAGCAACTTCTTCATCTAACATCTGTTTTTGAGTTTTAGAAGTCTTTATCACATAAGAATTCATATTCTTCTTAGAATCATTTTCTATTTCAAACATCTTCCTCTTTTTGAGTTTTCTTCCAATGTTTAACACTTCAGTTTTCCCATTAGTTGATGTTGATGCACCAGTTTCACTTGTGATGATTTTTTCATATAATTGATTGTCATCATCATCCTTTTTATCACAGGATAAACATTGTTCCACATGCTTTTTTAATCTTGCCACTATTCCCATTATAACTTTTCCACAATTCTTGCATTTTGCCTTAACACCTTTTCCTGAAAATGTAGGCTCTTCATTAAAATATATCCAAATGTCATCCTTTTTTCTACCTGCCATTTTCTAGCTAACTTGTGCCAAGTAACTAACCCAACTACTAAACACTGAATCTTTCACAAACTAAAAACTTCCTTATCTGTGGAATCTTTTCTCAGACTATGAAATCATGCCTTTTGACCAACAATACAGTGCAGTCCAGGTATTCGTTCCAGGATTATAAGAAACCTGTTTGACATGTTATCACAATAGCAATGGTATGCTATTTTCCCTATTCTGTTACTTATTCATTATTGTAAATTTACTTTGACTAAACCAGGCATTTAGAAATCTTAAAATATGTGAACAGAAACAGGGGGAAAAAGGTGTAGAAAGAATTAGGCCAGTTAAAACACTATAAGAAAAAGCACTCTGAAATAACATATCCATGCAGTTTTTTCTCTACTAGGATAATGTCTTTGATTACTAGAAAAAATTTAAGATTAAAAGTGTATTGTAATGTAATTTTAAATGTTATTTTATTTTAAAGCATCATTTGTGATTTACTTTTCAGTTAAAAAAAAATAAAATAAAAATAAGTTTGAAATACAATAATTTTTACATTAATTTATATTTAAATTATTTTTTAAACAAATTTTTTGTTATTAAAGACTTTAAAAATTTTAGTTATTTTAAATTTATAAATAATTAAAATTGAAATTATATTAAATATATATGTATAAACATTCAGATTATTTCTACCATGAAATCATTTTTATTTTTGAAATATTTCCATAAATAAATTACATTGAAAATTGAACAATTTGTAATTTACATATGCTTGAGGACATAATGAGATACCTATATAAATATCAGTAAAAGTAATTTTGAATGACCTATATTTAAATTTCAATGACCTATATTGAATCTGAAGTTTTCATATCCTCAAACTACACAGTCACCTTAAATACAGAAAGTCTGTTTCTGTATTAAAGAAAAAAAATAAAATTTACTTTCTAATAGGTGAATATATGACTAATCTTTTAACATTTTTCAGGTAATATTCTCTACTTTTAATTTAAGATTTTTGATTTAAAATTTAAAGTGTAATATTTGATTTAAATAAATTAAAAAAGCATACATTTTGAGTTCTTAGTCATTTCTTAAATTTACAATGTATTTTTGATTAAATAAATGTTTTACAAACATCTTGACCTACGTTTGAAGTATTTTTTAAAAAATGGATTTAAATCAATGATTTTTTTAAAAAAATCAGTTGATTTAAATCATTAAAATCAAGCTGATTTAAATCAACGAACCCTGTATTTAAATAATAGCAATTTTAATATCAAGAACTTTTAATCACTTACTTTTATTGTAAGATATCAATTTTTATCCATAATGCAAAGCATACAAATCTTCTAGCCCATTTTCATTTGATTATTTCGAATACTGAGAAAAGTTTTCAGTCTTGGCTTGGATATACTTCTTGCACCTATGTATACAGGTTAATCAAGGCAAATTTAAGGTCCCTTCACAAAATTACTTTCAATGAAACTGGTCCCTTTCTTACAATTCTTAATAAAAATAGACCTTTTGACAAAATTCCGTTCCATAAAAGCATATTTTTCATTAATTACTTTTATTATGTTTAATTGCCAAACAACAAGTTTACCAGTAAGGAAAAATTAGCAGAACTTCTTAAAGAAGTTATTATTAAGAAATACTTTGTTTGAATTTCAGCAACTTGTCTTCATCTTTCATTATAAAATGTTATTTTTCGTAAAAATATACCAAGTTTCACAAAAATAACTTGCTTTTTGCAAAATGAGCCCCAAGGGGAAAAAAAAAAAAAAAAAAAAAAAAAAAAAACCTGCCTTGATCTAGTGCGCATGGTCTTTTCTTCTTTAAAGTTTAGTACTTTAACAATCTAATTGCACATGATTTATGAGTATTTGGGATTTGGTATTTAAATGCAACCAGTAAGCAATATATTGTGAATATTGCACAAATTTAACACTGTTAAATTTTGAATAGCACCTGTTTCAAGTGCTTTTTTCCATTCCCCCCCCCCCCCCCTCTCATAGTGAGATAAAAAAAAAAATTAGGACACAGCATACATGAAAAAGTATGGTAAATCCTTTAATATTTTTATATAAGACTCCTTAGAATAGAATTGTTCTAGACTTTTTGAATTTTTTTCTTCTCAAATGTGTATGAACCTTGCTACAGAAGTGAAGAACTTTTTAAAATAGTTTTGGTAGTAACTAATTGATCGTTTAGCAAGAAATAAAAAATACAATAGAAATGCAATTTTGTGAATAAATCTTTAACTATTACAGTTTTTTTTTTATCAAACACTCAATTCATAGTTTTGGATGTTGGAATTATTCTTTTAAATAAAAAAGAAAAGTGCCGAGCTAAACTGATGGCATTGAGCTCACAGGCTATTCACACTAATTGCATATTATACTCTTATTTTAAAGAATAATGCCCCTCAAAAAAATAAGTGAAGGGGAATTAGCCCCCGTTTCCCCCTTTATACTTAACCAGTGAAACTCCAAATCTCATCAGGGAAGCTCCTTAACATAATAAACCGGTATACCAAATTTGAAGCAAATCAAATAATCCTGCAAAAAAACCCATTTATCTAAATTAAGGGGAGGTGGACTAACACCCTTTATCCTTAACCAATGAACCCCCAAAATTAATCAGGGAAGCTCCTTAACATAATAAACCGGTATACCAAATTTGGAGCAAATCGAATAATTCTGCATGAAAAACCCATTTATCTGAATTAAGAGGAATAGACTAATCCCCCTTTATCCTTAACCAATGAATCCCCAAAACTAATCAGGGAATTTCCTTAACATAATCAACCGGTATACCAAATTTGGAGCAAATCGAATCATTATGCATGAAAATCCCATTTATCTGAATTAAGAGGGGTGGACTAACCCCCCTTTATTCTAAACCAATGAACTCCCAAAACTAATCAGGGAAGCGCCTTATCACAATGAACGTAGAAAAAAATTTTGAAGCAAATCGGATGTTTCTATCAAGAGTTATCACGTTACGTACGTACGTACATACATACAGAACGGGCGGGCACATTAGCTCTCAGGCTTTAATAGCCTGTGAGCTAAAAAGTATTGAAATCACTTCATTAGTTCTCTTGAAAAAGGTACATGTAATATTTTTTAGCAAAATTGCGTAACTACTGTATTTTTTATTTTTTACCAAATGATTCATTTCTAGTTTAGCAACTGCCAAAATTATCACATGTGATTGTGTAATTATTGTCACCCCATTAATTCTAACAACAACAACAAAAAAAAAAGCTGAGCTATTGCTATAGAACTTTCAATCTCTTTTTATTTCCTGGTTCTCAAAAACTAATCCATTTTCTTCATTAACAATGAGAATTTCCTTAAAATAATATTTTGAAAACTTTTATTGAGGTGCAAGCAGCCTTTACCTCACAAAGAACTGAATATGTTTAGTATTTGTTAGAAAGGAAACACGAGTAACACATTGCATCAAACATCATTTGATTTTTTTTTTTTTTTTTTGGTGCAATTTTTTGTCTTTAAAAATTTTTAATCAAACATTTCCGTTTCACTTTATTTTTGTTATTATACTTCTTTTTTTCATAAAGTTAGATGTTTTTTAGCATTTTGAAATTAGTATGTTGCTAGTAATTTTAATTTCAGAGTGTGATGTATGTTTTAAAATTAAATAGGCTTGAAACTATTTGAATTATAAATACAAGATGTATTTTTCTAATGTTAAATAAGTACTTTTTCTTAAATGATATCAAGTCATTTTCTTTATTTAGTATAAGATAATTCGAACTTTTTTTACTCAGTTCTTGATAAGTTTAAATTATTGAGTGTCTATTGAAACAGCATGAAGAATTTGATTATTCAATTTATAATTCATTACTCAAAAGTCCTTCCGGCCAGTGCCGGGAGGAAGAGGTAGCTTTCATAATCCTTATTTAAAAAAAGCCAACTTATATCATGCAAACACACGAAGCTCAATTTAGTGGAAACCGAATATAGGAGATTCAATACTAATTTTTATCAATATAATGAATGAGAATTTCGCGAAATTAGTCAGCTTTATACAAGCTGCTTTTCTTTAAAGTAACTTATATTTGGCTGCCAAATTCGGCAATTTCTTAAAGTGCCTGTCATTTTAAGACAACATGGTGGATGTGGCTAAGCAGTGAACTTGGTCGAGACCTTAGTAATTGCTGTGCACATGCTCACTCACATCGGAATCGGTTAATATATAGGAGTGCTGTCGCATGCAAAAAATCAGATTTTTCAAAATGTCACCCACAATAGAAATTGAAACTGCTATATCTGAGCCTTTTTTTAAGGTAAAAATAAACAAAAAATGCTCCTGAATACTTATATCAAGATCAAATACTTAAGAAAGAAACCTTTTTCAATTTCTAATTTTTTTGCACCTCACTTTAAATATATATATATTTTAATTTAATGGCCGCCATTTTGAAACAAGATGGCTGATGAATCTGGCCAGCGAACTTGGTCGAGGTGTTGATGTATTCTTACATGCCTTCTTACATCGAAATAGGCGAATGCGTGTGTTATCGCGTGACAAATACAAGATCGTTTCAAAATGTTAGCCATGCTAGAAATTCAAAGTACTATAAATCAACCATTTTTTAAGATATCAACAAAAGAACAAATTTTCAGAAACAAAAACTGCTCCGGCATCTTTGTATCAAGGCCAAACACATAAAAAAAATCTTTTTCATTTTCCAATTTTTTAATACCTCATTTTGAATTTTAAATTTAATTTTTTTTAAATGGCAACCCTTTTGAAACAAGATGGCGAATGAAGCTGGCCAACGAACTCGGTCGAGACATTGGTATGTACTATGTACAGACCAAGTTACATCCAAATAAGTTCATAAATACGCCTGTTATCGCGTGACAAAAATCAGGTCGTTTTAAAATGTCAGCCACAACAGAAAATCAAAATGCTGTTAGTCAGCCATTTTTTTTTTTAGATATAGACGAAAGAAAAACTGTTCCGGAATCTTTGTGTTAAGGTCAAACACATACAAAAAAAATCTTTTTCATTTTCCAATTTTTTGGTATCTCATTTAAATTTTTTTATTTCTTTAAATGGCCGCCATTTTGAAACAAGATGGCAGATGAAGCTGGCCAACGAACTCGGTCGAGATATTTGTATGTACTATGTACACGCCAAGGTACATCCAAGTCGGTTCATAAATACGCCTGTTATTACGTGAGAAAAATCAAGACGTTTCAAAATGTCAGCCACGCTAGAAATTCAAAATGCTATAACTCAGCCATTTCTTAAGATATAGACGAAACAAAAACTGCTCCCGAATCTTTTTATCAAGGTCAAACACATAAGAAGAAAATATTTTTTCAATTTTCAATTTTTGGTACCACATTTCAAATTTAAATTTTTCTTAAAAATTTAAATGGCCGCCATTTTTAAACAAGATGGCGGTTGAAGCTGGCCAACGAACCCGGTCGAGACATTGGTATGTACTATGTATAAACGAAGTTACATCCAAATCGGTTCATAAATACGCCTTTTATCGCGTGACAAAATTCAGGACGTTTTGAAAATGTCAGCCACGCTAGAAATTCAAAATGCTATAACTCAGCCATTTTTTAAGATATAGACGAAACAAAAACTGCTCCGAAATCTTTGTATAAAGGTCAAATACATAAGAAAAAAATATTTTTCCATTTTCAATTTTTTGGCACCACATTTCAAATTTTAAATTAAAAAAAAAAATTTAAATGGCCGCCATTTGAAACAAAATGGCGGATGAAACTGGCCAACGAACTCGGTCGAGAGATTGGTATGTACTATGTACACACCGAATTACATCCAAATCGGTTCATAAATACGCCTTTTGTCGCGTGACAAAATTCAGGACGTTTCAAAATGTCAGCCACGCTAGAAATTCAAAATGCTATAACTCAGCCATTTTTTAAGATATAGACGAAACAAAAACTGCTCCGGAATCTTTGTATAAAGGTCAAATACATAAGAAAAAAATATTTTTCCATTTTTAATTTTTTGGTACCACATTTCAAGTTTTAAATTTTTTTTAAAATTTTAAATGGCCGCCATTTTGAAACAAAACGGCGGATGAAGCTGGCCAACGAACTCGGTCGAGACATTGGTATGTACTATGTACACACCGAATTACATCGAAATCGGTTCATAATTACGGGAGTTACAGTGTGACATAGGTCAGATATATATATATATCAATTTTGAACAGAGGGTGGTTTCGGGGTCTGGGGGTCATGATCGATGAAAATATACCAAAATTTTTTGAAATCGCTTTCCTCCGAACGGCTGCAATAGGTAGCTTTTTTGTAAAGAAAGCTACCTAAAAGAAATCATTAAGACATCTGAATTATAACTCTAGCTATTTTAAACTGGAAACTTTTTAAATATTTTTAGAAACATTCAAAGTTATGTTAAGCTTAGATTTTAATACTTTTTCAATCCTTCGTGAGAGAATGAAATTTGGCAACATATTTTCTGGCAACCTATTCACTGTTTCGAGTACAATCGTGGGAAAAAAAACTCTGTAACTAATTATACTAGAAAAAATTGATAGGTACCAAACGATTGGAAATAAAGTCTACTTTTAAGTGATGTATATAAAATTTGCTTAGGGGGCCATCTACAAATCAAAATCAGACCAAACTTTTTTTTTTCAGTGGCAACATCCAATTTTAATCTTCGGTTCAAACTATGCCTAGAAATGAAATTTCAAGTCAGTGTTTGAATTATAAACATTCAAAATTTAGAGCTAATGTTAAATTGCATTTTCATATTTTTATTAATATCTCCTCAAATTATAATCCTAATGTGATAATTTTTCTGTTTAATTATAATACTAAAAAACCCAAACATAAATACATTGAATTTATAATTTAAAAAATTTTATAATATGAATTATGAAATCAATATTCGAAAAAAATATGAATCTCAACCTGCAATTTTTTTGATAGATTTATAATTATTATGTCCTGCTTTATGCAAATTCTCAATTTCAAATTTCTCTTCCAAGTAGTTTTTGAATTATGAGTAAATATGTCAAAAGTCAAAATGATGGTTTAAGAAGGGGCTGTCTATGATGTCCAGAAAAGCATAATTTAAAAAATATATATTTTGCTCATTTTAATGAAACATTTGTGCTGGCAATAATCAAAACACATTAAACGAGTGAGATGTTTATATTGGCAAGAAATAATACATTAATAGAAGTGATATAGTCATTCTGTAGCATTTCAAGAATCGAGTACCGAACTTCAATATGGATACAGCCCCTAAAATATGCTCATTTAAAAGTAATTCATTTCTCAAAAACTAGTCATACGAATTTCATTAAAATTTGGATTTAGGCTAATTGAAGGATATATTATCTATTTATGGGGTCAAACTTGGGTATTATTAAAAGAAAAACAAAGTTTGGGTTTGTTTTGATATGTAGATGGCCCTTTAAGCAAATTTTATATACACCATTTAAAAGTAGATTTTATTTCTAATCGTTTGGTACCAGTTGCTTTCTTCTACAATAATTTGTTGCAGAGTTGGTATGTGGTGTTTACTCTTTTTTTTCCATGACTGTACATACACAATATATTTTTTTTTTCAATATTTATGAAGTTTATTTAATATGAAGAAGCAATTTATCTATTTTTATATACAAACAGAAGTAATTTGTATATAAAAAACAAAAATATATATCTAAAATAAATGTTTACATATATAAACAAGCATAAATGTTTATCCGGTTTGTTTTCATAGCTATTTATATCATTTGGCAACAAATCTCACTTTCTGAAACCCCAATTGTGCCAAGTTAAAAAAAAAAAAACACCAAGGCCCCTATAGTGGAAATTTACCCTTTTTCACCTCATTCAAAACAAAAAAAGTTGAGTGAGGTTATGCAAATTTAATTTTTTTTTTTTTTTTTTGTAATTTATTAAAACCATTAGTTAATTTAAATTTCAGATTTTAATCATCTGATTAAAATCACTTACACCCTGATTATAGACTGCAAAAACTTTATTGATAAAAGACAAAATTTGTGCCTGCCACAGGCAGGGTTGGCAAGTTTCTGACCAGATGGTTAAAACCATTGGTAGAATCTGGTTAAAACCGGCATGGCAAAAACCCCTCTGGCAGAAACTCAGAAAATGACTTTAAAGTGATTACTGACATACAATAAATAATGCACAGAAAAAACAAATATTAACCAAAGTACAATTTATTTACAATATTATCACCATTCAAAATCAAATATTAGTACATTGTTTGCACTCTGCAGTAGTCTATAACAAAAGACAAGTTTTGATGCAGTTTCTAAACCGAAACAATTTCAAAACATTTTTAAAAGGCAGGTTATTTAAACCACACCCGTTGACTAATATATCTACAGATAGGTTTTTGAACGGAGTTTCGTTCAGATACAGTTTTGTTAAGATTAGAGTTATTTATTTAGTTTAAAAATTTCTAAAGTTTATTTACCATTATTTTCGAATAGTAATTTTATCAAATATCTTAAATTCTTACTTAAAACCAACTAATATAAATTTCAGGTTCATAATTATATATATTTACAAATAATGAACTTGAAACTTTATTAAATTTACAAGAAGATTACAAGGCCAAAATTTCTAATGCAGAGCAGTTTCAACAATGATCAATTCAATTGTGTTGCTTCAATAATTTCAGTCTTGTAATTTAACAATTTTTTTACATTAAATTATTAAATATTAATTATTATATCAAGTTTTTACAATGATGAAATGGAGTTACATTTTTTAGTTTACTTAAGCGTATGTCATTTAGTAATTACTAAAACTATTAAAGACATTTTTTATTTTCCGTCGGTTTTTACCGGTTATAACTAGTTTTTGCCACTGACAAGGCAAAAACCAGTTTCTGCCAGCAAAAAGCTAACCCTGGCAACAGGTCTGCAGAATGAAAAAGTGGCCATTTTATTTCTATAAGGAGAAAGTAAAACTTCCTTGCTTGCGATCAATGATTCCACTTTTGTTGGTTGCAATATGTTAATATATTTATTTGAGATATATAAGTTTAGATTAATACTAATAGAAATTTGAACAAATGTTTTTTTTTTTTTGTTTTGTTTTTTTTTTAATTGTAAGTACAAAAGTGGCCAGTAATAAAATTGCTACTAATGACAATGAAATTTTATGGTTTTCCCTTTAATTATTGTATTGATATTTGGTTTATTATTCTAAATAAGTAAAGTACAATGTTGATTAATTTAAATAAATAATTAATGTGAGTTATTTAAAAAACTTTAAGACATTCTTGTATGTTGAATAACTTCAAAGCTCTTGGGTTCTTAACATTGCAAAATGAAGTTTCAAATAAAGAATTCAGTTTAGGTGTAGTAATAACATTTTAATTTATTAGCAAGAAATAATTTTATGATTTTGAAATAGCATATGATAAATTATTAGAGATAATTTTAACACAATTTTTGGACAGTATTCAAATTTTAGCTTGCATTTAAAAGGAAAATTAAGAAAAAAAAATCTTTATGTAATTCCTTCTTAATCCTCAAAATAAATTTTACTGTGTTTGCTGTGTGCTGAAAATATATTTTTTGTAGAATAAATAAATGTGGTCAATTTTGCATTATATCTAAAGTTTCAATATTAATTTCCATTTGAGATGCATTAGGATATGAATCCTGCAAATCATTAAGTACATTTGACTAAGTACAATGCATGTAACTGCCATATTTGTAGTTTTGAGGAAATAGATGTGAAAGTTTTGTTGTATATTAGAGTAAAAATAAATTGTGTGTGTTTAGGAAATCTCGTATCGTTTTACCTCAATATTTTATGCACAATACCATTTTCACTACAGTACTTATCTCAAATTTTTAAAGAATATCTTTTGTACTCCTTTGGTTATTTTATCCATAATTTAAATTTAAATTAATAGAATCTATTAAACTTAACTATAAATTATAATTGAGTGCAGTTACAATTTAGAGATATGTCTGTAATAGAATCTTTCACATATGAAAAATAGGAACAGTGTAAGTGGAAAAAAAGAAAGACTTACATTCACATATACTCTTGAACTGACACAAATAATGTGTACATTGAGGGGAAAAAAAAGAAAACTTTGGTGAACTATCGGGTATTCTTATATCTCACTGTTGCTAATAGTAGGAGAGCTGTTGAACATTTTTGAGTAGGTATTTGAGGCACCCTGAAAATTTGTGCAGCACTTCTTTTGTAATGCCTGAATACAAAATCGAATGTCTGGCTGAAGGATCGTGGCCCAAAACCTGTGCCAGACACTTGTCAAGTGCCATTTTTTGACACTACCGCAAAAAAAAGTATTTGAGGCACGCTGAGATTGAAACAGAATAATATTTATACTTAGAAAAAAATATTTTGAAAATGACAGACACTTTAGTCGGCCCAAAACCTGTGCCAGACACGTGTCAAGTGCCATTTTTTGACTACCCAAAAAAGGTATTTGAGGCACAATAATATTTATGCTTAAAAAAAAAATATTTTGAAAATGACAGACACTTTAGTCGGCACAAAAACTGTGCCAGGCACGTGTCAAGTGCCATTTTTTGTCTGGCACAGGTTTTGTGCCACGATCCTTCAGCCAGACATTTGATTTTGTATTCAGGCATTACAAAAGAAGTTTTGCACAAATTTTCAGGGTGCCTCAAATACCTTCCCTAAAATGTTTAACAGCTCTTGGACTATAAAATAACAAGTAATATTACCATTTCAAATCTTAATATTCCAGGAGACAGTGTCATATTTTTGCAATTGATTTTACTGTCAATGATTTTAGTGTAATAACAGATTAGATAGTGAAGGTAATGAAACTGTCATTCGGCCGGCAGACAAACAGGGGGTGTTGTCATAACAACATCATGCACCATGCTGCAATGCTAAATGAATGGCAACTCAATTACTGATGATGCTTCAGAGTCTGTTGTAGCAGAATGTAGGATGGTGGTATTACAACATCTCTGCTGGTGTACCAGCTGACTGGCAATTCTGTTATCTGCACCATCTGATCTGTCATATATATATATATATATACACACCAAAATCATAAAGAATAAAATTAGTTGCAAAATTCTATAACATAACTTTAAATAAGTGGAAAAGAAATTTTTTCATCCTTACACAAATTTTATTTGTATGATTGAAATGCATGTAAAGAAAAATTTAATTTATTATTCATGAGTATAAAATTACTATTGCTCTGTATTACCATTTACAGTCTAACATTACATTTTAAGAGATACTGTAGCAAAACATGTTTTTTCCTAACAGATTGCAAAATTCCACATAAACATATAGATAAATTTAAACATTAAATTTCTTGCATCATTTAATTAAATTATAATTTTTTTTTTTCCATAAGAAAATAACATACTATCCTATAAAAATTATTTTCCCTATAAATAAAATTAACTTTAAAAATTGTTTTTGAGCAAATTTTCCAAAATTTATAGTCTTCTTAAAATGACTACTTTTTAAAATGTAGTAGAATAGGTGCTCCAATAGTCAGTCACAATGATATAAAATGTTCTATAAATAGTTTATTATTGGTTCCAAATGAAATGTTAAAAATTTCTAATGCCCATATTCCTTTCATCAATCATCAGCTAACAGAAAAGAATTGCCTTTTTTTTTGCATTAGAAATCAGCCTTTTCTGGTATAAAGGCTATACATATATAACATTACCAAATTTTTTATGATTTTGGACCCCCCCCCCCCCCCCCGTAATGATATTGTCATCAATGTCTAAAAATTCTTTTGATTTTTGTAATTTTTTTTTCTTTTATTTGGAGGGATATACAAATATGGTTACCTATGTTTATTTTTTGCATACTTTATTGATTCAAATGAAGAAAAGTTAAAAAAAATATCACTTTATATATGAAATAACTTTATATCAAATAACACTTAAAAGAAATAGTTACTGTTTAAAAGTATTTAACACTAGCTTTTTGTTACATAATACATTCAACAGTAATAATGTCTTCTTGCACGTGCCCCTGCACAGGGAGAGGGGCAGACAGAACTTCTTATCAATAAAGCAGGTGGGCAAAATTCTTTCTCTTTTATTTACTAGTAAACAAAGGGATCATTTAAAACAGACTTTGCATATGGTTTCTCAAACAACGGATTATGTATGCATATGACAGAAAAATAGGAATGCCAATCGTTAGAGTATTCCATTTCTTGGAATTAAATTATTTTATAATCGTTTAATGATTTTAATAATAATTTTATTTTTCATAAAAATAGATAACAGACTAATAAAAGGTAACATACTATTTTGATGTAAAGACCAAGTTACAAATAAAAAGAGAAAATTTTGGCTGGATCAAAAATGATAATGATATCGAAAGACAACCCCACCCCTAGTGATATCTCATAATATCATGTGCCAGGACCCTCCCCTCCTCCCTAAAATGATAACGTTATATATGCACGGTCCCATAAGTGGCTGACTACTGGTGCTTTTATCCTATATTAGCATATCTACTTTCTGATAGTAAAAACTGAATTTTGGTAATGAGTAATCCTGTGTTTAAATTTTCCCATAAGTTAACATGGTATTGACTGAAGTGCTTGTGAAAGGTAGCCCTCGGGCCATCTGGATCGGGTACATCCAGGACCAGTGGATGGTTCACTGTCTTACCTGGTAGGCCCTTCCTCCAGCTTAACTCAGTCAAAGCTGGTTAGTCCTACTAGTTTAAAATAATTCTGAAAATTTTGCAGACAAATCAAACAAAACCGGTAATTAGTATTTTTTGAATTTTTTAGTGGTTTATTCAGCAAAGACATGAAGACTTATATGCTTTATCAAGCACATTATAAAATTTACAGTCCAAATTTTTATAGTGAAAGCACTAAATGAACAAATACATGATTTTCTAAAAATAACATTATATTTTTATAATACAGTGAAACCCCGATCTATCGTTCCCACATCCATCGTTTTGCTGCATTGATCGTTTTATTTCTATGGTCCCTGCACAAATTATATTTAAATAATGTTAACGAAAACCGCATACATCGTTCTTCGAAAAGTCATTTTCCCGTATTCATCGTTGTAAAAATTTTCTCCTCACAGAAATGAAATTGAAGATAAGTGGATCCATATGACATGCAAACTGGAATTACTTCTTTTATCCTAAAATAACTCATTTGTGTTGCTTTAGGGGGGAAAAAAATACAGGGATTAGCGCTGATATTATAACATGTATGTACGTGTAAATAAATGAATGTGGAACAGGTGCTCTGTTTGGAGAATGCGTTATTCTATTCTGTGTAAAAGGGAGGATGGATGCATCCATTTTGGCCAGCTCCAGCTGCCACATTCTTGGCTAATCTGTTGTGTGCAGTGCACGTGTTTAATTTCAAGAGTGTTGATTTCAATTTAATACATTCTGGGAATTTTAAGAATTGCAAAACAAGTCAGAAATTTAGAAGAAAGGCTTCTCATCATAGATAAGGTGGAAAAGAATTCTTTTAAGAAAACAATTAACATCGCTGAACGCTTAGGTATACATCACCTTCAACCCTGAAATCGATAATTTCGAAAAAGACAGAAATTAGAGAGCAGGCTGATAAGTATGGAACTTCTGCAAAAAAGAGAAAATCTAACAAAATGTCTACTTACAGTAATTTGGAAAGACTTCTCTTCACTTAGTACGAGCAGTCTCGTGCGTCAAATATTCCTGTGGATGAGAATATTGTTCGAAAGAAGGCACTTGAAATAGCTGCATCATATGGCATGGATACTTTTTCTGCATCAAATGGGTGGATTTCAAGTTTTAAAATTCGCCATGGATTGGTATCCAAGAAAATATGCGGTGAAAGTGATTGAGTAGTAAATTCTGATACCATATAAATATGGTTTGAAAAACTTCAGAAATTACTAGAAGGCTATAAGGATTGTGACATCTATAATGCAGACGAAACAGGCCTGTTTTATATATGCTTGCCAGAGAGAATGCTTGCGTTCAAAGGAGGGTCTTGTCACGGAGGTAAACATTCAAAGAAAGACTCACAGTGCTACTATGCACGAATAAGGACGGTTCTAACAAACGAATACACCTCTTTATTGGTAAATCTGCTAGACTTCGATGCTTCAAGAGTGTAAAGAAACTACCAGTAGTCTACCATTTGAATGCCAAAGCATGGATGAAAAATAATATTTTTACAAAATTTCTTCATGATTTTGATGTATCAATCAGCGCTCAAAAAGAGAAAATCATTCTATTTATTGACAATTGTTCAGCTCATTCAGCAGATACATCTTCTTTGAAAAATATAAAATTCAGTTTTTTCCCAGCTAATTGTACATATGTCTTTCTTAATGCCGGGGTAATCAACTGTTTTGAGAAATTTTACAGGATATGGCTATTGAAAAGATCTTTATGTTTCATGGAACAAGCAAATGAACCCACTCCAAAATTAGTCCTTCTGCATGCTATCCACTTTGTACTTTCAGCATGGCTTGAACTAACCTCTTCAGCCATCCAGAATTGTTTCATGAAATATGGTTTTGTGCGAAAAATTGATGACGAATGCTCAACAGAAGGGGAAGAAAATAATGATGATGGTGACGATAAATGCAGATGAGTGGTTGCATGTAGCAAAGGATGTATCTAGTGTGAAATTTAGCAATTATATTTCCATTGATCAAGATGTTGCAACATGTGGTGTTCTAAGCATAGAAGAAATGTGTAATGATGCAAAAATTTAAATCATGGCGAAGAAACAGATGATAATTTTCATGCCGATGAAGCTGAGCCCACGCCAGTGCCATGTCTGTCTGATGCAATTACGGCATTAGAAACTGTACGGATTTTTATAGATGCACATGAAATTAAAGAAATTGACTAGAAAAATGTTGCACATCTTGAAAATTTGTGGTTTAAAGAAATTGTAAAACTCGATATAAAATTACTGATTTTTTAAAAATAAATATCAATTTTCCACAACTTCGATTTCTTTATTTTACAGTTTTCAAAGTGAAAAATAAGTATTCATTTGTATACTATACACATTGCATGTATTAGTAATGCATAAAAAAAAAATTTCGTGTTTTGACGTTAACCCGCATTCATCGTTTTTATTCATGCACCCCTTGAAAAACGATGGATCGAGGTTCTACTGTAATTATAAAACAAACTCATGAAGTAAAAAATAAAATAAGAAATTTTGCTTAGTAGCCACTGGCCTGTAGATTGATTTTTTTAGTAGCTAGTAAGTACATTTATGTCATTGAATATTTAATTTAAAAAATATATAATGAGTTTACAATAAACAAGCAATTTATGTGTTAAATAAAAATAATTTATATTGTTTTAAAGAAACTTGAGATACTAATTTCCAATCTATTTTAAAATAAGTTAATAGCAAAGTTATACTCAACATGCTTATGTAGCTAACTACATAAGTATACTTTTTTTTTTTTTTTTTTTTTTTTTTTTAGAATTAAGATATGACAATAATAAAATAGGTATGTTTATCCAGTAAATAATTACCCACAACATGAGATACATAATTTACAAAAAAATATACTTTTAAATGTGAAATGTTACACATTTATACAAAACTTACCAAATAAGGTGTCACTTTATTCATAAGTAAAAATATTTTGCATACAGATTATGAGAGATAAGGTGGTGATGGTATTATAACTATTTCAATCACAACATATTCAAAGTAATGTGAATAAAGTACATGTGAGAAAGATTAATGCATTTAAGCGTGATATAAAAGAATATTGTTGTGAAAGATTTATGAAAAAAATTAAAGGTTTATTTATTTCAACTGCAAAAATGTAATACATCAACTGCTAGAAACCCTTAAACATCAAATTCACGAAATACTATCCAAA
Organism: Maratus speciosus; assembly: GCA_963932465.1. Taxonomy (NCBI): domain Eukaryota; kingdom Metazoa; phylum Arthropoda; class Arachnida; order Araneae; family Salticidae; genus Maratus; species Maratus speciosus. Next base: position 444,475,785 of record OZ010792.1, on the reverse strand, counting down.
GTACTGGTTTTTTATGGGTTTGTATTTTATAATTTCAAAGCAAAGGTCGATTCAGGCAAAACTTGGGGCCTGTCTAGGGCCCTTTCACAAAAATCTATTTAATTAAATAGGCCCCTTCACAAAAATAAATTCAATAAAATGGGCCCTTTCACAAAAATAAATTCAATAAAATGGGCCCCTTCACAAAATTCCTTTTAATAAAATAGGCTCCTTCGTAAAATTCTTTTTCATAAAAACTGTTTTAAAATGTGTAATTTGTAAATAAAACCAGGTCATGAAAAACAAAAACTTTAGCATGGGATTTAAAGAAGTTTTTGTTAATAAATTCCTGGTTTGAATTTCAGTAACTGGATTTCAACTTTCATTACAAAATTTTATTTTTCACAAAAATATAATAAAATTCACAAAAATAACTTTTAGCTTTCACAAAATGGGCCCCAAGAATAAAAACCTGCATCGACCCCTGCAAAGATATGTCAGTTATAGCAAAATGAATGCACTACTACCTCTCCTTATATACTTGTGCTTCCATTTTCATTTACGGTATAAAACCAGTTATCCAGAATGATATTTCTAATTCAATGATTTCAGAAAAAAAGTGCCATACAGTGTCAGTTTGACATGTGCATTACTTGATACAATAGAATATGCATAGTATAACTTGATGCCAATATCTAGTATACTTGAAATAGAGGCATACTTAGTTATATATTTGACATTTTGATTTTTATGTAAAGGAAACATAAGAATTTTTGTTTCCAAGATATTCCCATAAACTGTCTTCTTTCAAACTCCAATTAACTTCTGATCTTGTTTGGGCTGAATCTTAATTTGTGTAATGTAATAGTCAATTTGAAATCAGAATCAATGCCACAGCTACATATATTCTACCAATCTGACCAAATGGATGTTGCTTTAATGCCCAACCAGTTATCCGGAATACATCTCACCCCAACCATTCCGGATAAGTGGTTTTAGATACTGTATACAAAAAATATTAATAGTATTAATAATACAGTAGAACCTCTTTTATCCGAAACTCTCGGTTAACTGAAATCCATTTTTAAAGCTTTATTTATTTATTTTTTTACTATCACATTCCTTGTGTGCAAAATCTATTTTGAAAGCTTTTTTTTTAAGCTACCATAATATTTCTTGTGTGCAAGCTGTCCTTTCTGAATTACGAGTACATATAGTAGATATTTTCAATCCCCTTTCTTAAGAATTCCTTTGAATTTAACACCCGCAAGCTGCGGAGTGGAACGAAGAAAACGAACAAATTAACAATTCTGAAGTTTTTGAATGTTTTGCAAAAGATATGGCATGGCTGGAGCAGCAGAAAAACTGTGATACTAATGAACTAATAATATTAATAAAATTCTGTGATAGAGCTTCAAAGCAAAGGCTATCTAAACTGCGACAAACAAAACATTTTTTCAAACCCTTGTGATATATGTAAAAGGTACTTAATCTCAAAATTAAAATTCAGGTAATCTATTCTTGTTTCTATTTTGCATATTTTTATTGTTTTATTTTTATTAAGCACTTGTTACCTTAATAAGAAATACATATTGCATATATTTCTCCTTAATTTTAAAATTGAAGCATTCTCGATTATCCAAAAAATTCGATTTTCCGAAAGAGGGTCGGTCCCAATTACTTCGGATAATTGAGGTTCTACTGTATTAATAAATAATTGTTAATCTTAATGAAAAGAACATCAAATTGCAGGTGCAATGTGAAATCAGAAACGTCTGAGGTGTAGGGAAAAAAGTAATGGGGAAAGTCAAATTGGAAAATCTTGCATTTGGTCGGTTCTTTCCATATTTTTAGTAGCCAGTTTTTTAAATTTAATCACCGAGTGGCGACTGCTTATATTTTCATCTTTATCATCAAGGATTACTTTTAATGATGCACAAATTTTTAGAGATTTTTTTATACAAAGAGAAAGGGTTTTTTTTAAATTAATAAAGAATGGAAATTTTAATTTTTCAAAAAATGGTTTCATAAATCTCAAACGCTTTTTAGAAAATCCCATAAATGAATTTTAAATAATTGTAAACTAATAGTTTTTATGAACAATAATGTATTATAAATATAATTAAATTTATACATAACAAAAACAATGCTTTCTTTTGATCACTAAGTAAATCAACAATGTAGAGCTAAAAAAAATTAGTTCATACAGTAAAAAAATAAATTCTATAATAATATTTTTACTTTTAAAGCATAAAAACTGTAATTATTTACATACTTAGAGATTATTACATTAGCTATTAGAAAATCTCAATCAACTTTTAGATATCTTAGCCTAAACAAACAGCAACAAAAATCCAACAAAAAGAAACCCCTGCACTTGAATTACTATAACAGAAACAAAATTAAAATAACCATTCAATTGTGTCTTCTTTCAACTTATGTTTGCAGGGGGAGGTTTAAAGGCCCGTTTTCATAGAGAATTGTATCAAACTAAAATTTTCAATAAATTTTGACATCATATTTGTATTTTTCAGAGAAATTTACTCAAGAACATTAAACAGTAAGTCATTCAGTGAAGTAGTTTAGGAATTATACAGATTTAACATTTTGAACTCCTAATGCTAAATTTATTTTTAATTGTTGTAAAATAAATTGCAAATATGTATTTTTTTTTTTAAATATAGTTCAAAACTACTTGGTGAAATGAACAGTAATTTTGGAATCACATATTTGAAGTTTCTAGAAATCATTTTCTGTTAAAATAGTTAGTACATATTTTCTTTTAAAAGTTATTTCATATTTTGTAGGTTTTATAATTAATATTTAAAAAAAATATGTATTTTAATCTATGAAATATTTAACAGAAATCAATTTCTAGAATCTTCAAAGGTATGTAAAGTTAAAATTACAGCTAATTCCGCCAAATAGTTTTTGAGTTATTCTTAAAAAGCTACATAGGGGCTGTGCATATATAACATTATCAAATTTTTGGTAATTTTGTGCCCCTTCCCCTTCTTTAAGATATCATCCTCCCCCCAGTAATGATATCATTATCAATATATAAAAATTCTTTAGATTTTTTTTCTTTTGTTTGGAGTAATATGGTTACATTTATTTTTCACATTACTCTATTTATTCAAATGAAGAGGAGTCAATAAAATATCAGTTTATATATCAAACAACACGTGTAAAAGAAATAGTTGCTATTTAAAAGTATTTCATAATAGATTTTTGTTACATAATGCATCCAACTGTACTGTCTCTTTGCACTGGGTGGCGCAGACAAAACTTTTTATCTACAAAACAGGTTCTTTTCTTTTATTTACTAGTAAACACAAGTATCATTCCAAACATACTTCTTATATGGTTTGTCGAACAGCTCATTATATATGCTTACACGTATGACAGAAGAATAGGTATGCCAAACCTTGGGATGTTCCATATTTTAGAATTGAATAATTTTATCTTATACTATAATATGAGCAAAAATTGTGTGTGTGTGTATGTAAATTTTATCTTAAAAACGGCTCTAATGATTTTAACTAAATTTTGTATTTTACCATTTTTGGTCACGAAAAAACCATTGGGCTAGGTCACATGTTCGAGAAAATTCGATTAGTGGGTCATAATGGGTTAGGGTCAAGCTAATTATATCTAAAAAACGGCACAAACGATTTTAATTAAATTTTATATCCAACCGTTTTTGGGCACGAGAAGACTATTGGGCTAGGTCATATGTTCAAGAAATTTCGATTAGTGGGTCATACTTGGGTCACTATGGGTCAAGCCCATTTTATCTAAAAAATGCCTGTAACGATTTTGACTAAATTTTGCATTCTACCGTTTTGGGTTTTGGATTACAAGAAGACCATTGGGCTAACTAAGTCACATGTTCGAGAAAATTCAATTGGTGGGTCATTTTTAGGTCACTGTGGGTCAAACTAAATTTAGCTAGAAAATGGCTCTAACAATTTTGGCTAGGTCATATGTTCAAGAAATTTCGATTAGTGGGTCATATTTGGGTCACTATGGGTCAAGCCCATTTTATCTAAAAATCGCCTCTAACGATTTTGACTAAATTTTGCATTCTACCATTTTGGATTATGAGAAGACCATTGGGCTAAGTCACATGTTCAAGAAAATTCAATTAGTGGGTCAAGCTAAATTTATCTCGAAAACAGCTCTAACAATTTTGGCAAAATTTTGAATTTTGCCATTTTCGGGCACAAGGATACCATTGGGCTAGGTCGCATGTTCAAGAACATTCAATTAGTGGGTCATTTTGGGACACAAAGGGTCAGGGTCAAGCTAATTGTATCTAAAAAACAGCTCAAATGATTTTAACAAAATTTTGTATTCTAGCGTTTCAGAGCACGAGACGATCATTGGACTAGGTTACATGTTCAAGAAATTTCAATTAGTGGGTCATTTTTGGGTAGATATGGGTCAAGCTAATTTTGTCTAGATAACGGCTCTAAAGATTTTGATTAAATTTTGTATTCTATCATTTTTGGGATTGAGAAGACCATTGGGTTAGGTCGCATGTTCGAGAAAATTCGATTAGTGGGTTATTTTAGGTTATAATAGACCAGGGTCAAGTTAATTATATCTTAAAAAGGCTTAAACGATTTTAACTAAATTTTAAATCCAACCATTTTTGGACACGAGAAGACTATTGGGCTAGGTCACATGTTTGAGAAATTTCAATTAGTTGGTCATACTTGGGTCACTATGGGTCAAGCTAATTTTATCTAAAAAGGCTCTAACGATTTTGACTGAATTTTGTATTAGGTCGTTTTCGGTCTTGAGAAGACTATTGGGCTGGGTCACATGTTCAAGAAAAAGAGGTTAGTAGGTCATTTTGGGGTCACTGTGGGTCAAGCTAATTTTATCTAAAAAAACGGCTCTAACTATTTTGACTAAATTTTGTATTTTATCGTTTTCGGGCTCAAGAAGAGCATTGGGCTAGGTCGCATGTTCAAGAACATTCCATTAGTGGGTCATTTTGGGTCACAATGGGTCAAGCTAATTGTATCTAAAAAAAGTATCAAACAATTTTGACAAAATTTTGTATTATGCCGTTTCCGGGTACAAAACCACTGAGCTAGCTAGCTCACATGTTTGAGAAATTTCGATTAATGGGTCCTTTTTTGAGTAACTACGGTCAATACTAATTTTATCTAGAAAATGGCTGTAACAATTTTGATTAAAGTTTGTACTCTATCGTTTTCAGGCTCGAGAAGACCTCGTGTCATATGTTCAAGAAAATTAGGTTAGATCCTGGACAAGAATTATTTTGATGTCTACTATGAACCCTGAAAGTGCTTTCTATTTTTAAAAACACCCTGTTTATGTAAAAGCAAGAACCAGTTTATTTATCAGACAATATTTAGGAACTTTCCTTTGTACACCATTTATTCCTATGAAAAACATCATTAGGGGAGAGGGGGGCACCTTTCAACATTTTTTTAAAAAATCCACATATTTCTTACTTTAATTATATTTACAGTACAGAACCATTTATCCGGAATGGTTGGGGTCAGATGTATTCTGGATAACTGGTTTTTCTGGTTAACTGGTTGGGCATTAAAGCAGCATCCATTTGATAAGTTTTGTGGAATGTATGTTGTTATGGCATTATTTCTGATTTTAAATTATTAGATTACTTGGATTAAAAATCAGATGCAAGAAAGATCAGAAGTTAATCAGAGTTTGAGAGAAGGTAATTTATGGGAATTCCTTGGGAACAAAAATTCTTCTGTTTCTTCTGCATAAAAAATAAAACATCTAAAATACAACTACATATGTTTTCATTTCAAATACTATGTTGTCATCAAATTATACAATTGTTTCAAGCAATGCATGTGTCAAACTGGCAGTGTATGACACTTTTTTCTGCAAAGATTCTGAAATCAGTCTATTAGAAATTGCATTCCGGTTAATTGGTTTCCAGATAAATGGTTCCATACTGTATTGAATTTTAAATATTTCATGAGAGAAAGAATGTAATTCTGCATCATATGAAATAAAAAATTACAGTTTTTCAGATAAATTAAATATGTTGTGAGGCTTTAAAAAGCTGAAAGTTTTCTGTTCAAACCTGCTCCATGTAGGAGTACCTTTGAACAAGCTAGGGGCACCTCTGAACAAATAAACAAAATGTGAAAATATTGACAGTTTTTATTAAAAATTGCATATCTTTCCAAAATATAAAATAATAATAATAAAATTACACAATTACATTTAACTTAAATTACTATTTTTTTTATTATTTAATCAAATTTGTATCCATCAAAGCACATTGTTGAGACAGAATGGAGGATCCTTCCAATTATGTTTAATTGTGGCAACTTTTTTATATAATATCCTTAAAATCCACCAAATTGATATCTGATGCCTCTGGAAAATATATCTTATGGTTTTTTTTTGTTTTTTTTTTTTACGAAGAAACCTGACATATTAAGCATTTTAATCTGACCGACGTAATGAAGAGTTCTTTTTGCATGAAACTGAACTAAAATGAAATAATTTACATTCAAATTGTTATAGAAAATGGATAAAACCCTGTTTTATGTAATCCAGAAATAATGTTTACCATTGCAAATGAAACAGTATTGGGTTTGTAAGGCAAATCTGCTAAATCATGAATTATTGTTATGTGTCCTGAATTTGCCTGTAGTTGAAGTCCTGCATCAATGTACAACTTTCATATTAAGTATAGTAACACTTAATTAATCTCTTAATTTTCATACTTAAAAAAATTTTCAACAATAATAATATTTAGATACACCTATAACTCTTTACTTCATAGTTTTAATTGTTCAATGGTGCCCCATCAGATGGAGTTTAGCATTACAACTATTTACTCAATTAGGTTTGAGAATTTGAATAAAACAAACCTTATAAGTTAAAGCTAACATCTTTATTTAGGTATTATAGTAAATTATAATTTTAGGGATACGAGATTATGAACAAAAAGCTTAACTTTATTTTGTTAAATTTAGATTCAAGAAAGCAAAATATACATATCTTGCTTAGACAGTAGTGTGCATTCAAAATAGTAAAGCTTTGTATTCTTGTTACATTGAAGCAGTAGTAATGTGCTGCCATATATATTTAAAATATATAATTTATTTAAAGGAAAATATTTAGAGTGTTCAAAGGTGCCCCCCAGTTCAAAGGTACCCCCTCTCCCCTATTGGTTAATTTTCTCAAGTGATACTTTTTAAGCAGCAAATAAATAATGTAAAAGCATTATCTTTTATTCCAATATAACTTTGTTTCTAATTATTCTGGGTATCTTTATTACTTGACAGTTAAAAGTAGAAATGGTTTTAAGGTTTTTTAAATATTCGGTTTGGCTGAATATTTCAGTATTCAGCAGACCAAATAGTTTGACATTCGGCAGGGTTGGCACGGTTTAAACCAAGTGGTTTTAACCATGGTTTAAACCACGGTTTAAACCAATTGATTTTTTTGTCAAAAAAACCATTTGGTTTTTTTTTAGAAAATATCTAATATAATATTTTCTTTTTTTGTAATTTAATTGTTTTAAATTATAGATAAAAGTAATTTCTACTTTTAACACTTCATCTCAGCAGTCAACATGAGACATAATGAGCCTAGGTCATGTTTCTATGCATGTAGAATGAAAAATTAGCATGTGCTGATGAACATATCTGGTACCCTAAAGATTTTTCTTAAAACATGTGAAATTAGAAAAGATATAATAGATAAATAATATTCAATATTTAGCATAAAATATTTTCATTTAAAAAATGCAGCTGGATTGGGATTGCGGAAGATTATCCTTAAAGAATTTAAAAGAGTAACTTAAGATATCAAATTGAATAACACAGCTTGCAAAAATTGAGTGTTAGTTATAGCATTTCCATAATACCAATCAATCTTTTCTGTTAGTTGCTAAATCTAATGGCCAAAAATGTTGACTTGGACACTTAGTGTTATCACTCAGAAAACAAAATAACCAGAAGTATTTGGATATTAAAAAAATAATAATAACAACAACCAAAGAATAATATATTATATTCATGAAACTGCATCAAATGTTTATTGATTGATTATTATATTATTAATCAAAGGATTCTTTATACGATTTTCAAAGTATCAATGTTTCACTGTGTAGAGCAGTTTACTAGTTTACTTTGAACATAAGACATAGCTGTTACTAATAATGTTTAAATTAGAAGTGATTTCAATTTTCTATATAGTAGACTGTAATTATTTAATTTAAATATTTTCAAAAGTTATATTACTTATATAATATCCAAAAATGTTTATTTTATCACCAGATATGCATCTGTATGCAATAGGAAATTATATTTAAAAAAACCCGGTTTAAACCAAAAAAACCTGGTTTAAACCAAATAAACCGGTTTTTTTGGTTTTTTACAAAAAAACCCGGTTTTTTTCCAACCCTGACATTCGGCCTAAAGGAATATTCAGTAGTATGGCCGAATACCAAATACCTAGATACTAAACATTCGGTGCATCTCTAGTTCATATTGATAATTTCACAGTTGGATATAATTTCTCTATGAAGACATCCTTTCCAGTGTCTGAAATTAGCAGTCGTTAATCATCAGATGCAACTAAATTAATGCATTTGACAACTACAAAATTATTCTTGGTCGTCAAATTTGATGTCCATTTTTTTTTTTTTTAACATTAAAAAAATGTGCATTTTTTGATTTCATGTTAGGTACAAGATTCAAATGCAGATGCATTATATGTTTTTTTTTTTTTTTTTTTTTTTTTTTTTTTAACACTAAATTCAATTATAATCATCAACATTGGATAACATTTTGTTTTTTATTTACTATCAAGTTTTAATTTTGTTTTACATGATTAAGTGCATTTTTCTATTAATTTTTAAATATAGTAATAATTAAAAATGCTTTATATCAGTTTAACAGTTTCTTCAATTATTATAATCTTGGAGATAAAAAACTTCAACAATTTTAAATAAAAACAAGTATTTGTGCTTTTCTAAAAAGTAGCATACACTATTACAAATTTAACATGAAATTTAGAATGAATTAATTAAATAATGAATTTTAGAAATTGTAACTAAAAATTTTAATTTGAAGCCTAATATATTTACAGTAGTCATCATTTGATGCCTACCTTTTATTTCCCAATTTCCACCACTGGCACCCTCCTGAGTCTTTTTTAAAATCACAAATTCAAAGGCAACATAATTCTCAATCGAATGACTAGGTATTCTTGTTTTTTTCTGTGACAATTTGGTGATCAAAAAGTATCGTGTGTTCTTTTATTTTTATTTTTTGGTTGATTGTATGCATTAAATGCATGTCTAATCAATTATCATTACATATATTTACAATACAGATAATGGTCTAATAAGTTCAGCTTTCATTTTACTTCTAGATTGTGAAGCATCAAACTTCAGGTACATCATTATCATCAAGTGTTTCATTAATGTTGCATTCTGTAACCGAATGTAATTGCATGTGCTTTAATTGATGGCTTCTTTGTTTAAATGTTTTATTACAATGTTGGCAAGTGTATGGTCGCATGCCAGTATGGATTAGATTATGCTGTTGTAAAGCACCTTTAGTTTTAAACCTCTTATTGCATGTCTGGCAACCGAAGCGTCTGTAACCAGTATGTGTTAAATAGTGCTTATGTAAATTAGTCTTCAAAGTAAAGGCTTTATAACAAATGCCACAAACATGAGGACGCTCTCCAATATGTATAAGATGGTGTTTTTCTAAATAAGCCTTTGAAGAAAAACCTCTGCCGCAGATATCACACACATAACAAGCTTTGTCATCTGAATGAATCATGTAATGTTTATGAAGGTTAGTTTTCAATGTAAATGATTTCTTACAAATGTTACAAACATGTGGCCTTTCCCCAGTATGAATCAGAGTATGTTTTTGTAAATATTGCCTTGATGTAAAACCTTTACCACATTCTGAACAGAAAAACCTTTGCTTCATCGGATCGTGAATTTTATAATGCTTATGAAGACTATCTTTCAATGTGAAGCATTTGTAGCATATTGTACAAGTATGTGGTTTCTGACCTTCGTGCAACAAAATATGTTTTTGCAAATATGCTTTGGAAGCAAAACTTCGATCACATAAGTGACAAGCATGAGCTTTTAGATTATTTATGTCAGTGTTCGAATCTGGTATATTCGGTTCAACAGTCTCGCACTCCTTCTCTATTACATGAGAAGGCAAATGTTCATGAAGTGCACTTTGTCTTAAGAAAGCCTTTTTACAAATTTTGCAGAGGTAAGGGAGTACTATGAGTTGTGTTTTGCCATCTACGTTTTTAACAGAATTTACAACATACATGTTTAAAAGAAACAAATGTCAAGTTTATTTAGTTGGCTTTAAAAAATTGTACATTACGCATAACGATCACAAATATTCCATATCGATAAATAAAGAATTTTCAGAGTAATAAGAAAAATGAATCCAGGGGATCCAGGAGCAATTTTGCATGTTTATTTATTTTTTGTGTTATCGGTTGATTGGTTGGTTGCTGCAAAAGAATTGGTAGACATATCTCTGCCGAATTTCTAAAAGTTCTGTTCACGGTCATAGAATCGGGTCATCTGAACGCAAAGTAATTTCGCTTATGGAGTAACTTTATCGTATTTTGAAATACTTTAATTATATGTGATACTTTTACTATAGCGCCTAGAATATAAAGTGTTGAAATCGGATATCCCTTTAATACTTAAAAAAGCGCTAAAATATTGTGTCCCTTAAATGTGCAAAGATGCTGCTGAAATATGAAGATCGCAGCGACATCTGCAGGATATTTCCTACAACAGCAAGATATTGCTAGTATACGAAAATCCCGCAGATGTCGCTGCGATCGACACTTGGTATTTTAGCAGTATCGTCGCACATTTAAAGGATACAAATTTTTAGCCCTGTTTGGATAGCATATTTCCACACCAGGTATTCTAGACGCTGTACTTTCACTACAGCATCTAGAATGCATAGTGTGAAAATTGGCTATTAGTAATACTTAAAAAAGTGCTAAAAACTTGTATCCCTTAAATGTGCAATGATGCTGAAATCTAATGAGTCGATTACAGCGACATCTGCAGGATATTTCTAAAACTCCAAGGACTATTTGGTCTAGACCACTGAGCTCTACAATAATACGGAGAGCCAACTCACCGATCCACTTTCTACCGCGGCCGCATCACACTTTCAATGCGCGCAAGTAATGAGTGCTGCACTTTTCTTAATATTACAAGCATTTTTTCAAACTTTTTCGCATATTTTTTATCAATTTTGGTGTTTTCTACATCTTTTTGATATTTTTATGAGCAATACTTAATTTGTTTTTCAATTCTTTTCATTGAGCTTACCTAAAACTTCATTTTTAACTAATATCAAACTAAAAAATTGCGATTAATTTAAATAAAATCTATAGTATTTTCAATAAAAAATATATATCAGTGAAAATTGTAGCAACTTCGTGAAAATTTTAAAAGAAAATCCAATTTGAAAATATCTACCCCCATACTACTCTATGGGAGGAAATCTACGTTTTGCCAAAACTTTTCATCGGAAAATCTTTGGCATTGTATTCATGGGCGGACCGCTGGATTCAATGTATCAGAATGGGGAGTTAGCCCTCCGTTCTATTGTCGAGCTCAGTGGTCTAGACGCTGTAATAATACGATGTTTACTTTGAAATTTGAAAATATATCGCAGATGTCTCTGAGACCGGCTCCCTAGATTTCAGCATCATTGCACATTTAAGGGATTCAACTTTTTAGCGCTGTTTGGATGGCAGATTGTAATTATCGCTTAAATGTGCAACGATACTGCTGAAATATAAAGATCGCAGCGACATCTGCAGGATATTTTCTAAAACTGCGAGAATACTGCTAGTTTCTACAATGTAATACGAAATCCCACAGATGTCGCTACGATCCACTCTTTGGATTTCAGCAGTATCGTCACACATTTAAGGGATACAAATTTTTAGCATTTTTTGGATAGCATATTTCCACACTATGACGCTGTACTACAGCGTCTAGAATATCTAGTGTGGAAATATGCTATCAAACAGTGCTAAAAAATTGTATCCCTTAAATGTGCGACGATACTGCTAAAATCTTTTTTATTGCATTTTTTTGCATCATTTTTTTATTGCATTAATTTCATTTAAAATATAACCCTTTCATTCATTTTCCTTAAAATGCATAACTAATTTAAAACAGAAAAAATTTAAATCCAAGACTTTCACTTATTTCAAAAGAATTAATAAAAAAAAACCCTGATAAATAACACAAACCAAGACATTTAATTTTAACATTAAAGCATTGTTTTAAGTTATCACGTGAAAAATAAAAAATGCTATTTGCGAGATTTGCACCTGGTTAACATAAAAGTACCAAGAACTCTTTGCGATCATGGCAACATTTCATATATTTTTTGTTGTTACGTATTTCATCTTTCTTTACAAATACAATCACTTAGGCATTTATGCTTCATGTCCATTTGCTTATCAATTGCAATATGTTCGATAACGCAGATTTTTAAACCTATTATCTTCCGTAATCGAGTCAATGGCCTATTGGCGTGTTTTAGCTAATAAGATTTGGTGCAATGGAATGTTTTTTGTGAAAATCCTTTAATGATAGCTACATTTACATTAAGCTATATTGTTGCTGATGTTCTTTTTGTTACACTTTAATCTTGGCAGTAGACTCGATTACGGAAGATTAGGTAATCAAATATCTTAGCTGAAATTCATCAATCTGATTTTATCTTCTTAACAAATGCATATCAAATTACTGTTTTGAATGCATTTGGTCAATAAGAAGGGTAAGTGTGTTCGGCAATTAACAATCATCATTTTGCATGATCTATCTTCTCGAGATGGATAACAAATAAATAGAAAATTAGTTGATCATTAGTTTTAAAATTTTATTAATTAACGATTTTTACAGGTGCTGGATTTATTTGCATTGAACTTATATTAACCCCTTGAGGCGCGGTGGGATATATTTTATCGCACCTACGATTAATGAGGATTTGCACCAGAAAAAAATTATTAAATTTTACTTTTCTAACTTTGGTGGGAAAAAGTCGTAAACTTGCTTTTCCTTATTTGGCAATAAATCTTTTTGCGGATTCCGGCGTGAATCCGACATTTCAAAAACACAATTGCTTGCCCCTCAAAGGGTTAAGGAAAGATCGGTTATTTTTGAGTTAGCCGGGAAAAGTGATAAATCCCCAAATATTGTTTCCCTTACCATCATTCATATCGCAATCATTTCATTTAAAACACACAGCTTTCATTTCAAATACATTCCTTTAAAAAAAAATGTATCATAAACTTAAAATACATTGTTTTTGACTTGTCTCAATTACAACACAAAATAAAAAATAACAGAAACAGAAACATTTTATCTCAGAATCAAAGAATTGTTTCTTATTTACGCCCTCAAAAAATATGCCAAAAAAAATGCTAGCAGGTTTGATTTTATAAACAAACTTATACATATTATTTATTGCTCGTCATTAAGAAAAATTCATGGAACTCATTCCTTTCTGAAATAAATTTCATAAATAGCTATCAATATACAAACTTTTATTGAACACATCACACAAACATTTCTCTAATAATGTGCATACATTAATATTAAATGTTTTTAAAGGCAAGTAAGAAAACTGTAATAAATTTAAAAAGGCAAAAGAACATCCTAAGATAATTAGAAAATTAAACTAAAAATAGGATAATTGAATTTTCAAACTTAATAGCCATGTATTTCATCAAATAAAACTTATTTACGGATTTAGTAAGATATTACTTTTTTTACTGTAACATAAATAAATGTTTATTAGAAATACCACACATTCTGGATATTAACCTTTAACTGATGTCCCAGAAATTATCACATATCTAGTGTGAAGCAGTCTGTGAGACCGCTGCAACGAAAGATGAATAAAAGGCACGACTAACTCATAGTATGGTGTTTTTGTACTAAACTTTTTGCACAGAAGTGTTATAATTAAAATTCACCTATTCAAAAGTCTCTGGTGATAGTACAAAAGTTCCAAACGGAACAAAATTTCGATAGTGTTTGTAGTTAAACTGAAAATTGGAAGTTAAACTGCAAAAATTGAAAAAAGCCGCGATCTGAGAGACTGGTAACATCAGTTAAAGGTTATCACTGCATTTCAAAAGATTTTTTTTTTTTAATCTAAGATTTTTTTAATGATACAACAGAAAAATACAATTTAAAGGTTTTTCATGAAATAAGCATGCTTGCCTGTTTATTGATGAACTCTTTAGCTAATTTTATCAAAGATAATATAATTTATGTTTTTGCAGCCAAAATGTAATATATATATATATATAAATTATTTGAAAAGCTTCAAAAATTTAAAAAAGACAAAGTTGTAATAAAACAATACTACTTATAAAATAGTTACAAAGTTTTTTTTTACACAAATACAAATAACAGTTTATAAATAACAGTATTATAAAGCATTATTTTCTACATATTTTGAAATAAGACATTGTTCCCTAAACAAAACACACAAAAATAATTGAAAAAATAAATATTTAAATATATTTAACATTTTTCTGTTCTCCTCCCCCACCTGAGTCTGTTGCATCATGCAATTTTTCCACATTCTAATCCATGTTTTTTAATGTCTCTGCATCTGAGGGGAAAAAAAAAGAATAAATTTTAAAAAATCACAGGTTTATTTTTTACAGCTTTCAAGAATTCTGTCTACAGTTAGTTTTTAAGGTGATCATAAACTACAACTTCTTAGTTAACAAAACTACCTTGATATTAAGGGTGGAATTGCCGGGAGGTAATAAAACTTAATAGAAACAATTAAATCGATTTTGCCGAGCGATAAGCCTTATCTTTCAGACTGAACTTTCAGGCAAACCAGACTCTACAGTAATATGGGTTACGCTTCTGGCAAATTACACAATACATAAGAATAAAGATGACTAAACAAAGACATAATTAGCATAAACAATTTATTTACTATATTGTTTAGACCCGAGAAGAACATATTAAGATAATTCATTCAGTTGGTTTGACATTTTAATGTGAAATTTTTATCCCATGCGTTATCCCGTAAGAATGAACGTATCGAAATTAAACGAAAAGTTTAATTAAACTTATAAAGATTTAACCATTTAAAATAATTTTACTTCTTAAAATATTTGTTTTTTCCAAGAGCAAACAAGATAAACTAGTAGAAATCAGAACATTCTTTAGTATAAAGTTTTAAATTCTTTAAGCAGTCATCAAAGCATTGCCAGCGCCTTTATTAAATATTTGCGAAAACGATTATGATTCCGCGTCGATAGGTACATGGAGCATCCGTCAACCCCTCCACTGAGCACCTGCCAAGTAAAGTCAGTGTGTAACGAAAAAATACGATTTTCTCAAAAGTATGTGACTAGGATAATCGCTATAGTTTTCCTGTATGGCTTAAATAAACTTCTAGTACTATTTTTTCCATAATTTTATTTACAGTAGATTTGGTAATAGCGGGGAAGGAGGGGGGGACGCATTTTTCCAGTACATTTTCGACTATATCTCTGAAAATGTAATATCTAAAATTACAACAAATATACTTTTGGTTTCCGTATTACAAGATCTTTCGAACGATACCCCACACACTACATACACTACATAATTTTTTTTCTAAAAATACTTGCGAATCGCTAATAATCAATAAGTATGTTGGTCAATAACCTTATAACTCTGGCAAGTTTGAAATTTTCATGTTCCGTAGTTTCGTAAAATTGACTATGACAGACGGACAGAGAGACACACAAGTGATGTTTACAATTCTTCAGTTTTTACATTTTAAGTGCGGAAGCTAAAAAATTTAACTAAAATCAAAACTAGTTTATCTAGTCAGTTAGTCTAATTTATCTAGTAAAATTTCATCAGTTTAATCTAATTTATCTCGTCAAATTAGTTCAACCGAATTTATCAACTTTAATCTAGTCAGAGAGACAAACTAAACATTAACTAGTTAGTACATAAACAGTACAAACGCAGAATAAAACTTTTCAACCTCAGGTATCCTATGCATGAAAAGGATTAAAAAATATTAAAATGCGAGAGAGAAATCTAAATATCTCCCATATGATTAACATTAACTTGACCGTTTCTTCGCGTGACTAGTGTAGGCTCTTATGAAGTTACCTTTTATGAAAGATTGTTAGCATAAAAATAATAAATAAATATAGAGTAGGTGGGGGCAAAGATACGCACTTTCCATACATTTTCATTTTTAACACACACATTAGTCTAAACTTATGTAATGAGTGATTAAAATGTTAGATTAGAACCTTAGGCAAGAGCTAACATCAACCGACATTCTGTCAAATTATAATTCTGAGAGAAATTGCAATTTTTAAAAAAACATTGCTCTGCGTATCTTTGCCCCATCGGTTGGGGCAAAAGTATGCAGTCGTGGGCAAAGATACGCAGTGCGTATTTTTGCTCACTTACTGTGGGTTTTTGCCCCATTTCCAATAAAACGAATGAGTTATGCAAAAGCATTAGTAAATTTCACTAGTATTTATAGTTAAACTGAAAACTGTAAGTTAAACCACGAAAAAAAAAAGGAAATAAACAGGGGGTCTGTGAGATCGCAAATAGCAATTAACCTCAAACTACTGTGACAAAAATTGTTCAATAAATACTGTGAGCGGTCTGAAAGACCCCTTGATCGTAGAATGAATAAAAGGGTTGACTAACTCATAAGATACTGTTTTTGCGCTAAACTTTATGTAAAGGCCTATTATAATAAAAGTTCTTCTCATTTAGAAGTCTTTAGCGATACTACTAAGTTCCCAAACGAATCAAAATTAAACTAACATCAATAGTTAAATTGAAAATTACAAGTTAATCTATGAAAAATGAATATAGCAGCAGTCTGTGAGACCGTTAACAGGAGTTAAGGGTTAAGACTTTAAAACAAAATCGTTTTATGAAACAAGAATATTGATTTTTAAAAGTAGGTAAGTAGATATCTACGTTCTATATTAAAAAAAACTTAACTAGTAAAAGGAAAATGTAGTTAACTAGTTTATATTAGTTAAGTAGCTATTATATTTTATACAATATAAAAAATAAAACTTACCACAACGTAATTGTGGAAAGCTTTGCATCTAGCTAAAACGATAAGGCAAAGCCCCGAATCTTAATCTTGTGCGTATCTTTGCCCCAAGACGGTTGCGTACTTTTGCCCCATTCTGCAGTATTTTACTTAACCGGCTACCTACAAGTTTAAACAAATGCGATCGAGATAAACTATACGGCATTTAGAAGCTATAGAGCTTCCGTTCTCCACTGAACTTTTGGATTTGTAAAAATTCGAAGTATTGTTAGCTAAACAATAAAGTGAAATTTTTAAAATATTAGATCAAAATTCGAAAATTTAAACTTATCTCATTTTCTTGGCACGGAGAGCTACATTTTTCATAACGTTTGATCACACAACTACTACACATGAGACCAAACTACTACCTAGCGGTCATGATTATAGAAATGTTTCTTCATTTTAAATCAGGCAGTGCGTATCTTTGCCCAGTGCGTAATTTTGCCCCCAACTACTCTACAGTTGAACACTTTTTTTACATGTAAAAAAAAAAAAAAAAAAAAAAAAAAAACCATGTTCAATAAGAATACAAATAAACAATATTCAAATCTGACATTAACACTATAACATTGAGATTTTGAAGTGGTTATTCAATGCATTTTAGTTATTTAGCTTCAATTCATTACAAAAATATGCACCAATCAATATTATTAAAATTTTTTGCGGCAGGTCTCGAAATGGAAAATCCACGAATAGGGACGCTATTTCAAAATTATCGTTGACTAAAAACTTTTTTTTTAAAACTTTAGGCGAATTTATGTCTAATCATACAAAAACAATTTAAAAACTGCATTCAAAATTCTAAATAATAAAAAAAGTTATAGACAGCACAATAAAAGCCATACGTATGAAATTGTAATAAGATGTTTTAATAATTTCACGGATCACTAACCAGAACAATATTTGTCATAATTTCACGAACCGGAATATCGTTTCGATTTGCTCCGGTACATGCGTGATTTGCGGGCGTGAAAAACTAAAAATATTAAAATATTCATATTTAAAAGTTTTACAAAAATTTGGAAATAAAAAGATTTATACACATCCGATTAAGAAGCAGTTACGTCAAAAGAAAAGAGAAATTATTAACCCGGGAGAACTCGCTGTATGAGATTTTCTCTCACAGTCGTACTTTTTTAATGCGCTTATTTGAATGATTTTCCATTTTAATTACAATTTCAAAATGTTTTTCAATTATTTTATCTATTTTGTGAATAAAAGTACTAAGCCAACCAAAAAAAGTTCATATTATATGAATGTAAAGTAAAAGAAAAGTAATTGGGCATTCACACTAGCGAGTTCTCCCGGGTTAAAGAATTAAATAAAACGGACGTCGGTAGGAAATACTTTTAGTAATTTCAATAAAAATTAGAAAAAAGAGGTACATTAGAAATCCAGGTAGATAAGCATAGAGCCAACTAAGAAACAGTTTAAAATTATACTTAATATTTAAATAGAGAAAAAAATGTTAATGGTAATGAAAAAATAATTTAAAGTTTAAAATCATACTCTCGAACGCAGTGTTGAATTCAGGGGGTGACCGAGAGGGGACATTCCCCCCGGAACCTTGAAATGTCGTCCCGGAAGGTTTGAATTTTTTTGCTTTTTAATGGACAAAAGTGCAATTTCCACCTCGGAATGTCCCCCCCCCCACCCCTCCTGGGGCGTAGCTGCAAAAAATTTGTCGGCGGGCGGTGGGGGGGGGGGGGAGTTAAAAAATTTCCCAACATGAAAAAAAATAATCTATTTTCTAGCTAAAATAATATGTTCAATGTGTCTTTAATGATACTTATATGCAAAAAAAAATCTTTCCCCCACCCCCAAAAAAATGCTGAAACTAAAAACATAAAAATTATAATTATTGGTTCATTTACTGAAAGTTTTTGTCTTCAATTGTGTACGAGTCATAATTGTACTTTATAGAAAATAGCCTCATATTTTTAGATTTTTGAATAAGGAACAAAGTTTTGGAGGAAAGGTATTACAGACACTGTTGATGGACAACAGTAGAGAAATTCATGTCTGGTAGATGTATATTTTCGTTACACAGAGAAACATAATGAGAAATTCAGTCTGGCTGCTTTTTGTATTTATTTTGAAAGTTGAACTATTTTACTATTACAGAACTCAGAAAGATCGTCTGCAAAACAATAAATAATTCTTTTTTTTATTTTTACTTAAAAAAAAAAAGAATAAGTGTTTCAAAAATCTATACTTTCCTAACTTTAAGCTCAAATTTCCCAAGTTCACATATATTGGGGGGGGGGGGGTCTGCCCTCATAACCCCTATCATGACGCCCCTGCCCCCCTCCCTCCACCTCATCCCGGAGCAACAGGAATCTCTCCCGGAGATAAGCGTTTGAATTCAACACTGCTCCAGCAGCGTGAAAGGCAACAACAACAATAAAAAAAAAAGCAAATAAACCTTAAACTCCCTGTAAAGTTCAGAAAAATTTATTTAAAAATATTTAACATGACCCAAAACATAACTATTGAAAAACGTAGGCATTACTTAGAAAATTAACATAACTTTTAATTAATTAGAATTTTTGTTATGAAATAAGTTATAGATTATAAAGAAATGTTACTTTAGAGAAAATAACCACATTTGAATTATTAAAATAAGAAATACCTTTATTTCTGGGTTCCTTTATTTGAACGCTAATCAATGATCCGCTAATCACAAGATTCAGTAGCGATGTGTCTTTTTCTTTTGACTCTGAGCTCTGAATTTCCAGTCATACGCTGTTACCTATTCTGCTCTCAACAAAGGGAATTTTCGCTGGCGTCGTTGAAATATGACAGTGTTGCAGCAGTTTTACAGCAAAATGGCATTGCAAGGGAGAGATCAATTTTGTTTCATCTGCCTTGCAGTACTTTTGAGTGAAAATTGTTGTGTCAAATTTGTCAAGACAAGGAAATATCGAGAAAAAGTCAAACTTACTGCAAACGTGCAGGCTATCTGGGAAAAATCAGGATTGGATCGATCCTCATCATGCCGGATAATGAGTCCTGTACTGTATTTTATTTTAAATAATTGTTCCAGCATCATGTATCGTAAAAGTTTTTTTTCTTGCTATTACTATTAGCATTCGAAAATTGATCCACCATATATGTTTTTAATCGAAATTTTCTCATATTTTACAATAAATAAAAATTGTTAACTTTTTTTTGCATGTGTGTGTGTTTTCTTTATTAAAGCATTTTTTTATATTCAAATAATGAAACAAAAAAGACTTGTGTAAATGTTTCTAGGGATGACTCAATATACTTTGTGCCTTACGTGATTTATTCTTGAAATGAGGCATAAAAAGGCTTAAAAGGGGGTGGGCAACAAATAGAGAGTCACTTTAAACTAGGGATGGGCATTATTTAATGTATTAGGATCCCAGTAGCCAGGTGCCAATTCTCCAGGTGTCTACGACAGATACTTCAGGGACAAAAAATAATCTGCAGGTAAAATATTTTTACAATTGAAGCGTTAATTAATCAAACAATCACTTACCTGTAGCGTTTTTAGGCATTTTATAAATTTTTATTAAAAAACTTTTTGTATTAGTAATAAAAAGCTAAACACAATAATATGAAGCAAAATAAGGATTCGATGAAAAAGAATCTGCAAAAGAGAAAAGAAAATCTGTGACGTCCGTCTCCCGTCTTAAATTTTCTGCTACCAGGATTAGGATAAATAACAATTTTATGGCTTTACTTTTTATTATTCAGTAACAGATTACCAGAAAGTCCCTTTTAAATTTGGAACGCAAAAATATTTGAAAAAATGGAAGATTTTTTTTTGAAATAATCTTTAAATTATAATAAAAATAAAATGCCCGAAATTTGTTTTCTATGTTAATTTTTTTTAAACCCCTAAAAAATGTACGTCTCTGAAAGTTCAAAGCTAAAGTGATTAATCATAAACTAGCAAAGCCACGGACAAAAATATAACTTTTCAAGTGTCATTAAATTACTGTAAGTACTTTAATTGTCATGCGAATGAAGGCAAGAAAAATCACAGACCTTGCCAGCTAAAAAGCATATCTCACAAGAAACCAATCACCGCAAACTTCCTATTTTCCTCTGAGCCTATTTATTTCCTTTTATACATTTCATTTTACACACAGGGTAAATAGAGTTCTTCTTATGTAAACATACAAAATGATTATTTTTAAGCTTTGAATAGACACGTGGAAATCTGCTATCCAAACAGCGCTAAAAAGTTATATCCCTTAAATGTGCAATGATGCTGAAATCCAGGGAGTCGATCGCAGCGACATCTGTGATATATTTTCAAAGTTCAAAGTAAGCTTTGTATTATTATAGCGTCTAGACCAAATCGTCTTGTAGTTCTAGAAAATATCCTGCAGATGTTGCTGTGATCGACTCATTGGATTTCAGCATCGTTTGACATTTAAGGGATCTGTTGGCATGATTTCAACATTTTGGATATTTAGAACTATTTTTTTGAAGGAAAAAGATATATATATATATGAATAAGTTTACTGTCGATATCATCTATGTATATATTTATCTAAGTGATTATTTTATCTATTTGATTAATTTTTTAATTCAAGTTTTTTTTATCTAAGTGATTATTTTATCTAATTGATTAATTTTTTAATTCAAGTTTTTTTTTTCAATGTACAGTATTATTGTTTTTATGTATGCATTTATTAGTACATTATTATTATTTTATTAAGGATGGGTACCAAGAGCATTAAGTATTTTCCCAGGCAAGTGTTTTGCTAAGGGGAAAGCTTAATTGCCAGTTACTATCTGTATGTATGATATTACGATGTAAAGTAAAGAATTGGACAGTTTTGGTACAAAAGAGGGACTTTTATGACCTCATGTTTTATGGGACAGCTGCAGGATCTTCGTGTGGGAGCCCGCGGTCTCGTGAGAAAGTGGGGTTTGAAATATCGGATGTAGGAGGGTTGGAAGGCCCTGTGCATTCCGGGGACCCACTGACCACTGGCCGACACGAAGGCGGGTCCAGGCAGCGGCGAGTGGTTGGAGATTTTAATTATGCTGAATATGTTAATTCGCATCCACCACTCAGGGCCGCACATGCAAATTTTTAACAGAGAGAGATTTTCTTTTTCTCGAAAAAAAAATACAGATGTACAAAAAAGAGTTCCAGAGTGCGGTGGTTATTTTTTTCAAGCCCTTTTGGCTGATCTGCCCATGTTTACTTGCTCTGTCTATGACGAGCAATATAGTAGTGTTAATTTTTTTTTAAAAAATGATTTAAACATTTTTGCTTTTGGCCCAGACCTGGGTGGAATTTAGTGTAAATAAAACTAAAATTACGGAACACGAATATGTGTGTTGTGGTTCTACAAACAAAAAAAAAGAACTTTTGGATATATATATATATACTGTCAAGTCTACAACTCTAAACGGATCTTGTGACCCCCAATGGGGAAAAAGGTACGATGTTATGGATGTTCTCTTTTCTATTGTGTACCGTATTAATATCAAATGTTTGAATTGGGAATAGGGTGCCCAGGAGAACTTGTCAACTTCAATTAATATCCAAATTAGTGTTTTGTTTCATGAGTTATTATTTTGGATGGTAAAAGTATGAATTATTTAATTGTAACTTAATATAATTTGCCTGTGGTGTAAATAAATGATTTATTATTATTAATTCCCTTCTTTGTTATTATTTGTTAAAAATCTTGCTAATTACTTATTTTACGTATTTAGAAATTACCTGACTGCTTAATATTATTATTAGACCATATATGAACAAGCCATAATTAAATTTATCTTGTAGGGTTGGTTTGTCTGAAAATTGGGGAGTTATATTTAGTGGTTTTGATTTTATTATATATTTCCCTTCAAACCAATTGGCCATAGGTTAGTTATCTTCTAAACATTTCACAACGCACTGTCTTATTTATTCAAGATAACCTTTTAGGTAAATGACCGTAGGTTATCTATTAACTAACTAGGCTTTACGATCACCAGGTCCTCTATAATTAGAGGCCCCTATAAGATAGATTTTCTTTTGGATCAAGTAAGTTCGGAGAAAAGGGTGCGCCCAACACTCTTGTTAGCTTGTGCTAGGGAATTTATAGATAAATTAAGATATTCATTAACCTAATTTTTAATAGTTGTCTAGATCTTGCCAGCATGGGCTTCCCCGATACTTAGGTGGTACCGTGATCTCTTCCTTTGGGAACGTGAGGTTATTATTATTTTATCTTAATTATAATTACATTTTGGGTCAAATTAATTACATTAATAATTTTTTGTTTTTATTCAATAAACTTATACCTTTTTTATACTTTAGGTATTAACATTCTAAGGATATTTAGGTCTAAATTATTATGCAGATAATTGCAATTTTTTCATCCTACATATTAAATTTTTTTTTGTTTTGTTCGAATGACAAAGTTCTCCTGTGGACAAAACAAAGATTGGCACAACTTTTATAACAAGGTTCAGTCATGACAAATGATAATATGAGAAAATATATTATTGAAAATTATATATTTACTTTTTATATATGTTTTTCTCAGGTTTAGGAGTTTGTTAAATATATCGAGTTGAATTATAATGAGTAATTGTATATTATACATGTGCATTAAGAAATAATAATAGAGGGGTATTATTATGATAAAAGAAAAAATAAATAAGAAAAAATAAATAAATAAAAAGAAAATAATAAAATTTTTCTATAATTTATCAGTGCAACTGATAGAAAAGGTAGAAATACATAAATGTAAAAAAAAAAAAAAAAAAAAAAAAAAAAATATATATATATATATATATATACAGTTATGTGTGGCTGAGATGGTGCACTTGAAGAAAGATTTATATACATTACATTAATTTTTCTTTTCCTCTATTCTTCGGAAGAATTTATTTTTTTTTTGGAGTATGCGTTATATTTACTGTGATTATTTCTCTTATTCCTAAGGGGTTTTCTTTGAATGCTGTGTTTATATTTCTTTACATTTTATATTTGATTTTTCATGGTATTTCATATTATTAATAATTTTTTGCAATTGGAAATTTTACACCCAATTTATTTAAAATAATGTTAGCGCATGGGAAATAAGTCTAAAATTAAAAAGCGTACCAGTTCAGAATTTAATAATTTCATTATTGAAGTGCGTACCCGTCTTGCACAGAGTAAGTTAAAAAATTCAACGAATAAAGTAAATATGTCTAAAACGGATACCGAAAAGGCGAATACGGATAATTTATTAAATGTGATTGCACCATATGATGGGAAGAAAGAATGTGATATACATTATTTTATTCAGGAGTTCGATAGAGCTGCCGTCCAGACGAACTTTTCTAATGAAGTGAAATTAATAATTTTACGCTCAAAATTTGTCGGAACGGCACGTGAAAGGTTGCAAACGGATGTAGAACTAAATTCGGAAACCGATTATGCGAAATTTAAAGAAAAAGCGATCCAAACCTTTGACACGAAAAAAACATTCGGTGAATCACATAATGATTTTTCAAAGATTCAACAAAAACCAGCGGAGAGTATGTCGGATTATATTGTGAGATTTAATCTGGTAGCTGCGAAATTTTTTGACATTTCGGGTCTTTCTAACAAGGCAGATGCGCGGAAATTATTTGATTTGATGAAATTACACCGATTCTTAGAATCTATCAAACCGGATATTGCTTTGGAAATAAGAAAGAGAGCGATTGATCAGTATAAGGAAGCAACCGAAATTGCCCTAACAGTGGAAGAGGCGTTTTTGTCGGTTAAGTTTGAGGAATTAAATGCGATAGGTACAAGTACAACAACTGAATTTTGCGAATCATTATTAAGAAAAAATGAAAAACAAGAAAAGGAATTAAATCAGTTGAGAGCTGAATTGGAAAAATTAAAATGTAAGCCAACAGAAAAATGGCAAAATAATTCACGAAATAATACGAGGTATTGTAATATATGTAATTTAAGAAATCATGATACGGAAGAATGTCGTTATAATGTAAATAATAAAAGAGAGTATCGGAATAATGATTATAAACAGAATTTTCCAACACATGGACAAAATATGCAGGGATTTACAAGCTCTAATAATGAGGCTCGGAATTTTCAGGGGTACGGAAGTGTAGGTAATTGGAATTTTCCTCCACCCCCTCTTCCTCCTTCATTGCCAATGGGTCAAAATTATCAGTATAATTATGTCCCACAGGGACAGCCTTCAGGTTATGGTAATTATGGTGTGGGAAATATTCATCCTAATTATAACTATGGGCAGAATTTTCCGAATGGGCAGGGGTATCACCCACAAAATCAAGGTCAAATAAATCCCCAGGAAAATTATAGGAATGTGAATAATGCGAATCGGGATAATAGTACATCAAATAAAACAGAGGGACGTAAGATAACGGGAAATAAGCAACGTTCGGGAAACATATAAGGGGATCTGGGGATACTAAGAATGAGGAGCAGGAATCTGTCCTCAGATCCCAGAATACGAAGGTTATAGCGAGTGTTAGTGATAAAGAAATGGAAAATGTACCAATTATTAATTTTGATATTAAAGGAATAAAAGTTTCAGCTCTTTTAGATACGGGCGGAGCAGTGTCTTTAATTTCAGCCAGTTTATTTGAAAAAATAAAAGAAAATAATGTAAAATTTAAATATTTGGGCCATAGGATTAGAATACAATCTTTTAGCGGTACATCAATTCCATTTACACATTGTATACAATTGTCATTTAAATTACAGAATGCATTTACATCTGGCACATTTTATGTAACAGAAAATAATTTTAAGGCATCTTATAATATGTTGTTGGGATATGATTATTTAAAAACAAATCAAATGGTGATTGACATAGAAAAAAAAATGTTGAAATTTAAAAATGCGAAAATTCCACTCAATCATAATAATAACAAATTACCAGTGCAGGACATAAATATTATAATTACTGAAGAAGTAGAAAATGTAGTTACTAAAAAGGAGAGTAAGAGAAACAAAATATGGGTAAAATCAGTGCACAAAATTTATATTGCGGCAGGGCAAGAAAAAATCGCTACTTTACTATGTCCTGATTTTATAGAAGAAAACAGTATGGTACTTTTTGAGCCAGATATTCATAATTTGGGCATTAAATGTTATAACTCGGTACACGAAATATCTCAGAACAGAATTATTAATGTAATAATTAAGAATATTTCGGATAAGAAAATTATTCTACAGAAGGGTACAAAATTTGGGAGTTTAATTTTAGACATTAATTTTGGAACGGATGAAGTGCCTGAAAATATTATAGACGGTAAGGTACATGAGATTAATACTTTAAGTATTGAGGAAGTTCGTAAATTGAGGGAAACAGAAATTTCACCGGAAGATTTTGATCTTGCGCATCTTCCCAAAGAACTACAGGAAAAGATGGAGAACCTTTTGATGCAACATTTACATGCATTTTCGAAATCTTACAAATCGTTAGGTCAGACATCCTTAGTCACCCTCCCAAATCAAATTGGCGCACAATCATGCTATACAGTCTAAACCTTATAAGATTCCTCATACAGTGCGAGAATATGCACAAGCAGAGATAAGAAAGTTGTTGGAAGCAAATATTATTGAGAAAAGCAAATCTTCGTACGCGTTTCCGGTATTATTTGTAAAAAAGAAGACTGCGGAGAACCAGGAGTTAAAATATCGTTTAGCTTGTGATTATAGATTACTAAATGCAATATTAGAAGGATATGCTTATCCGATACCTGATATTCGTGAATTGTTGCAGAAAATTAGCGGAAAAAAATATTATACAGTCCTGGACCTCCACAGCGCATTTTTCCAAATAAATTTACAACCACAAGACAGGGAAAAGTTAGCATTTATAACGGAATTTGGCAAGTTTCAGCCAGTGAGAATGAATTTTGGCTTGAAGGTCAGTCCAACTACTTTCGCAGAATTAATGGACTTAGTTTTAGGCGACTTCAATAAAGAGGAAGTCACATATTTTATAGATGATGTCCTTATTGCGGCGAATTCGGTGGAAAGAATGCTAACTCTAATTGCAGAGGTCTTAAAAAATTGATTGACAACAATTTAACAATAGAGCCACGAAAGATGCAAATATGCAAACATGAAATTGAATTCTTAGGTTTTAGGGTTCATGAAAACGGTTATTCTCCTTCGAAAAAGAATATTGAAAAAATTCAAAATTTGGCAAGACCTAAAAACAAAAAGGGTGTCAAATCTCTTTTAGGAATGGCCAATTACTTTAGATCGTTAATACATAAATATTCGGAAATTGTAGATCCATTAGTTCAAATGACCAAAGAAAAAGTAAAATTTAATTGGAACGAAGAGGCGGAAAAAGCATTTTTGGCCATTCAAGAAGCTATTTTACATAATCCAACTTTAAAAGCGCCAAATTTCAACAAGGAATTTTTTTTAATTACGGACGCATCTAAGACAGCACTTTCTGCAATCTTAGCACAGAAACAGGGAGAGGATTATGTACCGATTGAATTTTACGGACGAAAATTAAAGGATTCTGAGAAAAAATATCCTAGTATAAAGTACGAATTACTAGCGATTCATGATGCTTGTGTTTATTTTGAAAATTTTCTTTTGGGAAAAAAATTTACAATACTCACTGATTCTAAAGCTTTGACTGATCATCTTAAGTTAGAAAAACAGAGCGATATCATAGCAAGGTGGATAATGAGGTTAGGGAATTTTGATTTTGAGATAGGATTTATTCCTGGCGAAGAGAACCCGGCAGATTTCGTCTCAAGAAATATAAATAATATAACGGCTTTAAATGAACTTCAAAATGATTTATTTAAAGTTAATTCTAATCTTTCAGAAGAAAAGATAAGAGAGGCTCAAAATGATGATCCAAAACTTAAATTAATTATTAAGAAAATTGAAAATGGTAAACCAAATCGCCAGACTAAGAAATTTGAGCTAAAGGACAACAAAGTACTAATATTGAAGCAACGGTATAAAGATAAACCACTGCTGATAGCTCCTAATAAATTAATATTTGAAATAATTCAAGAAGCTCATAAGGCACATTTTGGTTTTCCCAAAACATATGAATTAGTGAAAACAAGATTTTACTGGTTTGGGATGTATAGGGATGTAAAAAATTATTGTGCAGCTTGCATACCTTGTAACAAAAATAAGCAGCATAAAATGATTAAGATTCCCTTACAGAAAGTGGAGAAAGATCATATAATAGGCTCAGTGGTGCATACGGATATTGTGGGCAAACTACCACAGACCTTAAAAAAACACTGTTTTATCTTGACGATCATTGACGTTGCGTCAAGATTTTTACAGGCAATACCATTGCGTAATGTAGAAACACAAACGATACTAAATGCACTCACAAATTACATTAGTACATTTGGCCTCTTTCGAGAATTAATTGTGGATAACGCGAAATATTTTCGGGGAACCCTTTTTAAAGAATTTATGACAGCAATGGGGGTGAACCTCCACTTTTGCTCTACTTATAAACCTTCCTCGAATGGAATTCTTGAAGTGACTCACAAAGAGTTAAAGTCTTCGATTAGTGCAATGGCAAGAACAACAACGGAATGGGATATAAGGTTGCCGTTCTTTATTCTGTCGCATAATACTTCGATGCACAGAGCTTTAGGATACCGTCCTGATAAGCTGTTTTTCGCTAGAGAAACGGCCAACCATTTTACAGCTCTAGAGGAGCCGGCTATGTTATGTACACAACAGTTTGTTCAAAAACGCATTGCACATATGAAAGAAGTTTATAAAACTGCACTCGCAAACCAAGAACGAATGGCGAAAGAATATGTGGGCAAAGATTTTGAAAAAGTTGTGAAATTGGAAATTGGGGATCAAGTATACTTAAAAAATGTTGGACGCCCATTGGCGTTACATCCTAAGTTCGACGGTCCTTATGAAGTTGTAAAGGTGGCAAGACGCAATAATTATATTTTGAAACATATACTCGAACCTAATAAAAAAAAGATTCAACGCCATATTACTCACATGTGGAAGCCAAGTGCTAAAATTAAATTACCTCAAACGAACGACAACGATGAGGAAAGTACGGAAGAAGTGTAAAAATATTTTAAATTTTCTTCATTTTTATGTTTTTTTAGAAGTAGAGGTTGATCTAACTAAAGTATTACACAAAAAAAAAGACGGGCGGGAGCTGAATTGTTCTGGTGTATCTACTAGTGTGTATGTTTAGTGTATATAGTGTGTTTAGTAACATAATTCAAAGTTTACTTGTTATTTTTCTGTTTATGATGATAAATATGTCACCGAATTGTTCTTTTGTACCTACTAGTGTTTAAGTTTAATGTATATAGGATATTTAGTCAGATAATTCGAAATAGGTTTCTATTTTTTGTT
Source organism: Maratus speciosus (assembly GCA_963932465.1). NCBI lineage: Eukaryota > Metazoa > Arthropoda > Arachnida > Araneae > Salticidae > Maratus > Maratus speciosus. The sequence continues at coordinate 444,446,280 of OZ010792.1, read as the reverse complement.
CTTTAGGGTGATAAACAGGCCACCGAATTGTGCTTCTGTATCTACTAGTGTTTAAGTTAGTATATGTAGTGTAGTGATTCACATGGCCTAAGAGGTGCTTTATATTTTTGAGGTTTAGGGTTATAAACTTGTTATTGAATTGTTTTTATGTATCTACTAGCGTGTAAGTTTTAGTATATATAACATGGTAATTAATGTAGTTTAATATTGGCGATGGAGATAAACAGGTAGTTTAACGGCTTTTATGTATCTACTAGTGTGTAAGTTTTAATATATATAGTATATTAATCTAGGTAGTTTAACAGTTGCGAGGGTGATAAACATATCACTTAAAGGTTCTTATTCAAATATTAATTTTTATATCTAAGGGCATATATTGATATAAGAAAAGTGTCTTTTCTTTGCATATTTCGGTTATTTATAGTATATTAAAGCATGTAAAATAGTAAAATAGGTAGAATATGTAGCAAAATACATATATATATAAATAGTAGACAAATGCTCACAAGCATAGGATGGTGTGTTTTTTTCCCCCCTCTTTCTCTCTCACTCTGGTACACTGTAACAGTCTGGGAGTACGTTTAGGGAGAATGGTAATTACTAGGTTCCAGTCTATTAATAATACACATAGAGCGGATTTATCACTAAGTGAAGAAAAAAAAAAGGAAGAGGGAGAACTTATAATATACATTGTTTTGCTTAGGCATACTAGGTTGTAAATAGCGATGATTTTTGATGTTCTCTGGAATTTTAGTTAGTATTTTAAACTTTTTGTAATTACGATTCCTGCGGAATATATTTTAGTTAGTTGCACCTTTAACCAAGTGGTTAAAATAGTGGCTAGATAGTTTTAGGTAAAAGGTTCAAGCAAAGAACATACTTCATTTTATTATTTTTTATTATTATTTAGTTAAGCAAATTTCTAGTAGAAATAGTTTAATGAGGAAAATGGTATAAATCCATAAATAAAGTGAAAAAAAATTATAAACATAGTGGATCTATGATTTTTGACTAATTTTTGATATATTACTGTAAAATATAAAAATTTAATATTTCACTTTTATAATATTTACAATACTTGGAATAATGGTATTATCAATGAATAATTAAAAAAAAAAATAATAATAAAAATGGAAAAGTTACTGTATTATTGGGGTATAATTACTATTGTTGGGGGGGGGGGGGGGTAAGTTATATGGGTGGTAAATGGATATACATGACTAAAATGTTTTTTTCCCAAATTGGCCATACGAAAAAAAAAATATTTTTTTTGGTTGGGGTGGATTTTAAAGTAGGGCTCTGAACACTGGTTTTGTAACTACTAGTCATTAGACAAATGGATACATGTAAAAAGCATGTGGTACGCCTCTAAGTTAACCTTTTGCGGGCTACACACCACTGTTTTAGGTCCTAATAAAATCCGGTGGACTCTAATTTTAAAAAAAAAAGGGATATTTTTTTAATATAAATGGGGGGGGGGGGGTGTCTACAAGATAATAAATAGGGAACTCTACAACGTTTTAACAAGAATAAATAATTATTTTTATATACACACATATATATATATTCGGAATTCAAGTTAAAACACAAAGGGAATACATAAAACAACTCTTTTTTTTTCCTCTCTCTTACACAAATAAAGTAATAAATACAATTTATATAACATAAGCAAAAGTATGTGCATAGGGTCACTCAGTACGGATAAGTAAGTAAGGAATGTAATAGGTAATAACTCGCTGTCAGTTAGTTTCTGTTTACCACGCAATAAGTGCGCGCGCAGGGCAGGAAAGACATTCAGAGAAGGGATTGTTTTTCTCTCTTGGAGAACTCCCCATCCTCTTTTTGGAGCATCAGTTCACGATCTCTCTTTACAGAAACGAGAGAAGGAATTCGGGTTCAGAGAAAGGGGAGGATGAAGGGGGAGTGAATAACTACTCAATATTTTTACTTTTTGGTTCATGACAGCGGAATTTTGGAAAAGGGGATTTTCAAAATTTCTATGGGAACTGCACACATAGATAAAAAAATGTTGCAGGATAAATTTTTGGGGAGGCATAATTAAAATGGATTTGCACTTTTTAAAGGGGGGGTGGTGGTATTTAAACAACACCTAAATTAATAAGGATATTAGGATAACTGTGGAAGATGGATTAACAGCAGAGTAGGGTATATTTTATAAATAATTATTAATATAAAACTGGGCAGAGCCAAAGATAAATATGTATATACATTTTTTTTTGGTTTTGGCAACTTCTTTTGGGGATGTACTTTTTTTTTTCTTCCCAAGAAAAGTAAATATATAACAAGGGTATTTACGGTTCCAGTTATTTTACAAACGATTCGAATGAAATGGATACATTATATTTATAGAAATAAAATCTTAATCAAATAAACTGATAAGCAGTAAAAACAAAAAAAAAAGAAAATCAGTAGGTTTGGAAAAGGGCTCCCTATGCACACACATCAATATATAAGATTCAAATTCATATTGTATTTAAATACAAAACAGATAGTATTGTGCAAAAAAAAAAAAAAAAAAAAAAAAAAAAAAAAAAATAGTAAATTAGGGACAAACATCTGCTTCACCTTGCCTGAAAGCATTTTATCACATTTCATATATATATATAAAAAATTGTCATGCAGAGGCATGCGGTTTAAAATCAGATAAATAAACAGATAAAAAATTGTCATGCAGAGTACGTGCAGTAAGAAATTAAATAAATAAAAATAAATTGACCAGCAGGCATTCGGTTGGAAGTTTAAATGTTGTGGCCTCTCGAGCGGACACATAGTTTTAAACATACTGGCATCAAGAAAATTCAATTGGATTTCCCCCCCCTTTTATGAATAAGAAAATAATGAAGACTTTTTTTTTCTTCTAAATTTGATTTTAAATTCTGGTGTCAGTTTTGCATTTCATCTTTTCGGAATACAGATTGCTTGACACCGAAAAGAAATAATTTAAGATTTAAGTGTGCGAAAAAAAAAATAATAATGAATAAATAATTAAGATTAATACTATTTATACCTTATGTATATATATATATATATATTCTACTAGTATAAATAGAAAAACAATTCATATTGTCCTAAGTAAGTATTTTTATTAATAAATGCTAGTTATGGTGTGTAGAAGGTAGCGGTTACACCCCAAGGGCAATGTTTACTACAGGTCACGAAAATTTAAAGGGTCAAATGTAAATAAACAGTCGCCTAGCGCCATCTACGTGCATTTCAGAGAAACATGCAAAATGTATTCAAAGACAGGCATGCAGAAATGGTAATTTTATCTTACCGGTTTTCGCTCTCTGTAGAAATCCTGGATTCAGTCAGGAAGGTTCGCCACATTGCGAGCGCCAGATTTAATTTTTAACCAGGAGCAACAATTTTTTTTCTTCTTCTTGTTCACTGAAATAACCCGCATAGTATTAGCATAGTACATAAAAAGACATTACGTATAGATATATAGGACATTTAAACGGTATTGGGTTAGAAAATATCTTTAACAAATTAAGATAAAATAAATTAAAGTAGAGGATAATTTTTTTTTCTCCTCTTTTCGTTAGTCAAAATTTACATTTTTAAAAAGGAAGGACTATTATCAGATTTAAACAATTTAATCCCGTCAAGTGTGGTGCATACTGGATGGTAAAAAATTCATTAACGAATGTAGGTAGCAATTAAATTAATAAGAATTTTTATCTATTGGTATATCTTTTTTTTATTTTTTAGTATGTATTAAATTTGAAATAATACAAATTAATTAAATAAATATAACAAAATAAATTTCATAATGCAAGTAAATACGCAAAAAGAAAAACAAAATTAATTATTATTATTTTCTTTTTCTCTCTCTACGGACTCTTTTGGTATATATATATTTTTTAGTTACGAGGTAATACAGCTTTTTTTTGTTTTTTTTTTAAGTAACATAAAAAATCTACACGTAAGAGAAAATATAGAGTACATAAAAGGGTTTACCAGGGGTATCAGAACTGGGAGAGCTAGGTTAAAATGAAAAGAAAATGTATTATTGAACACTGTAGGTTAAAAAAAAAAAAAATTCTATTTATAAATTTTGTTTTCTCTTGTGGAATAATAATTAAATCATTATTTAAATTAATTTTTACTTACATTTTTGTGTGGGGAGCGGAAAGAGGGCTGATCAGCTTCCAGGCATTGATATTCTCTGCAGGCGGAGATTTATTTTTAGCCGGCCGGCATTGTGTGGAAGAGGATCATGTCTTTCTTCAGGGTTCCCCTGTAAAAATATAGATTGGGTGCAGGTATTAGGGTATTGTATTTAAAAAAATAAGGGTTTCCACATACATCAACAAAAAAAAAAAGAAAGAAAGAAAGAAAGAAAAAACATTCGTGGTTTTAATTCAATTTTAAGAGTATCAGTTGAAAACGATATTTATATATTTTAGATAAGAGTATTCGTAGAGTTATTATTGATAATTTTTTTTCCTTGTTTTCTTTTTTTTTCTCTCGGGGTGAATACAAAATTAATTGTTTAGGATATTTTAATATAAAGTACACAGAACCCGTTTATTCTGCAATATACTGTAAATTCGAAGACGCGGTTCAACTTTATTAGTTACGAATTAAGTTTCGTCTTATACAGGTGTCAGTAAAAGTGAGGGATTCCATAAACAGGAATAACATTTTTGGATGTTATATTTTAAGAAAGTATATCGAGTTTTTCTTAGCACTTTTCATAGGTCTAAATGGAACTAACATTTATAGGGGAGACAGTAATCAAATAAGGATATCAGATGCTGTTTGTAAGAAAACAGGCTACAGTTCCGTACGGGAGGAAGTGAAACTGGTTTCGTGGAATGTCATTGATGCATCAAAATGGCTACTAGGCTTCCGTATTTGCATTACAAACACTTGTATTATAGTTAATTATTATAGTAAATAGTACGAAAAGAAATTGTTTTTGTTGCATAGGCGGTGTATAGCGTGCAGATTAAGGAATACGGAGAAGTAATGTAAAGATAATACATGTATTACAGGGATTAATAGAAGTAATTGTTACTTACTTTGCAAACGGAATATCCACGCCTCTCTCTTAAGGGCCACTCCAGCTCGTACTAGACTTGGCTTGGCATTAAGGGGTGACCTTCGGCCGCTCTGGAATTATCACTTTCCAGCCTGTTTCGATAGATTATAATGGGCGATTCTAAGTGTTATCGATGGCAGGTAACGGGTAGCTGGAAAAGTGGATATTTTTTTTTTCTTCTTTCTCCTCTTTTGTTGACGCTATTAGAAATTGTAATTTTACGATAGCTTGTATTGCACTGTTTGCTAGGGTGGTTAAAGTACCTATTGAGGAAAAGGGAGTAGTGAAGCGGTGAATGAGTGGAAACAATCCACTTATTTATATGAAAGAAAAGAATAAATAGAAGAAGAGTGTTTAAGTAATTTATTTAAAATAAAGTAACATGATAATACTTACACTCATAATTTGTAATTTCAGATAAAGGATTCAGTCACAAAATAATATGAAATACAGTTTTTTTTTCTTTTCTGCTTTCTTTTGTTTTTAAATTTCTACTATCTCTATCTCCTTCTCTGGGTGGAAGTGCTGTTTTTGTTTTGTTTTTTTTTGTTTTGTTTTTTTTAAGTTTGAGACTGAGTTTCTTATATTTGAGGGAATATTAATAGTTATTTGGTTAACTTTTAATTAGAGGGTACGTTTAGAGAATCACGTAATTTACTGAATGAAAGTATCGAATTTACTATATGAGAATCAATTTTAGATATTGTGGTTGCATAGTTTTAAAAATATATGTGTGTTGTAAACTATAAAGGTAGTGAAATAATTGTAAAAAAAGTATTTGAAAAATGTAAGAATATGTATTGATATATTTGCTTGTTTGGTAGTTAAATGATTATTCGGTGTAAAAAGTTATGTTGGTAAATATGTTTCATTGTGTGTTATAAACCTTTCTTAATATGGATATTTAAATGTTGTACTTATGTAGTCATGAACTGAATACTTGCTTTGTGTAAAAAAGTGTGCTAAACTTTGTGGATCAGTATTTAAACTCTTTGGCATAATTAATTAGGTTCCTAATTTTGGGATTTTATCTTTTATGATTAACTTTTTGTTTTCTCTTCTAAATTGGTACACATATATACAATTTTTGGGAACATCCAGGGACTGTACCTTCATCACAGAGAGACAGAACTCATGCAGTATGCGGCTGTGATGGTTATGGGGAACACTGCTTTAGGGACCGTATACAAATCTGCATAAAACCGTGGACAGAATAAGAAGGAATATTCATCTTATGTACAATGTACAATTTAGGGTACAGGCATATTTTAATGAACTATACAGATAACATCAGCGTGTATTTGATAATGAACATTCATATCTCTGCACGGATTTCACAGAGTTTTGAACACTACGGAAGAGGTGAATCAGGGAGCATAGAGGAGAAGCCCCAGTGCCTTACAGATCTGCAACGTCCAGCCGTTGGAGAGGCTTTCGGTGTTTGATAAGGACATCGGTCCACTTGAAAGATGTTATAGTTCCTGTACATGGACTTTCAAGTGCTATGTGTTGGGGGGGAAGTAATGTTGGCATGATTTCAACATTTTGGATATTTAGAACTATTTTTTTGAAGGAAAAAGATATATATATATATGAATAAGTTTACTGTCGATATCATCTATGTATATATTTATCTAAGTGATTATTTTATCTAATCGATTAATTTTTTAATTCAAGTTTTTTTTTATCTAAGTGATTATTTTATCTAATTGATTAATTTTTTAATTCAAGTTTTTTTTTCAATGTACAGTATTATTGTTTTTATGTATGCATTTATTAGTACATTATTATTATTTTATTAAGGATGGGTACCAAGAGCATTAAGTATTTTCCCAGGCAAGTGTTTTGCTAAGGGGAAAGCTTAATTGCCAGTTACTATCTGTATGTATGATATTACGATGTAAAGTAAAGAATTGGACAGTTTTGGTACAAAAGAGGGACTTTTATGACCTCATGTTTTATGGGACAGCTGCAGGATCTTCGTGTGGGAGCCCGCGGTCTCGTGAGAAAGTGGGGTTTGAAATATCGGATGTAGGAGGGTCGGAAGGCCCTGTGCATTCCGGGGACCCACTGACCACTGGCCGACACGAAGGCGGGTCCAGGCAGCGGCGAGTGGTTGGAGATTTTAATTATGCTGAATATGTTAATTCGCATCCACCACTCAGGGCCGCACATGCAAATTTTTAACAGAGAGAGATTTTCTTTTTCTCGAAATAAAATACAGATGTACAAAAAAGAGTTCCAGAGTGCGGTGGTTATTTTTTTCAAGCCCTTTTGGCTGATCTGCCCATGTTTACTTGCTCTGTCTATGACGAGCAATATAGTAGTGTTAATTTTTTTTTAAATGATTTAAAAATTTTTGCTTTTGGCCCAGACCTGGGTGGAATTTAGTGTAAATAAAACTAAAATTACGGAACACGAATATGTGTGTTGTGGTTCTACAAACAAAAAAAAAGAACTTTTGGATATATATATATATACTGTCAAGTCTACAACTCTAAACGGATCTTGTTACCCCCAATGGGGAAAAAGGTACGATGTTATGGATGTTCTCTTTTCTATTGTGTACCGTATTAATATCAAATGTTTGAATTGGGAATAGGGTGCCCAGTAGAACTTGTCAACTTCAATTAATATCCAAATTAGTGTTTTTTTTTCATGAGTTATTATTTTGGATGGTAAAAGTATGAATTATTTAATTGTAACTTAATATAATTTGCCTGTGGTGTAAATAAATGATTTATTATTATTAATTCCCTTCTTTGTTATTATTTGTTAAAAATCTTGCTAATTACTTATTTTACGTATTTAGAAATTACCTGACTGCTTAATATTATTATTAGACCATATATGAAAAAGCCATAATTAAATTTATCTTGTAGGGTTGGTTTGTCTGAAAATTGGGGAGTTATATTTAGTGGTTTTGATTTTATTATATATTTCCCTTCAAACCAATTGGCCATAGGTTAGTTATCTTCTAAACATTTCACAACGCACTGTCTTATTTATTCAAGATAACCTTTTAGGTAAATGACCGTAGGTTATCTATTAACTAACTAGGCTTTACGATCACCAGGTCCTCTATAATTAGAGGCCCCTATAAGATAGATTTTCTTTTGGATCAAGTAAGTTCGGAGAAAAGGGTGCGCCCAACACTCTTGTTAGCTTGTGCTAGGGAATTTATAGATAAATTAAGATATTCATTAACCTAATTTTTAATAGTTGTCTAGATCTTGCCAGCAGGATCCAATATTTTAGCACCTTTTTTATGTGTTATTGGGATAGCCGATTTCCACACATATATTCTAGACGCTGTACTATAGCGCTATAGCGCCTAGAATATATAGTGTGGAAATCGGCTATCCCTGTAATACTTAAAAATGTGATAAAATATTGTATCCCTTAAATGTGCAATGATACTGCTCCAATATGCAGATCGCAGCGACATCTGCAGGATATTTTCTACAACTGCAAGAAATTGCTAGTCTATACAATGTAATACTAGTAATACGAAAATCCCGCAGATGTCGCTGCGATCGACACTTGAGATTTTAGCAGTATCGTCGCACATTTAAGGGATACAAATTTTTAGCACTGTTTGGATAGCATATTTCCACACTAGGTATTCTAGACGCTGTAGCTGTACTTTTCCGGTTTATAATTTAGGTCGGCGCCAAATCCCATCAATCGCACAACGCTACTGGTGATTCAAGCGTTCGAATGTGCCATTTGGTGGAGGAAAGATATAACTTCTCGCTTCAGGAAAATCCCATGCTCGGTGGCGCGCCAGTGGTGTTCGGTATCCGTGTGCAAGATTTCAGCTTGCGCCCTATATCCCTCCCCAGAGAACTATCGTTTTATAAAAACTTATCAGCAATCACAAATGAAATAACACCAAATATATTAATTATAAGTTTATATATACATACACACACACATATATATATATATATATATATTAAAATAAAACAGAAATTATAAAACGAATGTGAGAAGGAAAAACAAATAAAAGAAGCGTACAAAAGTTAGAAAATAAAATAACTTACGTTGTGTATAAAAGAAATCGACAACCGTGTTTCAGATTTCAGAAAATAGCTTTAAGCTGATTTACAGCTAAATGAGTATTTAAAATATTCCACCGATAAACAGAAAAGAAAAAGAATTCTCATACTATAGTAAAAATAAAGATCAGTAGCTTCATGATTAATATTCACAACGTCGCTGACTATCAAGTTTAGATTAGTACACTGTTCAAAACAATTAGGGAAGCACATGGCTTTGACGAAATGGAGGATATTCCATCTACGTTTTGATCACGTGGTCAAGGTAAAAACTTCTAGCGTAAAGAAGGGAAGGCTCCGTAGACGTAATGAAAAATCCTCGCCAGCCAGTGAAACAGTTCATGCGGAAAGCAGTAGTAGCCTCCCTTCTTATCAGTTAGAAATTCTTTGGGTAAATTACCAGTATCACGTGACTTTTTTCAGCCTCGAACCCAGATTTGGAATAAAGTCCATTACGCAAATACTTACTCCGATAAGTAACGTAAAATACACCATCCATAATGGAGGATATTCCATCTCCGTTTTGATCACGTGGTCAAGGTAAAAACTTCTAGCGTAAAGAAGGGAAGGTTCCGTAGACGTGATCCCCGCTAGCCAATGAAACAGTTCATGAGGCAAAGCAGTAGTACCTTCCCTTCTTATCAGTTTGAAGTTCCTAGGGTAAATTACCGGTATCACGTGACTTTTTCAGCCTCGAACGCATATTTGGAATATCCTCCATTTAAAGCGCAACAGAAAACAGACGAAGAAAACTTCATATGTAAATTAAAGTTTTGACGTCAAAAACTAGAAAAGAGATAAGTGAAGAAAACGGGGTTTCGCATAAATGTCTGTTTCACTGTCTCAGTTTTAAAATTCAATTGCTCAGCTTTTGTTTTGAGAAAAGATGACGTGAAAATGTCACAACAACGTGTTTTACGGAAATCCATGGTTTGGCGAATTAGCAGGACTGTTGAATCCGGCAAACACAACGAAGTGCAGCGGACGCTGTTGGAGTCTCAAGAAATGTCACTGCAAGGCTGTGGAGTCAATCCAAGAAACAGGGAAAGTTAGACGTCGACCAGGTAAAGGTCGGCCATGTCCTACCACCGCAACTGATGACCGATATATCCTGCTAACAACTCGTCGAGACAGAACAGGCAATACTACTCAGCTGCAAAGACAGTTGTTCTTGGCAACAGAAGGAAGGGTGTCTAGCAAAACAGTTCGAAATAGGATTCATCAGGGTGGTCTCTATGCTCGCAAGCCAATGGTGTATATTCCGTTCAACTCAAGGCACTGTGCGGCCCAAGGAAGTTGGGCAAATGAACATTGAGATTGGAGGCAACGTGATTGGAGTCAGGTGCCGTTTACAGGCGAGTCCCGATTCAGTCTGAATGTATCATCCGACGTGTTTTGGTATGGAGGAATAGGAACACTCAAAATAATCCTACATTCATTCTTGAAAGATCACATTGCAGACGTTGTGGGAGGATGGTATGGGCTGGAATCAGCATAGGTGGATGTACGGACCTGCACAGCATCAGAACGGCACTTTGACGGTCCAAAGATACTCAGGTGACTTACTGAGACCTCATGTTGTACTTTACGCTGCAGCCATTGGTGATTCCTTTGTTTCCATGCACGATAATGCATGACCGCATACAGCTCGTCTTGTGGAAAACATGGTTAAAGCTGAAACAATACAACATATGGAATAGCCAACATGCTCTCCTGACCTGAATCCGATCGAGCATGTTTACGATACATTCGGGAGACGCATTATACCAAGGTGAAGGCCTCCTTTTACCGTCCGGGACTTGGAGATTGCAATTTTTGAGGGATGGAACAGTACCCCCCCCCCCCCCCAAAAAAAAAAAAAAATCTTATCGATAATGTCATCGAATTCATGGAAAACAGGTGTTCAGAAGTTTTAACTATTTGAGGGGACTACACGCCATATTAAACACCTTGCATCATTTTTAAACAATACTTTTTTTGTCATTTACATGTAACCAAATTTGTTGGCCTAAACCATCTTTCCATGTTCTTTACATCGTTTCACAGAAATAAAGCTCTCTTATAATTTTTTTGCGTCTTTTATTCTGTATTGCGCACTGGTACACGTGTACTCTTCATTTTATGCCCATGCATGGCTATCTCGCACGGTTCTGTTCACTTTTTTGCTTGCTCCCCTAATTTTTTTGAGCAGTGTATTTAAATATTACACATAAAATGCACGAAAATTTAAATCTAAAACTCTTATTTTTAAATGTATTTTTATAGCCCATATCAGATTCATCATCGTATTCTCGACCCAGGACCTTATTACCGCATGGGCAAATTGAGACTTTGCCCATGGGTCCCGGGCAAATTGCCCCAAATCCATATCTTAATTTATAAAATAGTTACTTTTTTTCCAATTCCAACTCTAAAAGTTTTCAAATACAAATTTCATTTTTAAAAGATTCTATAAAACTTTCTGAAAAACAAATTTCATTTTGAACTCGCAGAGCTCAAGGCTTTCGCAAAGCTAACCTCAACCACTATTAAATAAGAAATAATATTTTAATTTTATATAATAGATTGTATTAGAAATTAACTTAAATCCTATCTAAACTTTAGTGATTGAAAATAACCAGTTCTAATTGTCCAGAGATAATTTTTTTCCCGTATTGAACGTTTTTTCTTTTAACTTTGACTTAAATATGAAAAACAAACCTGAAATTGCCATCTTTTTAGATTTATTGAAAAAACACTTTTTCTTAGTGATGTAGAATGAATTTTGTTTGATATTATGCTATGTGTAAGTACAACTTGAAAATATGTAAAAGAAAGTAACTTGATTAACTCATCCCAGCAAAGAAAGAAACAATGGGCCATCAGCTGGAAAAAAAAATTACACACATATTTTATTTTATCACAGAATTTATCACAGCTTAAATTGTGTTAAGATATTCATTTCAGATTTCTGTTCAAATACTAAATGTCTTCGATATTCGCAATGCCACCTAGCGTAAGGGTTCCCAGCAATAATACTGCAAAAGTTAGTGAACTTCCATGTAGTGGTGGGCCAACGCATGAGATAAAACGGAAGCACCTATCTTGCTGCTGGCCAGCAATTTCTTCTTTGCTGGAATTTCGGCTTATTTTCGGCTTGCACCAGGAGGAAAAGGCAGTTCCACTCTACCTTGTTTTTAAGGATTCAGCTAATTTTACTCAAATACACGAAACAAAATGCATGGAACCCGATTATAGAAGATTTCTAGTTTTTGTCAATTCTGAATTTGTAACGGAATTTCAAAAACTTTTTGGAACGTTCACGGATATGACTTGTTTTAAGAGTATGGGAGCAGCAACATGGAAAATAAACTTTCAAAAAACCGCATTTACTAAAACTTCTAAAATTTGCCGGATTATAGAAAAAGTTTCCTGTTTCAAAACGGCAGTCACCCTAGAATTTCAAATTGCTATACCATTTTTTAAGACAGAGGGGAAACCAAAAAATGTTCTTGAATCTTTCTACCAAGACTTAACGATTATGCAAGAAATAAATTTGCATTTATAATTTTTTGTATATCTTTATTTTAGTTTGAAATTTTTAAGGGGCCGCCATTTTGAAACAGGATGGCGTATCAAGATATCCATCGAATCTGGTCGGATCTTAAAAAACTCCTGACATATGCTCAATCACGTCCAAATCGGTTTATAAATACGAGTGCAGTCGCATGACAGAGGACATTTTTATCTCTGGTTTTATGGGACCGATTTCTGCGGAATTTTTTTCTTTCAACTCGTCTTACGATTTTCTTCAGAATTTCCAGCGCGTGCGCAGCACACCTGCTATACGGGGAAGTAGGCAGCGGGCACCTGTGCCAGAGATTCATTTTGAAAGCGATAAATTTGAATAGAGGTTTTTAGTGGTTAGAGATGCGTGCGTAGCACTCCCTGTCTACGCCGAAAACAGTGGGGACCCATCCCAGAGGTTAATTTTAAGAGATTCACGTATATATATTATACATATATATTTATTTAATTTTAATATGAATAGAGGTTTTAATCATTCGCGGTTCGTTTGGGAAAATCGACGTGCGGGGCAGCTAGTATACAAATGAAAAATGTTCTTTTCATACCATAAATATCACTGCATGTAGCAAACAGGCTTTTTGATTTATAAACTGGATGCTAGATAGTTAGAAACCTCCATCAGCGTTTGACAATTGTGAATCTCTCCATCCCCCCCCCCCCCCCAACTTCACCGAATGTCTTCAAAACATTCACATACACACACAAACACAAAAGAAAAGGTCAAGAATTCTTATTTATTGTCAAAATATGTGAAATAATTCCGGTTTAAATCTCCTCTCAATTTGGCGCCCTGTTTAATCTTTTTGCGCCTCAGTTCAAGTACATAGTTATCTTAAGTACCAAGTGTGTTGAACCATCCCTAGAAACATTTACAGAAGATTTTTCTTTCTTAATTATTTGGATATAACAAAATATCTTACTAAAGAAAACATTTACACACACACACAAAAAAAAAAAAAAAAAAGGAAAAGTAAAAAAAAATTAACAATCTTATTTATTGTCAAAATATGTGAAATAATTTCGGTTTAAATCTCCTCTCAATTTGGCGCCCTCTATTTTATCTTTTTGCACCTCAATTCAGATACATAATTATCTTAAGTACCAAGTGTGTTGAGCCATCCCTAGAAACATTTACAGAAGCTTTTTCTTTCTTCATTATTTGGATATAACAAAATATCTTACTAAAGAAAACATTCACACAGACACAAAAAAAAAAATCAACAATTCTTATTTATTGCCAAAATATGCGAAATAATTTCGGTTTAAACCTCTCTCAATTTGGCACCCCTTAGCCTCGGCGCCCGGGGCGGTCGCCCCCTTTGCCCCCCCCCCCCCTTAGCTACGCCACTGATTTGACCCTCTTCCATTCTTCCATAAGTTGAAGTTATTAAATTCATCTTAAAGTAATACAACAATTTGTTAAAGTTATATAAAAGAGTTTTGTTCCGTACTAAGAAATAAAAAATGCTCTTGATACTTAATTTAGGATTGATGGAGTTAAGGATTTTCTATTTAAAATACAACGTGCAAAAATATTGTTTATGCATCACACATATGATTGGATCGACCATGAATTCCATTTGAATAATGTTGCAACGATTCGAATGGTGCCCCCTAATATATATTTATGCATAGTGCTCAATCAGTCATAATCGGGGCCTGCCTCGACCTCTTGTATTTATGTCTAAAATACTTTTTTTTCTTCAATAAATCAGTTAGAAATAGTGTATCTGAAGTAATGTCCCCTTTGGAATCTAAAATTAAATATACCAGCGGTTCCCAACCTTTATTGGTACTCGACCCACCTTTAAGTAAAAAATAATTTCGCGACCCATCAAATATAATTATAAAGGTGTATATCACTATGGAAATTGTTGTATGACCTCTACAAGCTATCGGCTATCCTATCCTACGAAAAAGAGCAAAGTTTCGTACGAAGGATACAGTGGTGTATTCAAGGGGTGGGCAGGTGGGGCTCCAGCCCCCTCCGAAATTTCTAGAAAATATCAAATTTAATTACGAAAGTTTAGCAAAATGTAATGAAACCTGCTAACATTCAAAATAAACTAGAAAAATATCCCGTTTTAGACAGGTTTTCATCTGAGAAAGTGTGTTATTTCGCAGAGACCACGAAATAGCCATTTCGACCAAGTTTCCGTTATAAACAGGTTCTCTTTACACGCGTTTCGTTATGTAAAACGTGATATGTTGTGATTAAAAGTGCATTATTAATTTTAATTAGTTTTAAAAACATTAATAAAAAGGCTTATACTTGTACCAAAGGCTTTACCAGTTGAAAATATGTAATTTAAGGTAATTCATAGATTGAGACATCTTCTCAGTATGAACTGCAAGACATTGAACCTTTTTTTTAAATTATTATTTACGTAAATGCTTGTTATAGTCCAAGAGCCGACAGCACAAAATCCTATATTATGAAGCACAAGAAAGAAACCTTATTTTATGGAAGAGTAGAAGTAGGGGAATCTAATGATCCATGTCTGCCGGAAGGGAAGTGGTGCTTAAGCCAAAAAATAATACTACCAGTTGTTGACTCGTAGGTTTACCATTGTGTTTGTCCTACAAACAAAGGTATGGAAACACGGAGGATAGTTGTAGGACAAACACAATGATAAACCTTCGAGTCAACCACTGGTGGTATTATTTTTTGGCTTACGCACCGTTTCACTTCCGGCAGACATGGATCATTAGATTCACCTACTTCTACTATTCCATAAAATAAAGGTTTTTCTCTTGTGCTTGATAACATAGGTTTTTATGCTGTCGGCTCTTGGACTATTATGTTATAGACTTGTTATTCAGCTCGTTACAGCACTGTGATGTGTTATTTTATTTCCATAGCATTACAAAATATTGACGAAAAAGGTTGTGTAACTTTTTGATTAGAAATAAGCTTTGTTTACATTTAAAATTTACATGTATTCGAGATTCAGAGTCACTCAATTAGGTTTACCTAATTGAATGACTCTGAATCTCGAATACACAAAATGCTTCCTTTCAGCCACAATTTATCATTAAAAAGAATTAAGAAAATACTGTCAAATGTGGCAGTTTAAGCCGGTTTTCAGTCCCTGGCAGTCTCGGAAAAGTCATCATCAGGGAACTGCTGTTCCAAATGTATCCCATTTATGAGAAAATGAAAAAGGCTATTCATACTTAAGATGTTCCAAAATGAGCCCTAGAATATATTGAAGAAGGTGTGTGTGTGTGTATGTGGGGGGGGGGGGGGTGAGAGTAGAGTAAGAACGCTCTTAAATAATTTAAAATTTGCTGTTTACTTTGGTTTTATTTGCTATTTATTGGGATACCTTTTAGTAGATAACTTTCAGTATTCCGTTTAAAAAAAATGTGGTAAAACCATGGAATTATACTTGTACAGACGAAAACCTAATTTTTCTCAGTCCCATGCAATTCCATCTTAGCAGGTTTGATTGTATAACATATGCCTTACCTGCTATGATAAAACTTGTTTAAAAGAGAATTTTTCCCATTTTGTGTGATTCCCTCTTAGAAACTTTTACTATATCTCAGCCCCCTCCGAAATGATAAGTCTAGATACGCCACTGGATGTATACACTATCAACAAAAACAAGAATTGGTAATCCCAATGTACACAAGTGGAATAATAATTAAAACAACACACATATTATAAAGATCTGGGTATATCTGAATCTGAAGTTTGTTGAAAACCCAAGCATTAGTTTTTGAGACACATCTTGAGATAGATTTCGGAAATCGCAAAAAATGCAGCATAGCAGCGCCACCTGTTGAGCGATTTACACCAAAATGTACAAAACGTCAAGGACTAACTGAATCTGAAGTTTGATGAAAATCCATGCATTATTTCTTGAGATTTAGCTATAGCGAAAATCGTGTAAATCCTGCAAAATGCAACATAGCAGCGCGATCTGTTGGGCGATTTACACCAAAACGTTACCAGCACCATCTCATATCAAGGAATAACTGAATCTGAAGTTTCATGAAAATCTGTGTATTAGTTCTTGAGATAGAGCTATTGCAGGAATCGCGAAAAATGCAGCATAGCAGCGCCACCTGTTGGATGATTTACACCAAAAACTAATCAGCACTAATTTATATTAGGGACTACTAGAATATAAACTGTTATTAAATTCCGTGCATTAGTTCTTGAGATAGAGCGCCCACAAAATTTGTGTAACATACAGGCAGACAGATATTTTGTAAAATCATGTTTTTCGGAATCTCTGACCCCTAAAACGTGTAAATTCGTCGAAAACCGGAAGTCGAATATTTTCATGAATCCAATACTTTCTTTTTGTAAAGGTAGAGTAAAGTAAAAAATAAACTGATTTTATTCAGGTTATAAAAAAGTAATAATAAAAATAAATGATGATATCAAGCAATTTAAATTTTGTTTCAAGTAAAGCCCATTTAACTTATACATGAATGATATTTGTAAGCCATTTTCTATTTTTTTTTTTTTCTAAAAACTATGAAGACGCGATATGCAACCCTCCGCTTTAAAGCTGAAAGTAATCAATAAGAGCATCTTAAGAGTCAAACCGTTGTGAGGGGTCGCGATGTAGACGCTAGTGCATACGTGAGACTAGAGGGGGTCTCTAAGATGGTAGGTGGGTGGGATACCGCCCAGAAATCGCGGATCGTCGCAAACCGTAACGCCGGCCGATCCGCCCCTCTTTTCTCAGTGTTTTAGGGGGGCGTGGAGCAATGCCCTATCTCCGGCCAATCCGCCCCTCTTTTCTCAGTTTTTTTTAGGGGCGTGGAGCAGTGCCGCATCTCCGGCCAATCCGCCCCTCTTTTTTCAGTTTTTTTCGCAGGGCTTTGAACAGTGCCGTATCTCCGGCCGATCCACCCCTCTTTTTTTTCAGTTTTTTAGGGGTGTGGAGCAGTGCCGTAACACCGTAACTCCGGCAGATCCGCTCTTTTTTTTTCAATTTTTAGAGGGACGTTGAGCAGTGCCGTATCTCCGGCCCATCCACCCCTCTTTTTTTTCAGTTTTTTAGGGGTGTGGAGCAGAGTCGTATCTCCGGCCGATCCGCTCCTCTTCAGTTTTTTAGGGGAGAGTGGAGCAGTGCCGTAACTCCGACCGATTCTCCCCTCTTTCTTCAGTTTTTTAGGGGGGCGTGCCTCCGTGTCGTATATCCGACCGATCGGCCTCTCTTTTTTCAGTTTTTTAGGGAGGCATGGAGCAGTGCCGTATCTGCGGCCGATCCGCCCTTCTTTTTCAGTTTTTAGGGGTGTGGAGCAGTGCCGTATCTCCGACAGATTCGCTCCTCTTCTTTAAGTTTTTTAGGGGGACGTGGAGCAGTGCCGTATCTCCGGCCGATCCGAACCTCTTTTTTCAGTTTTTTAGGGGGACGTGGAGAAGTGCCGTATCTCCGGCCGAACCGTCCCTCTTCTTTCAGTTTTCTAGGGGTTCTGAGCAGTGTCGTATATCCAGCCGATCTGCCCCTCTTCTTTCAGTTTTTTAGGGGTTCTGAGCAGTGTCGTATATCCAGCCGATCCGCCCCTCTTTTTTCAGTTTTTTTTTTTGGGGGGGGGGGGGGGCGTAGAGCAGTGCCGTATCTCCGGCCGATCCGCCTGTCCTTTTTCTTTTTTTAGGGGGAGTGGAACAGTGCCGTATCTCCAGCCGATCTGCTCCTCTTCTTTTCTTTTTTTAGGGGGGTGTGGAGCACTGCCGTATCTCCGGCCTATCCTCCCCTCTTTTTTTCATTTCTGTAGGGGGGCTTGGAGAAGTGCCGTATATCCGGCCAATCCGCCCCTCTTTTATCAGTTTTTTAGGAGGGCGTCGAGCAGTGCCGTATCTCCGGCCGATCCGTTCCTCTTTTTTAAGTTTTTTAGGGATGTGGAACAGTGCCGTATCTCCGGCCGATCCGCCCCTCTTTTTTCAGATTTTTAGGGGGGGCGTGGAGCAGGCCGTATCTCCGGTAGATCCGCCCGTCTTTTTTCTGTTTTTTAGGGGGGGGCGTGGAACAGTGCCGTATCTTCGGCCGATCATCCCATTTTTTTCAGTTTTTTAAGGGGCGTGGAGCAGTGCCGTATCTCCGGCTCATCCGCCCCTCTTTTTTCAGATTTTTAGGGGGCGTGGAGCAGTGCCGTATCTCTGGCCGATCCTCCCCTGTTTTTCAGTTTTTTAGGGGTGTGCAGCCGTGCCGTAATTCCGGCCGATCCGCCCCTCTTTTCTCAGTTTTTTAGTTGGGCGTGGAGCAGTGCTGTATCTCCGGTCGATCCACACCTCTTTTTTAAATTTTTCACGGGGGGCGTGAAGCAGTGCCGTATCGCCGGTCGATCCATTATTTCATTATTTTTAAACATCATTTTAAAACATCAAATCTGTTTTCTTGATCAGTTTCACTTTTGGCCTAAAACTGTAATTACGGTGCTATTTCACTAAAAAATATATTTAATGATTCAGGTCAAGTTTACATTTCAATTTTA
Source organism: Maratus speciosus (assembly GCA_963932465.1). NCBI lineage: Eukaryota > Metazoa > Arthropoda > Arachnida > Araneae > Salticidae > Maratus > Maratus speciosus. Next base: position 444,427,125 of record OZ010792.1, on the reverse strand, counting down.
GAATTTTTTTCTGGCTCCAGTTACCTAAATAGCCTGATATATTATGGTTATGAACAAAAGCCATATCTACAAATTAATGATAGGTTAGAAGCATGCTAATATGATTTTAGATTAGGGATGCACAACCTATGGCCCGCGAATTTCGTCAATTTATAACTGGAAAAAGTTGCAAATTTTGTCCATATGGTCGCAGGAAAAAATCGTGAATTTCGTCAATTTGTCGCGGGAAAAAATAAAAATTCCGTCACTCGGTTAAGAATCGCGAATTTCGTCTATTAGGCGCATATTAATCGCAAATTTCGTCGATTAGGCGCGTAACAATCGTAAATTTCGTCGATCATGCACGGAAACCTAGCGAGTTTTGTAGATCGGGCTCCGAAAATCGTGAATTTCTTTGGTCGGGCACGAAAAAAATCGCAAATTTTTTCAATCAGGCACGGAAAAATCGCAAATTTCGTTGATCGGTTGCAGAAAAATCGTGAGTTTCGTCCGTTTATTGCGCGAAAAAAATCGCAACTTTCGTCCGAAAAAATACAGGGAAAAATTACTAATTTCTTCAGAGTCAGTTAAAAATCGCGAATTTCGTCTATTAGGGGGGAGGGGGATCACAAATTTCGTCAATCGGGCAGGGGAAAATAGTTAATTTTGTCAAATGGGGTCGAAAAAATCGCATATTTTGTTGGTCGGCTACGAAAAAAAATCGCGATTTTTGTCTATCAGGAGCGCAAATATTACAAATTTAGTCTATCGGGTGCGGAAAAATGGCAATTTTCGTCGATCAGGCGCGGAAAAATCGCGAATTTCGTCGATCGGGTGCGGAAAAATAGCGAATTTTGTATTTCGGGGTGTGGCAAAATCGCGAATTTTGTCAATCGGCTTCGAAAAATTTACGATTTTTGTTGATGAGGTGCAAAAAAATCTCAAATTTCGTTGATCGGCTCCTCCTCTCCCCCTTTGTTAATAAAGTTCACATTTTTTTTCAGTACTAGCCACTTTCATGCCTATGTTTGTTTTTTAGCACTTTTAATAAATCAAAATTTACTTCCTCGAATGAAGTCAAGGAATATTATCATTCCTTGAAAATAATCCTTGCTATATCTCTGTTATATATACAAATGTAAACTGTTGATTTGTTCTTGCCAACTGAATTGTATCTGTTGACTGGGCAAGGGAACCTATAGCGGTAAAACTCTCGCTCCCCTCTGAAACCATACTTTTTATCTGATTATAGTCCATCACCACCCCGAAACATAATTCTCTCCGTGTTACTGATATAGCCCTCGACAGCCCAGACATTTTTGTAAATGGTCCTTCTCTTAAAAAGGTTGTGCACCCTTATTTTAGATGATAATTTTGTAACATAAAGATTTAATGAGGTAGACAAATTTTGTAGGTTGAATCGTATGTTTGGTCCATTATTAACATAATAATCCCATGCTTCCTGGGTTACAGAATATAGGTGAAAACAATCAAATGTATTATTTCTGATGTTAACATACCTTTTTCTCTTCATATACTAAAGGCACATGAATGAGGTATTTTTCGAAAGGTTCTGCAAGCGGCTATTGAGATAGTGTACTTATATATCGTTAAAACACGTTATTAGGTAAAAAGAATTTCAGTTAATAAAAAAACGCATCAGCAAATAATCTCAAAGATTGAGGTCAGAGCCCGATCAAGTTGAAGTTGGGCCCCCTACCTCCCCATTTTCCGGCGACACTTTCAGAAAAAAAGTAGGTTTATTTGATGAGTTGACAAAGTTGTTTGGGTAAAAGTTTCACGTTTACAAAAAAAAAAAAAAAAAAAAAAAAATTAACTTACAAGAATTATCAAGAAAATGAATTACCGCCCACTTTCTCAAATAAGGATTTGTATAATTAACAAACATCTATGATCCACAGTTTATGTTGCAGAATAAATGAGGACGTCTTTTTCAAAACTCGCCTCATCCAAAATCATAAAAATTGTGTTTTCTGTAACAGTCTAGTAATCATTTTAAACTATAATTCTGACATTCTAAAATCCTCGTTTATATGGAAACCAATAGACACAGTATGCAGTTTTTGCCATTTTCCCCAAATTTGATTTTCTGGATACGGCAAGTTTTGAAAATTATAGGCACTCTCAAATTGAAAAGGACTTTTACAGAAAAATTAAATATGGAGATTTTTTATTACAGTAAAACTTTGTTTTTACGTCAGGGACCAAAATATAAAATGCAAACAGTGGAAAAAGTTAAATTGTGAGAAAATACACACAAATTTGTGGGCCCCTGAAATTGGTGGGCCCAGGGCCGAGGCCCCGGAGGCCCGTGCATTAATCAGGCCCTGATTGAGGTGAGAAAGTCTCGCACGGTCTACTAGTTTTTTCAATTGGTAACTCTAATAGATATTTTAAATTTAATATATTTTTTTAAATGCCCTCTAACGATACTAAAAATCATATTTATATGCAAAATAGCAATAATGCGTTCAAATGCAGTTTAGAAACATATTAAAAGCGACATGTTCGGGTTGGCCTTACATCAGGAGTTAACAGCCGAAGAAATCGCCAAAGATCGCTACTTACAATCAGCCTTTTGATCATGTTCATTTGAGTGGATAAAGTGTGAAATTAGATTACATGTCTTAATTTTGTGTTTTATTTATATTTTGTTGTTTTATTTATTCATTGATGAATGTTTTAATTTCGTTGTGGAATATAAACTGGATTCAAACGATGAGCTGCTTATATGAATTACAAACGCATTTATTTCTTGGATTTTATATTGCACGCCATAGAGATACATTTGAAAGAAAAATGATGCTTGAAAATTAATTTAAAAACAATAAAAATTAAGTAAATTGCGATACAGTTTTCAAACAAACTGCATTTGAAAGTACGTTTCCCTCCACCTATTCAACGGTTGAAAATGTACGGTAATTAGAAGCTTAAAAAATTGCAATAAATATTAATAAAAGTTAAATATAATCGTCTGGTGTTACCACCGTCAAAATGACGTCAGCGTTATGCACATACACATTTGACCTTTATAATATAAATAGATAATGATTAACAATTCGTCTGAATTCAAATAAATAATGAACTAAAGTTGTTTTGCCGATGCCTGTATTTCATTATGCTTTTACACCTATACCATTTCCATCAAGCATTACTGTACCAAACAAATGGGTTAATCATGCATGTATGTGTTTGCGATACTTGTTTAAAAAATCATAATACAGTTTTCTAGAAATGCTTTAATTATTTTCTTAAAAGTACATTTATAATTGCTTTACGGAAAAACATGTCATTTTTATTTACGGACATTTGTTAAGGACAACAGACCAAAACTGTTATCACCCAATGAAATTTTCTTAAATATGTTCTGGCCTAGTGTGTGGGATACTGCCGCGAATTCGCAAAGAACGGCGTTCCGCGCGCACCGTCGGAGATTACTATACGTGTTCCGACATTCCAATGAAAAAAATAATAAATAAAACGCTGTCACCAGACAAATTTAAAAGCTAATTTCTTTAAATAGTCTGTGGTAGGGGGCGTTTCGATTAAATATCATCATAAATTCACGGAGCATGGCGTTCCACGTGCACCATCGTAGGTCTCCATTAGACCGGGAGGACAGACCATCACCTCATCGAGTTGACAAACTGAAATCCCAGGATTAGGCAGAACTCAATTAACATATTAAAATGCAAATGGTTTGTCAACTCATATCTTAGTGGAAACTACCTGCACACCCGATTTTAGTGGATGATCGATAGGTTCATTATTGTGTTTTCCTGCCCCCAATGGTATGGAAACATGAAAGACTGAGAGCAAGAATTCGCAATGGTAAGCCTACCAGTGAACCACTAAAATCGGGTTTGGAGGTGATTTCTACCAAGACATGACTTGGCTAACCAGTTGCATTTTAATACGCGGATCAAGTTTTAACTAATCCTGGAATTTCAGCCGTCAATTCAAAAGGTACTAAATAGAATTTAGAAGCTCTAGTCAAGTCGATAAGGTGATGCTTGGTGCATCCGCCTCCCGATTTATTACGCTTTCCAACATTCGACCGGAAAAAAATAAATAAACGATGTCGCCGGACAAATTTAGGAGCTAATTTCGTTAAATTATGCTGCGTTTACACTACATGGTCTGCCAGGTCTTTCAGGTCCCAGGCTAGAAAAAATTGTGTTCACACTACGGCATAAGAACTTGGCGTGCGCATACATATATTTTGCAGGTTAGAGGAAAGGCAGAGTGTTGTGTTGTTTGTTTGCATGCGTATTCATATCCAAATAAAACATGACAGTATTGTGCGCGCGGTAACTTCTTTTGTACTTTAATTTCCGCATGCAGAGAATATTATTTTTATCTCTTTTGAACGCACTTCTTTCGCTTTTATTATAGATTGGGAGGCGGCAGTACAGACAATCACCTCATTGAGTTGGAGGCTGAAATTCCAGCATTAGTTAAAACTCGATTCGCCTATTAAAACGCAATTGGTCTGCCAAGTCATATCTTGGTGGAAAACATCTAAAAACACGATTTTAGCATTTGACGCGTAAGTTTACCATTGTGTTTCCTGTGTGCAGTCCTCCCTGTTTTCATACCTTTGGGTGCAGGAAAACACAATTATAAACCTACCGATCAACCACTAAAATCGGATCTGCAGGAAGCAACACACTAGAAGCTACAAAAGTGACCTTAAACGGAAATTCCTATGTTGTAAAGCACACCATGTTTTTAACAATGTGTGATTTTAAAATGTGCATTGCCGCATCTGAAACTAAATCAACAATGCGTTGCTTCATCTGTGGAGCTGCTTCAAAATACTTTGACAGTTTGGACATAACTAACGAGATTACAAAGAAGTCAATGAAGTTCGGATTATCCATACGCCATGCACCCATCAGAACATTCGAGAGCATTTTGCATTTACCCTATAAACTACTCATTAAAAAATGGCGCATTCAGTCAAATCAGGAGCAGGATCTAGTGAATGAGGTAAAGAGAAGAATTCAGCAGGATTTTAGGTTAAATGGGATTAAATGTGGAACATACTTTAATCGGGATATGCGGAAACATCAATGATGGGATAACCAGCAAGATTTTCGCTCATCTACATCTAGCTGCAAAATCACGGGAATCAATTTCAATTTAACCTTTCGTACTGAGGTCATCTTAGAAGCATTGTCGAGTGGACATAAAATTGATACCAAAAAATTTTCTGACTGCGCGGTCAAATTACACGTGTATTCATGTATTTCTATCCATGGCACCCCATGACACCAATTGCCTACAAAATTCTAAAACATGGTTCTACAGTTATTGCTAATGAACTTCTTCCCATATGACAGCTCTCTGTAGCTCGTAATAAGCAGTTTCGGCACTATCGTTCAAATTTTGCTAGAAAAATACAAAAGAGTCGTGGAACATGGATGTTCTAAATCGATTACTGATGTCTTGAGATCCCTTCTTATCTTGTATGAGAGGTAAAAAAAAAAAAAAAAATTAAAAAGTTAACATTTTTTAAAGAATACTTTAGCTTTATTTTTTTCTGCTGAATTTTTCAGCATTGATACGACTCATTATTGTGACCTAGAACCCGTTAGTGATGAAAGTTATTCCAAAGACGAATCAGTTGAATAACCTTAATATTTTGTCATCTAATATGTACACATATTCATTTAAGGCTGCTAGTCGCTCAGCTTCCCAATTCCCCTCGGTAATGTTAAGTCTATGGGCACTTGATGCATTCTTATATTTAAAATAGCTCCTCGGGGATTCATATTGTTAACTTCTTTTACAGTATTCTTATCTTACAGGATGTCATACTTTTTCTTAGTTGTCAAAATATTTCTAAATCTATGATTAATTTAATATTTTATGTTTTAAAAACTGACGAAATGGAAGTAAAATTTTAACACTTCATATAAAATTAAACGTAGAATTTAGAAATATTTTGAAAACTAAGAAAACTAGTCGGATGTGGCAATCCCAAAACTTTCTTCTATCTCATACATGTTAATTCTTCCTGAAAAATGCAGCCGGTTAGATGATTTACACCAAAATCTAATCAACAACAACTTATGTCCACTTCTAACTGAATCTGAAGTTTCGTGAAAATCTATGCATTAGTTTTTGAGTAGAGCTATGGCGGAAATCGTAAAAAATTCTGCATAACAGCGTCACCTGTTGGGCGATATATACCAAAACCTAATAAGCAACAACTTAAGTCGACTTGATAACTGAATCTGAAGTTTGATTAAAATCCGTGCACTCCTTCTTGAGATAAAACTATTGCGGGAATCATGAAAAATGCAGTATAGGAGCGCCACCTGTTGGGCAATTTAGACCAAAACGTAGTCAGCGCCAACTCATATCAAGGACTAACTGAATCTGAAGTTTGATTAAAATCCATGCTTTAGTTCTTGAGATAGAGACATTGCGGAAATCAGGAAAAATGATGCACCGCATCGCCACCTGTTGGGCGATTTACACCAAAACGTAGTGAACATCAACTGATATCAAGGACTATCTGAATCTGAAGTTTGATGAAAATCCGCGCATTAGTTTTTGAGATAGTGCCATTGCGGAAATCAGGAAAAATGATGTATAGCAGCACCAAATGCTGAGTGATTTACACCAAAACATAATAAACATCAACTCATATTAAGGACTAACCGAATCTGAAGTTTCATGAAAATCCGCGCATTAGTTCTTGAGATAGAGCCATTGCGGAAATCGTAAAAAAAATGCTGCATAGCAGCGCCACCTGATGAGCAATTTGCACCAAAAACTAATCAGCACCAATTTATATCAGGGACTAACTGAATATAAATTTTTATTACATTCCGTGCATTAGTTTTTGAGATAGAGCGCTCACAAAATTTGTGTCACACACAGACAGACAGACTCACAGACATAGGGTAATTCCGGGACTTATGCCGCACATTTTTTTTTTGAATTTGTGTAAAAAGTCCCATGGTGGACATATAAAATAAAAAAAATCATGCTTTGCTATTTAATGTTAAATATACAACGCGTGTAGTGCGACAAAATAATTCAAAACGGATTATTAATATTTTTTAACAATTTTTATAAAACATTACACTGCGGCGCGTCACCAGTACATTCAGGCTGAGACGCCGCACTTGTGCGGTAGCTATGTCGCGCTTGTAATAAGAACAGAATGAAATTAAAAATAAAAATATTAAAAAAAAATTTCACATCTGGACTATAATTAACGATGTATTAACAAAATGAAACTAAAGGAGTACAATGAACCTTATTAGTAGATTCAAATTAATAATTGTTGCCTACTTTCACTATTAAAATTATCGACTTATTTTTTTACATTAAATTTTAATTGTTATTTCAGCAACAATGTATTAGAAAGGGAAAAGAAAAAAAAGTAAAATTGTGTGTACATAATTTATTTGTTAACCCTTTCGGGACCGGTGGGTTTTACGCAAATTTTATTAGGGTGGTACCACTTTTTAAAAAGAAATTACCTTTATTTAAATAATCATGAAAATGCTCTAATTAAACAAAGCAAATATTACTTTTCTTTTTTACTGGTACCAGAATCAAATTTTGTAAGCTCTTTATGAAGGTGCTTATATGCACCTATGGTCCCGAATGTGTTAAGAGACCTGTTTTTTCGACTACAATCTACAAAAAAAGTGTAGAAAAAGGTACAGTCTTTATGTAACTACATTTAAACACATGATGCAACGAAGCCAATTACACTTCCTCTTTTTTGGAGTCGTTTGCAAAGAACGTCTGCGTTACGCGTAATCCAATTTTTTATTATTATCATCTTGACTTGCATCTTTCTTGCCCTTCTTACTTTTTATTTCCCCCTTTTTTTTTTTCCTTTGGCTTTAGTAAACTTGATAACATACCTAAAATGGTAAGTCTGTGCAAAAAGAAAAGGGAAAGCTAATAACACTTAATCATCCCGTAAAAAAGAAACTGCGGCATGTATACCGGAACAGCAGTGCGGCATGTATCCCATTTTGCATGGTGCAAACGTCGACCATCACAGTTACCTGCCATCGCTAAAGGGAATGGTGTAACCATACTATACAAACGTTACACTTAGTTTTGACTTCGAAATCATGCATGCATTTAGTAATAAGTGTAAGAAAAGTATTTAAACATAACGTGTTTAAAAGTTTGGACAGTGAAATCATGCACTTACGTCAAAATAAGGATTGTACTTCTACAAGTAAACATCGAAATGGGATTCACGCTATACACTGGTTAAAATAATCTCATTGTGCACCTATACTGTGCGTTTGACGACCATCTATCGATAATTACAAGAAATACAGGGGGTGCGGCATCTATCCCGTATGCGGCGACTCTCCCGGAGTTACCCTACTCACAGACAGACATTTTGTAAAAACATGTTTTTGATATCTCTGACCCCTAAAACGCGTAAATCCGTCGAAAACCGGAATTCACAAATTTTCACGAATCCAATACTTTCTTCTTGTAAAGACAGAAGAAAGTTAAAAGAGACATCCTTTAAGAAGAGAACACAGAAAAAAGAAGTTAAAAATATTAATTTCTTGAGGAGATATTTTGGATATAAAAATGCATCAAACGCCCATAGGCTTAACATTGCCGAGGGGAATTCGGAAGCCGAGTGACTAGCAGCCTTAAGAATGATTTTTGCAATATTTTATATCCATTAATGATATAAGTGATACATAAATGTCCGATTTCATTTAATTACTTTTAATTTACTCTGTAAAATCACAAACATATAATTTATTATTTATTTATTTATTTTTTAATAAAAATATAAGGTGTAAAAATGTTTAAAAGAAAGCTTTGTAAATTTTGAACAGGTTTTTATTGAAATATTAGTGTAATTTAATACGGATTTTTGAACATCAAAAGACTAATGATAACAAAAGGGTAAAAATACTGCATATATTCGATTTTTTGAAAGAAATTACAATATGATGTTTCAAATTTTAATTTTGGAGTTACTATATATGAAAAGGTACGTTTGTTTTGTCGGATCGAATAAAATCTTTCATTAATATTTCATTGCAATCAAAGTGCATATTACATGTTATAATGCTTTCCATATACCCTGTGTATATAATATAAAAAAAAACCCATATTTTTCAAAGAAAACTTCTAAAAAGTGATATTGATATGATAACCAATCAATAATTTTCTTAATAACTTTACTCCAATTTTTCAGTAAGAAATATTTTTGGCCAGCTAAATCAAACAAATACTCCACTGTGCGCCACCGTAAATGAATTTTTTGTGACAGGGGGTCGTTCTTCGTTAATATTAAGAAAACTAATGCATACAAAAATATGTAAATCGGTAGTCTTATAAATGTTTGATAGACAGTTTTTAAATCGAAAAATTATTCTAAGATATATATAATGTTAAAGTTTCTCGGAATCGCTCCATTAAAAAAGTTTTATAGGAGCAAAGTCTATACACAAGAATTTAAACGTTTTTTCTAAAGTTATACATTAAAAGCACGCGGTGTGCAGACTGCTTTTTTTTTAATTATTATTTAACTAATTTTTTGAGGGTTTTTTCTCAATTTTAAATTCTAATTTTCAGCATTTCGAGGGATAATTGTTACATATTGTAGAAAAGGTTATTACTTTAAATTGTTGCCAATTGTAAAAACAGCACAAATAATAATACTTCTTTTAATTAAAAATTTATTTACACGTGACTATTATAAACAGAAATTTTTTTTAAAAACTAGATTTAAATACTTACGTGTTAAAAGCAGGAAAATATTGAAAATTACGTCATAAAAATTGTATTTACACGTTAATATTAGAAAGAAAGAAAACTTAAAAATAAATAATTCATTAATATGTGTTAAAAGCCGTAAATGGGAGAGATTACGTCCTATTTAAAATGGCAAAATAATAAAATTGCCAAAGAGTTTAAATTAAAAAATATATTTACACGAGACATTTATTTCATATTTCGAGATGATCTTTTTAACTATTGTTGCCAATTCTAAGACAGCGCAAATAATAATACATATTTCCTTTCTAACAACAAAAGTATTTTCACGTGGAAATTAAAAAGAGAAAGAAAACTTTGGCGAAGATTACGTCAGATTTAAAGTGATACATTTAAAATGTCTTATTTAAAACAATTTTCTTATAGCGTTGTTAAAAAATACCGGGAGGCAAAGACTCTGTTTACTTAGTTCATTTTATATGAGCTTCTTTTTTAAACGTTTAACTGATCTTATTTAATCAAACACAAAAACAGCTATTAACAGCAGCTGATTCGGCCTTAAAATCTCCCAGTCAAAGGGAAATGAATGGAAACTGGTTCACAGAGAGATCGCCACGTTTTTTTTTTTTTAATTATAATTTAATCTTCCGTAAGGCAATCAAATTAGCGTGTTTTAGAGTCTGAACGAGGATTGGCGAGCGTAGCTCGTAGGGGGACAGAGGCCACTAGTAACATAAGAAAAAAAGTTTTGTGATGGCTATGCTTATTTTCTGTGATCTGAAAGCAATACGAAAATTTGTTGGTTAAAAAAGGACTGGGATCTAAGCAGAAGGAAATGTGAATAATCACCTACTCCAAGAGTTTTGCTTTACAAAACAAGAATACCCACTACTCCCTTTGTTGTGAAACGTTATTAATTCCCGTAATGAAATTTACTGGAGGTGAATGTCTCTATTTACATAATGAGTGGGTGAGAGTTAATTAAAATGTCCGCATTAGTTACCACGCAATCTTGTTTTTGTCCCATTCTTTCTTATTTGAGAGGCTATACATTTTCTACCCAATCGAGGTCAGATAAAAACGATTAGTTAGGAAGTTAATCCTATGTACACACTACACAGTTAAAAATTTTATTTCAAAGTTAAAAAATTCTGCAGTGTAAAGTAATTCAATGAATTTATTAAAATAACGGTTTAAAGTAATTACACTGTAAAAAAAAAAAAATCTGTAGTTCTACAGATGTAAAGTTACATGCTTACTAAACTTTCATCTGTAACTGTACAAAAAAATCTGCAAATCTACAAAACTAGTTTTTGTAAAGCTACAGAAATCTGTAACTGTACAAATGAATCTGCTAAAATTACAGTAATCTTACTAAAACTTTATCTGTAACCTGGGTTGCAGTTACATGAAAAGTTCTAGGCATCCCAGTTTCCTAAAAAATTTCTAGTAACCTTACAGATTTTTTGATTTTCGGCGCAAAAGTGCGTCTGTTACAGGAATTTTTGTTGTTGCCGTTACATAAAAAGTTTTAGGAATCCCAGTTTCCTTGAAAAACTTTAGTAACTTTACAGATTTTTTTTTACAGTGTACATGAACTATAGTATCGCTCTCCGTAAGAGGCTACTTCAGTCAAACGAAAAGACCTGTTCGCTATACTAATCATATGGAAGAAACTTATAAAGATCTATCAGTCGCATTTCAATATTTTTAAATGATTTTTTTTTTGCATTGGATAACTGAGTTTGATCTGTACGAAGGCCGTTTTTTACTTTTTCGATTTTGTTTACAGGTGTTTTTAATCAGGACACTTTCATTTTCGGAACCGTTTTTCGAAAATAAAAGCATCCTCATAAAGAAAAAAAAAAAAAAATCTGCAATCAAAATTGAAAAAGTAAAAAATGGCCTTCGTACAGATCGATTTCAGCTATTCAATGCAAAAAAAAAAAAAAAAAAAAAAAAGATCATTTAAAAATATTGAAATGGGATCGAGATATCTTTATAAATTTCTTCCATAGGCATTATCGAACGGGTCTTTTCGCGTGACTAAAGTAGCCTCTTAACTTAAAAAAACACATCTCCTTAAAGCTGCTGGTTACTCAGCTTCCGAATTCTTATCACTAATGTTAAGTCTATGGGCGTTTGATGTTTTCGTAAAATTAATTCTTTGCGACTCAACAGCTCCGATTTGAAAAATATTTACTCAGGTATTAGGATACTTCATTTTAAGCATTTAAATTATAATACTAAAAAAAATTTAACATCAAAATAAAAAAATTATTGGCGAAAAGGTATAGTTTTTTCACATCTGCGAAAAAACAAAAGATTATATACTCCCAACCCCCGATGTATGTATCCTATTCGATATACACATCTTTAGAATTTTTTTTCACGTCAATAAATAATGTTAAAAAAAAAATGTGTGAATCGATCCTAACAGATAGCAGAATTATACAAAATAGCAATTTGTTTCTTACAAAGCGCTTTTTTAGCAAGATACATGTTATATCAAAATGGCTTGCAGAAAAAATGTACGAAATATACACTATAAAAAAAAATAATTCAACAGATGTAAAGTTACAGACATCTGTATGCTTACTAAAATTTTATCTGTACACTGTACTAAAAGAATATGTAAATCTACAAAACTAGTTTTTGTAAAGCTACAGAAATCTGTAGCTTTACAAAACGATCTACTAAAATTACAGTAATCTTACTAAAATGTTATCTGTAACTTGGGTTGCAGTTACATAAAAAGTTCTAGGCATCCCAGTTTCCTAAAAAATTATTAGTAACCTTACAGATTTTTTGAAATACGGTGCAACAGTGTGTCTGTTACATGAATTTTTATTGTTGCCGTTACATAAATAATTCTAGGAATACAAGTTTCCTAGAATATTGAACGTAGAATAAAGTTTTATATATCATTTTATTCGTAATACAATCAGTTATCAAAATAAAATTGCTACATAAGTGCAATATATAAGTGTAATATATATATATCAGTGGCGTGGCGTGAAAATTTTCGGTGGTCATCGCAATTATTTAAGTTTGTGGTGAAAAATTATTAACTCTAAAATTCAATGGTTGAATGTTCAAAAAAGAAACTTTAAAGCTTACCTTCACTTATACATGAACTCCAAATGTTCTGCTAAAACTGGATCGTAGAGTTTTAAAAACTTATTAAGAGTTTTAAAATATTGCTTGGTCATCGCCGCATCCAGCGATGACCGGACGCCACGCCACTGATATATATATAGGAATACAAGTTTCCTAGAACAATTTTAGTAACTTTACACATTTTGTTGTTATGGTGTACAAAAACGAAAACGAAAATAATTTTTCTGCACGTTAAGATACTATTTGTAGAGTCCATTAGAAATAAAAAAAATATTAAATGTATAATTATTTCATGTCTATCATTCTTTTTTGCAATGCAAAAAACAAAACAAAAAAAGCAATTTAACAAATTACAACGACCATTTGGAAAATGATTTTTTCGAAGACTAAAATTTAAGACATAAAAAATCGCACGGAGTTGATCATAATTTACATACGCCATGAATTAAACATCAATAGTGTTATTACACGTAAAAATTGCAAGCGGCAAAAATCGCCTGCGACTCGTCAGATATCCTGAAACTTACGTATTATCCACCTGAAACTTACGTATTATCCAAGCATTTTATTGGCTGTTCGGGAAAAGGCTTTTCTATCGTCCAAGAAATCTGACGACCAATTTTAAATGAAATTTCATTCTTAAACTTCTAAACATCCCACAATATTACTTTTTACACCGTCGTATAGAGAAAAAATGTACGTTTAAATGCAATTTGTTTGAAAGCTGTATCTCAATTTCTTTCTGAGTTATTAATTTTTTTTTGTAGTTTTTATTACTTTTTTGTCATAGTGGCAACAGAAGTATCCATCTCTGTTGAAAGTAAAGGGAAATACAGATTACTGTATAGACCAATCAGAAAACGAATAAAATGCGGATTCGACCAATAAAAAGCTTCAGATGTGCTTTTGATTTCCTACCCTGACGAGGACAATAAACATTTTTCCAAATGGTTAATCCATTTTAGTAGGATTTTTTTTTTTTTTTTTTTTTTTTTTTTTTGTAACCATTTGGTTACAAAAAAAAAAAAAAAAAAATCCTATTAAATTGTCAAAAAATGTACTAATTGAGTCCTCATGTATCATCAAATTTTATGTACAAAACATGTTTTTTTTCGCTTTTCAATCTTTCTTGTTAATATAAATTCATAACTGAAGTAAAAAAAATATATATAAACAAAACATATTTCAGTTTTAAAACTTAAAACATACGCTTTTATTTTATATAAAAATGACGTTATTCGCACCGCTGAGGAATTCCTCATTTACGATCCAGTCTTAAACAACATCCACAGTAAAGTATGCATATGACGTCACTATTGTTGAATAATACACAAATACAAAAAAGAGATGTCATTCAAGATACTTGACGAAAAAAAAAAATCAGCTATCTAATGATTCATATGCCTTCATTTGTTTGTAATATTAATATAGGTACTTAAAATTAAATATAGTTTATAGTAGCTCCATGTTTTATCAGAAATCGTTCATTTATATTTTTTTCAAAATAGCACGTATTTTAATTACATTTTTTTTTTTTCAGCTGTCATGGGAAAATGGCAATAAAATTACTATTTTCCAATTAGTTTTCCTTTACTTTCTACAGAAATGGAGTACTTGAGTTGCCAACATTAAACAAATAGTGCTAAAAACTACTAAAAAATTAATATTCCAAAAATAAATTGAGATGCAGTTCTCAAACAAATTGCATTTAAAAGTACATTTTTCCCCAATACAAAGGTATAAAAATTTAAAATGTGCAATGCTTATAAGTTTTTAAAAATACAGTAGAGTATTCCACCGTACAATGATACATCTGCTTTGTTTTACGGCAGGCTTATACAACGGAATGTTATTTTTCAGAGACGCCATTTTAATTGAGGGCCGAAAGAAATAGCATATCGGGGGCTAATAAACCCTGGGGTCTGAAGAGGTTAAACTTCACAAAAATAGCATCTATTTTCTAATGCAAAATTGTAAAGTATGCGAACTTATGTTTGTAAAAAATCTATTTTTGGATGTCTCCAAACTTTTTAATTTAATAAAATTATGAAACTTATTTTAGCAATAATGATGCAAAAACTGCCTTAATGATAAGTAAAACTTTGGCATGAAAAATTAACTCTGTATCGTCGCTATTATAAGAATACTATGAACAATTTGTACTAACTGCTGTGTTGGGAGATAGCAGCAATCAATAAAATCGTCTTTTAAAGCCAGTTGGAAAAGTAACATTGACTTTTGGTTCGTTGCAGATATGCAACGTGGTGATACAAAAGGGTTAAAATATCTCCTCGGGAAATTATTTTTTTTAACTCCTTTTTTTCTGTGTACTCATCTTAACTCTTTATGTCCCAAATTATGAATTTATGAAAATTTCATCTTCTAAAGCATTTTTAGTGAATTTTTGAAACTACATTAGAAGATTTCCATAATCATTTAATAAATTTTAGAAGGATTGAAGGATTTAGAAGGATTAATTAAATTTGAATTTATAGGGATTTTGTGCAATATTTATAACCCCACTCAAATCTTTTATTTTAAATATTTTTCTTGGTATTTTGTAGAATTAGGAAATGTACAAATCTAATATTCTTACAATAGAAATATAGAAATACTTCCGAATTGAAAAATCCTCACACAAACACAATTTCAACTTAAATCGAAAAAAAAAAAAAAAAAAAAAAAAAAAAAAAACTGAAAATTTTGTACATCCCTGTATATGAACTATAGATTTATCATATAATGCATAATATGCCAAGATTTAGAACAGTTAGGGAACGCGTAGCACAGTTTCAAATTCTCTTTTAGCAATTTCCGTCAATAAACAGAAATGTGCTTCAGATATTCTGTGCAGTCCCGTATATGATTTATAGAATTTATATACACTAAATAGTATGCATTTTTTTTTCAATAAAAAAAAAAAAAACGTTCCACAACTGAAAACGCACTTCTAGCAATTATTATTCATAGAGAGAAATATGACTGATTTATTTTGTGTGCCCCTGTATATGAAAGATGAATGCATATCATATTCAATAGTAAGCTTCTTATAGAGCACCTTGGAGATATATATCAATTTAAATATGTTTGAAATAGTGTAACATGAACAAAATACACCAAAAACGATTTTCCTCCATAGACCGTAATATAGCGTAATTCTTTTTAGTGTCCCTATAAATGATCGATAAATGCTATCCATACCATATTCTATAGAAAGCACCTTGTAGTGCACTTTATAGATATGTATATAAATTTCAATGTGTTTGAAATTTTGAAACATCATTATAAACCAGCGCAAACGATTTTTCCCCAATAGGCCTTAATGTAACAGACTTTTTTTTATTGTCCCTAATTGTCCCCTATTGTCAAATTATGACTGCTGCACGCTTCATTTTCAATACTGAGCATGCCATAGTGAATATCCATAACAGTCTTCAATTTCATGGTGATGCGACTATATTGACGCCAAAAATAAGTTTGGCCAGCTAGAATAGGTAAATCTTCCACCGTGCGCTGTAGCGACAGCTGTTTAAGTGATTGATAAAATAAGATCAATTGCACTTTTAAAAATCAACTTGTATAAAATGGTTAAGTAAACAAAAATGTCGCTGCCTCCCGGATTTTTATTAAGACGCTTATAAGAAAATCAGTACTTTTATGTTAGCCGGGCGTACGTGGTAAATTGTTAAATATTGTTCCCATCGCCATCATTATTATTACAGGTATTGAAATATAAAACTTTCGCTGATTCCATTTAAAAATAGCCTTTAAAAAAATTCATGGCATATCAAAAAAAGTTTTTTTTTTAAATTATGATGTAATTTTCTCCATTAAATACTTTTCGCACACAATAATTTAATTATGTGTGCAACTTTTATACTGACAAGTTTTTGATAGGACCAACTCTTACAGTAAAAAAATAATAATAATAATAAAAAAAATAAATAAATAAAAAGATTAAAAAAAATGGAGGTTGAAGAAGAAAATTATCGTATTAACATGATTCTGATAAAACCAGCTCTTACAGAAAAATTCAATTTAAAAGTCGTCAAAAGCGGCCCGATAAAATTGTTAAACTAGGTTTATCTCTAATCTTGATTTAATTTTTGTTGGTGAAATTAGTACATAACTTCGAAATCTACTTGTGCTTGTAGGCCGAGTCGGAAGGGATTTTTTTAGAACAGAGAGAAGTTGTCTATATCACTCAAAATTTAATCTTTAGTTTTATTAAATGCGTCTTAAAGATACTTTTAATAAAATGCGGAACTAAAATTTAAAAATGAGGTTTTAGTAAAGTTAAATACAATTTTCTTCAAATTTTTTAAAACCTTATTTAGCCTGAATCGTAAAACTATTAATTACGTTTCTCCCCTTATGTGGATAAATTATATTTGAACTGTTATAATAGAATGTCATAAGGTGTGTACTTACGTAGGTTATACAAAGCACTTAAGTTTCTTTTTATAAGCATTGAGTTGAGTAGGCTTCGAGGAGTGGTCCTCAGGAACTTTTAAGAACAAAATATTTTAGAACTAACTTTAAGGTGTTCGTAGAAAGGATTGAAACGTTCTGTATGTATAGGAGCTGGTTAATTGGTGGCAGTGAAGGGCCATTACCTCTTACTGTATTTTGAAATTTAATTAACTAAATTTTCTTTAATTTGTGATTTTGAAATTTAATTAACTAAATTTTCTTTAATTTGTGATTTTGAAATTTAATGAACTAAATTTTCTTTAATTTGTGATTTTGAAATTTAATTAACTAAATTTTCTTTAATTTGTGATTTTGAAATCTAATTAACCAAATTTTCTATTTCTTTGATGATTTTGAAAAAAAAAAAAAATAGTAAAATTTGTTCTTCACAGGTAACTTAAAATATTTGAACACTAAGGGAAAGATGAATTACGATTTCTTTGACCACAGAAGTCGATTTTAATTTTCAGTTTTCCTTTTTAAGTTTATGTGTTTTAAATATATCTTAGGAGAAGGGGGCAGAAGGCCCAACTCACAATTTTTTTAATTAAAAGTTTTGTAAAATGTTGGTTAAATTTATTTTTGAATATTTCATATTTTATAATTATTAAATTTATGTATTGCTTTTTACGTTCATATGTTTTAAAAATTGTCTTGTTCTGACAAAAAATTCTTATTTTAGCTTACTTCCTGTTTCTATTCTCTGTTCTGAAAAATGACTTCGGGTAAAATAAGGCTAGCCTACCTGGTGCAACACAATCTACATATTCATTTTAAATCCCAATATTGTGAATAATGCTCATTTTGACTCGCAGAAAACATAGATATATTACGATTTCAGACGCGTTCCTGTAAAATAAATAAATAAAACAAAATTAACAATTATAACTGTACACGATACGACGACTATATTAAAAACGTAAAGAAGTACTGTGCATCTTAACATAGTACTCAAAATTAATGACGACTGCTCAATTTTTATAAAAAATAAATCTTATAAGTAGAGGAAAAAAGAAGAAAAACAGACAGACAGACAAATATATCATTTTTAGATCATAACGACAACTAAAACAAGGCCACAAGCGGAACCGCAGATCTTTTCAACAAAAATTAAAAGCCCGAAAATCAGAATATCGGTTCAAGAATTATGCATAGACATACATTAAAATAAAAATATAAATGAAAAATAAATTAACATGCTTTCATTAAAATTCACAAAAACGTAGAAAGGAATTTTTTTAAAAATGCGCTTAAAAGTAAGAAAGTCTTGGGGAAAACCTTAAACGCGTGGAGTTTAAATTAAATTATGGAAGATTAATGGATTTAAATGGGAATTTCGCCAAATTAGCCACCTATCGCCAAGTTGACTTCATATACAGCAACTTATTTTTGTCGCAAAAATTTGGCGATATTTCGCCAAGTTGGCCAAAATAAGGCACTATTGCGGTAATCCTGTCATTAGTACTTTTCAACAAATACTCATTGTTGGAGTTGATACTGATTTCTCGACAGGAGAAATCAAACTATAATTGAGTAGCCATTAACTAAATTTGACCTCCGTTGCATCCCTTTGGGATCGAACTCACATTTTATGGAAGTTATGTCCGAAGTTGGCAAGTATACATATATATTCCAAATTTCAGATCTCTTTGTCAGCTGGAAGTGGGTGAAAAATGAGTTGCAAGATTTGACAGCCACATACAAACATAATTGCAAGTTAAAAGAAAGCATGTTAAAAAAATACATAAATTATACAGGGTGATTCAAAATTGTTTTTATAAAATAAGAGGGGTGATAGTACCCATCCAGACGAATAATAATTACCATAGAACATGGGGTCGCAATCCACTCATTTAGTCACAAATACAGGTGTTCTACCCTAATCGAACATTGGTTGACAGTAATAATTTTTAGCAAACTGAAGTATATTATGATGAAACTTTTAAGTGACATGCTCACTTTTGTTGTAAATAGGATAACACACACACAAAAAAAGTGATAGAAGTTTCCATTATACGCACCAGCAGTATGCATTTGACGCTCCACATTTTGGACTGTGGTTATCAGTTCATACGGTACCATCGATTGTGCGAGTACCCTGTTTTCCAGAACTTTTTGTGATGTTATCACATTTCATACAAAATAAGGTACATATCGTTACATTCTTATTGCAATATTTTTATTTTTCGCAAAATTATGATCGACAAGCCGACTTCAGTTAGGGTGAAACATAGATTACAAGATGCGACACTTCCATAGAACGTAATGGTAATGCGATCGCGATGCCTTTAGTGCCTTTATGGGAAAGAAACTCCCCATCCTTGTATTTTTTATTATTATTGAGCATCTACCTTATAGTGATCTTTCTTTTTTTAATGTTGCATGTTTACGTTTTGGATAGAATCTTACACCGATACATGAACATAGAATAGATATTCTATTTTATATATCTAATATCTATTCTATGTTCATGCACGGATATATGCATTTTTACTTTCTTCTATCTTTGCAAGAAGAAAGTATTGGATTCATGAAAATTTTCGAATTCCGGTTTTAGACGGATTTACATGTTTTAGGGGGTCAGAGAACCCGAAAAACATGTTTTTACAAAATGTCTGTCTGTGAGTCTGTCTGTCTGTCTGTCTGTGTGTGACACAAATTTTGTGGGCGCTCCACCTCAAGAACTAATGCAGGAATTTAATAAAAATTTATATCCAGTTAGTCCCTGATACAAATTGATGCTGATTAGTTTTTGGTGCAAATCGCTGAACAGGTGGCGCTGCTATGCTGCATTTGTTACGATTTCAGCAATGGCTCTATCTCAGGAACTAATGCACGGATTTTCATGAAACTTCAGATTAAGTTAGTCCTCAGTATGACTTGATGCTGATTACGTGTTGGTGTAAATCGTTTAACAGGTGGCGCTGCTAAGCTGCATTTTTTACGATTTCCGCAATGGCTCTATCTCAAGAACTAATGCACGGATTTTCATGAAACTTAAGATTCAGTTAGTCCTTGTTATGACGATGATGATTACGTGTTGGTGCAAATCGCTCAACAGGTGTCGCTGCTATACTGCATTTTTTACGATTTCCGCAATGGCTCTATCCAAGACTTAATGCACGGATTTTCATGAAACTTCAGATTCAGTTAGTCCTTGTTATGACGATGCTGATTACGTGTTGGTGCAAATCGCTCAACAGGTGTCGCTGCTATACTGCATTTTTTACGATTTCCGCAATGGCTCTATCCAAGACCTAATGCACGGATTTTCATGAAACTTCAGATTCAGTTAGTCCTGTATATGACTTGATGCTGATTATGTGTTGGTATAAATCGCTCAACAGGTGGCGCTGCTGTGCTGCATTTTGAACGATTCCTGCAATAGCTTTATCTCAAAAACTAATGCACGAATTTTCATCTAACTTCAGATTTAGTTAGATGCTAACACAAGTTGTTGCTAATTAGGTTTAGGCATTAATCGTCCAATAGGTGGCGCTGCTATGCTGGAATTTTCATGATTTTCGCAATAACTCTATCTCAAAAACTAATGCACGGATTTTTCCGAAACTTCAGATTCAGTTAGACTTTGACATAAGTGGTTGCTTGGTGGTTTTGGTGTAACATAAGTTTTGATGTAAAGCACCCAATAGGTGGCGCTACTAGGCTGAATTTTGCTCGATTTACACGATTTCAGAGATAGCCATATCTCAAGAACTAATGCACGGAATTTCATATTTTTAGAATCCTCATGATGGGCATAGATTGCCGTTTCATTTTGGCAGTGTGATAGCGAATTTTCAAGTATTAACATGTATGAGATAGAAGAAAGTTTTAGGATTGGTACATCCGACTAGTTTTTACATGATGAATGAACGATTTAAATGCAAAGAAAAACAAGGTAAAAATTTCATCTTGAATGCTATATATCAAAAGCAATGGTGTAATATAAAAATATACGAAATATTGCACTCTACAAGTTACAGAAAATTTCATAAATATTCCCATTTGTTAGGAAAATTTTTAATGCCGATGTTTTATTAATTTATGAAGTTTAACGTATCAAATAATCGTTACAACAATCTTTTTAAATTTACGCATTTTCACTTTCTTACAGATAAAATAAAAATATTGATTTTAATGTAAATAACATACAATCAATTCAGTAATATCTATAATATTAGCATATAAGAAATAATAATAAAATTACAGATGGGGAAAAATTCCTTTCGACAAATTTTTAGAATTATATAAATCTAAACGTTAAAAATAAATAGAAGTACTGACATTACACTCAATAAAATTTTATTCGATATGAATAAATTAACACAATACCTGAATTTGATTTTTTATAATTTAATCTCATAAACTTACGTATTTACGCTCTTAACAGAATTTTCTAGGGTTTTTCTTTTACATTATTACTCTAATTAGCATTTTGTTAGTTAAAGGTGAACAATACAAGTACGATAAAAAAAAAAAGCAGCTAAATAAATCAAGCATAAATACAATATCGTCTGACTCTGCTTCGTTTTAGGAAAGAATAGATATTCAAAACATAGAGCGTAGCCATATTTCTTCAACATAGGTAAATTTCGGAGGCTTCTTCCCCCTTGTCGGTAGCGACGCTAGTACTGTTGCCATTACAGATTTTGCCGTAAATGTCCTATCTTGTATGTTAATCTATGTGTTGAAACACCCTGTATTTGGGAGTAAATAAGTGGTTTGCGACCCCATGTTCCTATGGTAATTATTACTCGTCTGGATGCGTACTATCACCCCTCTTATTTTGTAAAAACAATTTAGAATCACTCTGTATAATCTCCTTTGTTGGAAATGGGATTAAAAACAATTTGAAGCATAACATTCATATTTTCGCTCTTAAGATGTCCAACCTCAAGCAAGGAATTTCAAAGAAATGTAACATTATAGATTAACACTGTCATCGCGAGGGACGAGATAACTCGTCTTCCAGGAATATTGGCTATCAATCAAGGAAAATCAATTCGTACCGGAAAATTCTGTCATTTAATTATTAGCCATTGATTCCGATATGTAATGTATGTAAATAATTACCGGACAGAATTTTCCGGTGCGAATTGATTTTCTCAAACGGACACGACATTTTTTTTTTTAATGTTTGTAAGGACAAACAAATCATTAGAGTGAGAAATGTTATTGATTATTATTTTTCAAAGTAAAATAAACAAGTTTTAAATGAATTTGTATTTTGTTTCAATTTTAGCGCTGCGAGGAGCGGTTCAGGCTCTTAGCGCAAAGGGTGGGACAAAGGTGCGCCATTGCCGCGATGAAAGTGTTAATATCAGACAGACAGACACACGGATATACATTTTTTAAAACTGTCAAATCGTGTTCAAATTTTCTAAAACATATCTAATAAAACTTTCCAAAACCGAAAGTGGAAATTCTTCACGAATCCAACGCTTTCTTCTTGTAAAGATAGTAGAAAGTTAAAATGGAAAATTATTATCATTTGAGAAGTAAAGAAATTACTATCTAATTTAAATAACTTTAAGAGACATGAAATTAATAATTTGATCTACCTTTAAATTTTAAATAGTAAGCTCATAAATGAAGAGCTTAAGGGGACACTTCACTCACTTGAAAACACACGTTCGCTAATGTTAAACCTATGGGCAGGTTGTTTTCGAATTTCTCGTTTAAATTTGTTCTAAAAGTGAAAGTACCTTTATGAAAAAAAAAAAAAAATCTGCAACCGAAATCGAAAAAGTAAAATATAGCCATATTAGAGATTGAGCTCAGCTATCCTAGGCAAAAAAAAAAAAAAAAAAAAAAAAAAAAATCGTTTAAATAAACTAGAATACAGGAATTTTGCTTTTTAAGAATTTAGTGTCGCCTCCGACGAAAAAAAAATTATGTGTATAAATATAAGTAGTACAGAATAAATTTCATTTTAAAACTTCAAACACACGCTTTTATTTTATATAAAATGACGTCTTTCGCATCCGCTGAAGAATCCACATTTAGGACCCAGTCTTAAACAACATCTACAGAAAAGTATGCATTTGACGTCACTATTACGGAATGCTACACAAATACAACAAAAAGCAATTTCGTCCTTCAAGAAACTAGACAAAAAAAAAAAAAAAAAAAAAAAAAAAGGGCTATCTAATAATTCATATGCCTTCATGTGTTTGTAATATTACTATAGATACTTAAAATTAAATATAGTTTATAATAGCTCCATGTTTTATCAGAAATCATTCATTTATATTTTTTCAAAATGACACATTGTTTAATTATTTTTTTTCAGTTATTATGGTAAAAGGGCAACAAAAAGATAATAATCAACTATTTTTCCTTTACGTTCTACAGAAATGGAGTACGTGAGTTGACACCTTAAAGAAATGGTGTTAAAAACTACAAAAAAATTGATGTCTCAAAAATAAATTGAGATGCAGTTTTTAAACAAATTGCATTTAAAAGTGCTTTTTCTCCCCTACACGACGGTAGGAAAATTGAAAATGTGCGATGCTTAGAAGCTTAAAAAATTGCAGTAGAGATTATCTCGTGCAATGATACATTTGCTTTGTTTTACGGCTGGCTTATTAGTCTAGGCAATAGAGACCGTATAGGGGCTCTACCTAGCAAAATTCATGGTAGTTCTAGAAAAAGGCTTACTATATGTTTTCTGGGTCGCTGAATCCGAATTTTTAACTTCCCACTAAAATTTCAACCGGCAACCCCCCCCCCCCCCTCCCAAATTTTGGTAAAATGCCCCAAAAAAGGTTTTTATTAAAAATATCAATTTTTTTATTGTTTTAGGGGAAAAGTATCTAGAAATTCAGAAAGTAGACAAAATTTGCAACAAATTAGATATATGACATTATGACTTAGGATGAAGGGGAAGGGGGGATCGGTCTCGGAACATACGCCGCGGTGCTGCGTGGACTAAGTTGTGCAATTCCACTTAACCACTCACACGTTTACATTCGACCTCCCATCTCCCCTCCGAACTTTCTCTATAAGGTTTACTTTAAGTTTTTTGGGTCGCTGAATGCGAATTTTTAACTTACCCCCCAAATACCCCCCCCCCCCCGAAACCCCCCAAATTGTTATTAAATTAAATTTTTTTATTGTTTTAGGCGAAAACTATGTAGAAATTCAGAAAGTAGACAAAATTTGCAACAAATAGGACATATGACATTACGACGTAGGATGAACGGGGAGGGAGAGGGCTGCCTCGGAACATACACTGCGGCGCTATGTGCACTAAATTATGCAAGTCCAGGTAATAGGGGATTTTACCTGGCAAAATTAATGCTAGTTCTGAATTTCGGCTCACTTTATGTTTTTTGAGTCGCTGAATCCGAATTTGTAACTTCCCACCAAAATTTTACCCGGCAAACCTCCAAAAAATTGATTATTTGAAAAAATTTGGTTTTTGAGAACAGCGCACGGGGAATGTTCCGAGGCAGCCCCCTCTCTCCCCGTTTATCCTACGTCATAATATCATATATCCTATTTGTTGCAAATTTTGTATACTTTCTGAATTTCTACATAGTTTCCCCCTAAAACAATAAAAAATTTAATTTAAAAACACCTATTTTAGGGGGTTTCGGGGGGGATTTGGGGGGTATGTTAAAAATTCGGATTCAGCGACCCAAAAAACTGAAAGTAAACCTTATAGAGAAAGTTCGGAGGGGAGATGGGAGGTCGAATGTAAACGTGTGAGTGGTTAAGTGGAATTGCACAACTTAGTCCACGCAGCCCCGCGGCGCATGTTCCCCCCTTCCCCTTGATCCTAAGTCATAATGTCATAGATCTAATTTGTTGCAAATTTTGTCTACTTTCTGAATTTCTAGATACTTTCCCCCTAAAACAATAAAAAAATGATTTTTTTAATAAAAACCTTTTTTGGGGGGCATTTTACCAAAATTTGGGGGGGGGAGGGGTGTTGTCGGGGGAAATTTTGGTGGGAAGTTACAAATTCGGATTCAGCGTCCCAAAAAACATAAAGTAAGCCAATTTTCAGAACTACCATTAATTTTGCCAGGTAAAATCTCCTATTGACTGGACTATATATAACGGAACGTAATTTTTCGGAGACGATATTTTAATTGTTGGGAGAAAAAACAGCATACCGGGGCTAAAATATTCAAATTTAAACGAGGAATTCGAAAAAAACCTGCTTATAGGTTTAGCATTAGCGAACGGATGTTTCCAAGTGAGTGAAGAGTCCCTTCAAGCTTTTCTTTTTCGTTATGAAAATTTTCATAGAAATTTATTTAAAAAATATAATTTTTCTAAAGTTTAACACATACAATAATCTTTAATATTTACAAGAAATTCCATGAAAATTTATAAATTTTTTTTTACTAAAATTTAAAAGATACAATAATTGTTAATATTTACAAAAAATAAACAAAGCACTACTGAGGAAACTGTTTAAGCGCGTATTTTTACGTTTATTATTGTGTAGTGCATACATATATTCCAAATATGCATTGGCGTTACCTCAAACTTCTATTTCTTTGTACCACCCATATGTATGCAAATTATTGCAATTATTCTCCGTACAGCTACATACTTCTGCCTCGATATACTCATCCCAATACGTGAAATACATTATTAACGAACATTAGTCGCGCTTAGAAAGTTTTTTGTTATTCTTTGTTTTTCTCACCTGGAATCTGTATAAAAATTTAATTTATCACGACCACAGTCTTTTCTTCGGAATTCATTGTAAGCATCATACTTCGATTTCAAGGTATGTTTTTTTTTTTATGTGGTATAGATAATCTTTATTTTAGAATTTTAGGTGTTAGTTTCAATTTTCCAAACGTATTTTCCACATTCATGAATTCGATTTGTTTGTCTGTCCGAACTCTAACATTCGTAAATATAGATGGATTAACTCGGAATGAATACATGGGCTATTGAGGCTTACTGTAGCATGTTCCCTATTGAAAACAGAGCGCATAGCGTTTATAGTTACAGTAGAGCGCCGATTATCGGAACTCCAATTAACCGAACATCCTATTTCTCTCAAAAAAAAATTTTTTTTTAACCAAACTTTCATTTATCCGAACAGCCTATTTCTCTCAAAAAATGTTTTGAAATGATAATGAGATTATGGATGAGATTTAAGATGAAAAAGAATTTGAAGAAATGAAAACGAATGCTCTGAAAATGACCCAGGTCCATCCCATAACGAAGCCTTTGGATGTTTGGAAACAGCTATGATATGGCTCGGCAGCATGACGGCAGAAAAACTCTAATTCTATTCAACTAATGTATTTAAGGGGACAAGGGACCTTTAAAACCTTAAAAATCAATTTTTTATTTTTTGTAAATTTCACTTTAAATATTATTCAAGGGTACATTATATGCATTATGGCAAGCATTTATCGCAAAAAAATGAAAAAAAAAAAATATTTTTGAGAAAAAAAGGGAATTTTACGCGTCTCTTAGAAATAGGTCTTTCTTAAAGAATAAGAAATAAGAAATAGTCTTTCTTAGAAATCTTCGAAATGTGCCTTGCGCGTTCCATATCAAGGAAAATTCCCAATATTTTTTATAAAGGTTTGGTTTATATCTATCAATAAAACTGTGTATCGAATTTTATATATTTGAATATAAAAGTAAAAAAAAAATTCAAAATTTTTTGAAAATTTTTCAATTTTTTTTTAACCTTTATATTCAAATATATAAAATTTGATGCACAGTTTTATTGATATATATAAACCAAACTTTTATTAAAAAAATATTGGAGATTTTCATTGAAATGGAACGCGCAAGGCGCATTTCGAAGATTTCTAAGACAACGCATAAAATTCCATTTTTTTCTCAAAAATAATTTATTTTTTATTTTTTTGTGATGTATTCATGCCATAATACATATAATGAACCCTTGAGTAATATTTAAAGTGAAATAAAAAAAAATAAAAAAATGAAAAATTAAAAAAATTAATTTTTTTTTTTAATTTTTGAAATTTTTTTAAACCTTTATATTCAAATATATAAAAGTCGATGCACAATTTTATTTATATATATAAACCAAACTTTTATAAAAAATATTGGGGATTTTCATTGATATGGAACGCGCAGGGGGCATTTCAAAGATTTCTAAAACAACGCGTAAAATTTCATTTTTTTCTCAGAAATAATTTTTTTTTTTCATTTTTTTTTTTGTTTTAAATGCTTGCCATAATGCAGATAATGTATCCTTGAATAACATTTAAAGTGAAATTTACAAAAAATAAAAAATTGAATTTTAAGGTTTTAAAGGTCCCTTGTTTCCTTAAGAAGAATTCGAAATATGGCAGCATTGGAAAGAACGTCTTCTTTGAAGCACGAAACAATCGAAAGATTTTTTGCTTAAATTAATTATAATCTTTGGAGTTCAGAAAATTATATAAAGAGAAAAATCTTTTTTAAATGATAGGGAAAAAAAAAACAGTTTTTAAACACGCTAGTAATAACTGGTGCTGCCAGTCCTAAGCCTGGATAAAGTGTGAAGGTTTTAGTATAGTCAGGAACATCCCTTAAACTTTCTGTCCATTTATCCGAACTAGGGTCGGACCCGACTTGTTCGGATAATCGGCGCTCTACTGTAGTTTACAGGGCATTTAAGGGGACATACGACCCTTTAAAATCTTTAAGTGAATTTTTCTCAAAACTTGGATTTTTCATGTTTATGTTCCTTTTTTTCAATATCTATTAAACTTAAGAGTTCAGATTTTTTTAAATCCCTATATTATGTTATATTGTATACTTTAACACGGGGATTTAATGATTTGTTGAGACTTATTTATTTTAGGCAGTGAAATCTTACCAAAAATGCTAATTTAAAAATGACTTTCAATAAATAATTAATAATTAATTTTCAGTTTCACTTAGAAAGAAAAGGGTCTGTTAATATACGTAAATCATGTTATTCTAACTACTCTAAAAAATCTAGACCTCTATCTTTCACTATTTCAGAGAAAAAAGGTACATAAAGTTGGTGAATTTAACCTGGCGGAGATAGGGCTTTCCCGGTCCCCTTAAAAGAATTTAGATACATTTCAGTTTATGGGCGATAATTGTTTGAGGAAGAGTGTCCATAATTAAACGACCCTATTTTAAAGTCGTCTGCAGACGAAAGTATTGTTCAAAATGTTGTGGAGAACATAATAAAGGTATGGGAATTTGTTTGAGGAAAAAGAAATAGTTCAAAATTTCGGCGTTTTTTTAACGAATAACACATTTACCATTGTTTACAAATTTTATTACAACCAAATATATTCCACATGACGGTCCATTTTCAGATACCATCTGGAATCGTAAGATAGCCTGTTACACAGTTGATCGCAGTGTGGGAAATGCTAAGCATCACATGTCGTGAAATGTTGTCTTTTAAAATCAGATACGGTTAACAAATAAATTTTCTAAACTATCGTAAATATATTCTAAATGTATAATTCATTAAAAACGCCCTCTAGTGGCAAATTTTTGAACTAATTTTTCGCTTAAACAAATTCCCATACCTTTTGTATGTGCTTCACAAAAGTTCACAACTTTATGAACAATTGTTTCGTCTGTAGACAACTTTAAAGAAGGGTCGTTTAATTATGGACACCTGTACAGTAGGAGTGCACAACCTAATGGCCCGCGGGCCACCACAATTACCGCTGTTTTTATGCAGAATAATTTTCCTAATTAATTGACAGAAACGTTGCTATTAAATAATTCAAATGTTACCTTTAATTTTTTTGTGGTGGCAAACAATTTTCTGGCAAAAAGGTTGTGCAGCACTATATTGTACAGTTTAAGGATTTATAATGCTTCAAACATTACGAAATTGATATGACGACGTGCGTTTCAAAAATCGGCTTATCCAAAAAATATATCTGTCATGGTATTCGGTAACAGGTCATGGAATGATGTAAATGAAGCAAAGATCTCTCCATAACACTCCAAAGAACGTAAGCAGCCGTCATTACGATACCGATTAAGATCACCAGATTCAATAGTTCATTTGCAGTCATCGATATTTTACCTGATTGTTTACGA
The DNA here is from genome assembly GCA_963932465.1 of Maratus speciosus. Taxonomy (NCBI): domain Eukaryota; kingdom Metazoa; phylum Arthropoda; class Arachnida; order Araneae; family Salticidae; genus Maratus; species Maratus speciosus. The sequence continues at coordinate 444,397,758 of OZ010792.1, read as the reverse complement.
TAAGTGACGAAAAATTGACTTTTGGAACAAAGTAAAAAAAAAGAAATGGTATAAATCAGATAACTTTAATAGATTAAATATGAGCAACTTAAGCTTGAAAAATAAAAAGGTCTTGAAGAAAATTTATTAAGGGGAAATGTTTCTTAGAAGATTTTGAAGGAAATTAAATACGCATTTTAAAAATAATGAATTTAAAAGGACGGAACGAAAGAATATTATTTAAGATAGGGAATAATTTAATAAACTAGGATTGCAGAATAATTTAGAAAATAAATTTTTATGGAATAAATTTCATAAGGCGCGGAAATTTAATTTTCGTAGTATATATATCGTTATTTCTATATTCACCTATTCTATTAGTAAACTTGCATCGAGTAAAAAACTACAATCTGCAACAAAACTAGTTGTATCGATAATTTCTGGCACTGTAAAATCTTGGTTAACTTTCAAAACTCGCCTAATATACTAGGAATGTGGGGAAAAAAAAAACTTTGTCTAATTTATTTTTTCTTTTCTGAATAATTATGCGAGTTTTGAAACTCACGTCCTCATATGCACTATCCGATATTGATATGCTTCACAACTGGTTTGCTGTAGAAAATAGTGTGTGTAGCATTTGTCATTCACTTACAGAGGAGTACACAAAAAATTGGCTTACATTTCTGTCTACAGTGATTATTTGAAGAGCACTTTAACGATATTATATTATTTAATAGCGGCTTCAATTTACAATGCATAATTACATAAAATTGTTGGAGGGTTGCTCGTTTAAAATTATCTAATTTTCATACGTTGCTACAAGAAATGAGGCGCATTTAAATACAAACAAGTCGAAAATAGTACGTCAAACGTAGCAAATGAGGTGCGTTCATACTATAACTAGATTTACAAATATTCAGATGTTTGCTGTTGCATCCTTACGTAGAAATGCATTAATACAAAATTTATTACGATTATATATATGTATATTCAGTAATACGGAAATAATAGGACTCCATCTTAAATAGGACATAGTAACCATAACAACCTAGAGTCATTACCTATCATGGGATATCATTTAATTAATTACGCATGATAGGATTTAATATAATGGATAAAACTTTTATTAACATCTTTTTAAGTTTTCATTTAATTTTCATAATATTTGAAGTGACTCGACAAAATTCTGCAACGATTATATATATTAATTTTCAAACTGTTCGGTCAGATAATTTTTGCGGTGTTAGATGAGGACAGACGGACGGACCAGATGACGACTAAAGGTGCTACGTATTTATATAATTATGAACTCACCTAAAAAGCACAGTCAGAGTAAATAACTTATCAATGCAAAAACCCTTGACGGGTTAAAAGTTTCTGACGCAGCACTTTATCTTATGCTCTAAGAATTTTAAATATGGAACTTAAAAATATTTATATCAAATTTTGAGTGACGTTATGCTATTTCTTAAAAAATATATTTGTATTTATTTCATCATTTTATTTTTGTTTTATTTATAATCGCATATGCAAAAGTTATGTTCAACATGAAAAGCTGCATAAAATTTTATTCGCTGTTGCTTTATCATTTACATCTCTCATAAATTCAAAATATGAGTTTTAAAAGATATGATATAAAATTTAAGTGACGCCTTGATGTGACTTTAAAAGGTTTGTTTTAAAATTCAATTTAAATTATTTTTGACTTGGTTAAAATATTTTTTTACATAAACATAATACTTTTAATTTTCCAATTCACTGTTAAATATATCACTTTCATTGAATCTATACTATGCATTGAAATGTATTTATTTCAATAAATTGATTTATCTTTTGTGTCACGCTATTCAGAATTGTGAGTAAGATTTGTGTAAATGGTTTATTTGCGTCAAACTATCCTTTTTCATACATTTCATGTAGTTTTGACACAATGACGCAAAGAAACCATTTACATAAATCTTACTCACAATTTTGAATAGCGTGACACAAAAGATAAATCAATTTATTGAAATAAATACATTTCAATGCATAGTATAGATTCAATGAAAGTGATATATTTAACAGTGAATTGGAAAATTAAAAGTATTGTGTTGATGTAAAAAAATATTTTAACCAAGTCAAAAATAATTTAAATTGAATTTTAAAACAAACCTTTTAAAGTCACATCAAGGCGTCACTTAAATTTTATATCATATCTTTTAAAACTCATATTTTGAATTTATGAGAGATGTAAATGATAAAGCAACAGCGAATAAAATTTTATCCAGCTTTTCATGTTGAACATAACTTTTGCATATGCGATTATAAATAAAACAAAAATAAAATGATGAAATAAATACAAATATATTTTTTAAGAAATAGCATAACGTCACTCAAAATTTGATATCAGTATTTTTAAGTTCCATATTTAAAATTCTTAGAGCATAAGATAAAGTGCTGCGTCAGAAACTTTTAACCCGTCAAGGGTTTTTGCATTGATATCATTGCTTTTTTGAGGTTAGTGATAAAATGATTAAAAAAAAGATACTTATGGGATTTAATGCAGATTTAATTTTTACTATTTTATTACAATTTTCCTTATAGCAGTTTGTATATAAAAACAAGTGGGTAAGTATAATCGCAGATCGCACAGAGGGTTTCATTTGATATTCCTTTAAAAACACTTTATCCTTAAATTAATAAATCCAAAATGTTAATTTATAATTATTAAATCCTTACATAGATGGTGCACCAATAGTTCCAATTTTCATGGGGCAGGGAACGCACTCTTTTAAACAAACCACCTTCCAACTGAAGTCATCAAAAACCAAGTTGAATAAGCCAGACCCCGTTGTGTTGTTTGACAAACAGCAGTCTCATGTCCCCTCCTTCCCCCCTTTTTCAAAATTTTTCAGACCAGTACCTAAGAATGGAACCGAAATAATTTTTTCACTTCAGAAATTACGATAAAAAAATAGTATGCAGTACTCATAAATTTACTTTAATGCTATATAGGGTGATTATTAAGTTTTTGGAATCTGTTGCACTGATGTCCGAAAGGTAGTTTCTGAGTTATGGAAGCTGGACCCATAAGGCGCCATATAGGGGCGAAGCCCGCTAGTGTCTATCATAATTATATCTGCCATGTGGACTAATTGCGATATTTAATCAAAATAGTCCCCCCCCCCTCCTCATCCCCGGAAATATAACAAATACAAAATGTGTCTTTATAAACCTATCGTCAAATAGATTTTTATTTCTTTTTCCCTAAAAAAAAAAAAAACATGATTTTTATATCCGTAACGTAAATAGCGGACGAAGCCCGCTAGTTCCTATCATAATATATATTTTTAATAATTTTATATAGTCTATAATAAAAATCTGACTTAAAATAGTCTAGTTCCATGAGTACTTGTAGTGTCAGTTACATGCTACGATTTTTGGATACCAGTATTTTAGAACGGGAAAATGTGACTTATTTTATCGGAGATACCTCATTAATTGAATAAGGTGAAGCAAACTTTTTGAAAAAAAGGTGGCCAAAAAGCATGGCAGTTATCAGCTATGTGACTTTGTGCTAAAGTCCATTAATTTGATCTGTTTTAAAAAGATTACGGAAGATTGAATTATAGTAGAACCTGGATTAACCGAGCTTCGATTAATCGAGGTTTCTGTTAACCGAGCCGATAACAAAGTCTGATTTTTCCCCCCTTTTGAATGAGCCTTAAAAATAACCACACTCTTTAGCTCACCGCCCGTGCTATACAGGCCCTTCTGCCCCCAAAAGCACTCAACTCCAAAGAAACATTGGACCCTGAGAAGTCAATAGCGAACAATGCTTTGTTTCCATTGGCTGTGTGAACTTTCGTAAATTTTTCAATTTGCATTTTAAAATTTACTACTGGTAGTTGATTTTCTTTTTAAATTTGTTAAGCTGTGAAACAGAACTTTACATATATTTATTTTTATTATTTAAAAAACGTTCTATATATTTTTTTAAAAGAGATGTTGAATTCGCAAGCACGGCGAGTTTTTACACATAGTTTCTATTAACTGAGATTTCCGATTCCGATTTACTAACAGTCCCAATTAGCTCGGATAATCGAGGCTGCTCTGTATAATTAAAAAATCAATGGCGATCTTACTGTAAACGGGTTTCCCTTTTACTGAGGGATTTCAAGACCGAATCAGCTGATGTTAGTTGCTGTTTCCGTGCTTGATTAAATAAGATTATTAAAACATTTGAAAATTACCAAATATAAAAGGAACTAAGTCAACAGAGTCTTTGCTTTATGGTATTTTTTAACAACGCTATAAGAAAATGATTTTAAATAAGAGATTTTAAATGTAACGTTTTAAATCTGACATAATTTTCACCAAACTTTCCTTTCTCTTTGTAACATTCAACTGAAAATATTTTTATTATTAGAAAGATAATATTATTATTTGCGCTACCTTAAAATTGGCAACTATAGTTAAAAATATCATCTCGAAATTTGAAATAAATCTCTCATATAAATATATTTTTTAATTTAAACTGTTTTGCAATATTATTATTTGGCCACTTTGGCCAATATGACGTAATTTCCTCCATTTACGACTTTTAACACATATCAATGAATTTATCATTTAAAAATTTTCTTTTTCTTTTAATATTCACGTGTAAATATAATTTTTATGATGTAATTTTCAATGTTTTCCTGCTTTTAATGCGTAATCATTTAATTCTAATTTGAAAATAATTGATTATTTTATAATTTTCTTTCATTTTAAGTAAGCATGTGTAAAAACAATTTTTATGACGTAATGTTTAATATTTTCCTGCTTTTAACACGTTATCATTTAATTCTAATTTAAAAGGATTTTTTTCTGTTTATAATAGTCACGTGTGAATAAATTTTTTATTTAAAGGATATATTATTCTTTGCGCTGTTTTAACAATTGGCAACAATTTAAAATAACCTTTTCTAAAATATGTAAAAAATATCTCGGGAAATTCTGAAAATTTTAATTTAAAATTGAAATAAACCGTCAAAAAATTAGGTAAATTAAAAATAATAAATGCACTCTGCAAACTTCGAGTTTCTATTGAATGATTAAATTGAATGAAAATGATTAAATTCCCGTGTATATTTTTTTTCACTATGAGACTTTTTTAATGAGACAATTTTATCCAGATTTAACATTAAATATCTCTTAAAATAATTATTCGATTTAAAAACTGTCTACTTCAAGTTTTTATCAAACATTTCTCTATAATATTACCCATTTTAATATTTTTGTATGCAGTAATTTTCTTAATATTTTCGAAATAGACCTCTAGTCACAAGAGATTCTTTCAAAGCGGCGAAGAGCGTTAGTTTTTTTTTTTTTCCGAATAAGAGACAAAATGTAGTACGCAATTGCGTCAAAAGATGGCGACACCAGAATTCTGATATGCTTATTATGTAAACTGTAAATATTGCAAAGTTAAATAAAAACAATTGTCTCGGGGTTATCAAACTTCATTGTTATTTATAAATAAAACATTTCAACTAAATTATTTATTATAAAAGAATTATTACATCACAATAGTTTTTATGCAAGGAAAATAATAATTATAATAATAATAATATTATGGATGTCAGTGATTATATATTGATTGACCGTCATAATAATAAAAAATGATATTATAAAAAGAAGTGGTAATATTTTTATTGTTGAAAAATTGTCAAGAAATAATCATCATCAAATTGGCGTCATTATAATTGTAATTTTATTTAACTTAATAGCAATTAAAAAATTACAAAGGAACTGAGAATAATGGTCAACTAACAGACTTTAAAAGAAAAAAAAACACATTCACATGTGAAAACAAGTACCAGTGAGTATCGAACTGCCTATGTTAAGATCAGTAGACGATGGCCCTTAACCACTCAGCCAGTGGGAAGACAAAATTTTTCTCCCCAAAAGTGGTTAAAAAGAAAGCATGTGTATGAATACAGTGTCATGCATTTTCGGTGAAATTTCCATAGAATGGCGAAGAAATATAGTTCGATTTTTCATGCGCATTATAAAACGAACAAGAGTCTTGCTGGAAACAAGTAAATTGTTATTTGGTTCATCTGAAACATATTTATTTGATTTTTAAAAAAATCGCCCGTGTCATTTTCGAGAGAAAAAAAAATCGAATTACTTAACGAACGAGAGTTTACCCAGAAAAAAGAAAAGTGTTATTCACCTCGCCTTTATCACATTTATATTATGTATCAATTTAAAGATAATCGTTAGAACCGTTTTCGAGATTTTCAAATTAGGAACTTCTTCGATATCATACCAACGTTTTCACTTTAAAAATGGCTATTTAGATTTCAAAATATACTGCACTTAGAAATGTAAAAATTTCAGTATACGATTAGACTGCAGATATAAGACTGTTCTAGAAAATTCAGAACAATAAGACCTATATCTGCTGAGTTATTAAAAGGCGGCTTTTCGCGTTTTCTTTGATGTCGAGTTAGCTGTATATATAAGTTCCGCCATCTACGAATTCTATGATACGATACGATACGATTTTAACGATACGATACGATACGATTTTAGGCTTAAGGCTGCGTCACTCGGAATACTACCGTCTTCCATGATAAGTTCTGTCCATTTTAGGCAAAGCCATGATGTGCATACACAGTGAAAAAAAGCAAATGCTTCTTATCTTTTTTTAAGAGTTACGAAAATGTGTATAATCTCTTCCGATTTATACCTGCAATACCGAAAAATGTTTCTTTGCCTTTAGAAGTTTTTGAAGCCAATAGATTTCAGAGATTTAAGGGGGTCCGGGACACAAAAATCTTCAAATTTTCGATTTTTTTTTAATTGGATTAAAATTTTCTCTGCCATTTTCTGCTTAAAATGATGTTTAAATAATGTTTCTATCTTAATTAGAACAGGAAATATTAATTTTTTCGTTTTGGTTTGTTTTCAAAATCTGCCTTTCAAGCTATGGTTGTCGAGGAAACGAGTTTTTGTGAAATTGCGTTTTTCTTCATGATAGGTTTTTTTCACCATTTCTCATATTTAAATTCTTATAACTCGAGAACCGTTAAAGATACAGGGTTGAAACTCGGAACATATCTTTTTCAATTATTTTACTTTACTTTTGAGCCAGCATATTTGAAAAAAATATTTACTTTTGAAAATATGATTTTAAAAAAAAAGTTGCACCACTTTTTTTGTAATTTTTTCGTTAAATATTTTTAATTGTTTTAAAAATTAATATTTTTTAAAATGCTGGCTCTAAATTAAAAAATATATATTTCTGTTTATTTAAATGGAAAACAATTTAAATTCTACAAATAATATTTCGAGTTATAACGATTTTAAGTTATACCACTTTTTTCATAAATTTTAAATAAATTTTTTTTTTTTAAAAGCTATGAGAAGTTTTATCATTTGATTTTGTTTACAAATGATATGGTTAACCATCACAAAAAAATTCAAAATTTTAACTCAATAAATAAAAAAAATTTGAAAATGTGTCGCGGACCCGCTTAAAGGAGTGTCTCTGAAAGAAAAGTTTATTTTGTTACCCATAATTTTCGGAAACGTTTCTGAGTGGCTTTTCCAGTGTATTAATTAGTTTTATATTCCCGGAATATTGTTTTTCGGATGCTATCAATTCTCAAGTAAACATTTTCAGACGCTTTATAGATTTTATTACAAGCAAGAATGTCAAAATATTGTTAATTGTAATGTTAATGATAATGATAATGCTATTCATTTTAATGTTTACGTTAATGCAGTTAATTTATCATGTTTGTTGAACATGAAAATGTTTATTTGAGAATCGACAGCATCCGAATAATTGATATTTCTGGTCGAAGAAACTTATTAATACATTGTAATGACTTTTCAGAAACGTTTCCGAAAATTTCGGGCAGAAACATCTGTTTTGAAAATGCTTCTTTAAATCTCGGAAATCTATTGGTTTCGGAAGGTTCTAAAGACAAAGAAGAACCAGAATCATGGGTAACTCGGAAAAGATTAGACTAATATTTTCAATCATATGAGGGTGATTACAGAAACATATGTTTTGAAAATTCTTCTTTAAATCTCGGAAATCTATTGGTTTCGGAAGGTTCTAAAGACAAAGAAGAACCAGAATCATGGGTAACTCGGAAAAGATTATACTAATATCTTCTATCATATGAGGGTGATTACAGAAACATATGTTTTGAAAATGCTTCTTTAAATCTCGGAAATCTATTGGTTTCGGAATGTTCTAAAGACAAAGAAGCAGAATCATGGGTAACTCGGAAAAGATTAGACTAATATTTTCTATCATATGAAGGTGATTACAGCTCCCCCTTGGGGCTAAATGTGGAAATTGTTGACCCTATCTCGAAAAATATGAGAGATAGCGAAAAAAATGTCAACTATAAAAAAATTTAGAGTATCTTCGATTTAATATGAAACGATGTCATACTTGTTAAAATAACTTTATTAGAAGCTCTGAAATGTAAAGTTTTCGGAAATCATTCACAGGCTTAAACACGCCAGACGCCACTAATTGCTTCGATATTTTCAGAGTTTTAATAAAGTTATTTTTACATGAAAGAAGCCTTTTCGGAATTTAGGATTTCACTTAATCCAGTATGCTATATACTTTTGTAATTGACATTTTTTTCGCTTTCTGTCCCATTTTTCGAGATGGAGTCGACAATTTCCACATTCAGCCACTAGGGATGCTGTAAACATTCTCATATGATAACGCATAGCCATTTTAATATAATTAGACACATGTTCCATCATTCTAGTCTTATCCGTTCAAGAGATACAGTGAAATTTCCCTGTGCTACTACCTCCCTGAACGGCCATTTATTCCCATAGGTGCAATACTAATTTTGCCTCCATTCAGAGACCATCCCAGTTGACTCCCTCCATGAACGACCCATTTCATTGAAGAAAATGACACAAATTCCATTTTTTCCTGATCGCTTGAAGAAGGTTTATTTAAAAAAATATTTCCGGAGAGCGCATTATTCATCATACTTCCAAGCTAAGTTTAGAATTTTTTTTATTCCGGTAACTTTTGAGTGTTTAAACCCCTTTGTGCCTTTTTAGGCAATGAATTTAACTCTGATGACACATTAAGAATGACGGTCAATAAACTCCCCTGCCCTCTGCTGTCAGGAAACTCTCAAAGAAATAGATAAATTAATGAAATTGTCATTATTTGTTACCGTCCAAAAAAAATTGCATTTAATTACTGAACTTCGAAAGAGACTTGGAAATAAAAGTTATAAAGATAAAACCGTAAAATCAAAGCAAACATCAACGTATTTTAAACTCTATTGTAATTAACTTATGCAATTAACTTTTGTTTTGATACTTAAATTTTCATATTTTTTCTTAATGTGAAAAATAAATTTTAGTAACATTAATTGTTACCTTTTTCCAACAATTAAAATCTAGATTTAAACATGACCTCCATTAAGAGACCACCTCTCGGAGTGACCAATTTTTATTGGAATGGAACGTGGTCGCTTTAGAGAGGTTTTACTGTATTTGAGTGTACCGGGACATTACTTTGCACCCGGCCAGGGACACCTGGCTACGGACGCCCAGCAAGGACCCCACAGACCAGTTGACATGGAATGGAAACATGGAATGACGTACTTCTTTCATATACGTTTATGTTATTCGTTCCCTACAGCAGTGTTCTCAGTCTTTTAGAGACCTCCAGGAACTTTTTAGAATACGACGGATAGGGTTACGAATCTCATACAATGTAGATGTTTTGAACCTCGCTTTATTAATCCCCGGTACGGTATGCTATTTCTTTCTCCTAGCTTATTTTGTGTCGTCTTCAAAAAATAACGTTACCTTACAGAAGCCAGCCGTAAAACAAAGCAGTACGATTAAATACACTATAGCAGTTTTTTAAACTTCTAAGCATCGCACATTTTCAATGTTTATACCGTCGTATTGGGGGAAAAAAGTACTTTTAAATGCAATATGTTTGAAAACTGCATCTCCATTTATTTTTGAAATGTAAATTTTTTTGTAGTTTTTGGAGCCTTTTGTTTAATATTGGCAACGGAAGTACTCCATTTCTATAAAAAGTAAAGGAAAAATAGTACTAAAATAGTAATTATATATTTTTGTTGCTATTTTTTCATAACAATCGAAAGAAAATGTAATTAAAGTACGTGCTATTTTGAAAAAATATAAACGAATGATTTCTGTTAAAACATGAAGCTATTATAAACTATATTTAATTTTGGTATATCTATATGAATGTTACAAACAAATTAAGGCCTATGAATCATTAAACAGCCTTTTTTTTTTTTTTTTGGTCGAGTTTCTTTAATAACGGCATCTTTTTGCTGCATTTGTGTATTATTTCGCGATAGTGACGTCCTATGCCTACTTTACTGTAGACATATTTAAGAGTGGGTCGTAAATGTGGAATTCTTGAGCGGATGCGAATGACGTCATTTTACATAAAATAAAAGCGTGCGCTGTAAGTCTTAAAATTGAAATATGTTTTGTACTATTTATATATACATATATATTTTTTTTCCATCGGGGGTGACACTAAATTCTGAAAAAGCAGAATTCCTGTTTTCTAGTTTATTTTATACCAAATGGGTCCAAATTGAAACAAAAATTTTCTCGTCAATTAAGGTGGTTTTTTTTAATGGTACAAACTGTAATACAGGGTATCCGAAAAAGATCCGCACAACTTCAAAAGTTTATTAAAAAAAAAAAAAAAAAAGAATAGGTCTACAGCAAAACTAGTTACAACAATAGATAGAATAACTCAAAAGTTTTTTTTTTATATATATAGGATGTTTCTGGTCATACATGACGCTCCACAACACGTAAACGATTATTAAAGAAGTCAGTTATTCAAAATGGTCGCCCTAGGACTAATGAAGAATGTGTGGAACGAGTAGGGGAACCCGGGGTACAAAGGGCTACCCAGGTGGAATAAAGTTTGACGTTTTACGGTGTCAAGGAGGTGCTGCCAGCGAGTGATAATAAGTAGAAGTAAGAAAACCTATTGCCGTTCAACTTCGGCAGCTATGTTAGTCTAGTTTTCTCAAGCGTTAGTGCGTAAATATTTCGTTGTGTGATTTTTTGCTCCTATATTGAATTTCTGATGATTTTGTAACCAAGATAAGGCATACATATTTGTTTACATTAAAACTATAGTTAATTCATGCTTTAAATACGTTTAATTGTTTTCAGTTTCGTGTAGTTAAACGTTTGATTACATATCTTTCTCGAATGACCTTATCTCAAAAACTTAAATCGTGTCCCTGGGGCGAAATGGGGAAGTATCCCATTCTGGCCGAAAATGTTTTAACTAATACGTTCTGACTGTGGATGTTTATATTGCGGTGAATTTTACGCAAAGTCAGTTGAAGGTTGGGCCGCTTGTTCCATGTGCAAAAAAACTGCATACAATTCCTGTGCGGTAGTAGATAGTGAAGATGAAGAGACCGTCCTAGCGCGTGAATTTTGTCAATAAGCTTAAGAAAAGGGCACAATCAATGAAAACTGTAGTTAAACCTTTATAGTCACTTAAAACTAAATAAATATAGAGCAAACTTATATATATATATTTTTATTTTTTTTTATTTTCCACTAGTTTTATGTGTTTTTATAATTACTTGTCCTTACCACTCCGTTCTGTCCCATATCCGAGGAAGTACGGGGCAAATGACAAAATGTTTATTTTCTGGAAAAAAAAAATATATTGTTCTTTTGTTTTCTTACTTATTATTAAATTTTTATAATTATTACGTTATAATGTGTTTATAAAACTTTTGCAGCTCTCTTAATTAACCCTTTTATATTTTTAAAACATATTTTTAACTTCGTTCTCCTACGTGAAACATTTTATAGGAGCCCTACAAAATCAATTCATGAAACTGAAACAAAAGATCCAAAAAAGCTACTGTTGACGTTAGCATGCTAAATAAATTACAGAACGTAACAAACTGTAACCACTTAACAAATTACTTTAAAAGTTTGTCACTTTACCCATTAATTACATATGAAGATGTCATAGAGCTGCTGAAGTTGTTTTTCTTCTGTCTAAATATCCATTGATTTATTCATTTTTGAAATCTCTTTAAAATAAAAAAAAAAAGTGCCCAGCTACACTGATGGCATTGAGCTCACAGGCTATTCACGCTAATTGTATATTATACTCTTATTTTAAAGAATAATGCCCCTCAAAAAATAAGTGAAGGGGAATTAGACCCCGTTTCCCCCTTTATACTTAACCAGTGAACCTCCAAGTCTAATCAGGGAAGCTCCTTATCATAATAAACCGGTATACCAAATTTGGAGCAAATCGAATAATCCTGCAAAAAAAAATCATTTATCTAAATTAAGGGGGTGGACTAGCCCCCCTTTATCCTTAACCAATGAATCCCCAAAACGAATCAGGGAAGCTCCTTAACATAATAAACCGGTATACCAAATTTGGAGCAAAGCGAATAATTCTGCATGAAAAACCCGTTTATATAAATTAAGGGGGGTGGACTAGCCCCCCTTCCCCCTTTATCCTTAACCAATGAACCCCCAAAATTAATCAGGGAAGTTCCTTAACATAATAAACCGGTATACCAACTTCGGAGCAAATCGAATCATTCTGCATGAAAAACGCATTTGTCTAAATTAAGAGGGGCGAGCTAACCTCCCTTTTCCCCCTTTATCCTTAACCAGTGAACCCCCAAAACTACTCAGGGAAGTTCCTTAACATAATAAACCGGTATACCAAATTCGGAGCAAATCGAATCATTCTGCATGAAAAACCCATTTATCTGAATTAAAAGGGGTGGACTAACCCTCCTTTTCCCCCTTTATCCTTAACCAATGAACCCCTAAAACTAATCAGGGAAGTTCCTTAACATAATAAACCGGTATACCAAATTCGGAGCAAATCGAATGATTCTTCATGAAAAACCCATTTATCTGAATTAAGGGGGTGGACTAACCCCCCTTTTCCCCCTTTATCCTTAACCAATGAACCCCCAAAACTAATCAGGGAAGTTCCTTAACATAATAAACCGGTATACCAAATTCGGAGCAAATCGAATCATTCTGCATGAAAAACCCATTTATCTGAATTAAAAGTGGTGGACTAACCCCCCTTTTCCCCCTTTATCCTTAACCAATGAACCCCCAAAACTAATGAGGGAAGTTCCTTATCATAATAAGCCGGTATACCAAATTCGGAGAAAATCGAATGATTCTGCATGAAAAACCCATTTATCTGAATTAAGGGGGTGGACTAGCCCTCCTTTTCCCCCTTTATCCTTAACCAATGAACCCCCCAAAACTAATCAGGGATGTTCTTTAACATAATAAACCGGTATACCAAATTCGGAGCAAATCGAATGATTCTGCATGAAAAACCCATTTACCTGAATTAAGGGGTTGGACTAACCCCGTTTTTCCCCCCTTATACTTAACCAATGAACTCCCAAAACTAATCAGGGAAGTGCCTTATCACAATGAACCTAGAAAATTTTTTTGAAGCAAATCGGATGTTTCTATCAAGAGTTATCGCGTTACGTACATACATACATACATACAGAACGGGCGGGCACATTAGCTCTCAGGCTTTGATAGCCTGTGAGCTAAAAATTATAAATTCAACCCTATTTTTTGTACGAAAGGATCTCATGTTGAAGTTCATTAAGGCAGTAGAAAAAAAACCTTTTTGAGTTATTCTATCGATTGTTGTAACTAGTTTTGCTGTAGGCCTATTCCCCTTTTTTTTTATATATAAAATTTTGAAGTTGTACGAATTTTTTTGAGACACCTTGTAAAATCAGAATTGCCTCTATTGAGACATGGGTTTCAGAAAATAGGGTTGAATTTATATATATTTTTTTTTAAAGAGATTTCAAAAATGAATAAAAAAATGAATATTTAAACAGGAGAAAAACAACTTCAGCAACTCTATGACATCTTCACATGTAATTAATTAATGGGTAAAGTGACAAACTTTTAAAGTAATTTGTTCAGTAGTTACAGTTTGTTAAAGTAGAGTAAAATTCATCGCAACAGGCCGTATAGCCTACTTTGAGGCTAAATAGTAATGAATGTATTGATTTTTTATCTTTAATACTGCAATTATTGTTTTTAGCACAAAAAGTTGTATTCGATCACATGTTTTCAATAAGTAAGGTTTCTTGTATCATGATCAATAAGAGGATAAACTTGGTGATTTGATCGTTACTCTGCAACTGTGAAATAGTGAAATTTACAGAAGAACCCCTGATGACCCAATGCTATTTCTGATTCTGAGAGTTTTTAGATGCCCATCTTATATCTATATCTATGTCCTGTAAAAATTACATCATATTTGAAGGGGGTAGAAACAGGAGTCCAGTTGACATGGAATGATCCAAATCATCAGTTTTAGTTTCACTATTCTCTGCCCCTCCGTACTCTTTCAAGTAAATTACATAATAGGCCAGTAAAAATAGGATTTTTCTAACCGAAAATTCGCGGAAAGCTGGAAATTGTTTAAATCACTTTACTTTACATCCAAATGAAGGGATTTGAAGTTTGTCCCATTTTTCCTATTGAGCTTTAGACGTGACACCACAAAAACCTCAAAATTTTCGGACTTTTTTAAGTATTTAGCAAATAACACAAAAACCGTTCACTCTACAGAAACAGTCCTAGTTTATAAATTGTAAACCATAAAAGTCTGCGTCGATTGAGTACCACAGACTAAAAATTCCGCCAAAAATAAGCGAGATATGATAGATAAAAAAAATACTTTTTTCCAATTTTTTCTAAAAAATCTCATAAAATTGGTTTTTTGAAGTTCGCATGTATAAAATGTTAGAGAACAATATAATAATAACAGAAAATCAAGAAAAGTAATTTATTTAAAAAAATTAGTATATAAGCAATGGTGATAAAATCAACTCAAGTTACTTGAGGGAAATACATGGAAATCGAGCTTCGAGCGTTTTTTTTTTTTTTTTGCTGGACCTTGGTCTACCCCTTCTTTTTCCTCCTGCACATGGAAGGCATTCTTCTCCATATCTACTTTTTCGTCGTATCCTCTTTGTGAGTTTTCTTTTCTGCGGTATTTGTGCACGACGCACCTTTACAGTGGTAACATATAATTGAGCATTTAACATCGTTCTTCCTACAAGAACATAAACCGCCTTTGCCCCCCTTTGCACATTTGCATGGCAGAGTCTTTAGAAGCTCTGGTGTTGCAGCTATATCGTTCGTGGTGATTGGAAGTATACCATGTTTGAATGACTTCCATCCCCAATTAGTGGGATTCATCCCCCTTCCATTCCAGATGTTGATCTGAAGAAAAACTCTGTATGAATGTTATTTGGCTGCATCTTCAGTTGGCGGCACAGAAGCGAGGTTAAATTGGGTCTTCAAAAAATGTTCTGCAAATGTGTTGTATCGCAATTTGTGCAGTGTTGTGGATTCGTCATACTGGGGATTGTATAAGGTGGCAATAAATTTCTTCCCCGCTTCACTTACTTCTTCAGGCGCAGCATATTGGTTATTAAAGACAGTTGGAACATCCTGTAGGTGAGCATGATTTTCCAAAAGCTTGACGAATTTCAGTTTGCCCTGCCTAAAGAAGGCCGATGTAGAATCACAGCCACTAAAAGCGTGTAGGAATAGGATGTTTTTCTTCACAATCGGCGAGTACTTGAAACTTAATGGTGAATATAAAACATTGCCCGACTGTCCTTTCCCAGGTTTCAAGAAGTATATCGTGGGTGAGTTGGGAATAAATGTAGTCAAAAGCACAAGCAGATCAATATCTTCCCCAACTATGATGACACATTCTGACTGCTGATCAAGTTGGATGGCTTCCATCACGATGCTAGTACCTACATCCTCGACAGCTTGTTTTACAGTAAAATTGTGTTGCTCCAATTTTTCAATGAGCATTTTTATTAAACGGCGTTTATTCTCTTCATTTGCAAGGAAGTGATATTTTGCATTGTGAGCGTCGTATTTTAGTTAAAGTCAACACTTGCCGCAATGTATTTATTTTTTCGACGGAAGCGCTCAGCAGACTTGGTGCCATGTTTTGACTATTCTTCTGGGTAACCATCAAAAACAATTGTTGCAGTTTTCCCATAGCTGTTTTTCAAATATCCAGTGTACTTGGAAATAATTGAAGAGAACTTTTCTCTTAGCTTCCAACTCACTCGATGAAGGAGGAAGCCACCATCAATCACATGGACAGTTTTTATGGTTTGTTCTAAATTATTAAAGGGGGTGAACAAATCGTAAAATACCGACTTTCGCGTTTTTCTCATCCCAAGTTATCAAACAGAGAAGTCGGAAATGGAGCCAATTCATACTCAAAGATCTTTCTAAGTTCTTCCTCTAATTTCTTGTGGAAAGAAATTCGGCGAAAAATAGTGTCTGGATCGACGGATACCTCCCCATCATGCATTTTAACAGCACAAGTGAAGCTTTTCATTGAAGTTACTCGATTGGATCTCTTGAATTTCGCATGGCCAAAATCACCACCAATGACACTTTTTATACTTGCAACTCCAATTTCTTTGGCTAGATGACAATTTATTTTATCGTCACCAGTCACTCCTGTACTCAGACACTATTAGTGTTTGTTTAATGTAACACTAGGATTGGGTTAAGGTTTCAAAATTGTAATTATAAATGCAAATACACGTGCGAGTACGTTTCGTTTGGTTACATGAGCACTTCAAAAAAACAATTTTCTGAGATTTTTTAGAAAAAAATGGAAAATGCACTTTTTTGATCTATCATATCTCGCTTATTTTTGATGGAATTTTTAGTCTATAGTACTCAATCGACACAAAATTTTATGGTCTATAATTTATAATTTAGAACTGTTTCTGTAGAGTGAACGGTTTTTGAGTTATTTGCAAAATACTGAAAAAAGTCTGAAATTTTTTAGGTTTTTGTGGTGCCACGTCTGAAGCTCACTCTAAAAAATGGGACAAACTTCGAATCCCTTCATTTGGATGAAAACAAAGTGATTAAAACGATTTCCAGCTTTCCGCGAATTTTTGCATAAAACGTTTTTGAGCTAATTTTACTGGACTATAAGTAAAGAACTTCAAAACGATACCATAGCTGTTACTAAAGTTCTTCAAGGTTCCAAAAGATTTGTAACTAGTGAAGAACAGGCAGCCTGAAATTTTTAATGAAGGCTTGATTCACGCTTGTGAACTTCAAAAAGATTTAAATGTTGAGACTGTATTTAATGTTCAGCGTAAGTATTAACGCAAAAAGAAAATTATTTGTTCTGTAGATTAATTTCGGAAATATCCAAAGACAACCTTCGCAGTGCAATGTTTGATCAGGTGGTAGATAAAATATTAGTATCAAAATTTAATTGGATTCTTCTGAAAATTTTAGGACCTGTTCTAGGAAGCCAAAAAAAAAAAAAAAAAAAAAAAAAATGTGCAGCAGATCTGCATTGTGAAATTGACATAGTAAAGCTTGAGCCGAAAAAATATAGGATCACGTGAAGAACCAAAAAACTGTCTGTACAAATTTATACATACTTTGTGATGAAAAGGAGGCAGTAAAGTCAATTTTGTCACCAAAGTCTCAAAACACCATGAGTTTCAAATTCATAGGTTCAAACACCTTGATTTATTTGCTTGCAATAATAGGTCTACCACATTTTTAGATTTATTTATTTCTATTCGGAAATTTTTTTTAGATAATCAATACAGCAAGAACGTTTGAAAAACTTAGCAATTATGTCCGACGACTCTCAAATTAGTAGTAGTTCTTCGACATCATCTACCTTCGACAAAATTCTAAAAGAATTTGGAGAAAAATAGCCAGAAAAATAACTTTATTTTCATGAAAAGCAATAGTAATGACTCATTTTTTCTTTAAATATTTTTTAATGTTAAGGGATATTTAGAATAATATCAACAAAAAATTCCATCACAACAATTAAATTTTGATTTCTTTCCTAAAAAATGATAAATTAACTTCTTTAAAACAACTCTCAGAATTACTAGAAAAAGTGGTATTGAAGCTATGTCAGGGGTGATATAAAAATTTTGTTTGTTATTTTTAGGTTTACTTACATGCAATTTTAGGATAACATGTAATTTACTTCCTTTTGGTTTTTTAATGTGCGCACATTTTTTAAAGGCAAATTATGATTGTTTTCTATACTTCCATAAAGGGGACTTCAGTATGATTAGAGGCACTTATTTTTTAGCATCGTTGTTTCGGAATAATAATCTTTACAGAATTCTCATTTACAGCACATCTACGCACCCTGGAGCTGGATCTGACCAAAAATGTTCCCTATCAGGACCAACACCTTCCAAGGTCAACGCTGGGCAGGAGGGCTGCCAAATTTAAGGGCCCCAAAATCTGTAGTTATTATTATTTTTTAAATGCAGTAAAACTTAATTAGTATTTTCATAATTTTACGTTGTACTATAGCAAGAAATGGAAATGGAAATGAAAGTCATGGAAATAATTTTTTTTTATTTCAAAAATATGATCGCTGATGCAAACCTTTAAGCCAATTATGCAATTAATGGTATTGTCAAATTTTATCATTTTAAAAAGCTCAATAAATCTAATGTGAAACCTAAAATAAATTTTCTCCATTTTCAATATTGCTGGAAATGTATCCTGCATTCCTCGTTTGTACAATTACTTAAATCTATCTAGCATTACGATTTTTTTTAAGTGTCTTGTTTACGTTATTCAAAATGCTTAATTATGATTGCATTTTATATAAGAGCTGCATCTATGAAAATCATATTACCTTAGTACATAGCATACAAATGGGGCTGCGTGTCAACAGTGCACCCAAAAGTTATGATCGAACTCTGCTTGCAGATTTACTATCACTACTACAAAAAACTACATTTTTTTCAAAACGCATCAAGAATCTGAATAAATTGCTTTTCAATCGCTTCTGGTGTATAATAATTGATATGTTGACCAAAATACAGTTATAGATTAATCATATTCTTATATAGACAAGTAAAATCGATGGATTTCTTAAACAGACATGTAATCAATTATTTTTAGCAAACGATTTTACAACATAAGCTCACAAAAGAGAAAACCGATAACAAATTAAAAAAATAGGCAAATATATTTAAGGGGAAAAAATGTCTGTTATCTAACCGTCATAAGAAAAAATTGTTTTGAATTTATCCATAGCTTGAAGGAGGATGGCACATAATTAAGGGTATATAGCTACGTGACTTGCATACACGATTCAGGCGTGGAGGAAAAAAATAGATTTTATGTGTCGAAATATTCAGTCGTGATTATCGTTTAAGCTGTGTGTTTTTCTACGGGTGTTCCGTTAACTTTAGACATGCCCATCTTCTAAAATGTTAGAGGTTATACCGGTCACAGTTATTAGCAGCTGCTGCTTATAAGTTAATGTTTTAGATGTCAAACACACGCAGCCTTGTATTTAATATCTGTATAATGGTGCTCGATTCATGGAGAGGAAAATATACATTTTGAGAATAAATCAGTTTAATTTAAAGCACAAAGTTTGTGATGTTCTAAAAGTTTGACAAATTTATCTTCACATTAATCACAGATGATACATGTGACAAATAACGGATAGAAAAAATACTTTGAATCACAAAGTACAACTATAAATTAAAAGTTTTCAAGCTTTAAGTGAATAAATAAATAAACAAATACATATATGTATAATGATTTTCATTTTTTGAAAATACAGGATAAATGTAGCCGCTTATGCGCATTTTATTATGCATTAACTTAATTATATTTTATACAATATTAATACTGTTTTCAGTATCAGTGCATCATAACACATTCCTTTGTAATTTCAAATTTCTTCTATTGTAACACCTAATTTCGAGTTCTTTTATTATCTTAGAATTTTAAATTGTACCATTAGTATGTATAATATTATGATATGCCATCTTCATTTAGGATTTTGATTAATATTGTTATCTGAACTTGTAAGATAAATTTTGATTCAAAAGTATTCTATATATATAATACTTGAATGGTAAGAAAAAGTTAAACAAGTATCAAAAATTAAATTTTAGTCTCATTTCTGCGAAAACAGTAATTTGCCGGTTAATCTCTAGTTTACAAGGTAATGTTTAATTTTTCGATGCAAACTCATTCTAATTTTGGATTAAACCTTTGTTCTGTAAGAACTTCAATACATGATTGTTGTTAGATATTGAATGTCACAACGGAATTATTCGCTAGACTAACTGTACAAATTGAAATTAGCAACCTGCACTCCTTCACAAAAAAATCCATAAAAATTCGCCAAATTACTACTTTGTTTTGAACCACTCTTGTCCTGGATTTCTAACAAAAGCCTTTTATAGGCTATAAGAACTTAAAAGGCTATCGGAATTTTTTTTTCTTTTTGCGTGTGGGCGTTTGTTTTCCAAATAGATAAAAAAAAACTATAAATAAAGTTTTCGTTAGATTTCAAATCGAAAATTTCATGCTTAAAAGATTACTTCAAAAATTGGTCAAAAGTCAGTAAATTATGCTAGAAATTTAAGTCAAATTTATTTAAAAACCTGTTTACTAAAGTTTGCTTAAGAAATTCACCTAAAAAATAAATATTTCTATTCTGAAAAAAAACTAAAACTAAAACTACAGCTATTGAATCAATTATGTCCTTTTCACTTTCTCGGTTTATCCTGCAAAAACTATCTATATTATAAAGGACAAATGTGTCCGTGCATAATGCTGACGTCATTTTTACGCTGGCAACACCAGACGATTAAATTTCGCTTTTACTGCAATTTTTTAAATTTCTAAACATCGCACATTTTTTAATTTTTGCACGGTTGAATAGGGGAAAAAATGTACTTTAAAACGCAATTTGTTTTAAAATTGTATCGTCATTTGTTTGAAAACTGTATCGCAATTTACTCATTTTTTATGGTTTTTAAAATAATTTTTAAGCATGTTTTTTACTTTTCTCAATCGCCAACAGACGATTACGATTTTGTTTCCTGCTTATATTCCACGAAAGTATCGCTTTTAAAAATGTCAAAACTTTATATGAGTCCATAATTGCTATTTTTCACATGTTAACGATTTTTTTTAGTGTTGTTATTGGGCATTCAAAAAAATAATAAAAATGTAATGTAAAAAGAGTATTAGAGTTTCTAATTTTAAAAAGATGGTCACTATGGTTCACTTACATTCTATAACCTGTGAAGTCCGGGTTGGAGCTTCCTCTTCAATTCCTACTATTAGTTCACACTCTCCCTAAATTTATTTATTTATTTATTTATATATTTATATATCTTGTTCAAATTTTCAATCGTTAATAAAATACTCATTATTCATCCTATCAAGTTGAAATAAAATTTTTTAAAACATGCACTGGATGGCAATTGATGCTAATACAGTTTTTTCAAATATTAATTCATTAATTAAATTTTAATTGATTAATTTTAGTTTTGCATGGGAGACAAAATGGCGGCCATTGGTTATTGAAGCATTTAATGCATCTTCATATCTATAAGGGGGTTACCATAGGGGAACCCTGTTCTGTCGCCAAATACCGCAAGTTTGTAGATAGACTTGGCGATATATCGCCAAATTTGGCGGCCAAAATGAGTCGCCAACTTGACGATATCTCTAATATTTCGCCAAATTCCCATAGAGAGAGTTCCATTGTAAACCTACTTGCTTATAGAAAATCAACAAATTGAGATATTTTAATGCAACAAAAACTAATATTAGCTTAAGGATTAGATTAGCTTAATATTAATTTTTTCTTTGATGACCTAAGTAGGAATTGACTTTAAAAACAAATTTTTTATATTACTTGTTATATATAAAGACATGAAAACTGTTAGTTTTATAAAGAAATGTATGATAAACATGTATAAACTAATAAGTTTTAAATCGAAGAATTATTTTAAGTGCCATTTAATGTTGAAATATGTCAAGATAGATCCTGTTACAAGCAATGGCGGATCCAAGGGGGATGTCACGGGGGTCATGACCCCCCTCTGAGCACCAACAAAAATATTCTAAAGATTATTTTTAAAATGAAATATACAGTAGAGTCCCGATTATCCGAGTCCCGCTTAACCGAGTTTCCGCTTTAACCGAGTTATTTTCTTCTGATGGACTGATGACTTCCATTATTATGAAACAGCCATTATAAATGAAGTGTTAGGTGAAGATGAAGGAGCAGTCGTAAAAAATTAGAACATCTTATCGCGGGATAGAATTCGGGCAGCAAATGCTGCAACTCACTAATTTGAATGTTTTTTTGTGAAATAGCTCTTCAAAGTTTGTGAGTGAAGTTCAATTGCATACTCTATCTTATTATTTTGCCAATCCAATTAATAATTTTCTTGCAAATTAAGTTTGAATGAAAAATGGGCTGTTTTTATAACTGTTTTACCCCACCTTACCCTATTAGTCCGATAAGATAAAATTTATTACTTCTAATCCTTTTTAGAATACAATGCTATATTATTTTTTTTAAAAATGCAAACACGTCATTCTGACAACGCTATCTTCTAGTAGACATATAGTTCCAATCACAAAAATGTTTTACATGAGGTAACAAAATATTTTAAAAGTCGTTTTGATTAATAACAAGTAATATAATTTTTTAAGTCAATTCCTACTTAGGACATCAAAGAAAAATTTAATATAATCCCTTAAGCTAATATTAGTTTTTGTTGCATTAAAATATCTCAATCTGTTGATTTTCTATAAGCAAGTAAACCCTACTGGTTTACAATGCAAGTCTATGGGAATTTGGCGAAATATTAGATATATCGCCAAGTTGGCGTCACTTTTGGCGACTAAAATGAGTCGCCAAATTTGGCGATATATCGCCAAGTTGGCGGTAAGCTTGGTGGTATTTGGCAACAGAACAGGGTCCCCCTATGGAAACCCCCCTTATAGGTATGAAGATGCATTAAATGCTGTTCAATAACCAATGGCCGCCATTTTTTCTCCCATATAAAACTGAAATTAATTAATTAAAATTTAATTAATGAATTAATATTTGAAAAAACTGTATTAACATCAAGTGTCATCCACTACAAGTTTTAAAAAATTTGTTTGAATTTGATAGGATGAATAATAAGTATTTTATTAACAATTGAAAATTTGAGCAAGATATATATAGGGAGAGTTTGAACTAATAGTAGGAATTAAAAAAAAAAAAACATTTCTTAAAAAGTTACGAAATTTAAATTCCCCGGTTCTATAAGTGATATTTAGTAAAAATTTCCTATTACACTAACAAGACAGACAAAAAAAAAAAAAAAAAAAAAGAGTCCCATTCATCTAACACTAAAATGGACTGAGTTATGAAATTTTTAATTACATGACATGCCAATTTTTTGCATCTGAACAGTTCTGAATTTCAGTTGGGCCATGCTTCGACGGATCGTACACAAAGTGCTCAAAGTATTAGAAGGATTTATTTCACGTGTACATTTCTGTATTGCAGCCGAAGGGAGTCACTTCCAGCAAATTTTAAGATTAATTTGTATTAATTAAGTATTAGATTAGATAATCTAATAGCATTTTAAATATGTATCGTTTAGTAAAGAATTGCGACTATTGCTTTTCATCATTTCATTTAACATAAGTTCCGTTATTTTTTAACTTATATTTTTAGTACAAATTGTATATTTTTCTTTAAGGGGACAAGGGACCTTCAAACTCACTTTTTTAATTTTTTTTAATTTATTTTTAAATTGAACCTTAAATACTATTCAAGGTCACACTATATGAATTTTGGTATAGTAAAGTGGGGACAGACGCCGCGGTCGGACAAATGCCACAGAGATTGTGTAGGCGACACTAGCGTTCCCTAGACCAATTTTAGAAGTTCATAGTGTTCCTCTGTGATGTGTGATGTGTTGTATGCGTTTCCACAGCTTAATTGTCAGTATTTACATATTTATGCAAGTTTTTATGGTTCGAACCTGCGTGGTAAGTTGCTAAAATTATTCTAATGAAGTACATATTTTAAGAAAAAATAAACAGAGATTTCATCCCAAAATCGATTGCAACTATAGACTAGATCCTCGTAGAATACAGACATGTGCTTGCCTTTTTCTCGCGTCGCTCACATGACACAAAATGGCGGCGCGGCATCTTACCCGCCACTATGGGACAGATTAACGCACCGAGGTTGATTAATACAAATTAATCTTAAAACTTAATTAATACAAATTAATCTTAAAACTTGCTGGAAGTGACTCCCTTAGGCTGCAATACAGAAATGTACACGCGAAATAAATCAACTAATACTTAAAGCACTTTGTGTACGATGCCGCAAAATATATTTTGTTTTTCGGTTCAATAAATTCCTCACTGCGATTTAAGTAAAACTTACATTTAAATTAATGTATATTAGCGCATTCTGCTACTTATTAAAATATTCTCACCAACAATGTTGGTTCACCATGTGTGAATAAGGAAAACGTAGGCCGTTTACAATTCTCACCATCTAAACTGTTAAACAAAGCATCTCCAACCCCAATGGTCAAAAGACCTATACAGCCAAGTAAGAGAAAGGAAAGGGATGCAAATATTACAAGCACAAAGTTTATAAACAATAAAAAAGAAGAAGGAAATGAAAAAAGAAACTAGAAAGCGTCAAAGAACGACAACTTGGCGGAAGTAGAATGTGTAAAAAAGGAAGGGTAAGATCAACTTGAAAACGTCTTACTTAAGGAAAAAACTAAAATATGAGTCATCTTCCGACAATGGGTAAATTGTTCCTCTTATGGATTCTGATGGCTGAACTGGATTGGAATTTGATGACTCTGCATATGTTGAGTGGCTGGAGTCTTATCAAGGAGCAAAGTCTAAAGCGGACAGGATTCAGTGCACCAAATTCAATCAATAGCTGCATGAAAAACGCTTACTTTATTTCTGCAACGGGTAGTGTGGTGTGATTGTGGGCGAATGGAAATACAAAATCAAAGAATGAGAAGTCAGGCCAAAAATAAACAGGCTAAGGCCTAAATAGAATAGAACTAATACTTACATTAAGAGCAAACTGCAGTGTTCACCTGGATATAAACCAGTGATTTATATCTTTTTTTGGAATTATGCTGTCTATTGTTTTCAGTAATTATGCTATCCATTCATGTAAATTCAAATAATTTTCTTTTCATTTTCACTTTTTGTCTTAAGTTTTGTTTATAGAGATTACACTTTTGCATTTTCGTTAAACTTTTCGCAATTTAGTGATATATATAATTTTTGTAAGTTTACTGTTATTTATTTTCGTTTTAAGTAGTTTGAGAAAATAAAAATGTGATTTGGTAGGGAAAAAAAAAAAAAAAAAAAAAAAAAAAAAACAGTCTAACATTTTTCTCCATGCGGCATCTTATCCAGCACATAAAAAATGATGTTAAAAAAGGACCTATAGGAAAATAATTATGCCTACTTTATTAAGAGGGTTTTTAACATAGAAATTAGATTCTAAAGGGTTTGATCAGTGATTTCTGGTACTTAGTTTGTTGTTTTTTGCTTTATTGTACATTTTACAAGAAGAAAAGAAAAACTGCGGCATCTGTCCCCACTTTACTATATACATTTCTCACACAAGAAATTAAAAAAAAAAATTTGGAGAAAAATAAGAAATTTTTCTGAATATTTTAAGCCTTATCAAGAACGTTCATCAGTAGCGCCAACTTTTGAAAAATATTGGGAGGGCTCAAAATTTTTTGAGTAAAGTACCGTCGATCGGGTCCCGTACTTTGGTCAAGCTCATAAAAAAGTTTTATTCTTTGTATTGAACAAACAATGCAAGATAATTTGGAGTTTTTGCCCTTGAAAAATAATTTATACCCTACTATAGGGTATTTGAATAGTTTGGGGATAATTTAAATTTTTTTAGTGGCAACACTGAATGTGTTCGTAAACAACTATTTTCGTGCGTAGATTTTAACCCTCCAAACTTTCTATTCTAAAATAATCTTGACAAGAGCTACAAATAAAGTAAGTGTCAAAATATACCTTTAGTAACCTGTAACCCATGTGTGATCATAACTTTTTCTTTAACTTTTTATTTCGGCAGAAAATATTTAAGTTTTCATAAAACTAGCATGAAAACTAGTATTTCGGGTCTACTTTGTGCCAGGCCTTTTTTGGTCCGAAAATAGCCCCAATTACTTAGAAATGCCTTTTATGCAATCAAATCTCTTAAAATATGTTTTGAGTAACATTTTTTTGAAATGTTATTGCAGCAAAATGTTACATTAATTGTTTTTGTTCCAGTTGCTGAGGATAACATGACGAAAACTGCTTCTCGTTTCTTTAATATGAACAATTGGTTTATTGCGTTTAAATGTTAAAAAAAAAAAAAAAAAAAAAAAAAAAAAAAAAAAAAAAAAAACATTTGTTTATCGAGTTTATTGTGTTAAGTTATTAGCAAATACTATTGCAAGGGGGTTTCAATAAAAATTTATTCATTTACATATGAAATGTACTCATTTTATATAAAAATAAGTGAATGGACCAAAGAAGCCCCCAGCAGGGTCTACATTGTTCCAAAACTTTAAAAATAGTTAAAAAATAAAATAAATAAAAATTTTTATCTTTAAAACTATACAGTTTGCTTCATTGTTTCATATTAATTGTTTACAACTCCATTTCGACGTTGAAAAATCACATAATATTTTTTAATAATGGAAATGTGAGTGGAACCAGGAAAAAGGTGGCCCAAAGTAACGACGGTAACACATACATTTTTCCTCCTTAGTGCGTATGTGTGTGTAAAGAGAGGTGTGGAGGGACAACTCACTAAAGATGATAATTTGAAGATAATTATTTTTTTTAGGCAAAATATAAAAGTATTATAATTTAATTATAATTTAATAAATAATTTAATTTAATTATATACCTATAAGTTCTTCCTTATAAATACATTAATGTTTATTATAAATAACATAAAAATTACTAACCATTGAAAGTGCAAAAATCTAAATGTGAAGAAAAACATACATTTTAGTCATCTAAATGCTCAATATATTTATACCTAAATATCATCCAAGTATCAATTCAAGACATTAAAAAATATGGCAAAATATGCAGGAAAATTTGCTCTTGAGAGAAATTTAACTACGCTCATGGGGCTTTCGGTGCTCTTTTAAGTCCAATTGATGCCTTTACTATTTATTTTTCAAACTAAATTATTTTGAGAACGTCAATAAAACCAAATTTCAGTTCAATAAATAAATAACAAAACTAGTAAAAATTAAATTAAAAAAATCAAAAACCCGACAGCATAAAAGGCGAACTGATTAATTATTTCTCATTAATGTGAAACTATTTTTTATATTAATTACCTATTTTTTTTTATTTACTTGTATTGATGACTTTTAAGTTGTGTTTAATTGTTATTTCCTATCTGTAAAACTGTTTTGATGAGGCCTATAGATGTCTATGAAGCTTAGAGCTCCAGTAAAGCTAGAGATCCTACCTACACAACTTCCAGGTTGTGTAATATTTAAAAGGAGCTTCTGAGTGTAAAATAGTATATGAAACATCGTCTTCATTTTGAAAGACCTATCCAATGATATGCCACTCAATACGGTGCGTAAAAATTTTTTTCGTTTCTACCGCCATTTTGAATTCATAAAAACAAAACCTAGCCTATAACCATCGGAAGGTTAAGACGAACCGATAGGGATCTCATTCATTAAAATCCATCCAGCCGTTTGGATGTTTGGAGGGTATAAAGAAATCCACATACTCACAAAGAAGGTCTCCTTACTGGGCATACTCAGAATATTTTGAAAAAAAATATCAATTAAACTACTTATCCTTGTAATAAAGGATCAGTCAAATTTAGCGGCGGAATTATAGTAGAAAGTCTGTAAAAAAATAAAATACTTTCGAGTATTTGGCGCGAAAAGACGAAAGCGTCACGCGATTTGGCGAGCAGTTCTTTTCCTCGCCAAAAGCAAACGATTTTAATGCACCTGAAAATTGTTTGTTAATTGAATTTTAGAATGCGTGTAAAAAGTATTTAATGAATTTAAACATAAACAACGAGATAGTTTAATAAATACATTTTTTTCGTATTACATATTTATGTTGCTTGTTATTTAATTTTATTACTTTAGAAACAATTTCATACATAAAAAATACTTTCACATATTTAAGCGTATTCCAAAATAGAGGCAAGATTTATTTACTAGTTATTCATTATTTCAATATCAAAGAATTCATCGTTTCCATAGCAACAAAATTGAATCGACTGTACTCAATTGGACTTAATTTTGAGATATTAAAACAATTTTAATTTATTTTAATTTGTTTTAATTCCAAAAATTTGATATTTAACTTTCATTATATATATATATATATATATATATATATATATGACAAAACTATAGTTAAATTAAACTAAAACTGACAAAACGAAAGTTATTTACATTAAATTTATTTAAACAAGTTCAATATGAAACATTTTTATCTTAAAGAGTATTCGACATAAAAAAGCAATTTTCGAAATTTCATTTCATCGCCAACCGATGATAAATCACCAAATAAACGAAATTTTTATTATTTTTTTACGAACGTTCTATCGAAGTTCCGCCAAAAATATTTTTATAAACATATATATCGACATGAGAAAAACACTCTGTAATTTTTTCAGATTTATCTGAATATGCCCGTATGGAGACCTTCCTTGTCAGATACGTGTGAAACACATAACCCTTCTTGGCAGTCGGGTAATAAATCAATGGCGATTAGGTGGACGGAGAGATCAAATTATTGGGTGGGCTCGTTCCCCACGGACCCATATAAGTTGGCGTCACCAGGGGCGGACTGGCCCACCCCGCTACCCCGCGATCGCGGGGTGGGCCAAAAAAATACATTTCTTAAGCTTTTTTCTAATCAATAATAAAAAAAAATATATGAAATTCAATTTTTCTTGGTAGCAGGGTGGGCCAAACGGGTGTAGTGGGCCAAAAAAAATCCATTTTTGTAGTTTTTTCTTTTTAATAAAGCAAAACAAAAAAATTAAGAAACTCAAATTTTCCGTTCCTTTTTTTTCCGTGAAGCATTTCCCCCCCTTTTTTTGATCGGATAAGTTTGAATTTCTACTTTCCCTCTCCCATCAGAATTTTTTGTCAGATCTGAGCAAATTACTCATTTTGTATAGAAGCCGAGAGATAGGTGATAAAGTGAAAAGCATATACCGCTCATCCGCAAGAAAAGTGACACATCTCGACAAAAGTAAATTTCACAGGAGAGGCAAAAGAAAATTTGCATGATTTTACTGTAACATGGAATTGTAGCACTTTGCTCCCCATGCATGAATAAAAACGAGCATAAAAGCATAAAAGTCCTTCCGGCCAGTGCCGGGAGGAAGAGGTAGCTTTCATATTCCTTATTTTTAAAAAGCCAACTTATATTATTCAAACACACGAAGCTCAATTAAGTGGAAACCGAATGTAGGAGATTCAATACTAATTTTTATCAATACTAAATCATTATGAATGGAATTTCGCGAAATTAGTCAGCTTTATCCAAGCTGCTTTTATTTAAAGTCACTTATATTTGGCTGCCAAATTCGGCGATTTCTTAAAGTGCCTGCCATTTTAAGATAACATGGTGGATGAGGCTAACCAGTGAACTTGGTCGAGACCTTAGTAATTGCTGTGCACATGCTCACTCACATCGGAATCGGTTGATATATACGAGTGCTGTCGCAGGCAAAAAATCAGATTTTTCAAAATGTCACCCACATTAGAAATTGAAACTGCTATATCTGAGCCATTTTTTAAGATAAAGACAAACAAAAAATGCTCCTGAATCCTTATATCAAGGTCAAATACTTAAGAAAGAAACCTTTTTCAATTTCTAATTTTTTTGCACCTCACTTTAAATATATTATTTTTTAATTTAATGGCCGCCATTTTGAAACAAGAAGGCTGATGAAGCTGGCCAGCGAACTTGGTCGAGATATTGATGTATACTATCCACATGCCTTCTTCCATCGAAATAGGCGAATACGTGTGGTATCGCGTGACAAATACAAGATCGTTTCAAAGTGTTAGCCATGATAGAAATTCAAAGTGCTATAATTCAACCACTTTTTAAGATATAAACAAAAGAACAAATTTTCAGAAACAAAAATTGCTCCAGAATCTTTGTATCAAGGCCAAACACATAAAAAAAATCTTTTTCATTTTCCAATTTTTTAATACCTCATTTTAAAATTTAAATTACATTTTAAAAAAAATGGCAACCCTTTTGAAACAAGATGGCGAATGAAGCTGGCCAACGAACTCGGTCGAGACATTGGTATGTACTATGTACAGACCAAGTTACATTCAAATCGGTTCATAAATACGCCTGTTATCGCGTGACAAAAATCAGGTCGTTTTAAAATGTCAGCCACAACAGAAATTCAAAATGTTATAACTCAGCCATTTTTTTAGATGTAGACGAAACAAAACCTGTTCCGGAATCTTTGTATTAAGGTCAAACACATACAAAAAAAAAATCTTTTTCATTTTCCAATTTTTTGGTATCTCATTTTAAATTTAATTTTTTTTTTAATTTTTTTAAATGGCCACCATTTTGAAACAAGATGGCGAATGAAGCTGGTCAACGAACTCGGTTGAGTTATTTGTGTGTACTATGTACACACCAAGGTACATCCAAATCGGTTCATAAATACGTCTGTTATCACGTGGCAAAAATCAGGACGTTTCAAAATGTCAGCCACGCTAGTAATTCAAAATGCTATAACTCAGCCATTTTTTAAGATATAGACGAAACAAAAACTGCTCCCGAATTTTTTTATCAAGGTCAAACACATAAGAAAAAAATATTTTTTCAATTTTCAATTTTTTGCTACCACATTTCAAATTTAAATTTTTCTTAAAATTTTAAATGGCCGCCATTTTTAAACAAGATGGCGGATGAAGCTGGTCAACGAACTCGTTCGAGACATTGGTCTGTACTATGTATAAACGAAGTTACATCGAAATCGGTTCATAAATACGCCTTTTATCGCGTGACAAAATTCAGGACGTTTCAAAATGTCAGCTTCGCTAGAAATTCAAAATGCTATAACTCAGCCATTTTTTAAGATATAGACGAAACAAAAACTGCTACGGAGTCTTTGTATAAAGGTCAAATACATCAGAAAAAAATATTTTTCCATTTTCAATTTTTTGGTACCACATTTCAAATTTTAAATTTTTTAAAAAATTTTAAATGGCTGCCCTTTTGAAACAAAATGGCGGATGAAGCTGGCCAACGAACTCGGTCGAGACATTGGTATGTACTATGGACTATGTACACACCGAATTACATCCAAATCGGTTCTTAAATACGAGAGTTACAGTGTGACATAGGTCAGATATATATATATATATATTTTTTTTTTTTTTTTTGAACGGAGGGTGGTTTCGGGGTCTGGGGGTCATGATCGATGAAAATATACCAAAATTTTTTGAAATCGCTTTCCTCCGAACGGCTGCAATAGGTAGCTTTTTGTAAAGAAAGCTACCTAATAAAACCCTTAAGAATGAAGACATAGTATGAGGTTATAGGGTTGGGTAATTTTTCCTCCCCTCATAATCCATCCCTCTTCTGTGGTCACAAATGAACATATAGCGTAATAAATTGATTTTCTCTATAAGTACACCTATGAAACTGCTTGTATAGCAAGACGCACATAATGAGAGACCTATTATATATATAATGGCGCAAAGCGTATAACGCTTCCGGAGTGAACTCATCCGGATCTTGATAATCTTTCGTTAAAATCATCCATTTTATTTCGACCATTTTAGGCTTAAGCATTCCGATGCCGTATTATAAGTCGAACAACTGCCTTATTTAATCTACGTTGTATAACATCTATCCTTCTTCCGGTTTTTAATACCTTCAAAAACTATAAAATCATCATATATATTAAAACACAAAAGTAAAGTTTTAAGTAGACCCATTTCGGGACAGAAGGAGTTCTCGATGGCTGAGCAGGGCAGCAGTTAAAAAGCGGCAGTTCTAAAGCAGCAGTTTAAAGCGCCGATATTTTGTAGTGGATAGCAGGTTCGTACCCAGCGCCCGGCAAAATGATTTCTGTAATATTTTTCGCGATAAGTTATTTCAATAATGATATATTTTATTAGGAGGAGAAGTTATATGATTTTTATTTTATTATTATTATTATTTGAATGCTTTATAATTAAATAAAATTTAACGCTAAACAATGTTTAAAATAACAATAATAATAGTTTTATATTTAAAATATTTAAGCTAAAATATTTTTAATGCAATTATCAATTAAATAAATTGAGCTGATCTACAATTTTTGTTATATCTTCTGAAAATTATCAAGTATATATGTGTATGTGTGTCAGAAAGGAAAGTTTGCCTTTCTTTTCCTTAAAAAAAGAAAACGGAAAGAAAGATATTCATATAAGAACTATTAAAAAATTACCTTGATATCCATTGTTTAATATTTAAAAAATGTATAAAAATGTGAAATAAAATTCAAGTAATAAAAATGTCACAAAGTTTCAAATTTGGTCTTTTAGAGAATGAGACAGATAAAAATAAAATTCATGGCAGCTTTCAATGGTCATGTAGTTAAAAAAATCATAATAAATAAATAAAAATAAATACTCTTATTTTTTCGAAAACATGAGACCATAGAAATAAAAATAAATGCTCTACCCACTATTTTTAGTTAAATTTTATGTTAAAAGAAGCATAATTGGTTGAAAATTATAAAGTTAAAATTCTGTGACTTCATTGGGTAGGTTTGGCTGACTGTACCATCTATCGCTTTAAAGAAATAGGAATCATGCAATGTAGAAAATTGTCACAATTTCAATAATTAATTTAAAAGCAATTAATTAAAAATTCAACAATTTTTCTAATGAAACATTCAAGCTATTTACCGTCAAATCTTGACGGGTACCATCTAGTTAGTGGAATAAAACGCAAAATGAATTTTTGCGAGATGTGTCACTTTTCTTGCGGGTGAGCGATATTGTCAGTGAAGGGTGGAAAGTTGTTCGGTGGGATGCGTCTACCTGCGGACACTTGCGCAGTAACAAAAGGTAGGCAAGGATTAGCTTACATATCTAGGAATAATCTACAGATCAAGGATCTCGGGAGGCATGGATTAGCTTATCGAGAAATACGAGAGGAGGTAGTGGCAGACTTGAATAATAGAAACGTTAAACAATAAACACGGCAATTTAAAATAATTATGTAAAAATAATAAAATTTTGCATGGTTATGTAGCACAAGCTATGGAGAGAAGTCAAGAAAGAGGATCTTGAGAAAGTATGATGAAGGCTAGAATAGATTAAAAGGAAGAACAAAATGAAAATCCTAAACGGCATTAAAGAGGTTCGTTGATTACATTCCTGTCCAAGTAATTTATAAATCAGTTAATTGCTTATCTCTCCATTCAGATCCAAATAAACATTGCCGAAGATGCAAAACAGTCAGGTCCATTCAGTATTGAAGTAAATTTCACAAAAGATATATCGGTAATGGAGCAGTTGGCACTTTGTGTTCGTTATGTGCAGCGTGGTAAAGGGAAGGTTAGTTTTTAAAATTAGTTGATGCCCCCAAAACAACAGGGAAAGCCTTCTATCTCTAAGTAAAAAAAGAAGTTAAAGTTTAAACTCCCTTCTTCACAAATAGTTGGCACTTCTTTTGATGGTGCAGCAAATATGAGTAGGAGATATGAAGGTCTGCAGGCACAACTGAAAAGGACAATATCCAAATATACAGCATGTTCATTGATATGCACATGTGCTTAATTTGTTCCGGTAGATGCAATAGAATGTTGTAAATTGACAACGGACTTATTGGCCTTAGTGTAAGCTACAACCGTGTTTAGCTCAGAGTGATATGAGCGAATGAAAGCATGGACTTCAGTGAATAAGGAGTCTGTAGGTGGAAATAATCTTCTTTGCCGATTAAAAGAAGTAAGAACTACTAATTGGTGGATTAAGGATCGAGCACTTAATAGCATGTTAGGCGAGTCTTCGAAATCTTTTGAAGATCAATATAAGTTTTTAACATTGCTTAAGTGCCTACAATGTATCACCGAAATGAACGATTTCCCGTCACATGTATCTTTTTGCGGTAAGATCACCGATTGATAATTTGTGTTAGTTTCAGCAGATATTAATAGCAACCATTTTAAGCGACCTATTCAATATATCTACGTCCATATCGAAGTATCTGCATAGATAAGCGGCCTGGGCTACTTAACTCCTGCTAACAAAATCCAAACCCTGAAATCCAATCTGCTGCATAAAAGACATAATTTTGATATTGTTATGAAAAATACTTCTGAATTTGCGGAACATCTACGTAAGCAACTAATAGAAAAGGAGTACACCATTGAAATTGAGAGTTTCCTACCGGAAAAGAGAATATATAGCGAAACATCGATGTGGTGAATATTCTCACGATAAGGCAAAACAGGGCCGAAACTAGCTTTTTTTGAACCCGGAGCAAGCATGGATTTTGGCGCCCCCCGTCTTCCGCAAAGTATATTTACAAAGAGAATTTTACTAATTTTCTAATAGCCGACTTATTTTAAAATTTAAAATATGTAATACTGAACTACGTAATCTACAATGGCGGATCCAAGGGGGAGGTTACGGGGGTCATGACTCCCCTCTGAACAGCAACAAAAATATTCTAAAGATCATTTTTAAAATGAAATATATAGTTAGAGTCCCGATTATCCGAGTCCTGCTTAACCGAGTTTCAGCTTTAACGGAGTTATTTTCTTCTGATGGACTGATGGCTTCTATTATTATGTAACAGCCATTATAAATAAAGTGTTAGGTGAAGATGAAAGAGCAGTCGTAAAAAGTTAGAACTCTGATTTTCTGGTCAGGGAAATGGGAAAAAAAATTTTTTTGACAAAAAAAAAAAAAAAAAAAAAAATTATGGCCATTTTTTTCCCTTCCCATTCTGACCAGAAAATCAGAGTTCTAACTTTTTACGACTACTCTTTCATCTCCACCCACCACTTCATTTATAATGACTGTTTCATAATAATAGAAGCCATCAGTCCATCAGAAGAAAATGATACATTCCAAAGGTATAATCCTTCATTTGGCGCCCCTTCGTTCTGGCGCACGGGGCACATGCCCCCTTTGCCCCCCCCCCCCACCCCCACCCCTTAGTTTCGGCCTTGAGGCAAAAAGTATTATCGGATCACCATCAAAAGTATTTAAGATAAACGTTTATAATGTCATCTTAGACACAGCTTTTCACCTGTTGAATACAAGATTTACTGGAAATGACTTAACCATGAAAGACATTGGGTGGTTCGATCTTGGCCGCTTCAGTGATGTGAAAGGAACTTGCTGAAGAAGCTCTTAGTGCTCTGTCTGGCTTGGCGAAAGTCATGAAAGACTATGCCAGAAAATAGTTGCCGCAATTTTTCTGGCACTATACTGATTATAATCCGTCGCTATTGCAGCAACAATCTCGACGTAGCGAGCTGTACGCCTCTTACAGCAAAAAAAAAACAAAAAAAAAACGAGCGATTCAGAAGAACTCATTAAAGAGGATGAGGATTGCTGTAAAGTCAATAATAAATGTAAAAAATGCCTAGCTTGTGTATCAGAATTATTGTGCGAGTTCAATGCCTACGGTCGTATTTATTCAAAACAAAGATGCAACTAATTAGTGTCGAACATGTAAGCGTACATGTGTGTATGGGCGGAGCGAGTAGAAAAACAGGCTTTATAAGTGAGTGTGGCAATTTTCACGTTTTGTTCGCTCACACATCTCGCCGAATATCTCAGTGTTTTTTTTGTTACATACAGTGGAATTCAAAAGCAAACATTAAAAATGAGTAACCACCAAAGTTTGAATGATGGAATGAGGTGGCGAATATCGGGGAGACTGGAAACAAGGCAGTCTCAAGTGCAGATTCCTGGAGACTTCAATGTAACCCACAACGTCGTATCGAACTTATGGAAACAGTTTAAGGATACTAGATCTACAGAGAGAAAGCCTGGACAAGGTCGTCCAAGAATCACGACGGCCAATGAAGATCGCTATTTATCTATTACAGCTAGGGGTAACAGGAGTGCAGCATCTTCCCAGGTCTCTCATGATCTTTATGCGGCTACAGGAAGCAGAGTTTTAAGGTTTACTGTTTGCAGAAGACTACATGACAGAGGGCTGTTTGCAATAAGACCTTCTGCTTGCGCCAGCTCACTTCTGCACACGGGAAAACCCATTTATCATGATGCATAGATAATCAACTTTGGACCAGGGATCATTTGACTGTTTTATTCACTGATAGGTCTCTCGGTTTAGCCTAAACACTAATCATCGACGTACTTTCATCTGGAAAAACCAGGCATCCAATACCTGCCTCCTAACGTCCGAGAAAGAGACCACTATGACAGCGGAGGTTTGATGGTCTGGGCAGGCATAATGTTGAATGAGCGCACAAACCCCTCCCTGTGTTTGGCAAAGCCTCTGTGACTGGTCTGAGGGGCAGTGATGATATCTTTGTACCCTATGTTCGCCTCATGTATTTCAGGAAAGCAGTTGGCCCTGATTTCATTTTAATGGACTACAACACGCGCCCAGATAGAGCTCATCTGGTCGAAAAATTTCTGGAAAGTGAGGATATTCACTTGATGGATTGGTCCGCCAGATTTCCAGACCTAAACCCTATAGAGCATGTCTAGGACACTCCGGGGAAAACAATTAGAACTCGCTTTCCATCTTCCAGAACCACCGAGTGCCTGACAACAGAGTTGCTGGAGGAGTGAAACCAACTGCCACAGGGACTCATAAGCTGCCTGATTTGCAGTATGAATTCACGTTGTGGGAGCTGTATAACTGTAAGAGGGGAACATACCCATATTAACCCATTTTTTGATTCAATATTGTAAGCTCTGTTTTATACCTTCTGACGCTGACGAGTCTTACGCGAGAACTGTTGAATGATTATTTTTTTGCATGTTATCAAACTACGTACATAGCCTAATTTCATTCAAATCTACCCAGTAGCTCTAGAGATAATCAACCAAATTACGATTATGATAAGATAATAGATGGAGGTGCCTCAAGTTCAAAAGAATTGTCCATATATCTGACATTTTAATTAGTTAATAATGAGGGTATAAAACAAACTATTCAATTTTCAGGTATATATTGGTATTATAAACAAACATTAATCAATGATGTATAAAGGGTAGTCAGTATTCAAACATTTGAACTATGGAGTTTTCGATTGGTGGGCCAACGCATAAATCTAGCGGGGTGGGCCAAACCATGCCAGTCCGCCCCTGTCTATTACCTATTATCTAGTATCTAGTTATCTATCATCTAGTTATCTAGTTATCTATCATCTAGTTATCTAGTTATCTATCATCTAGTTATCTAGTTATCTATCATTTAGTTATCTAGTTATCTATCATCTAGTTATCTATTATCAATTATCTAGTTCAATCTAATATCTAGTGTAACGCGCGCTACCCTTTCCAAAAATAGACTTTACCGGCAATCACGTGACCGGCTTCCATGAGCTCTGCCGAATAAAAAAATGCTATTAGTTCGTTAGAGTTCGTTCTGTTTTGAGGAGTGCAAACTGAAGCATGTAAAAAGTGATATTCACGCCATTATTATTTTATGTATATGTAATATTGGCCGTTCTATTTGTGATGTGCCGTCTTACTACGAAGAAATAAAAAATATTTAAAGAGTTATACCCCAAGAAATTCATATTTTGAAATAATGTGAAATTTCTGTGTGAATTTAATTTGAGCTAGCCGACAATAGTATTTTCAATCTATTATCTAGTTTCAATCTATTAACTGCAGTAAAATCTCTTTTATCCGAAACTCTTTTAACCGAAACTCTCGATTTACCGAAATCCATTTTAAAGCTTTTTTTTTCTTTTTTCTTTTTTAAGTATCAGTATCACACTCTTTGTTTGCAAAATCTATTTTGAAACCTTTTTTTTTTATCTTTTAACTACCCTATTCCTTGTGTGCAAGCTGTCTTTTCCGAACTACGAGTACATATAAGTATTTTAGAGTTCCTTTATAAATATAATATAAATAAAATTATAAATAAATCCTTTATAAATAAATCCATAAAAATATAATAGAGTTCCTTTAAATTTAACTTGAGCCCCGTAAGCTGCGGAGTGGAACGAAGAAAACGATCAAAATAGCCATTCTGAAGCTTTTGAATGTTTTGCAAAAGGTTTGGCATGCACTCTCAGAAATGGATACTCAGATTTCACGAAATTTTCTTCATTTTTGACGAAACCATTTCCTGGGATATGCTCCGAGCGAATATTTCGTCATATTGAGAAAATTACTTTCTTCGCTTGTTTGAGGATAACAATTTCGTCAAAAGTGCTTAGTTGAAAAGTGCAATCAGAGGGTTGGTGGTGCCACCTATTGAACAGTTTGGAAGCTCTTGTATCGACAGGAGAAAAAATAATAGCTTCGGTCTTCGGGTTGATTCGAACTCACGACCTCCTGTGTGGGAGACGGTCACTCTAGCTATTACGCT
The DNA here is from genome assembly GCA_963932465.1 of Maratus speciosus. Lineage (NCBI taxonomy): Eukaryota > Metazoa > Arthropoda > Arachnida > Araneae > Salticidae > Maratus > Maratus speciosus. The sequence goes on along the minus strand of OZ010792.1, from coordinate 444,359,235 downwards.
ATTGAGTCCTCGAACAGATACGATTTTACATGCATGTAATGGATTCTACTGTATATTTATATTTTTATAAGGTTGGTTGTAATTTTATCGACGGTGTTATACTTATAATTCTTGCAAGTTTTAATTAGTAAGACTAATTTATTATTATTATTTCCTATGGTTAATATGAATAATTATAATATGGCTTGATTAATATAATTTATTAGGAAAATTTTCTTTGCTCGATGAATGATTAAAATATGGTCTGGTTAATTTGTTGCTCAGAAATAACGAATTTTAAAGTACATATGGGGGAGATTTTATCAATTTGAGTAGTTGGTTAAGATTTTAACACTTTACTGTTTACAGAAGAGAAGGGAGAGGGATCAATTATGCATATTTAATTTGATAGTTATATGAATATATTTCTTAAATGAAAAAGAGATCTTGGAATTTTGAAACTTTATTGATCAAATTTTCTTTTTGAACGATTTTGTAAAACACAGGAAATTTATTCTTTTCGAATTAAACCATAGCGAGCAAAGTAAAATAATAATAATAATAATAATAATATAAATAATAATAAACATTCTTAAAAACTTTAACAGCTAAAAAAATAACTAATGCAGAAACAATAACTACCTGTGTTTCAGCATTTTCTGAAAAGCGCTAAAAAGTGCAATTTTTAAAATAAATTATGACAGGAATAACATAAATTTTTTAAATAAATTATGACAGGAATAACATAAACAAGCAAATATTTGCTTGCTAAAGTCGCAGGATTTGAGGAGGTACGGTTTCCTTAAAATGCATTGAGTCTGGCCGTGAGTGAAGAAACACCTTCGTCAAATATTTGAGAGTTTACGTGTCGTTAAATGTCACGTGATTTTGATACGAAATGATTGTCAAAAACAACGAAATATAGCTCGAGGACTGCTGAATCGTCAAAATTGAGAGTTTTATTTCTGAGAGTGTGGCTGGTGCAGCAGGAAGGCTGTGATACTGGTAAACTAATAATATTGAAAAACTCCATAATAGAGTTTCAAAGCAAAGGCAATCGAAACTGCGATAAACAAAACATTTTTTCAAACCCTTGTGATATAAGTAAAATGTACTTACTTTCAAAATTAAAATTCAGGTAATTCATTCTTGTTTCTATTTTGCTATTGCTTTACTTTTATTAAGCACTTATTACCATAATACGAAATATTGCATATATATCTCCTTAATGTTAAAATTGAAGCATTCTCGATTATCCGAAAATTTCGATTTTTCGAAAGAGGATAGGTCCTAATTACTTCGGATAATCGAGGTTCTACTGTATTATCTAGTTTTCAATCAACAGTTCTGAACACCACAATAGACCCACCGGCGCTTGCCCGATAATTTCCGAGTGGCTCAAACGTGGAGCACACCGAAGCTTGACCAATAATTTTTGCATGGCACCAATGTGGAGCCACCGGACGGCGTAGTGTTAATAGAAACAGCTCATCGTTTGATTAGAGTTTATACTCCACAATGAATTTAAAACATTCATCGATGAATAAACAAAACAGCAAAATTTAAATAAAACACAAATTTAAGACATGTAATCGAATTTCACGCTTTATCCACTGAAATGAACATAATCAAAACACTGATTGTAAATAGCGATCTTTGGATATTTCTTCGCTGTTAACTCCTGATATAAGGCCAATACGAAAATATCGCTTTTAAACGTTTCTAAAGTTTATTTGAACGCATTACTGCTATTTTGCATATAAATATAATTTTTAGTATTGTTAGTGGGCATTTTAAAAAATATATTAAATTTAAAATATCTATTAGAGTTACCAATTAAATTAATTTAAAAAATCAAAAAACCCGACTGCGTAAAAAGCGAACTAATTAATTATTTCTCATCAATGTAAAACTATTTTTTATATCACCTACTTTTTTATTTACTTTTATTTATGACTTTTAAGTTGTGTTTAATTGTTAGTTCCTATCTATAAACACTGTTTTGATGAGGCCTGTAGATGTCTATGATGGTTAGAGTTGCAGTAAAGCTAGAGATCCTACCTACACAACTTCCAGGTTTTGTAATATTTAAACTGAGCTTCTAACTGTAAAATAGTCAATGAAACATCGTCATAATTTTGAAAGACCTCTCCAATGATATGCCACTCAATAGGGTACGAAAAAAAAAAAAATTCGTCTCTACCGCCATTTTGTTTTTTTCCGCCGACATTTTGAATTTATAAAAGCAAAATCTAGCGTATAACCATCGGGCCGTTAAGACGAATTGATAGAGACCTCATTCATTAAAATCTATCCAGCCGTTGGGATGTTTCGAGGGTATAAAGAAATCCACATACCCAGATACGCGTGAAACACATAACCCTTCTTGGCAATCGAGTAAAAAATTAGTAGACCGTGCGAGACTTTCTCACCCCAATCTTTGAGATTATTTATTGATTTTTGAATCTACTATTTCTCCTTTTCCTACTGATATATTACTTTTGTTTCTACGGCAGACAGAAGTCGGAAAATTTTTAGTAATTCTGTTTGTTTATCTACTTTAATACTAGTGCGTTTATTTACTTTAAACTTGATTTTCTCAAAATGTTGTCTTTTTAACTTCGATGTACCTTTTTGAAAAAACTATTACACATTATGCTTTGAAATTTTGCTTGAACATTCTATACATATCCCTGTTTAATCTGAGGTGAATTGTTTAAACTCATAAAAAGAACTTTTTTTATTATTATCGTTATCTTTGAAAAAACTGCATTTAATAAAAAATTTAAATGTGGTTTCTACTTCAGATTTTTAAAAAAAATATCTAAGCTTTATTTAATTATAAATTTAACTTCAGACTATTCAGAATTGTTTATTTTATGCATAAAATTTTTTTTCAAGTCCATATCTTAAATAGTTTTTGAGAAAAGGTACATTAATCTAACATGGCAGGTATAAGCATTCTGACTGCCCTTAAGGGGCCTAGTCACTCAGCTTCCGATTTTACTCACTAATGTAAAGTCTGTGGGCATTGGATGTATTCGTATATTTATAATATCTCCTCGGGAAATTAATATTTTTAACAATCATAAAAATGAACACAATTTATTACACTTAATCATAATCTACAGTTTGGACTCTTTTGCTACATGAGTTTTTTCAGGGTTGTCCAGAACATGTTCGTTCTTTTTCAATTCGTTGACTGTCCCCTATGGGGTTTCAGGAAAAAATCTTCACGGAAATATATGACCTGTACTATTCTGTTTACACACCTGGAGTTTCAGGATAATTCCTCATGTATTTTTCTAGATATTTAAGAAAACGTCAAAAATCGCAATTGGCCGGACACCTTTGGCCATATGGTGTATATCAGACTAATTAGGTAATTGGAGCCTGGAATAAATTCTAAAATTGAAATGTAAACTTGACCTGAATCATTAAATATGTTTTTTTAGTGAAATAGCACCGTAATTATAATTTTAAGCCAAAAGTGGAACTAATCAAGAAAACAGATTTTACCCTTGATGTTTAAAAATTATGAAATTGAAAAAAAAAATACCATGAAAAATTTTATAACATGTTTCTAAAATGTCAAATCAATAAAAATTAAAGTTTTTAAACATTTTTGGCTTTTACAAGTTACTGTATTTTGCTAGCAGAGTTGAACTAAAAAAGGAAGCATATTTTGCTATTTGCTAAAAAATCAAATACTTTATATAAAATAATTCGAGAATGCTGCAACAATAATTACAATGTTTTAAAACTTTTATTCAAAGTAAGGTCTTATAAAAAAAGTACTGGAATTAAACAGGCAAGAAGAACGATTTTGTTTTTCATGTTTTAAAAATTAAAACTTTATTAAATTTTCATAACGTTTTCAAAAAGCTACAACAAAACTTACAAACGTTAAGTTTCTTTACAATTTACGGTTTTTAGCAATGATTTTTTGACAAGTTCATGGGTCACATAGGTTTCTCCATGTGAAAACTTCCTCCTTTCTGTGCTCTCTAGGAAATCTGAAACAACAGGTCTCGGATCATACAAAGCTGTTCTTATTCCGTTGAAAAAATCAGCATTCTAGAGTTTAAGACTTCTGTTGATACTCCCTTTTTTCCATTGATTTAAGTAGTGAAGTCTGTATGTACAGATACGGACAGAATTTTTCGGAGAGCTCATCAGTCTCTTTGGTTTCTCTGTGTGAAAGCTTCCTCCTTCTTTCTTTGCTCTCTAGGAACCGTGCAACATCAGGTCTTGGATAATAAAAATCGTGTACCAAAGAGGAGGGGATCGGTCAGCAATACGGCACTACACCAGGCCCCCTAAAAAACTGAAAAAAGAGGGGAGCATTGGCCGGATATACGGCACTACTCCACGCCCCCCTAAAAAACTGAAAAAAGGAGGGCGGATCGGCCGGAGATACGGCTATACTCCACGCCCCCATAAAAAACTGAAAAGAGGGGGGCGGATCGGCCGGAGGTACGGCACTAATTCACGCCCCCCTAAAAAACTGAAAAAAGGGGAGCGGATCGGCCGGTGATAAGGCACTACTCCACGCCCCCCTAAAAAACTGAAAAAAGGGGGGCGGATCGGCCGGAGATACGGCACTACTCCACGCCCCCCTAAAAAACTGAAAAAGGGGGGCGGATCGGCCGGAGATACGGCACTACTCCACGCCCCCCTAAAAAACTGAAAAAAGGGGGGCGGATCGGCCGGAGATACGGCACTACTCCACGCCCCCCTAAAAAACTGAAAAAAGGGGGGCGGATCGGCCGGAGATACGGCACTACTCCACGCCCCCCTAAAAAACTGAAAAAAGGGGGGCGGATCGGCCGGAGATACGGCACTACTCCACGCCCCCCTAAAAACTGAAAAAAGGGGGGCGGATCGGCCGGAGATACGGCACTACTCCACGCCCCCTAAAAAACTGAAAAAAGGGGGGCGGATCGGCCGGTGATACGGCACTACTCCACGCCCCCCTAAAAAACTGAAAAAAGGGGGGCGGATCGGCCGGTGATACGGCACTACTCCACGCCCCCCTAAAAAACTGAAAAAAGGGGGGCGGATCGGCCGGAGATACGGCACTACTCCACGCCCCCCTAAAAAACTGAAAAAAGGGGGGCGGATCGGCCGGAGATACGGCACTACTCCACGCCCCCCTAAAAAACTGAAAAAAGGGGGGCGGATCGGCCGGAGATACGGCACTACTCCACGCCCCCCTAAAAAACTGAAAAAAGGGGGGCGAATCGGCAGTAGATACGGCACTACTCCACGCCCCCCTAAAAAACTGAAAAAAGGGGGGCGGATCGGCCGGAGATACGGCACTACTCCACGCCCCCCTAAAAAACTGAAAAAAGGGGTTCGGATCGGCCGGAGATACGGCACTACTCCACGCCCCCCTAAAAAACTGAAAAAAGGGGGGCGGATCGGCCGGAGATACGGCACTACTCCACGCCCCCCTAAAAAACTGAAAAAAGGGGGCGGATCGGCCGGAGATACGGCACTACTCCACGCCCCCCTAAAAAACTGAGAAAAGGGGGGCGGATCGGCCGGAGATACGGCACTACTCCACGCCCCCCTAAAAAACTGAAAAAAGGGGGGGCGAATCGGCCGCAGATACGGCACTACTCCACGCCCCCCTAAAAAACTGAAAAAAGGGGGGCGGATCGGCCGGAGATACGGCACTACTCCACGCCCCCCTAAAAAACTGAAAAAAGGGGGGCGGATCGGCCGGAGATACGGCACTACTCCACGCCCCCCTAAAAAACTGAAAAAAGGGGGGCGGATCGGCCGGAGATACGGCACTACTCCACGCCCACCTAAAAAACTGAAAAAAGGGGGGCGGATCGGCCGGAGATACGGCACTACTCCACGCCCACCTTAAAAACTGAAAAAAGGGGGGCGGATCGGCCGGAGATACGGCACTACTCCACGCCCCCCTAAAAAACTGAAAAAAGGGGGGCGGATCGGCCGGAGATACGGCACTACTCCACGCACCCCTAAAAAACTGAAAAAAGAGGGGGCGGATCGGCCGGAGATACGGCACTACTCCACGCCCCCCTAAAAAACTGAAAAAAGGGGGCAGGTCGGCCGGAGATACAACACTACTCCACGCCCCCCTAAAAAACTGAAAAAAGGGGGGCGGATCGGCCGGAGATACGGCACTACTCCACGCCCCCTAAAAAACTGAAAAAAGGGGGGCGGATCGGCCGGTGATACGGCACTACTCCACGCCCCCCTAAAAAACTGAAAAAAGGGGAGCGGATCGGCCGGTGATAAGGCACTACTCCACGCCCCCCTAAAAAACTGAAAAAGGGGGGCGGATCGGCCGGAGATACGGCACTACTCCACGCCCCCCTAAAAAACTGAAAAAGGGGGGCGGATCGGCCGGAGAAACGGCACTACTCCACGCCCCCCTAAAAAACTGAAAAAAGGGGGCGGATCGGCCGGAGATACGGCACTACTGCACGCCCCCCTAAAAAACTGAAAAAAGGGGGGCGGATCGGCCGGAGATACGGCACTACTCCACGCCCCCTAAAAAACTGAAAAAAGGGGGGCGGATCGGCCGGTGATACGGCACTACTCCACGCCACCCTAAAAAACTGAAAAAAGGGAGGCGGATAGGCCGGTGATACGGCACTACTCCACGCCCCCCTAAAAAACTGAAAAAAGGGGGGCGGATCGGCCGGAGATACGGCACTACTCCACGCCCCCCTAAAAAACTGAAAAAAGGGGGCGGATCGGCCGGAGATACGGCACTACTCCACGCCCCCCTAAAAAACTGAAAAAGGGGGGCGGATCGGCCGCAGATACGGCACTACTCCACGCCCCCCTAAAAAACTGAAAAAAGAGGGGGGGATCGGCCGGAGATACGGCACTACTCCACGCCCCCCTAAAAAACTGAAAAAAGGGGGGCGGATCGGCCGGTGATACGGCACTACTCCACGCCCCCCTAAAAAACTGAAAAAAGGGGGCGGATCGGCCGGTGATAAGGCACTACTCAACGCCCCCCTAAAAAACTGAAAAAAGGGGGGCGGATCGGCCGGTGATACGGCACTACTCCACGCCCCCCTAAAAAACTGAAAAAAGGGGGGCGGATCGGCCGGTGATAAGGCACTACTCCACGCCCCCCTAAAAAACTGGAAAAAGGGGGGCGGATCGGCCGGAGAAACGGCACTACTCCACGCCCCCCTAAAAAACTGAAAAAAGGGGGCGGATCGGCCGGAGAAACGGCACTACTCCACGCCCCCCTAAAAAACTGAAAAAAGGGGGCGGATCGGCCGGAGATACGGCACTACTCCACGCCCCCCTAAAAAACTGAAAAAAGGGGGGCGGATCGGCCGGTGATACGGCACTACTCCACGCCCCCCTAAAAAACTGAAAAAAGGGGGGCGGATCGGCCGGAGATACGGCACTACTCCACGCCCCCCTAAAAAACTGAAAAAAGGGGGGCGGATCGGCCGGAGATACGGCACTACTCCACGCCCCCCTAAAAAACTGAAAAAAGGGGGGCGGATCGGCCGGAGATACGGCACTACTCCACGCCCCCCTAAAAAACTGAAAAAAGGGGGGCGAATCGGCAGTAGATACGGCACTACTCCACGCCCCCCTAAAAAACTGAAAAAAGGGGGGCGGATCGGCCGGAGATACGGCACTACTCCACGCCCCCCTAAAAAACTGAAAAAAGGGGTTCGGATCGGCCGGAGATACGGCACTACTCCACGCCCCCCTAAAAAACTGAAAAAAGGGGGGGCGGATCGGCCGCAGATACGGCACTACTCCACGCCCCCCTAAAAAACTGAAAAAAGGGGGGCGGATCGGCCGGAGATACTGCACTACTCCACGCCCCCCTAAAAAACTGAAAAAAGGGGGCGGATCGGCCGGAGATACTGCACTACTCCACGCCCCCCTAAAAAACTGAAAAAAGGGGGCGGATCGGCCGGAGATACGGCACTACTCCACGCCCCCCTAAAAAACTGAAAAAAGGGGGGGCGGATCGGCCGCAGATACGGCACTACTCCACGCCCCCCTAAAAAACTGAAAAAAGAGGGGCGGATCGGCCGGAGATACGGCACTACTCCACGCCCCCCTAAAAAACTGAAAAAAGGGGGGCGGATCGGCCGGAGATACGGCACTACTCCACGCCCCCCTAAAAAACTGAAAAAAGGGGGGCGGATCGGCCGGAGATACGGCACTACTCCACGCCCACCTAAAAAACTGAAAAAAGGGGGGCGGATCGGCCGGAGATACGGCACTACTCCACGCCCACCTAAAAAACTGAAAAAAGGGGGGCGGATCGGCCGGAGATACGGCACTACTCCACGCCCCCCTAAAAAACTGAAAAAAGGGGGGCGGATCGGCCGGAGATACGGCACTACTCCACGCACCCCTAAAAAACTGAAAAAAGAGGGGGCGGATCGGCCGGAGATACGGCACTACTCCACGCCCCCCTAAAAAACTGAAAAAAGGGGGCAGATCGGCCGGAGATACAACACTACTCCACGCCCCCCTAAAAAACTGAAAAAAGGGGGGCGGATCGGCCGGAGATACGGCACTACTCCACGCCCCCTAAAAAACTGAAAAAAGGGGGCGGATCGGCCGGTGATACGGCACTACTCCACGCCCCCCTAAAAAACTGAAAAAAGGGGAGCGGATCGGCCGGTGATAAAGCACTACTCCACGCCCCCCTAAAAAACTGAAAAAGGGGGGCGGATCGGCCGGAGATACGGCACTACTCCACGCCCCCCTAAAAAACTGAAAAAGGGGGGCGGATCGGCCGGAGAAACGGCACTACTCCACGCCCCCCTAAAAAACTGAAAAAGGGGGCGGATCGGCCGGAGATACGGCACTACTGCACGCCCCCCTAAAAAACTGAAAAAAGGGGGGCGGATCGGCCGGAGATACGGCACTACTCCACGCCCCCCTAAAAAACTGAAAAAAGGGGGGCGGATCGGCCGGTGATACGGCACTACTCCACGCCCCCCTAAAAAACTGAAAAAAGGGGGGCGGATAGGCTGGTGATACGGCACTACTCCACGCCCCCCTAAAAAACTGAAAAAAGGGGGCGGATCGGCCGGAGATACGGCACTACTCCACGCCCCCCTAAAAAACTGAAAAAAGGGGGCGGATCGGCCGGAGATACGGCACTACTCCACGCCCCCCTAAAAAACTGAAAAAGGGGGGCGGATCGGCCGGAGATACGGCACTACTCCACGCCCCCCTAAAAAACTGAAAAAAGGGGGGCGGATCGGCCGCAGATACGGCACTACTCCACGCCCCCCTAAAAAACTGAAAAAAGAGGGGCGGATCGGCCGGAGATACGGCACTACTCCACGCCCCCCTAAAAAACTGAAAAAAGGGGGGCGGATCGGCCGGTGATACGGCACTACTCCACGCCCCCCTAAAAAACTGAAAAAAGGGGGCGGATCGGCCGGTGATAAGGCACTACTCAACGCCCCCCTAAAAAACTGGAAAAAGGGGGGCGGATCGGCCGGAGATACGGCACTACTCCACGCCCCCCTAAAAAACTGAAAAAAGGGGGGCGGATCGGCCGGAGATACGGCACTACTCCACGCCCCCCTAAAAAACTGAAAAAAGGGGGGGCGGATCGGCCGCAGATACGGCACTACTCCACGCCCCCCTAAAAAACTGAAAAAAGGGGGGCGGATCGGCCGGTGATACGGCACTACTCCACGCCCCCCTAAAAAACTGAAAAAAGGGGGGCGGATCGGCCGGAGATACGGCACTACTCCACGCCCCCCTAAAAAACTGAAAAAAGGGGGGCGGATCGGCCGGAGATACGGCACTACTCCACGCCCCCCTAAAAACTGAAAAAAGGCGGGCGGATCGGCCGGAGATACGGCACTACTCCACGCCCCCCTAAAAAACTGAAAAAAGGGGGGCGGATCGGCCGGAGATACGGCTCTACTCCACGCCCCCGTAAAAAACTGAAAAAAGGGGGGCGGATCGGCCGAGATACGGCACTATTCCACGCCCCCCTAAAAAACTGAAAGAAGGGGGGCGTATCGGCCGGAGATACGGCACTACTCCACGCCCCCTAAAAAACTGAAAAAAGGGGGCGTATCGGCCGGAGATACGGCACTACTCCACGCCCCCCTAAAAAACTGAAAAAAGGGGGGCGGATCGGCCGGACATATGGCACTACTCCACGCCCCCCTAAAAACTAAGAAAAGAAGGTCGGATCGATCGGCCGGCGATGCGGTTTGCGACGATCCGCGAATTCTCGGCGGTATCCCACCCACCCACCACTCAGAACCCCTCCCTAGCTTTGTCCTGCATTTCGATATTTTTAACTCAATGAAATTAGCTTTCAAATACTTCCGGTGTACTAGTCAGTGTTTAATAGAAATTAAAAGCTACCTCACTGAGATATGCGCCCAAAATACCGCCCTCTGGGAATTCTTCGCGGAGAATTTTAAAGGCCGACTTCATCTAATTAAAGACATGGAAAAGCGGAAAGGGTAGGGGTTGGGGCTCTAAGATTGTCGGACAACCGCTGTGGTTTCGAGGTTATTGTTTGGCGGACGATACGGCAATACATCAGCCTCCCTAAAAAACTAAAATATGAAGGATGGATCATCCGGCGAAATGACCCTACACCAGCCATGACCCCCACCCCCTAAAAAATTGAGAAAAGAAGAGTGAATCGCGTAGCTCTTAATTTATTTTTCATACCTCGTTTTATAGAATTTAATTTATGTCTTACTGATAATTTTCTGTCTTCAAACAACGAAAATTATACGATTATTGGGAAAATAGCAAAAATTGACAACTAGAGTGCCGATTATCCGAGTTAATATGGACCAAGCTCACTTTGGATAAGCAAAAAACTCGGATAAATCACCAACTAAGGATATAAAATATAAATTTTCACTAATTTTTATGGTATTAGTAACATTTTGTTTATGTACATTTCCGTTAATTTTAAGAAAAACGGGGAATGAAATTGTTTATTTGAAAAGACCTTGATAGTTTTTTGTTTGTTAAATGTCAATTTGCTGCCCTATTTTTTTTTTTTTCCTTTGCTGCAGTATTATGCTACTGCATAGCTACCAATTTCTAAGATTTTTTTTTTTTTTTTACGATTTAAACTTACTAGTAAATTTTGCCTCATTCAATCGCCGAAATTTAACAATTGTCAACGATTAAATATGGTAAGAAACTGTAATATATTTTAGAGGTAATAAAACCGTACAAATTAGCAGCTATCTGATTCTATTAGTGTCATTAAAATTGCAGGTGTAGCCTCTTCTTTCTGCTCAAAGTATTAAATAGTTTTGTTTTGTTTTTTTCAATCGAACTTATACCTTTGAAATGGATAATTTTCTACTGATGGACTGGGGGCTTCTCTTATTATGAAACAGCCATTATAAATAAATAAAAAATATTATGGCCATTTTTTTCCCCATTCTGACCAGAAAATCATAGTTCTAAATTTTTACGACTGCTCTTTCATCTTCACCTAACACTTCATTTATAATGGCTGTTTCATAATAATAGAAGCCATCAGTCCATCAGAAGAAAATAATTCGGTTAAAGAGAAAACTTGGTTAAGCGGGACTCGGATAATCGGGACTTTGCTGTACTTAAATTTCTATAAAATCACATATCAAATGAAAATTTTTCATGCTTAATGCGAATAAATCTCTATAAAAAAAAAAATCAATATTTTCTTGCATTAAATACTTATTTTAATGACAATTTCTTTCTTTATTTATTTTAGGAAACTGCACTGAACTGCTCTACTCAACAAGCACAAAACGTTTTGACACATTTACAAATTCATTTTTTAACGGAAAGGTATAAAATTGGAAAGCCTGGCCATGGAAGCGATTTGAAATTGAACTATTTTTTTTTTTCATTTTTTGATCAATCAATTACCTATTGAGTTATAAGCCATTTTGATCACGTGACAAATACGTTTTTCGCCCTCGCTTAAGTGCTCTTTCTTCCTCTGCGCGGAAATTCGGTTCAAAACGCCCAGTTTGACACTATCTTCTGAAAGAGCTATTGCGTTTGCAAAAAAATGGAAAAAACAGCTCAGTTACATAGTTTCTGAATAACAACACCAGTTAGTTTCATGCATTTTCGAACAAAAATAAATTAAAACTTATGTCAGGAAGTTGCCCTTTTCGATTTGAGAACAGCCTTAAGGGGGCCCGGATACGAAAATTTTCAAATTTTCAGAAAAAACATTATTGCATTAAAAACATTCTCTGCTTTTTTCTTCTTAAAATGACGTTTAAATCATGTTTCTATCTTAATTAGAACATGAAATATTATTTTTTTCGTTTTGGTTTGTTTTCAAAATCTCGCTTTCAAGTAATGATTGTCATGGAAACGACTTCTTGTGAAAATGCGTTTTTCTTCATGATGGGTTTTTTCACCATTTCTCACATTTAAATTGTTATATATAAGTCAAAAAATAAGTAACAAAAAACAAGTAAGTTTTTCAATTATTTTACTTTGGTTTTGATTCAGGTAATTTGAAAAAAATATTTACTTTTGAAAATGTGAATTTTTAAAAGTAACATCATTTATTTTTTAATTTTTACTTTAAATATTTTAAATATTTTTTTTTTTATTAATTTTTTTTTTTAATGCTGAATCAAAAGTAAAACTTGTATATTTCTGTTTATTTAAATGAAAAAAAAATTAAAATTCTACAAATAATATTTCGAGTTATAACGATTTTAAATTATCCCACTTTTTAAATAAATTTTAAATAAACAAAATTATGAGAAGTTTTATCATGTGATTTTGTTTACAAATGATATGGTTAATTATGACAAAAAAAATTCAAAATTTTAACTCAATAAATAAAAATTATTTTAAATTGTGTCCCGGACCCCTTAAGGAGGAACATTTGAAATAAACAAAATTTAGACTATTAGTCTAACATAATTTTAATATTGAAAGAATGGATCATGTAAAACGTAAGAAGATATACTTAAATTAATAAGGCTTCCTAATATAGTTATAAGTGTCGTGTAATTGTTTTGTTTATTCTAAGATGTAATGTTTTGCAAAGCACAACACATTGTATGTGCGATATATATATGGGGCATTCTCACAATCTTTTGACTTTCGGGAATAAAAATCTGGTGAAATTAAACTTGCTAAAATAACATTTTAATCTGATATACGAATGCTTTAATGATTCAAAATAAAAAAAAGCAGCGAAATTTTTTTTATTTAACTGAGGTTTATGTTAAACTTGCGAGTTTAACTTTCCTTACCATTTTACCACTATAACTTTTTATTTTCTTCTAAATTTTTACTTATAATGAATTTGCATTGTACCCACAGGACATTCAAATAAGAAATAATAATAATGTAGTATTTTTAGTACAAAATTTTGGTATAACATTGTCTTAAAGGGTGTTAAAGTAGCGACGGTAAAGTAAAACAAAAGGCGACGGTAAGGAAAAGGGACGAAATGGGAAAAAAAAAAGGATGGAATGGTAAGGAAAATTACCACCTATTTTAAGAAAATCATGTTAAGACTAAGTGGTAGCCACAATGTTCATTTATTTTTAGAAACAGTTATTTACATTGGATTAAATTAAAAAATATTTAATTTACCTCTAAAAGTGCAGGAATAAGCCTTGGGGACGCTAAGACTACGAATAAAGCCACGATGCTTAAAATTGATATTTAAATGCTGATTTAAATTCTGCAGTAAATTTCCTGTCAAAGAATTTCAGACATTCTTTCTCTAGCATACTTTTCATGAGAAAAAACTTGAAAAAAATTCTGTGGCTGCATCTGAAATGATTTCCTGTATAATTTTAGAAGAGGGACGGTAAGGAATCTAAAACCCAGGGACAGAGTTTAAAAAATAATAACAACACTAAAAATGGGTGCAGGTTAATTTTTTGCTACATATTTATATAAAACAATAGTTCCATGTTTCGGAAAAAAATTACATCGAATTATTTTCATTGAAACAATTTTATACAGACAGCTCCAAACTTAAAAATCAACATCAGGGACACGGGACGGTATAGGAGTTTTTCTAGTATTTGGACCCCCAACATCGTCCAAAACTTATTTATCTCGTTAATATTGTTATGCAATCATGCAATGGGATGTTCCCCAGTATATGAAATAAAAAAACCCACAAGGACATGTATTAAAATAAAAATTATTATTCAGGAACATAAAAGTCAAATGATTGTGAGAATGCCCCATATATTAACGTATCTTCATATAATAGAGTAAGATATAATCAGTAAAGGCTCACCCAAAGCGCTATAAGTAAGCGTACAAAGTTAATGCTGGAATCTGCCGTAAATTGACACAGCTGCGCCATCTTGTGGAAGGAGTGAATAACGCAAATACGCGGGTTTTTTGTATGACGTCATATATGACAGAATATCTGCCATCTGCGCATCTCGTGCGCAGGTCTATTTGAAGATATTTACAATTTAAGAGTTATAGGCGGAAAAGCAGACAAAGCTATTTTAGAGAATACCTGTTAAAATTTTAATCTTGAGTTTCAAATATTTACTCACTCATGGAAGATGAACCTTGTTTACCAGATTTATTTCAAAATATTTTTGTTACAGTTTGTTTTGATGAAAATATGTGTATTTAAAAAAAAAAAATCGCAATGCCATTTTAATTTCGGGAGAAAAAGCACTAATGCTACGTAAACAGTATTTATTGCCTTTTGCCCCGAAACTAAACTGACATTGCAACTATTTTTTAAATACATATATTTTTATCAAAACAAGCTGTAACAAAAATATTTTGCAATAAATCTGGTAAACAAGGTTAATCTTCCATGAGTGAGTAAATATTTGAAATTCACGATTAAAATTTTAACAGGTATTCTCTAAAACGGCTTTGTCTGCTTTTCTGCCTATAACTCTTAAATTGTAAATATCTTCAAATAGACCTGAATTTTGTGCAAGCTATTCAGGCTAAAAGCAAACCATTTTTGTTAATAAAAGTTATAGGCGTAATTTTTAATTCCATGGTTTTTTCCACATTGGAAGAAACTTGAACACCTTGGATTTATGTTATTTATTAGAAAAAAAAAAATGCATTTTAAATATAATGAGCGAAAAGCATGTGTTTAAATTGATGTAATATACCAGTATGTATGTATTTTAAATAAAGTTATGTTTTTCAAATGACGAGTTTATTTTTAAAATGATGATTTTATATTTTGAATGAAATGAATGCAGTGTAAATGCTGGTGATGGGGAAAATATTTGACGGTTTATGAACTGCGGCCGGCTAACATAAAAGTACTTTTCTACACTGTTTATTTAATCTAACCCTGTTCATATATATGAAAAGATAAAAAATTTTAATCGATTTTTCCCTCTCAGATATGCTAGAAAAATAAAAATTATGTACATGGACGTGTTTCTAGTAACACTACAACATTTTAGTATTTTTACAACTTGATTATAAATTAGCAAATTAATTTTACGTTATCTAAACGTAGCTGATAAATCCTTAAACATTCTTTATGGTTGTTACAACTGTATGTACAAGTACAACAATTGAGTAAGTTATGTAACAAACTACGATTTCTAAAATATACCAGCAAGTTCAGCATGACAAAACTGAAAGTTCATAACAAGGCTGCCGCAAGATAACGCAAACGCCGAAGTCACCGCACTTTGAACTTGAAGCTAACTTGTCGTGCAAGTTAAATTCTTGCTGTACCAAATTTATTGCAAATTAACGGTAAACAAGTAGGCAATTTAGTGTATTTATACTGTTACACTATAAGTTTAACACCTTCAGGTCTATTAATGCATACGCACTGATGTATACGAACCGTCGTGCATACATCGTTTTTATCACCATTAAGAAATAAAGCTAATATTTGTGCTTTTAAAGTCGAGTCATTTTTGGTATTTCATAAGTATAGCGTTTAGAAAAGGTGGTGCCAACCGAATAAAATTTGTATAAGGGATGCAGTCGCGAAAGGGTTAAAAATCAAAGACACCAATGGGGTTAAAGGCAAAAATCAATTAATCAACATCAATTAAAACGGTATTTTAGAAAAATCCAATAATACTGACAAATATTCATTTAAAAATTAAAATTTTCAATATAAATTTAAAATGCCCGAAGACGTATACATAACTTAGTAAATTAACCTAATTTCTTAATTTGTACGAAGTTTTATATTTAAAAAGTTGTAGATTATAGATTACTTTACAGATTACTTTACAAAAGACTTTACATTACATTATAGATTACTTTACAAAAAATAACTACATTTGAAGAGTTAAAATAATAAATACCTTTTTCTGGGTTCGTTAACTTAACCAATCAATGAAAATAAGATTCCATAACAGTAGCATGTGTGTGTCTTGCCTTTGAGTAGCACCCAATTTTTGCACTTTCTGCGAGCATGTGGTGATTGTCTATTCTCTCAACAGAGGGTTTTTTTGCTTTAGTCACTTCGTGAATTAAAGGCAGTCTTGCATCAATTTCACAACAAACTGCTCATGCAAGTGGGTGATGGTCTACTTTGCGAGAGATTCGCTACGAATTTGTCAAGTCAAATTTGTCACGGCAAGATAATATCAGAAAAAAATTAAACTTGCTGCGAATGTGCACGCTATCTGGGTTGAAGGAACGTAAGAAATAAACAAAATTTACTCTTTTAGCCTATTGTAATTGGGTGTTTATTTTTGGCGGTCAATTATCTACTCGAGGGATATAGGCCCAGGGGGGAGTGCCCTTCGTGGGGGTCTTTCTAAGGGAACCTAACCTGTATTTACGCATGGAAATCCACTGTTCGAAGAAAACCACGAAAACTCCGAACGATTAGGCCGACGGGCACGATTGGGTTCGAACCCAGCACCTCCCGTCTACCAGCTTCGAGAGCAGACCTATTGTAATTGTGACGATAGAAAATTACATGATGTAAAACGTAATAACTTACACTGAAATTGAAATACTTCTTAATACACAGAAATTTTATTTGTAGTAATCATATTTTTATTACATTTATAAATGTAATGCGACCTCCCTGGGCGACCACCTCCCTGAACGATCATTTTTTCATGGAACGAAATTTATTCCCAAAGGCTCAATACTAATTTTACCTCTATTCAGAGACCACACCAGGTGAACTCCCTCCATGAACCACCCATTTCTTTGAAGAAAATGGAACAAATTCCTTTTTTTCTTGGTCGCCTGAAGAAGGTTTTATTAGAATAATTCCGGAGAGCGCATTATTCATCAAACTTCTAAACTAAGTTTAGAATTTTAATTTATTCTGGTAACTTTTAAGTGTTTAAACCCCTTTGTGCCCTTTTTAGGCAATGAATTTAACTCTCATGACAAAGTAAGAATGACGGTCAATAAACTCCCCTGCCCTATTCTATCAGGAAACTCTCAAAGTAATAGATAAATTAATGAAATCGTCATAATTTGTTCCTTTTCAAAAAAAAAAAAAAATTGCATTTATTTACTGAACTTCGAAAGGACTTGGAAATAAAAGTTATAGAAGACAAAACCGTAAAATCAAAGCAAACGGATTCATTTTTTAAACTCTGCACTAATTAACTTATGTAATTAACTTTTGCTTTGATACTTAAATTTTCATATTTTTTCCTAATGTGAAAAATAAATTGTAGTAACATTAATTGTTACCTTTTTCAACACTTAAAATCTACATTTAAACAAGACCTCCATTAAGCGACCACCACTAGGAGCGATCAATTTTTATTGGAACGGGAGGTGGTCGCTTTAGGGAGGTTTTACTGTACATTTTATATGGAATATGCATTTATTAATGTATCTTCATATAATAGAGAAATAAGATATATAAACAGTAAAGGCTCACCACTTGATACGAAGGCTGGCGGAGGTAGTCGACAAAAGAAAGTGCACTCCAAGTATAATGGTATCTTCTGAGCTAAAACAAGTATCGCTCTTAACTTTTCAACTTACTTATTTGGTGATTGTTATTTTACAGCGTGATAACAATCAAAATTCACACATTCAACAATAACCTGAAAATTCATTGTTATGAAAAGATTATCACATTGTTGTCCTATTTCTAATGCAAAAACGCTTGCTATTTTACAACATTATAATACAACAATTATTAATTGTTGTGTCGTCATTTTTGTCCTCATATTACAGAAAAAATAGTGAAAATGTAAAAAAATATGTATAATACTAGCAGCCTTCGCCCGCTAGCTGGTCGGTTTTTCTAAACAAACCTTGAATAAAACGAAATATATCTGTGAATTTGATCATGCGCTTGAAAGCAATATATTGCAAAATTTCATGATGTAAAACGTAATAACTTACACTGAAGTTAACATTGCTTTTTAATACACAGCCTTTTTACTTTCTTCTATCTTCAATAGAAGAAAGTATTGTAATCGACATTTTTTAGACTTCCGGTTTTCGACGGATTTACACGTTTTAGGCGTCAGAGATCCCCAAAAACATGTAATAGAAAATGTCTGTCTGTCCGTCAGTCCGTGTGTCCGTCTGTCTGTCGCCATTGTACCGTCAAAAAGTGTATGAAGTTATGCATAGAATTGAACCAAATTTTTATTTTAAGTTTTTTTCTATACCAAGCAGGTCCTCCCTTAATTTGGAAAAAAATCGCCAGTAGAGGGCGCTGTAATAACGATTTTTGTGCGATTTTGAATATTGTACCATCGAAAAGTGTATGAAGTTATGCATAGAATTGAACCAAATTTTTATTTAAAATTTTTAGCTATGGCAAGCAGGTCCTCCTTGAATTTGGAAAAAATTCGCCGGTAGGGAGCGCTGTAATAGCGGTTTTTGTGCGATTTTGAATATTTTACCATCGAAAAGTGCATGAAGTTATGCATATAACTGAACCAAAAATGTTTTTTTAAGTTCTTGGCTACGGCAAGCAGGTCCTTCCTTAATTTGGAAAAAATTCGCCGGTAGGGGACGCTATAATAGCGATTTTTGTGCCATTTTGAATACTGTGCCATCGAAAAGTGTATGAAGTTATGCATAGAATTGAACCAAATTTTTTGTGTTTGTTTTTGGTCATGGCACGAAGGTCCTCCCTGAATTTGGAAAAATTCCGCCGGAAGAGGGCAGTATAATTGCGATGTCTGTACCATTTTCATTATTGTACCATCGAAAAGTGTATGAAGTTATACTTATAATTGAACCAAATTTTTTGTGTATGTTTCTGGATATGGCAAGCATGTCCTCCCTGAGGAAAAAAATCTGCCGGATGGGGGACGCTGTAATAGCGATGTTTGTGCCACTTTCTTTATTGTACCATCGAAAAGTGTATAAAATTATGCATACAATTGAACCAAATTTTTTGTGCATGTTTTTGGATTTGGCCAACAGGTCCTCCTTGAATTTGGAAATATTGCGCGGTAAAGGATCTCTGTGATAGCGATATTTGTATACGTTTCTTGAGTTTTCTTTGTTCTATTATCCATCGGCGGCTCGTGCAGCGGTGGGAACTCGCTTCCTGATAAGCCGGCTATTCGCAAACAGCTGATTACAACAGAATAAGGAAAAACTATTAATTTTAACAAATATCATGATATAGATTAACTCGTTTTTAGTCCGTTTAATTGACTTAAGCAGAAATTTAAGATGAAAATCAAAGTTGGTATAGTATTGAACTAATAATATTGAAGTATGTGTGTAACTAGTTTTTGAAATATTAAGATGTACAAGATAGAAGAAAGTTTTGGGATTGGCTCATCTAACTAGTTGTTTGTATCATATATAGTTACTAGTTGTATCATATTTTTATTACATTTATGACAATATAATGTGATAAATTTCGAAAAAGTTTCATTGTGCGCTAATGCATTAAAATGCTGAAAATAAATTATAATTGTCGTATAATTGTTTTGTGTATATTAATATGCAATGCATTTTAAAGCACTAAAAACATTTCATATGAGATATGTATATATGGTACTACGTAGTTATCCCGTCGACCAATTTCGCCAAACTATATAAATCGACAAACCAATTGCCAAATTATACAAATTGACATAATTTTTATTTTAAATAACGAAAGAACAAATAAATTAGTATAACATTAATAAAAATACAAATGTCTAAATAAAAATAACTTGATGACGTAAACACGTGTAACTTGCTTAAAGTCAAGTGAATGTGACATTTACGATCAACCATTATTGGCATTTAATCTTATATTTGGCGATAGATTTTTGGTTGACGTGATAACTAAGTAGTACCGTATATATTAATGTGTCTTTATCCAACAGAGAAGTAAGGTAAAATCAGTAAAGGCTCACCACTTAACACGAAGGCTGCCGACTAAAGAACTTGCACTCCAGGTAATGGCAGTGGTGTAGTCCTGGAAAATAAAGTATGGGGACGCTTATAGTTCTAAACATAAGGTCCGTGTCACATGGGTCAAGTTGGTTTTTAACCCTTTATCTACTGATGGTACTTATAAGTACCTTTAAAATAACTTGTTATAAAATTCATTTAATACATCGATTAGTTGTAATACAGTTTAGAATGAGTTATAGATACATTACTTTATCTTGTCCCAAAAGCATTATGGGTTACACAAAACAAAAATATTTTTAAAAGGATGATTTCTTTTGCCTTTGCATCTTTTCAGCTTTCTTGTCGTTGGGGGAGGGGGGAGGGGGGAGGAATTATTCAATTCGGAAATATTTCTATATTTCTATTGTAAGAACATTATATTTGTACATTTCCTAATTCAAAAAAATACTAAGAAAAACATTTAAAATAAAAGATTTGAGTGGAGCTATAAATATTGCACAAAATACCTATAAATTCAAATTTAATTAATCCTTATAAATCCTTCAATCTTTCTAAAATTTATTAAATGATTAAATAAATCTTCTAATGTAGTTTAAACGATTCACAAAAAATGTTTTAGAAGAAAAAATTTTCATGAATTCATAATTCAGTACATAAAGGGTCTAAGTTAAGTTAAATCTAATAGGTAAAGTTAAATCTTGTCTTCTATCTTGAATTGCCGAGAAAAATAATTAAAAAATTAAACATGGTTTAAATTAAATTTAAACTTCCAAAAATCACATTTTATCAGTTTTTTTTTTTTTCTAGAAATATTTATGCTGGAAATAAGTAGATTACGTCTAACAGTAAGTGCAATATGCGAATGTTTTGTAAAGATTCGAATTCTAAATAGGTGAAATACAAAAAAAAAGTTCCAAAATCACGGTTTCATCATGATTTTACTTGAACTATTCTAGCAAAGAACTCAACGAACTCAAATAACGAATCTCAATATGAAACGTCATTTTCGATATATTTAACACGTTATAATTTATTAAAGTTTTCAATTTTGTTGGAAGACATAAAAATTCAATGCTTTTATTCTTAAAATTGTTAGTTTATTATAGAGCTTATCATTTAAAAATAATAATTGGTTTGGGAAATCTGCGTCCTCCAGATTCCTAGCGTACCCCTTGAAAATAAAAAGTAAGGGGACGTTTAAGATAAAATAAAACTAGTTGGATGTGCCAATCCCAAAACTTTCTTCTATCTTATACATCTTAATATTTCAAAACCTAGTTACACATTGTTAATACTTCAATATTATTAGTTCAATACTATACCAACTTTTATTTTCATCTTAAATTTCTGCTCAAGTCAATTAAACGGACTAAAATCGAGTTAATCTATATCATGATATTTGTTAAAATTATTAATTTTTCCTTATTCTGTCGTTATCAGCTGTTTGCGAATAGCCGGCATAGCAGGAAGCGAGTTCCCGCCGCTGCATGAGCCGCCGATGCACAATAGAACTACGAAAAATCAAGAAAAGTATACAAAAATCGCTAGCACGGAGCCCCTTTACCGCGCAATATTTCCAAATTCAAGGAGAACCTGTTGGCCAAAGCCAAAAACAAGCATAAACATTTTGGTTCAATTGTATGCATAATTTTATACGCTGTTCGATGGTACAATAATGAAAATGGCACAGAGATCGGAATTATAGCGCCCCCTTCTTTCGGATTTTTTCAAGTTCAGGGAGGACTTGTTTGCCATAGCCAGGAACATGCACAAAAAATTTGGTTCAATTATATGGATAACTTCATACACTTTTCGATGGTACAATAATGAAAATGGTACAGACATCGCAATTATAGTGCCCCCTTCTGGCAGAATTTTTCCAAATTCAGGGAGGCCATTCGTGACATGACCAAAAATAAACACATAAAATTTGGTTCAATTCTATGCATAACTTCATACACTTTTCGGCGGTACAATATTCAAAATGGCACAAAAATTGTACAAAAATCGCTATTACAGCGCCCTCTACGAGCGATTTTTTTACAAATTAAGGGAGGACCTCCTTGCCATAGCCAAGAACTTAATTTTTTTTTTTTTTTTTTTGGTTCAATTCTATGCATAACTTCATACACTTTTCGATGGTGCAATATTCAAAATCGCACAAAAATCGCTATTACAGCGCCCCCTAACGGCGAATTTTTTGCAAATTCATGGAGGACCTGCTTGCCATATCCAAAAACTTAAAATAAAAATTTGGTTTAATTCTATGCATAACTTCATACACTTTTGGACGGTACAATATCAAAATCGCACAAAAATTGCTATTACAGCACCCCCTACCGGCGAATTTTTTCCAAATTCAGGGAGGACCTGCTTGCCATAGCCAAAAACTTAAAATAAAAATTTGGTTCAATTCTATGCATAACTTCATACACTTTTCGATGGTACAATATTCAAAATCGCACAAAAAACACATTTACAGCGCCCCCTACCGGCGAATTTTTTCCAAATTCAGGGAGGACCTGCTTGTCATATCCAAAAACTTAAACTAAAAATTTGGTTCAATTCTATGCATAACTCCATACACTTTTGGATGGTACAATATTCAAAATCGCACAAAAATTGTTATATCAGCGCCCCCTACCGGCGAATTTTTTCCAAATTCCGGGAGGACCTGCTTGCCATAGCCAAAAACTTATAATAAAATTTTGGTTTAATTCTATATATAACTTCATACACTTTTTGATGGTACAATGGCGACAGACAGACGGACAGACGGACAGACGGACAGACGGACGGACGGACAGACGGACACACAGACAGACAGACATTTTCTATAAACATGTTTTTTGGAATCTCTGACCCCTAAAACATGCAAATCCGTCGAAAACCGGAAGTCGAAAAAAATTTCGATTACAATACTTTCTTCTATTGAAGATAGAAGAAAGTAAAAATGAGGGGACACCATCCGCCTGCGTCCCCCTTCGACTACACCACTGGGTAATGGTATAAAACAGCTATAGCTCTAAACTTTTCAACCTACTTATTTGGCGTACATATTACAACTGATGCGTGGGTGAATTGAACACGATTGTTATTTTATAAAATGAGCGCAATCAGAATTGTCACATTCAACAATAACCTGAATATTCATTGTTGTAAGAAGTTTATCACATTGTTGTCCTATTTCTGATGCAAAAGCGCTTGTTATTTTAAAGTATTACATCACAACAGTCATTAATTGTTGCAGGGGTCTCTGTGGCTGAATGGTCAAAGCACCACTCTGCTAATCGCTTGCGAGTGTAAGAGATTGTGGGTTCGATTCCCGCTGGTTCCATTGCAATTGCACACACTCTTTGTGTGGAACTCCCAGGGTGTAATTTCTCTTGTGTTGTAATATTTCCTTGTGCTATCTTGTCTCCGACTTATAAGCGGGCTCTCATGTCAAACACACAAGTCGTATGTTTGTTGTTCAATAAATAAATAAATTGCTGCAGCCTCATTTTTGTCCTCATACTACAATAAAACTTGTGAAAATGGAACAAATATATAATATATGTGATACATAATGGTAAAAATCACAACATCACTTCTTAACTTTCTCGCTGCGTAATTTTTTTTTGTTTTTATCAAAATAGGTTAAAAAAATTGTGCATTTATTTTATTAGATATTTCAAATCTACATATATTTTAAAGTTAAAATATGTATTTTTTTGTTGTTGTAAAAAGAGTTCTTTTTTTAATATAGAATTAGATCATAAACAAAAGGTCGCAGAAATCGTGGACAATTTTGCTATTTTTACATTACCTTTGAAAATCACGGGGTGCGCAGAGAGAGGGATAATCATAGTCCGAAAAATATATGTATGTATGACAATTATTTTGCCGTCTTTTTGACATTCTGTCGAAAACTTTATACTGCATGCCCGTAAACTGCTAACTAGCACGTCGATGTAAACCATAAATAAACATACAAGATAGGACACTTCCATACAGCGTAATGGTAATGCGATTGCGATCGCAGCGTCTTTAGTAACAATGGGGAAGAAATTTCCGATCCTTATTGTAATATTTTTTTTATTATTATTTTATTGAACATCTACCTTACTGTGATCTTTTTTTTTAATGTTTTTCAACGGAATCTTACACCGATACATGAGCATAGAATATATATTCTATTCTATATATCTAATATCTATTCTATGTTCATGCACGGATATATATACAGTCGGACCTCGCTATCCCGACACCCGGTTTTCACGTCACTCCGCTTATCACGTCAGTTTTTCAAAGTCCCGATTTTCTGTATATGATTTGAATGAAAATAAACTCCGGATTTTACGTCGTTGAATAATTTTCCCCTCCTGATATCCCGACAGTTAGGAAAATTGCCCATTTTTCATAATTCATTTTATAAGCACGGAAATTAAGTAGTAAAAAACTACTTAGCCAAAATTTGTCACAAAAGTGTCTAAAATACCCATTGAGATAAACGAAAAATTTTACTTCAATCCTTTATCTCAATAAATAAAGCTGTTAGTTATACATTCCACCACCAGGGAGCGCACTCTATTCTTAACAAAAGTGTATCTGAACAAAAATCCTTTCTACAACTTATCCGTAGATACATTAGTCGAGGGGGTGGCGGTCTTAAACATCAATTTAAGATGTTTGCTGAAATTACTATTCGAAAATAGTGGTATCAACACTTACGAAATTTTTTACATTGAATAAGCAATATTTATCTGATCATGCCGTCAAAAAACCGCACGCAAAACGGTAGAGAACGCTACAGCTTAAAAATGGTCTTAAGCAAGAATTTAAGGTATTTGCTGAAATTACTATTCGAAAATAGTGGTATCAACACTTATGAAAATATTATATTGAATAAGTAACATTTATTCTGTATTTTTAAAAATGTGACACCGTTCTGAACAATGCTACTATAAAAATCACGTGACTGCCTTTTAAAATGACCATTTAATAGAAATAAACCAATTAGTGAAATAATAAATAATATCTCAGCTTGTATTTGAGACAGGAGAATAATTTTTTGAATTTTTGAAAGGGGAATTTTTTTTGCGCCAGGGTGTGCAAGTTTCGAGTTTTACGCCCCTTGGATTCTGAGATGGGGCCCCCTTTTAAAACCCCTGCTACCTTTTATTGCTTAACTTGCGCATCTGGAAACCCTGCCTTTCTCATTCTGGCAACCCATGGGCATGTTAAAACGACAGTTTGAAATAAATGATCATGTTAATTAAATAATAATTAATATCTCCGCACCTAATTTAGACACATAGTCAGGAAATTAACATATTTGAAATCATCGAAAAACCCTACGCATGGTATGGATGCATAAAAATTTAATCTATAAATTTAATAATTTAAAAGTTTTACATTCGTTTTAAAACCTCCACTATAGGATGGCGCCAAGTGTCTGCACCTAAAAAAAAAAAAACATCTGAGCTCGCTTTGAAATGAAGTCAATTTCTGCCTTTCTTTCGAATGAAATAAAAGGATTTTTTTATCGATCGATTTTTAGCGGATTTTTTTTACTTCTACCGAACGTATCGGAATAATTTTTAGAATTTCTGAAAGTAGATTTTTTTTCCAGATATCTGTGGGATTTTCGAGTTTTTCGGCACGGTAGTTTCTGAGATTTGATGCGAGTTGCAAAGCCCCAGTTCACTTTATTGACGCTGTTTCGCATCTGGATGCCTTGCTACTGTGGCAACCCGGAGGAGAATTCGAAATAATCTTCGCAACAAATCGTTGCTGTTTGATTAAAATCAAAGCTTTTGTTGAATTATGAATATTTTCCATTCTTTTAATTGGGGTTTTTAATTGAGAACGTACGTTAATTAAGATTTTTTCGAAATTTTATGATTTTGGCAAGGTTAGGTGGGTATTCAGCTCTATGTAAAAAAAAAAAAAAAAAAAAAAAAAAAAAAAAAAAAAAAAAAAAAAAAAATCAAGTCTGTAATTTAAATAGTTTGCGAGTACGAGTGCTGTGACGGACGGACAGAGACACGAGAATATAAGGGTTTAGTGAGATGAGCGAAACCCTAAAAATAAACTTTTATTAGCTTCCCATAATTTTCGGAAACATTTTCGAGTAGCTTTTACAATTTGTTAATTAGTTCTCTCTACCCGGAAAATCGGTTTTTCGGATGGATCAACTAAACATTTTCCACTGTATAACTGAAATTGTGCATACAATTGTAACATTAAAATGGTAATGTTAATGTTAATGCTGTTAATTCTATATGTTTTTCAGTTAAACATGTTTACTGAACATGAAAATATTTGCTTGAGACCTTATAACATCTGAAAAAATGGTTTTCTGGATTGTAAAAGCTATTCGGAAACGTTTTTGAAAACTACGTGCAGCTAAAAAAAATTATTTTTATAAATTCTACTTTAAATTTCAAAGATAAATTCTTTTGTGAGGTTTCTAAAGATAAAGGAACGCTTTTCGGAATCTTGGGTGACTCAGAAGAGGTTGTAAAGCCCTGGTTCTTTTCAATAGCACTCTGCCAATAGATGCAGATGTCGCACCTATAAATATCCCCCTCTTGCTACAAGACCGATACATTTCGTGTATCATAAAATCTCTAACAACCCAATTGAGCTTGCAATACATCCCACTTCAAATCTCTCCAACTGACAGCCTGAAAATCATATTTTAAACCAAGATCTTAGCTTTACACATTTCGAATATAATAATTCTTATAATACTTGAAATACTCCTCAAGCATTCTCAAGTGCCGCCGGTTATCAAAAACTGTGATTTATATATACCCAAATGCCTGAGGCCGTTTTAAGAGTCTCGGCTGAAACTCAGACAGGCGAAGACCTATTTTCTACGCTCCCTGCGTAGGTCTGTCTTGGTAGCTCAGGGCAGGACGCGGAGATAAAGCTCTCTCCGGACAGTGGAATCAGAGCACGGAGTACTCTAGGCTAGTAACGAGGGCTGCGGAGTCGGTGGGAAAAATGGACGACTCCGACTCCGGGAATTTTAACAGATCCGACTCCACTCTTTCGCTCAAAAATGGGCCGACTCCGACAATGCTGACCTGCTTGTAAAATGGGTGACTCCGACTCCGGGAATTTTCACAGATCTGATTCCGACTCCGACAATGCTGACCTGCTTGTAAAATGGGTGACTCCGACTCCGGGAATTTTCACAGATCTGATTCCGACTCCGACTCTTTCGCTCAAAAATGGGCCCGACTCCGCAGCCGTGCTAGTAACCAACGCGCGTTACTAACAATATTGCGGATAGAGAGCTTAGTTAAACCCTTAGATTGTGAAAAATCAACTTCTCTATTTTAACTTTTCTGAATATTTTTATATAGCTGTACTAGTCCAAGAGCCGACAGCACAAAAACCTATGTTATCAAGTACAAAAAAAAAAAAAAAAAAAAAAAAAAAAAAACTTTATTTTATGGGAGAGTACAAGTGGAGGAATATAATGATCCACGTCTGCCGGAAGTTAAGTGGTGCATAAGCCAAAAATTAGTACCACCAGTGGTTGACTCGTAGGTTTATCATTGTGTTTGTCCTACAAACAAAGATATGAAAACATGGAGGACTGGGAGCAGGAAAACACAATGACAGACCTACGAGTCAACCACTGGTGGTATTAATTTTTGGCTTATGCACCACTTCACTTCCGTCAGACATGGATCATTAGATTCTCATACTTCTACTCTTCCATAAAATAAAGGATTTTTTCTTGTGCTTGATAACACAGGTTTTTTGTGCTGCTGGCTCTTGGACTATACCGTGCTATAAATAAAAGCTTTATGTGGCTATAGACCAGCCTGAATTCCTGCCTTATGACGGTACAAGGTTATTGTACATTTTCGTAAATTAAGAAACATCTTTTTATTTTTTACACTCTGCAAAAAGTAAATTGTTGATTTTACAGTATTATACTGGCAACTGGTTGCCAGTATAATATTGTAAAATGAACAATTATACCGCTAAATAACAATAATAAATCGTAAAATAAACAGTAATGGGCCGCTAAGTAGTAATATATGGTATATTTCTGCATTTTCATTTATAAAACTGTATGCTACTGTTTATTTACGGTTTATTACTATCAATTTTACAGTATAATATTGGCACCCCAGCTGCCAGTATTATACTGTAAAAGCCAGGGCTTAATTTCTAATACAAATAGTACCGGAGCCCTAATATTGTGTAGTACAGTTGAACCCCGTTATAGCTAACCCTGTATATAACGAACTCATGGATATAACGAACGAAAATTTCGGTCCCGCCGCTTTCCTATTGTATTTAATGCTAATTTATCATTTTATAGCAAATCTCCGAAATCTTAAGTATCGGCTATAACGAATTCTTTTATAATTTTTTTCATAATTTTTTTTATAATTTTTTCAGTTAGCCACTGAATTAATTTTCCCGCAGTTGTGAAAACAGCACTTCAACTCTAATTTCACAAGAAAATGTATGCCGATCAGTGAAACACGGTATAAATCAGCGATAAGTATGTTTATTAAAGGGTAGAAACAACTGCATTCTTTCCCTTTTACGATAGCCTCTCAGCAGGTGTGATTAACAACTAAAGCAACAACTAAAAGGTAAAATGAATTTATTTCCATTTGTCTCCATTTTTAGTTAATTTAATTAGTATTGTGTAAGTTTAATGTAATTCTATTTTAGTCAATTTAATTAATTAATGATAATTTTAAATAGACTATCATTTTTTAATACATTGTTATTGAATACACATAGCAACTAATGAGCTATACATTTTGTGATCACTAACATTTTTCTTAACGTTACGGATATAGCGAACCAGCGGATATAGCGAACAAAATATTTGGTCCTTTGGAGTTCGTTATAACGGAGTTCGACTGTACTAACAACTGTTGTCTCCCTCTCCCGTGACTCCAATTTGCATATTTATATTTCATACATCATTTGCAAAATTTAAAGCATTTTTTTTTCTTTAGCAAAATAAAAATTTTAAATATATCTATCAGCATATACTTAGCTGTCAACAATTCAACTTTTTAGTTATCACTCCTTCCGAATAGAAATATTTGCCTAATTTTAATGTTAATTCTCGAAATTAATATGGTAAGGATTATGACTCAGAAATAGTGTTAACACAAAAAAGTAATAGTTTGCCAGCTATGCATTTTTATGACAAAACGGATGAAATTTACAGAAATCAACATTTATATGCTAAAGAATGGAACAATGTTCGTGAATTTCCTATGAAATATACATATCTTAAACTATAATGGATTCCTTCCGCTTAACAATCTTTTCTGTTGAGACCCTGAAAATCAGATTAAATTTTAAAAATTGACACCGCTATGGGAAAGATTCGATGCTTTGATAGAAAAAGAGGAAATACTGTTTGATTGCTTTCTATCAGAATAACAGTACATGACTATTTTATTTACTTACAAATGAAAATGACTTCGTAAATGTGCAGAGCAGAGCATTAAAAGGGGCAGGGTTCATTATACAAAAAAGCGTTATTTCACTGGGCTCCGGAACCCTGTATTTATAAGCTCCGGTGAATTCCTACCAATATTTAGATATTTACTAAAAGCAGAGAAGTACCGGAGCTGAGCTCCGGTGGGCTCCGGCGCAAATTAAGCCCTGGTAAAAGCAACAATTATTTTTTACAGTGCAGTGTGTGATGATGGAAGCCATAAATATCTTGTATATGCGATATGCATATATTAATGTATTTTCATATAATAGAGAAGTAAGATATAATCAGTAAAGTCTTACCACTTGACACGAAATTAAGTGAAGACTGGCGAAGGTTGTCGACGAAAGAAAGTGCACTCCGAGTAAAGATACTGCCTGAGCTAAAACATGTATAGCTCTTAACTTTTCAACATATTTATTTGGAGTACATCTTATAACTGATGCGTGAGTTAATAGAACGCGATTCTTACTTTATAACGTGATAACAATCAAAATTCACACATTCAACAATAACCTGAAAATTCATTGTTGTGAGGTGCTTTTATCACATTGTTGTCCTATTTCTGATGCAAAAACGCTTGTTATTTTAAAGCATTATGCTACAACAATCCTTAATTGTTGTGTCATGATTCTTGTCCTCATATTACTGTAAAGCCCGTGAAAATGGGAAAAAAATATATAACATATCTGTACATAATGGTAAAGACGCCATCGTCACTTCTTGATCATCGTCAGAAAAAAAAAATCCCTGCCAGCTCGGCCTACAGGTCAGGCCCGTAGCCAGGTGGGGGCCCGGCCTGGAAAAAGTTTTCGCTAAGATGGTGTACATTCCCTCGCCCGCCATCTTGGATTTCTCGGCGATTTTTTGTTGACGTTTATCGATAAGGCAACCCCGACGAATGACGTGTTCTGGCAACCCCGTTAAGCCTAAAATGCGCATAAATCTGCTTGGCGACATTTATTACTTGACGAAAAGGGGTTTTCACGCCAAGAAAAAATCCAAGATGGCGGCCGAGTGAATATACAGCATCTGTTCCAAAGTTTTGCCCGACCTAGCGCAAGACTCTGCATTTCGATCAAAACATTAAATTTCCTTTTCCCCACTTTTTGTCCAAAGAATTCCACCTAAATTTCCAATGTTAAAGAAGTTGCCATTGCAGTGTATGAAAGATGATTCTCTGTCAGATCTCTATACTCTGTGTGTGTAAATTTCGTTTTTAGACTGGAAACAAAAGTAGCAAAATTTTCGTCTAATAAACATTTTTTTCTCTCTTTCTTTAACAGATCTGTTGGAGATTGCAGCGTTGTGCATTCCTCGCTTTTTCGCTTTGTAGAAATTATCCCATAGTATTTCAACAACAAATCTGGATTATCTTATATCCCTAAAACTTGCTTTCTTTGTACAATTGTCACCATACTAAATTTATCGTTCAAAGGCGGGGTTGAAACCAAAGGCTTCTGAAATTACAGTGAAAGCCTGCAATATTGTTTCCTTAACTTGAATCTGCTGTACATCACAGTTAGCCTTGTTAGACTTGTTTCATGGAAACTTGGGCTGATTACAATAAACGGCAAATGTCATGCATAAAGGATTTTTCTCTCTCTTTTGTTATGGTTACTTGTTTGCTTTGGGAAGAGGATTCTTCTAAAAACTCAATACGCTCTTTGATGCTTTTGCATGTATTTCGACATTGCATTTGCTTTTCCATGTATTTCGCTTTAAATGAATTTTATATGACATAACATAAGTAACTTTTCATTTTAAAGTTAAAAGAATCTTCAAAGAATGAAATAATATCAATCAATAATAAATAAAGGGATAAAAGGAAAAATGTAACGATATGATTTAATTAACTATACTTCGAATTTACAATAAAATGTTTAAAGGGATTTACATGCAGATTTTAATATTACACTATATAGCCATTAATCACCGGACACTTTCAATTTTAGACATTTTGTCTAATATTTAAAGATATACTTGTTGGATTTTCCTTTAACTTCAGGATTATGAAGAATATGTTTGACTTCAAAATTATCAACGGCGATTTGATCAGAAAGACAATGATGGGTCCAACAAAAAATCAAAGAACAATAATAATATTCGGGACCACCGTGTAAAATAAAATGCACGAACTGATCTATCTCTATAGCTCACGAATATGTGGATATTGTACAGTATGTGTATTCATTTGTGTAAGAATAGCACGTATATTCATGGAAATATCTCGTTTTGTTTTTGTTTTTAAGTTAAAAAAATTCTTGCCTTTTTTTTTTTTTTTTTTTTTTTTTTTTTTTTTTTTTTTATCATGCAGGGTTTTCAACCAAATTTAATGGCAGTTTTAGAAAATTTGACAAAATATAGTAAAAATAATATAGTGCAATTAGAATATAAATATATTAAACATTTGATGAAATATGAGCAGTTGTCTGAAATATTTTTTATATGCGCATGCTCGCACGACAAAAAGTGTATGTTTTTTTCATAATTTAATAGTCAACTCTATGTAGCAATTGATAAAAAAAAAAGCAGTCAAATATAGTGAAAATTCAAAAAGGTATCGGTGATAGAGTAAGCTGATTTTTAGTTGCTCTCTAAAAGCTGCTGACTGATGACGGTTGACTCGTAGGTTTATCATTGTGTTTGTCCTGAAAACATGGAGGATAATTGTAGGACAAACACAATGATAAACCTACGAGTCAACCACTGGTGGTATTAATTTTTGGCTTATGCAGCACTTCACTTCCAGCAGACATGGATCATTAGATTCCCCTACTTCTACTCTTTAATAAAATAAAGGTTTTTTTCTTGTGCTTGATAACATAGGTTTTTGTACTGTCGGCTCTTGGACTATTAGTACTTAAATATTCTATCAATTGACTCTCTTTCGTTCACTGGAACACCTACCGCCTGTGATGTGAAATTGTGTCCTTTCCTCTGAAATATTCTTTAAAATGTTTAAGCGATTATTTTACTAAATAAAGAGGTAATGTGAAATGTTTTCTAAAAGTTAGTTTTTACAATTTTACAATGGGACGATCTAGATTAAATTTGACATCCTTGTGATTGTGGCGACTGCGGCCCTGTGTTTGAGCAGAGTCGAACCGCCCCGGAAATTTTTACCGATTTCGAGGAATACATAGTAACTCCTGAAACTCCACTTGTAAGTAAGTAAGTAAGCACCCACCCTGGGAACCCGCTTTTGGCTTATGGTTGGGTGTAACCCCCAAGCCCAGGGTAGGGAAAAGTTTTACTACCTGCGGAACCCTTTGAAAACAAATAAGTTTTAAGATTAATTATAACTATTCTAAATATTGTTATGTACAAACGAGGGTTTATAGATTACCCACAACTTTTTAAAGTTAAGTGTTCATA
Source organism: Maratus speciosus (assembly GCA_963932465.1). NCBI lineage: Eukaryota > Metazoa > Arthropoda > Arachnida > Araneae > Salticidae > Maratus > Maratus speciosus. The sequence continues at coordinate 444,326,111 of OZ010792.1, read as the reverse complement.
TAAGTTCATGTATAAGTTCATACACCTTGTAGTTATAACTAGTCCCATCAAAACCAGCCACCACCACCAAGGCCACTAGTGCCTGGACTGGAAATGTCATTCCTGTATTTAATCTGATTCATAAAGGTGGGGCATTGTGTTGAGTTCGCTGTGTGTTTATAATAATTTGGTAAGTTTATACAATTTGCACAGTTTCTGAGATCCTGTTTGTTTATATTCGTGCAACTAGTGGTCTGATGACCCATCGCACAGAATGCGCATATTGAATTTCTCCTGCAGTTACTTTCGGAGTGTCCGTACAATTGACAGTTCGCACACCTGATGATTGGCCTGTAAGGATGAATCCTGCAGTTTCGTAATCCCACATTTATAAGTTCCATGCTCAAAAGTGTGTCTGAAGTTGTCTTGTCTACCTCGAGGAGCAGTTGATAATATCTTGACGAAGTTTTTTGTATTACTTTTTGAATCTGGATGTATGAACTTTTCTTTATGTTTGGATGTTGCTTTATTTGATTTATAAGATATTCTCCCTGTGTATCTTTTGGAATACCTATAATGATAATTCTTTTAGTGTTATGTTTTCTGTATTGTATTTCCGTGATACTTTTTATATCTTCTATTTTTTCTATATGTTGATATATTTCTAGTAACTGCGATTCTTGTTGGGTTTTTATAATTATAGCTTTTCTGTTTTTAGATGTTCTGCTATAGAATAATGGCAAATGTTCTAATTGCAATAATTTTGCAGTAATTATTCCTTGGATTTCTGATATTTTTGATCCTTCAAGACCCTTTATGAGAATTGCTGCTTCTGTATAATTGTCCTGTTCCCTTATGGAATTATCTGTTGTTATTTCTTCTCTATAGCTATTGGTTATTTTTAATGTTGTTTCTTCTAACAGTTTTTCCAATCTATAAAGCTTTTCTTCAATCCGTTTAAGTTCTGTTTCTTTTGTTAGGCTTATACTATGCTGCTCCTCCTGGGAGTAATATTCACTTTTTGTATCCTGTATTTCCCCGAGTTCCGAGGTTACATCATTCTTGTCTTCTCGCAGATGTGTCTCATTACTAACTTGCTCGTTTATTTTGTCTTCTTTTGAGTTTTTGGTTGTTTGAGTATATTTTTCTTTAATTTTTGGATGGTTTGTTATTGTTTCTTTATTATGAAGCTGCTTCTTATTAGTCTTATTTTTTTGTAGTTGTTGTAATTCTTTGTGTAGATTGTCAATTTTTGTAGATTTATTTGTTATTTCATTCTGTTTTTCTGTTAATTTTTCTTCTAATTTAATTAGTTTTTCTAGTATTATAGAGTTAGTTTCTTTTTCTTTTTCATATCTATTTTGCAGTACATTCATTTTGACAGTGCATTAGTTTTAGTTCAACCGTTGTGAATTTTAGATGCTAATCAGTCTTTGGTTGGTTGGTTGATTGATTTTTGTCGGCCGATTATCTACACTAGGGATATAGGTCCGAGGGGGGAGTGTCCTTTGTTGGGGTCTTTCTAAGGGAACCTAACCCGTATTTACGCATGGAAGTCCATGGCTCGAAGAAAACCACGAAAACTCTGAACGATTAGGCCGACGGGCGCGATTGGGTTCGAACCCAGCACTTCCCGTCTACCAGTTTCAAGAGTAGAACCTCTTAGCCACTGGTGGGGCAATCAGTCTTTGGAGACAGTGTAAAAGAAAAGGGGATTCTCTTTTTAAAAGTTATATATTTGGAAAACGTGTGTGCTTGCGAACGGATTACTTTAGCTGTAACTACAAGTTATATTTGAAAATAGGGACATCCGTTAATTTATGTATAAGAAGCATAGACTAGAACAGAAAACAGAGAGTCCTGCACCTAAATCATATGTAAGACATCCTCATTATTTGTTTTATTGACTTAATTCGTTTTTCTTTTTATTATCTGTTTACTGTGGAATGTAAATATAATGAACCGTCATTTAATAAATTGTACCTGAATGTATTATTAATATAAACGGCCATAAAACATGCATATATTTAAATTATTTATTTAAAAGAAAAACAACTTATTTACGTTATGTCAATATTTTAATTAACTTTAATATATTTTTATTATGTCTCTGAAGAAACTTTATAAAAATTTCATCCTGACTTTAGAAATAATATTTTAAATGAAAAAAAAAATACCCTAAAATCGCAGTACGTATTTTTGAAGAACTACGAATAAGAGAATAGAAAAAAACGAAGAAATAAAAACCACCCCTGGAAAAGCCTTTGCCCTACCTGGAAGAGCCTGCTTTAGAGACACGGACGGTTTGGACATACATAATGATAGAGGCGGCGTACGCTATGTACCATAGGCTTTTAAAGTCCAGATAGCAACTTTTAATGATATATATGTGTAATGCAATCCCCAGTAGCAGTATAAAAGCATTAAACGTTAAATTGTTAAAAACAGACTAATTTAATTATAATTAATCACATAAATACTATGGGATTCGAGGCTAGTTTGCATTGAGCGATCTCTCAAAGTGTCTCCCGTGTCTTTAAAAGTTAATTAAAAACCTATCTGGAAAAACTTGGCACGGACCAAGGCGCCCAACAAACACATAACTTGTGGGCCACTGAAGGGAACGTTAGCCTTGGCCCAACGTGTTTGATATCGGCCCGCTATCGTTGGCCGTGACGGCATCGTAAAAAATGTGTCACGCCGGACATAATACGGCCGGAAGAAAATTGGCCGAAAATACAAGAAGTTGCCCACAAATGCGCCATTAACGGTCATCTAAAACTGATATTTAGCCGCAAACGGGCCACAATTATACATTTAATGTCATTTATGAATAAAAGCTTGCCGCCGCTATGCCATCAATGGGCATCATTAATGAATGCAAGCCGGAAGGTAACCACATTTATGCCATCAATGGGCATCATTAATGTATGCAAGCCGGAAGCTAGACACATTCATGCCACTATTGGTTATCATGAATAAAAAATACCCTGAATGTGGCCAGAATCATACTGTTTCAGCCCTTTCCCCCACACCACAACAATTCAGTAAATGAGGCCTTTTTCTGTTTTTGTCAGAACCAAAAAATTTTCTTTTAAAAAAATATTTTGATAAAAATTAAAATCTAAATTTACTGGTTTTGAATGTTTATCTAAAAATAGTTTAAATATACTATGTAAAATTTAGAAAAGGTCTAGGATTTTTTTTTTTTTTTTTATATACCAGCATGATTTTTATACATGTTTTACTTAACATGTTTCTTTCATTTTATCTGATTTTTACACATTGGGAAGCCTGTACCAGTATATGCTTATTTATTAAAACCTTATTAAATCATAATCTGAGAAACAATAACTATTTTTGCATCATTTAAATATTTTTTAATTTTACATTAAATTTTTCTCTCACAGCTTAAAAAGCTATTTCACTCACGTGAAAACACCCGCTTGCTAATGTTAAACATAAGGGGGGGGGGGGGGGGGCTTGTTTTTAATATCTCGTAAGAATTTCAATATTTTTGAATATTTTTTTGCTTTGGATAGCTGAGATCGATCTCTAGAAATACTTTTTTCGATTTTGTTTACAGTTTTCTTTTTTTAACATACTTTGTTTCCGAAAATCAAAGTATCCTAGTAAAAAAAAACCTGTAAACAAAATCGAAAAAAATAAACAGGTTCTTTGTAGAGATCGACCTCAGCTATCCAATGCAATATATATATTTAAAATTATTGAAATGCGAAAGAGATATTTAAAAAAAAAATTTCCATAGGATTATCATTAGCGAGCGGGTGTTTTCGCTTGAGTAAAGTAGCAACAGTAGTCTAACTTTACAACAATATACATTACATTACAACATGGTTTATTAGTGAGAAATTGCAGACTCAGGCATCGTACGGAGTAGCTCAGTGGTTAGAGCAGCAGTCTTGTATACTGTGGTCCCGGGTTCGATTCCTGGCTCTGGCTAATTTTTCACTCCAGTTGGGTTTATTGTATTTATTGTTTGTATGTCTGTATAATATTTATATATACCTTTAACTGTTGAATGCAGGCGTTATTATGTGTGTATGTGTGTTTTAATATATATTGTAGTATGAGTGTTTTATTATAATTATCGTAGATCGATGTAATAGTAAAATCTATTCATCGTTGTCCTGTCATTCTAGTCTGTCGTATAGATGGCTGGTGACTTCCCCAACATGGTTTATTAGTGAGAAATTGCAGACTCAGGCATCGGCCGGAGTAGCTCAGTGGTTAGAGCAGTAGTCTTGTATACTGTGGTCCCGGGTTCGATTCCTGGCTCTGGCTAATTTTTCACTCCAGTTGGGTTTATTGTATTTATTCTTTATATGTCTGTATAATATTTATATATACCTTTAATAGTTTAATCGTTTCAAAATACCTGAAAAGTACTTGCAGTAAATTTAAATGTTATCATTATTTTAACGATTTTATCTAAATTTTATTATTTTTTTTAACTTTATTCTGTTGCTTAATTATTAAATTATGTAGACTAGTCGAAATTTCACAGGTATTTAACTAATATACGAAAAAACTGTATATTTTATTTTTAACAATAAGAATAAATTTAAATTAAACTATCAAGCTTTCATAATATTCTTTATCACATGATCGGGAAATGGCAATCATTACTGCGAAAAACGATATAATTCTAAACTTTGAGGAAAATAAATTAAAAAATACCCTCACTATTTCGTAATTTACGCAAAATTTTTATATGATAAAGGCAATATATATTAGATATTATACTACGTTTTCTAAAATTACAATATGTTTTAAAAATACTTGTGATTTCAAAAAACTAACACATTTTTATAGTTTTCTGTCAAACAAACGTAAAAATATAAAATAATGCAAAAAAGATTATAATTTAATAAATTAATTTCTTTAATAAATAAACATGAACTAAGCTTACCAATATTTTAACAAATAATTACTGTCAACTAAACATTCACAGCAACACTTTTTCTATGACCATCAAGAAGACCGCGGGAGAATTGAAAGGAGGCTGATTTTTCCTGTAACACCAAATGTCCTTGAATATGGAAATGCAAGCACGGTTTTTCTTTCGGGGGAGGGAGGGAAAAGAATATTATAGATTCTAAAAGGTTATCTGCTTTTAACAGTTACAAATGTAAGCAAATGTTATAACATTTACTTATAACAGATATACAAAGAAATTATGCATTTCTTCATAAAACCAAAGAATTATAATTATAATTCTTTGGTTTTATGAAGAAATGCATAATTCTAATAGCTAAAAAACGCTCTTTTTTCCTCAATCATAAGTTTTTTCTTTTGTTTATTTATTTATATATTTTTTTTTCTGCAAGAGGGAAAAAAATCGATAAAATTTCAACAAGGGGAAAGGTGCAGTAGAGTTTTCAAGTTCATTTTCTATTTATTTATAAAATATGCTTCATCATATTCATCCGGCGGTTTTTCGAGGTTCTTGGGAGACAATAAATCATCAAGTTTACTAATCTTATCGTCAGTTCCCATAAGTTCTAAATCATATCCCTCTATTTTCAATCTATTTTATAGTTATCTAGTATCTATCACCTATCGATTTAATATCTATCTAGCATCTATTACCTAATTATCTTCTGTATCATCTATTACCAGGGGCGGACTGGCCCACCCCGCTACCCCGCGATCGCGGGGTGGGCCAAACGGTTGTAGTGGGCCAAAAAAATACATTTCTTAAGCTTTTTTCTAATCAATAATAAAAAAAAATATATGAAATTCAATTTTTCTTGGTAGCAGGGTGGGCCAAACGGGTGTAGTGGGCCAAAAAAAATCCATTTTTGTAGTTTTTTCTTTTTAATAAAGCAAAACAAAAAAATTAAGAAACTCAAATTTTCCGTTCCTTTTTTTTCCGTGAAGCATTTCCCTCCCCTTTTTTTGATCGGATAAGTCTGAATTTCTACTTTCCCTCTCCCATCAGAATTTTTTGTCAGATCTGAGCAAATTACTCATTTTGTATAGAAGCCGAGAGATAGGTGATAAAGTGAAAAGCATATACCGCTCATCCGCAAGAAAAGTGACACATCTCGACAAAAGTAAATTTCACAGGAGAGGCAAAAGAAAATTTGCATGATTTTACTGTAACATGGAATTGTAGCACTTTGCTCCCCATGTATGAATAAAAACGAGCATAAAAGCATAAAAGTCCTTCCGGCCAGTGCCGGGAGGAAGAGGTAGCTTTCATATTCCTTATTTTTAAAAAGCCAACTTATATTATTCAAACACACGAAGCTCAATTAAGTGGAAACCGAATGTAGGAGATTCAATACTAATTTTTATCAATACTAAATCATTATGAATGGAATTTCGCGAAATTAGTCAGCTTTATCCAAGCTGCTTTTATTTAAAGTCACTTATATTTGGCTGCCAAATTCGGCGATTTCTTAAAGTGCCTGCCATTTTAAGATAACATGGTGGATGAGGCTAACCAGTGAACTTGGTCGAGACCTTAGTAATTGCTGTGCACATGCTCACTCACATCGGAATCGGTTGATATATACGAGTGCTGTCGCAGGCAAAAAATCAGATTTTTCAAAATGTCACCCACATTAGAAATTGAAACTGCTATATCTGAGCCATTTTTTAAGATAAAGACAAACAAAAAATGCTCCTGAATCCTTATATCAAGGTCAAATACTTAAGAAAGAAACCTTTTTCAATTTCTAATTTTTTTGCACCTCACTTTAAATATATTATTTTTTAATTTAATGGCCGCCATTTTGAAACAAGAAGGCTGATGAAGCTGGCCAGCGAACTTGGTCGAGATATTGATGTATACTATCCACATGCCTTCTTCCATCGAAATAGGCGAATACGTGTGGTATCGCGTGACAAATACAAGATCGTTTCAAAGTGTTAGCCATGATAGAAATTCAAAGTGCTATAATTCAACCACTTTTTAAGATATAAACAAAAGAACAAATTTTCAGAAACAAAAACTGCTCCAGAATCTTTGTATCAAGGCCAAACACATAAAAAAAAATCTTTTTCATTTTCCAATTTTTTAATACCTCATTTTAAATTTTAAATTACATTTAAAAAAAAATGGCAACCCTTTTGAAACAAGATGGCGAATGAAGCTGGCCAACGAACTCGGTCGAGATATTGGTATGTACTATGTACAGACCAAGTTACATTCAAATCGGTTCATAAATACGCCTGTTATCGCGTGACAAAAATCAGGTCGTTTTAAAATGTCAGCCACAACAGAAATTCAAAATGTTATAACTCAGCCATTTTTTTAGATGTAGACGAAACAAAACCTGTTCCGGAATCTTTGTATTAAGGTCAAACACATACAAAAAAAAATCTTTTTCATTTTCCAATTTTTTGGTATCTCATTTTAAATTTAATTTTTTTTTAATTTTTTTAAATGGCCACCATTTTGAAACAAGATGGCGAATGAAGCTGGTCAACGAACTCGGTTGAGTTATTTGTGTGTACTATGTACACACCAAGGTACATCCAAATCGGTTCATAAATACGTCTGTTATCACGTGGCAAAAATCAGGACGTTTCAAAATGTCAGCCACGCTAGTAATTCAAAATGCTATAACTCAGCCATTTTTTAAGATATAGACGAAACAAAAACTGCTCCCGAATTTTTTTATCAAGGTCAAACACATAAGAAAAAAATATTTTTTCAATTTTCAATTTTTTGCTACCACATTTCAAATTTAAATTTTTCTTAAAATTTTAAATGGCCGCCATTTTTAAACAAGATGGCGGATGAAGCTGGTCAACGAACTCGTTCGAGACATTGGTCTGTACTATGTATAAACGAAGTTACATCGAAATCGGTTCATAAATACGCCTTTTATCGCGTGACAAAATTCAGGACGTTTCAAAATGTCAGCTTCGCTAGAAATTCAAAATGCTATAACTCAGCCATTTTTTAAGATATAGACGAAACAAAAACTGCTACGGAGTCTTTGTATAAAGGTCAAATACATCAGAAAAAAATATTTTTCCATTTTCAATTTTTTGGTACCTCATTTCAAATTTTAAAATTTTTAAAAAATTTTAAATGGCTGCCATTTTGAAACAAAATGGCGGATGAAGCTGGCCAACGAACTCGGTCGAGACATTGGTATCTACTATGGACTATGTACACACCGAATTACATCCAAATCGGTTCATAAATACGAGAGTTACAGTGTGACATAGGTCAGATATATATATATATATATATATTTTTTTTTTTTTTTTTTGAACGGAGGGTGGTTTCGGGGTCTGGGGGTCATGATCGATGAAAATATACCAAAATTTTTTGAAATCGCTTTCCTCCGAACGGCTGCAATAGGTAGCTTTTTGTAAAGAAAGCTACCTAATAAAACCCTTAAGAATGAAGACATAGTATGAGGTTATAGGGTTGGGTAATTTTTCCTCCCCTCATAATCCATCCCTCTTCTGTGGTCACAAATGAACATATAGCGTAATAAATTGATTTTCTCTATAAGTACACCTATGAAACTGCTTGTATAGCAAGACGCACATAATGAGAGACCTATTATATATATAATGGCGCAAAGCGTATAACGCTTCCGGAGTGAACTCATCCGGATCTTGATAATCTTTCGTTAAAATCATCCATTTTATTTCGACCATTTTAGGCTTAAGCATTCCGATGCCATATTATAAGTCGAACAACTGCCTTATTTAATCTACGTTGTATAACATCTATCCTTCTTCCGGTTTTTAATACCTTCAAAAACTATAAATTCATCATATATATTAAAACACAAAAGTAAAGTTTTAAGTAGACCCATTTCGGGACAGAAGGAGTTCTCGGTGGCTGAGCAGGGCAGCAGTTAAAAAGCGGCAGTTCTAAAGCAGCAGTTTAAAGCGCCGATATTTTGTAGTGGATAGCAGGTTCGTACCCAGCGCCCGGCAAAAGGATTTCTGTAATATTTTTCGCGATAAGTTATTTCAATAATGATATATTTTATTAGGAGGAGAAGTTATATGATTTTTATTTTATTATTATTATTATTTGAATGCTTTATAATTAAATAAAATTTAACGCTAAACAATGTTTAAAATAACAATAATAATAGTTTTATATTTAAAATATTTAAGCTAAAATATTTTTAATGCAATTATCAATTAAATAAATTGAGCTGATCTACAATTTTTGTTATATCTTCTGAAAATTATCAAGTATATATGTGTATGTGTGTCAGAAAGGAAAGTTTGCCTTTCTTTTCCTTAAAAAAAGAAAACGGAAAGAAAGATATTCATATAAGAACTATTAAAAAATTACCTTGATATCCATTGTTTAATATTTAAAAAATGTATAAAAATGTGAAATAAAATTCAAGTAATAAAAATGTCACAAAGTTTCAAATTTGGTCTTTTAGAGAATGAGACAGATAAAAATAAAATTCATGGCAGCTTTCAATGGTCATGTAGTTAAAAAATCATAATAAATAAATAAAAATAAATACTCTTATTTTTTCGAAAACATGAGACCATAGAAATAAAAATAAACGCTCTACCCACTATTTTTAGTTAAATTTTATGTTAAAAGAAGCATAATTGGTTGAAAATTATAAAGTTAAAATTCTGTGACTTCATTGGGTAGGTTTGGCTGACTGTACTATCTATCGCTTTAAAGAAATAGGAATCATGCAATATAGAAAATTGTCACAATTTCAATAATTAATTTAAAAGCAATTAATTAAAAATTCAACAATTTTTCTAATGAAACATTCAAGCTATTTACCGTCAAATCTTGACGGGTACCATCTAGTTAGTGGAATAAAACGCAAAATGAATTTTTGCGAGATGTGTCACTTTTCTTGCGGGTGAGCGATATTGTCAGTGAAGGGTGGAAAGTTGTTCGGTGGGATGCGTCTACCTGCGGACACTTGCGCAGTAACAAAAGGTAGGCAAGGATTAGCTTACATATCTAGGAATAATCTACAGATCAAGGATCTCGGGAGGCATGGATTAGCTTATCGAGAAATACGAGAGGAGGTAGCGGCAGACTTGAATAATAGAAACGTTAAACAATAAACACGGCAATTTAAAATAATTATGTAAAAATAATAAAATTTTGCATGGTTATGTAGCACAAGCTATGTAGAGAAGTCAAGAAAGAGGATCTTGAGAAAGTATGATGAAGGCTAGAATAGATTAAAAGGAAGAACAAAATGAAAATCCTAAACGGCATTAAAGAGGTTCGTTGATTACATTCCTGTCCAAGTAATTTATAAATCAGTTAATTGCTTATCTCTCCATTCAGATCCAAATAAACATTGCCGAAGATGCAAAACAGTCAGGTCCATTCAGTATTGAAGTAAATTTCACAAAAGATATATCGGTAATGGAGCAGTTGGCACTTTGTGTTCGTTATGTGCAGCGTGGTAAAGGGAAGGTTAGTTTTTAAAATTGGTTGATGCCCCCAAAACAACAGGGAAAGCCTTCTATCTCTAAGTAAAAAAAGAAGTTAAAGTTTAAACTCCCTTCTTCACAAATAGTTGGCACTTCTTTTGATGGTGCAGCAAATATGAGTAGGAGACATGAAGGTCTGCAGGCACAACTGAAAAGGACAATATCCAAATATACAGCATGTTCATTGATATGCACATGTGCTTAATTTGTTCCGGTAGATGCAATAGAATGTTGTAAATTGACAACGGACTTATTGGCCTTAGTGTAAGCTACAACCGTGTTTAGCTCAGAGTGATATGAGCGAATGAAAGCATGGACTTCAGTGAATAAGGAGTCTGTAGGTGGAAATAATCTTCTTTGCCGATTAAAAGAAGTAAGAACTACTAATTGGTGGATTAAGGATCGAGCACTTAATAGCATGTTAGGCGAGTCTTCGAAATCTTTTGAAGATCAATATAAGTTTTTAACATTGCTTAAGTGCCTACAAGGTATCACCGAAATGAACGATTTCCCGTCACATGTATCTTTTTGCGGCAAGATCACCGATTGATAATTGGTGTTAGTTTCAGCAGATATTAATAGCAACCATTTTAAGCGACCTATTCAATATATCTACGTCCATATCGAAGTATCTGCATAGATAAGCGGCCTGGGCTACTTAACTCCTGCTAACAAAATCCAAACCCTGAAATCCAATCTGCTGCATAAAAGACATAATTTTGATATTGTTATGAAAAATACTTCTGAATTTGCGGAACATCTACGTAAGCAACTAATAGAAAAGGAGTACACTATTGAAATTGAGAGTTTCCTACCGGAAAAGAGAATATATAGCGAAACATCGATGTGGTGAATATTCTCACGATAAGGCAAAACAGGGCCGAAACTAGCTTTTTTTGAACCCGGAGCAAGCATGGATTTTGGCGCCCCCCGTCTTCCGCAAAGTATATTTACAAAGAGAATTTTACTAATTTTCTAATAGCCGACTTATTTTAAAATTTAAAATATGTAATACTGAACTACGTAATCTACAATGGCGGATCCAAGGGGGAGGTCACGGGGGTCATGACTCCCCTCTGAACACCAACAAAAATATTCTAAAGATCATTTTAAAAATGAAATATATAGTTAGAGCCCCGATTATCCGAGTCCTGCTTAACCGAGTTTCCGCTTTAACGGAGTTATTTTCTTCTGATGGACTGATGGCTTCTATTATTATGTAACAGCCATTATAAATAAAGTGTTAGGTGAAGATGAAAGAGCAGTCGTAAAAAGTTAGAACTCTGATTTTCTGATCAGAATGGGAAAAAAAATTTTTTTGACAAAAAAAAAAAAAAAAAAAAAAAAAAAAAATTATGGCCATTTTTTTCCCTTCCCATTCTGACCAGAAAATCAGAGTTCTAACTTTTTACGACTACTCTTTCATCTCCACCCACCACTTCATTTATAATGACTGTTTCATAATAATAGAAGCCATCAGTCCATCAGAAGAAAATGATACATTCCAAAGGTATAATCCTTCATTTGGCGCCCCTTCGTTCTGGCGCACGGGGCACATGCCCCCTTTGCCCCCCCCCCACCCCTTAGTTTCGGCCTTGAGGCAAAAAGTATTATCGGATCACCATCAAAAGTATTTAAGATAAACGTTTATAATGTCATCTTAGACACAGCTTTTCACCTGTTGAATACAAGATTTACTGGAAATGACTTAACTATGAAAGACATTGGGTGGTTCGATCTTGGCCGCTTCAGTGATGTGAAAGGAACTTGCTGAAGAAGCTCTTAGTGCTCTGTCTGGCTTGGCGAAAGTCATGAAAGACTATGCCAGAAAATAGTTGCCGCAATTTTTTTGGCACTATACTGATTATAATCCGTCGCTATTGCAGCAACAATCTCGACGTAGCGAGCTGTACGCCTCTTACAGCAAAAAAAAACAAAAAAAACGAGCGATTCAGAAGAACTCATTAAAGAGGATGAGGATTGCTGTAAAGTCAATAATAAATGTAAAAAATGCCTAGCTTGTGTATCAGAATTATTGTGCGAGTTCAATGCCTACGGTCGTATTTATTCAAAACAAAGATGCAACTAATTAGTGTCGAACATGTAAGCGTACATGTGTGTATGGGCGGAGCGAGTAGAAAAACAGGCTTTATAAGTGAGTGTGGCAATTTTCACGTTTTGTTCGCTCACACATCTCGCCGAATATCTCAGTGTTTTTTTTGTTACATACAGTGGAATTCAAAAGCAAACATTAAAAATGAGTAACCACCAAAGTTTGAATGATGGAATGAGGTGGCGAATATCGGGGAGACTGGAAACAAGGCAGTCTCAAGTGCAGATTCCTGGAGACTTCAATGTAACCCACAACGTCGTATCGAACTTATGGAAACAGTTTAAGGATACTAGATCTACAGAGAGAAAGCCTGGACAAGGTCGTCCAAGAATCACGACGGCCAATGAAGATCGCTATTTATCTATTACAGCTAGGGGTAACAGGAGTGCAGCATCTTCCCAGGTCTCTCATGATCTTTATGCGGCTACAGGAAGCAGAGTTTTAAGGTTTACTGTTTGCAGAAGACTACATGACAGAGGGCTGTTTGCAATAAGACCTTCTGCTTGCGCCAGCTCACTTCTGCACGCGGGAAAACCCATTTATCATGATGCATAGATAATCAACTTTGGACCAGGGATCATTTGACTGTTTTATTCACTGATAAGTCTCTCGGTTTAGCCTAAACACTAATCATCGATGTACTTTCATCTGGAAAAACCAGGCATCCAATACCTGCCTCCTAACGTCCGAGAAAGAGACCACTATGACAGCGGAGGTTTGATGGTCTGGGCAGGCATAATGTTGAATGAGCGCACAAACCCCTCCCTGTGTTTGGCAAAGCCTCTGTGACTGGTCTGAGGGGCAGTGTTGATATCTTTGTACCCTATGTTCGCCTCATGTATTTCAGGAAAGCAGTTGGCCCTGATTTCATTTTAATGGACTACAACACGCGCCCAGATAGAGCTCATCTGGTCGAAAAATTTCTGGAAAGTGAGGATATTCACTTGATGGATTGGTCCGCCAGATTTACAGACCTAAACCCTATAGAGCATGTCTAGGACACTCCGGGGAAAACAATTAGAACTCGCTTTCCATCTTCCAGAACCACCGAGTGCCTGACAACAGAGTTGCTGGAGGAGTGAAACCAACTGCCACAGGGACTCATAAGCTGCCTGATTTGCAGTATGAATTCACGTTGTGGGAGCTGTATAACTGTAAGAGGGGAACATACCCATATTAACCCATTTTTTGATTCAATATTGTAAGCTCTGTTTTATACCTTCTGACGCTGACGAGTCTTACGCGAGAACTGTTGAATGATTATTTTTTTGCATGTTATCAAACTACGTACATAGCCTAATTTCATTCAAATCTACCCAGTAGCTCTAGAGATAATCAACCAAATTACGATTATGATAAGATAATAGATGGAGGTGCCCCAAATTCAAAAGAATTGTCCATATATCTGACATTTTAATTAGTTAATAATGAGGGTATAAAACAAACTATTCAATTTTCAGGTATATATTGGTATTATAAACAAACATTAATCAATGATGTATAAAGGGTAGTCAGTATTCAAACATTTGAACTATGGAGTTTTCGATTGGTGGGCCAACGCATAAATCTAGCGGGGTGGGCCAAACCATGCCAGTCCGCCCCTGGGCGTCACTGACTTTTATAATGTCCCAACCTCACTCCATAACAATTAAAATCCCCACTATTTGGTATGCCAGTTTGGTTTACATATACAAATAAAACTGTTCACAGTTTTTTGAAACTAAATATAATTGGAAAAGTTAAAGGTAGTTAAGTTTAGAAACAGGATGTAAAAATGCTGAAAATTTCATAAAATTTTGAAAATATTTTTTTTTTCTTACCTTTATATTCAAATACCATAACATTCGCGAGGGTTAGGTTCAAGGAAACCTCCCCGAATGTTGAGACTATACATAAAAGGGGTTACGTTTTATAATTTTTTTTAATGGAGAAAAGCAATTGAAACATAAAAATATAATTAAGCATTAAAAAGTAGATTCTGTAAATAAATTTGAATAATTATAAACATATTCTACAAAATTTAGTAGCTAGTTGATGTCCGAAAATAAAATATTGTTACACGATTGTTCTGAATAACAGAGTTTTCGTTTATGAATCTCTATATAAGGAAAAGTTGCGGTCTCGATTTCCCTTTTAAATTTAAGACTCCTCACCAATTAAGGGGGCTGATCACTCAGCTTTTGATTTCCCCTCACTAAAGTAAAGTCTACGGGCATTGGATGCATTCGTCTATTTAAAATATCTCCTCGGGAAATTAATATTTTTAACTTCTATCTTTTGTATACACTTCCTAAACGATGTCTCTTTTTTTCTTAGTTCTCAAAATATTTCTTAAGTATAGACTTTATTTTATAGGAAGTGTTAAAATCTTACTCACAGTTCTCCGGCTTTTAACACATAAAATATTAAGTTCAGCATAGATTTCAGAAATATTTTGAAAACTAAGAAAAAAAGAGACATCCTTTAAGAAGAGTACACAGAAAGAAGATGCTAAAAATATGAATTTCCCGAGAACATGCTTTAAATATACGAGTGCATCAAAAGTCCATAGACTTAACATATAGGAGGAAAATTCTGAAGCTGAATGATCAGCCCCCTTAAGGATAGCATTCTACTGCTTTCTCAGCAAGTGTTGTTGAAGCTTTAAAATTTCCCATACAATTTTTGAAGAAAAAGATTAACTTGCAATAAAAATTTTGAATTTTAGAAAATTTAGGATTTGTTTATTTTTAGCATCAAGTCATATTTCGAGTTTCTCGGAATTATTGATCTATATTTTGCCTCAATACAAGGGTTGAAATTCTCAGAACGTAGGCTATACACTGCAATACTAATGTCAAATAGTTTAAGGATTTGGTAAAACAAAGCGAGTTTACTTTGTAAAAAAATATTCTTTATAAAACAAAATTCGCGAATAACGAAGTTAAGTAATAACGCGAATAACCAAGTTCGCGAATGTTGAAATGTTCCTCATTTTAAGTAGATTTCCTATGAAATACTACCTATTGGGATCGTTTCTATGTTGGAATTTCTGAAAATTTTTTGCAGATCTACACCGATAATGACCCCTAGAACCTAAAACCACCCTCAGTAAATAACTTTATCTATCTATCTATCTGTATATATTACATTAATTAAACATAACCTACCACCGTCAATTATTATGAATTAAAGCTGTAAGTATTAAAAGAAAAAAAAAAAAAATATTATAAGAATTATTATGGAAGAAAAAAGAAAAAAGTGGACACCGACAAAAATTGAAAAGCTTATACATTGAATTACGTTATCAAGGGCACAGAATTCAATGATATAAGCAAAATGGTTGTTTTCTGTGGGAAAAATAAGCTAAAGCTAAAATTAATTTTCCCCTGTGCCCAAACAACCACAAAAATCAAGTGAATTGATTAAAAATGAAAGCAGAATAGAAACAAATAATATGAAATGGAAGAATCAATAAAACGTATTTAAATATTTATAGGATATAAAATATAAATAATAAACACCATACCGATTGAAATTTCAGTATTTTACAAAAATCCATGTGCACATGTCAACCAGTATATCAAAAAGATTAAGGTGAATAAAACAGTTAAGAAATCACAGTAAATGATACCAAAGTATGCAGTTAATACATTTTGAAATAAAATTTGAAATACCTTGTAAAACAAATTTAATCTAATATAAAATAAATAGATATTAATTACATTATTTAAAATGCACTATTAAATTAATAGATAACAGTTTAACAATATCGTCAAAATTTAGCTAAAAATACACCCTGGTGTATAAATTATAACTGAAATGGAGCTAGAAAAAAAAAAAATTGGAGCAATCTGAAAGAGACAAGAGAGTTGGTGCTGCCATCTGTTATTAATTATATTAAACATTTATCGCAAGATAAAAATTTGTAAGCTCTTGAATGTAAATAACTGTTTAAACAGCAAAACCAAACAAATCCTTATATATAGAGAATTATAAACCTAATATAAATCACACAATGTATTTAAAACTATTGTTAATAAAATTTAAAAGCATACAATATATTCTATTAGCTAACTGATTTAAACTAAACTAAGAGTTTAAATAATGCTAGAACATTGATAATATATAGCATATAGCTATATGCTATAAAACAAAATAAATTCAGTAATAATTAATATAAATAATTATTAAAAATAATTTATAAATTATTTTTTAATGAATTATATATAAGATATTTATAAAATGAACAGGAAATAAAAAACATGTGGAAGTATATAGAAGGTTAAATAATACTTAAAATCCCATTACTTAAAAAGTACAAATATAGAATGAGGATTATTTTCAGACATCCATAAAAATCCATAAAGTATGAATGTGGGACATTCAAAAACATTAAACTAAGAGTGGCATACTATTAGTAATTAATATGATATTGTCCTTAGTAAATTAAAATTTAATAACAAATAATTGTAAATTAGATTAATGAATAATTAAGCTAATTATAATATTAATGAAAATCTCCAATTTACATATAAAATATCAAATCAACATCCACATAAAATACATAACAAAAATATAGTAATAATACAAGAGCCCCGTTTTTTTTTTATATATATATATATAAATAATTAACCATTGCGTATTATCCAGACAACACCACCCTCCTCCGTACTCTAACATCTACCCACCCAACCAACCTATAATATTTTTTTTATATTATTTTACAATTTTTAATTTTTTATAGATATTTTTTTATTTTATAATTTTTTTGTAATTTTGTTTACGCATGTGTTAATTTGTGTTTATAGATCATGTAAGAAAAGTACTAACTGTATATTAATGAATATATGATTTTTTTTGGAAAACCATGATTTAATGCATCATAAATTAGTTTTTTAATATTATTGTTAATTAGAGGAGAAGAACATAAACATTTTATTCTATATAAATGATTAAGTATTATATTACGAAATACAGAATGATGTAGACAAGATTTAAAATTTGTAAATGTATTAACTGTGAATTTAAATTCTTTACGTTTGTCATATAAATCTGTGATTGTTTTATTGTCTTTTATTGTAATTTTAAGATCTAAGAAGTTAATTGTATTGTTAGATAAAAGGTTTTCCGTTAATTCCAAATTAGTGGGATAATCAACTGGAAATCGAGTAATTGCAGATTGATCAGTTTCAATTAAAATGATGTCATCAATATAACGATATAAATGTAGATTATTATTAGTAAAATTACGTTCATAATGAGATAAGTATAAGTCTGAGAGTAAACTGGAAGTACAACCGCCTTGTGGTATACCGACATGCTGTAAATATAAAGTATTATCTTGCAATATATAATTATTATAGATAATGAAGTTAGTTAAAGATTTAAAATATGCAATATCTATATTAGATGGTAATTCCAGTTTTTTATAATACTTTTTAAATAATGCATTTATAATTTTATGTAAATCTAATAGGTCTATATTATTAAAAAGATCTTTGAAGTCATATGTCGTTATATTACAAACAGAATGAAGATTTTTTAAATTATTAACAAGTTGATAGCTATTTTTTATACAATGTGTATTATCATTGTTTGTAGTAAGTACATGTATTTGATTAAGAATTTTTAAGAGAAGTGTATTGGCTTTATTATTATATGTATTACAACCAATAGTAACAGTCCTAAATTTAATAGGAGTTTTATGAAATTTGGGAATAAGAACTAAATATGGATAATTAAAATTAGTAGATAAAATATTTAAAAGTTTATAATAACTTCGAATTTTACGATTATTTACAATTACATTTTCATTAGTTTTTTGAAAAGACTTATTAGAAGAAATAGAATTTGTAAGAAGTTGGTGATAATATGATTTACATATAATAGCATATTTGTTAGGAGATTTGTCTACATATGTAATAACGAAGTTTTTTTGTAATTTAGTAATCTGTTGGAAATAATGCTGTGTATTAATAGAAACCAAATCAGCAAAATTATTTCTTAAAGCCATAGTTAATTTTTCAATTACTAATATCTTCCATTGATTAAAATATTCAATAGGCTTATTATAAGAGATAGAAATTTTATAAATAAAAATATCAATATCATATGTAAACTGTTTGATAATAGATTTAACATTAAATTTAGATGGAAGTCTATATAACCCATTAGTTGTTTCAATTTAAAATCATGAACAATATCAAGATTTCCAGTGATTATATGTCCATGATCATTGTTTATGTATTTTTTTAGAGTGGGGTCTTTGCAGTTACACGGAAAAGTACTTGCAGCAGATGTATTTTTTGAAAATGTATTGTAGTTAAAAATTTTTCTCCCAATTGTATTCGGATATTTAAAGGTTTTTGATATATGAAGATTATTGATAGGAAAAAAACAATTTTTATCATTAATTATAGAATTGATATTAATTTTATTAAAAATGTGATTTGAAAAAGTAATTATCATTTGAGTATTCATGTTCTGAATTTTGTGTTTTTTTTTATATTAATATTTAAAAGATTAACCCTACTCATAATAAGGTCAAAGTAAATATCAGAGAAATGTTTAGAGAAAGATTTACTTAGAAAGACATTTAAATGTTGTACCAGCTGTTTCTTTTTAATGGCAAAGATGATTTTACGAATTAACAACCAGTTATAATTCTCTAAGTAATTTCGTTAAAGATCATTAATTTGTTTTGTGATAGATTTTTTGGAAACTACAACTGATGATGAACCCTTTCCGCGTTTATTACGTGTTGTTTTAGCATTTAAATTATGATTAAGAGTAGGATAAATTGGAGAATAATCAATATTGTTATTTATAGATGTGAAGACTTTGACAGGTCTGTTAAATACTTCACTGTTAAGTCCATAAGGATAAATTGTGTTATAATATTTCATATATGATGATTCCATATAAAGTCGTTCTGATTTATTTTTTAGAATTTGAAGGATTTCAATTGTCGTATTTTTAAATAGATGTTTATGAAAATGTTGAATTTCAGCTGTAGATTGTATATTTTTTGCTTTGTTATTATTAGAGTCTGATCGATGATGATTGATTCGTTTATGAATTGGACCTGATGTTTCACCAATATATTTCACATTACATAAGTTGCACTTTATACTATAAATAACATTAAATGCTTTACAAAAACTTGAATAATTAGGATCTGAGACAATTTGTGTCTGAGCAGCGTATGGACATGTCTTGCACCGAGAATCATAGCACTTACGAAAAAATAAAGGACGAGGGGGAGAGTATAAATGGTCGCTGGATGACGATCCAGGAACAACCCAATTATTATTCCTGTACCGGGCACTACACTGCATAGATGCTAAGTGTATCTTGCCAGTATCGAGATGTTTACTAAGAACTGCCATATAAAAATTATGTATGGAAAATGCAATAATTGCCATAAAAATAAGAAATTTTAATAATAAAAATTAATAAATTAATTAAATTAGTCTTGATTAAATAATAAAACTTGAGTATGAAAAAATATATACAATATTTACAATCATAGAAGCAGAACGCAGAAACAATCTTCAAATTATCCAAAACCAAATTATGATAACCCAAATAACGTAGATTAATAATAGCAAGAAACCACTAGACTATTTTATAACAAATAAGTCTAAAAAGATCCGCATAACATCCAAATCCTAGAACAACTATAACCATGCAAAGACAACCAAAACGCTTACCCAACTAACTACTCAGATCAAAGTAATATGAATTTAAACTAAAGCAAATTAACATTAAATCTATGAATAGAAATAATTATTGCTACCATATTAATGTATATATAAAATGATTATCTCTACAGAATTATGTAAAGCTATAGCACAAATAGAAAATATATAGGACAATATCATACACTAACTACAAGAAAATTCAGTATATATATATATATCACTTTCTTCTGGACACGATAACTTTCGTAATTCTGCACCAATCTCTTCCAAACTGATTACATAAAATCAATGGGCATAAAATTTCGGTCAAGTTCGTTAATGGGCAAAATCGGACCAAGGGGATGGAAATAGGGAGGGGTTTTGTGAAAGCAAAAAACCCCCCATAACTTCTTAATTGTTGTACATATCAAATCAGTTTAAAGTTTTTATTACTTCTAAAGTTAGGGCCAAAAATTTATGTATCACAGATTTTTGATAAAGTTAAAAATGGGCTCAAGGGGAGCAAAAAATAGGGTTTTTGGGAGAAAAAAATTTATAACTTCGTCAATTCTCATGATATTAAATCGAATTAATTTTATTATAAATCTCCTTAACATTATCTACAACTTTTATATTCACAAGTTTTTGATAGGACCAATTTGTACCGCAAAAAAAAAAAATAAAAACGAAAACAAAAAGGGGGTTTGAAGAAGAAAAAAATCCATAACTCCGTCAATTCAAAATATATAAAATCCCCATGAATTTATCATATATCTTCTTAATATTGTCTACAACATCTATATGGACAAGTTTTGGATAGAACCAATTCTTAGAGCAAAAACTAATTAAAAATACATAGCGGCTGAAGAAAAAAATCATCTTAGTAAGGGTGTATTCAGATCCAAACTGCTTATTTTCTGACTCATTTTACAATTCATTTTTGCTCTCAAAGGCTTCCAATTGGTACGTTTTCTTACTCAGAAACTATATAATGTACCGTAATGGTCGATTTTTTGATAGAGGCAGAATATATTTTTAAAAATGCTGTTAAAAAGGACATTTTGAACCGAATTTACCGAAGCGGATTATGTTGGAAAAATCATTGTATTGATGCACTCAAATCCAAACTGCTTATTTTCTGACTCATTTTTAAATTCATTTTTGCTCTCAAACGCATTTAATTGGTAGATTCACTTATTCAGAAACTATATAATGTACCGTAAAGATCGATTTTTTGATAGAGGCAGAATATATTTCAAAAAATGATGTCAGAGTGGGCATTTTGAACGGAATTTTCCGAAGCGATTGTGTTAGATACGAAAAATATTGTCCTTCTGAGAAAATAATTGTTTATATATCAAATTTTAATTAATTGAACAAAAAATGAAAACACAGGTCGCTTATAAATCTCTTCGAAAATCACGTCAGCAAGTTTCATATTTTTTTTTTATTATTAAAAATGAATCTGGAATTATGCCAGAAAATTTCGAGTTGTTGAGCATGGAAAAGTATTTTATTGAATACCGCCCTAACATGATTCTGATAAAACCAGCTATTATATAAAAATGAAATAAAAACTCGTCAAAAGCGACAAGATAAAATTGTTAAAGTGGATTTATCTCCAATCATGATTTAGTTTTTGTTTGTGAAATTAGTATATTTAACTTCGAAATCTACCTCTGCCTGTGGGCCGGGCCGGCAGGGATTTGTTTTTTATTTCGCGAATAATCAAAACGCGCGAATGTTAAGGGATTACTGTATATAAAATTCGATGCACAGTTTTATTTGTATATGTATTGTAAACCAAACTGGCATAAAAAAATACATATATATATTGGGGGTTTTAATTGATATGGAGTGAGGTTAGGACATTTTTGAAAGTTCTTGATAACGCTTAAAATATTAAGAAAAATTCCTTATTTTTCTCAAATTTTTTTTTTTCTTGTCTGATAAATATATGCATAATTCATATAGTGTGCCCTTGAATAGTATTTAAGGTGCAATAAAAAAAAATAATAATAAGTTTGAAGAACCCTCGTTCCCTTAATATATCAGAATGAAAATAGATTTCAAATTTATATTGTAATGTTAATTTTATTCTCCACTATTTTTTTTTATATCTGACGATTATTTATATTTCTAGTAAATTTATGAATGACCCCTGTTTTGCAGAAAAAAAAGATGCTTCAGCTTTAAACAGCTATTACTCGGTCAGAGGCTAATGTCAGACGAACGTCTTTTTGAAGGCTAATGTCAGACGGACGTCTTTTTGCACGCCTTTTTACTTACGTATTATCCCTACACAATGCCGATAGCATTGTGTAGGGATAATACGTAAGGAAAACAGCGTGCAAAAAGGACGTCCGTCTGACATTAGCCTTAATCGTAGAAGAATGGGACTTTTTTATTTTTTTGTCTTACTTCCTTAGTATACAGCGGTGGAAAAAATCATAAAGCCACTTGAAAATATGATATAATTAAAAAACAAAAGATAAACATTTATGAAATTTCATACATATATATTATATGCTACAAGGAAGTAAAGAAAAAGAATAAATTCATTAATAACTATGATACATTAATAAAAGGTTAATAGACTTAACAAAATTTTCTGTACATAGAAAGTTGGAAACAATTATAAAGTCGATACATGTATTTCATCAATAATCGATGTGAGATCCTTTTTTTCGATGACTAGTCTCTTGTTCATTGAATCTATCAGACCACACAAAGTGCTTGCATCAATATTTGTCCAGCAGTTTTTAATAGCATTCATCAAATTTAACTTTGAATTGAATTGTCGTCCATTTTTGTAAATATTTCGGGCTAAAATTCTCTAAAGATTTTCTATTACATTCAGATCGAGGCTACGAGCTGGCCATTGAAGGCATTTCACCTGATTAGCTTCTAGCGAAGATTTAGTTGATTTCGAAACATGAATGGAAGCGTTGTCCTGCTGAAATGAAATGTCCAGTCTCCTGAAGTTATAAGAGGAGGAATGGGTAATAAATTATCCCCTAATATATCTTGATACATAACTGAATTCATTTTGTTATGCATGAAAACAATTGGCGTGGTTCTACAAGCAGCAAATGCAGCTAGCCCAAATCATTACCGAGCCACATCCAAATTGATGCTTCGAAAAAATATGAGGTTTTTGTCGTAAATCATGCCAAAATAATTTATAGCCGTCGGGTCCGTTGAAATTAAATTTCTTTTCATCTGAAAAGACAACATCTTTTCAATTTGTGCCTTCGGTCAAATGTTTTCGTGCAAAGTCTAAGCGAGCATTTTTGTGGTGCTTAAAAAAAGGGGGTTTTTGTTGGAATGTTATTCCATATGGAAGGCATGAATACGCAATTCCTCAATAGGTAAACAATAAAAAGTTAAAAGTTTTACCTTTATGTTTTGATGTATTTCAATAGAAATATATTCTTCTTAGGATGAACAAAAAACATTTATTTGATTTCATTTGTTGATTAAATACACTAGAATGATATATATGCTGGACACAATACTGATCACACTTCACAATAAAACAAAACAGATGAATAAGACTATTTACAAACACAAAGAAATACTTTGAACTATGGTTTGTTGCAGTTTTTTTTTAACATATTATATTCCTTTGGAATATTATTGGATTTTTAATCCACCAGCATTTTGCTGCCAACTGCTATAAGGGAAGGAGAAAAACTAACTGTTCTGAGTATCTGTCACAGTAGATCAAATAAAAAGGATTGTTTGATGCTGCCATCTGGCGGAATGTTCTTGAAACAAAAGAACATTTTCTAAGATTTCTTCCGTTTTGTGATGGAATCTGACACCGGGTGGATAAGGTTTCTACAAAGTTCAAATTTGGCCTTTGGCAGCGGCTTCGTCATTATATCTGCTATCATTTCATTTGTTGATAGATATTTGACATCTATAACATTTTTCGTTTTTAAATCTCGCATGTAATGATATTTTGTATCAATGTGCTTAGTGCAAGATTTAAATTTTTCACTTTCAACCGAATTAACTGTAGATTGGTTATCCTCAAAAATTCTAATAGGAAAATGTTGTTGTAAATTGAGATCTTTACATAATTTTAAGATCCATAGCACCTCTTGAGTTCCTTGTGACAGTGCCACATATTCAGCTTCTGCTGACGATAATGTCACACATGTTTGTTTTCGTGAGAACCAAGAAATGCAGCTATTGCCTAAGAAGATTACATTTCCTGAGGTGGATTTTCTGTCTGTAGCATCTTGTCCCCAGTCTGCATCCGAGTATGCAACTATATTAGGATATTCTTTTGAAGAAATGTGGAGATCAAGATCTTTCGTTGTTTTTAAGTATCTTATTACCCTCTTAACAGCATTCCAGTCCTTTTGTCTAGGATTATTACATCTTCGACTTAGTATGTATGTAGGAGCGGTAGTATCAGGTCTTGTGCATGAGGAAATATATAAAAAACTTCCTATAGCTTGTCTATAATTATCATTTGATGATAAAAGATTTTCTTCTTTATCTAAACTATAATAGTTAGTTTCCATTTGGGTATAAGTTGGTTTGGCTTCTTCAAGCTGAGAATCCTTAACTAATTGATTTATTTTATTTCTTTGTGAAAGTAAATAACTTCCATCTTCTTTTCTGTAAATTTCTATACCTAAGAAGTATTTTGCTTCTCCTAGTGATGTTATGGGATAAGATTTCTTTAAGTAATTTATTACTTCATTAACTTCATTTTCATCTTCTGAGCTCATCAGCATATCATCTACATACAGTATGAGATGAATTGTCTTCTTTGATTTTTCTTTTATGAACAAACATGGATCATCTTCACTTTGTTTAAATCCATATGCCTTTAGAGTATTCTCTATTTCTTCATTCCAGCACTTGGCGGCTTGTTTAAGACCATATATAGCCTTTTTTAATTTATAGACTTTGTCTTTATTTTCTTCATCATGAAAGCCTTCTGGTTGATGCATGTATAATTCTTCATTATCTAGTTTACCATGTAGAAAGGCTGTTTTAACATCTACTTGAAATACTCTGGCTTTATGATAAGCTGCCCAGGTCAGAAAAGCTCTAATAGTTGTATGTTTGACGACAGGAGAGAAGGTTTCATCATAATCAGTGCCTAATTTTTGAGCGAAACCTTTGGCAACTAATCGTGCTTTGCATTTTATTTCTTCTCCATTTTCATCACGTTTTGTTTTGTAAACCCATTTACAACCAATGGCATGCTTGCCTTTGGGTACAGTAACAAGCTCAAATACTTCATTTTCCTTTAAAGAGCTAAATTCTTCCTTCATAGCTTGAAACCATTTCTGTTGATCTTTTACTGGTAATTGTAAAACATCTTTAAAAGTTTCAGGATCTTGATTTTGGAACAACTGTCTTCAGTTTTGTAAGAATATCTGTCTGGTGGAATTCCTTTAGTCTCTCTGTTAGATATTCTTCTCTGGAAATTATCTTCACTTTCTTCAGTTGTTGGGCTATCTACTGATTTTTCATCCATTTTTATTTCTTCTGCAGTATTTTCTATTCGGATAGCTTCACTATCATTTTCATGCAGGATTTTCTTTAAAGACATTTTCACAGTTCATATTTTCAAAAAGCTTCACTGTTCTGCTTATCACTATTCTTCTACCGCCTATATAAATTCGGTATCCTTTGCTTCTTAAATCGTAACCAACAAAGACTCCTTCAGTGGCTTTTTCGTCAAATTTTTGTCTCTTCTGTTTATGAACATGCACATATGCTTTGCATCCAAATACTTTAAGGTGATTCAAATTTGGCTTATGCCCATTCCACAGTTCATATGGTGTCTTTTCAGTTGATTTTGTAGGTAATCTATTTTGTAAGTAGGCTGCTGTAGCTATGGCTTCTGCCCAGAATGTTTTTGGCAATTTAGCATTTATAAACATGGCTTTACTCATTTCAATAAGTGAGCGATTCTTTCTTTCTGCGACTCCATTTTGGGACGGTGAATATGGCGTCGTTGTTTCATGATTTATTCCTAAGTTTTTAAGGTAGTCTTTGACAGATTCGTTGCAATATTCTGTTCCATTGTCACTACGCAAGGATTTAATCTTCAATCTAAATTTATTTGTTGTTGATGCAACATACTCTTTTAATTTATCAAATACTTCATCTTTAGAAGAAATAAAATATACTTGTGTATAACGAGAGTAATCATCAATAAATGTAACGAAATATCTTTTTGATCCCATACTTTTTGTTTCTGCAGGACCGCATACGTCGCTGTATATCAAATCAAGTGGTTTTTTACTTCTGTGTCGTGTTTCTTTTGGAAATGATTTTTCTGTTAGCTTAGCTTTTATGCAGCTTGAACATTCAGTATTATGAGACCAATTATTCACATTAATACCTAAAGCTAAATCATCCTTTTGAATTTTCTTGATGGATTCCAAATTTCTATGACCTTGCCTTTGGTGCCATTTTAGAATGCAGTTAACATTAGAACAAACGGGTAATATTTCTGAAGCACTATATACCTTTTCATTTGTAGGTATTATTTTTAATCTGTATAACCCCTCATCAGTTTTTGCATCTGCAACTAAGATGTTGCCCTTTTTAATTAAACATATATCATCTTTAAATGTTACAACAAAACCTTTCTCAGTACAAGACTGGACAGATAATAAATTACTATCCAACTCGGGAACATAAAGCACATGATCTAATGTAACTCTATTTGTTTGACCATTAAGTGTTTCAATATTAAAAGTACATTTACCCTTTTCCTTTGCAGTTAATTTAGTTCCATTAGCAATTACAATTGTATCTTTATTCGAATTCTTTAATTCTGAGAACAGTTCCAAGGAATTAGCTAAATGAACAGACGCACCTGAATGAATAGCAAAAGACAAATTTTTGTTTTTATTTCCATTTTGTTGTGATTTCATAACAAAACTCAAAGAATTTGATTTTTTCTTTAATTCACGATAGTTTTGAGAATCTGATAGATTTTCATTTTGACTAGCAGTAGAGACAGAGAAATTGTTTGGTTTTTTAAACTGTTGACGTGATCTATCTTGAGTAAAATTTGGTTTTGTTTTGTTAGTATTATTAGCCTTTAAGTGAAAACAATCTTCACGGTTGTGATTATTCTTTTTGCAATGAGAACAAAATGTTTGCTTATTCAAATGCTTTGGTTTATCCCTATTACCCTTCAAAATAATAGATTCAAATTTTGTTGAGATTTGTTTAGTTTCAACTCTTCTAAGATACTCATCAATTAATTTGTTTTGAACATATTTTAGTGATAAATCTATTTCATATTTACTTTCAATAGCAGTTATAAATGTACTATAAGAATTTGGTAAGGAACAGAGCAAAATAGCTATTAAATTATCATCTTGTATTATTTCACCTATACTTCTTAATTTTTCTGCTAATTCTAAGACAGAATTAATATGTTCCTGCATTTTTACACTTTCATTATATTTAATGGAATACAGCTTCCTAAGAAGATAAAGTTTATTTGTTAAATTTACTCTTTCATGAACAGATTTCAACTGATCATATGTTTCTTTAGCACTTTTAGCATGTCTGACATGAACAATTTGTGAATCTGAGATATTTAAACAAATTAATGCCCTAGCATTTCTATCATTTTTTACCCAATTATCATCATTTTCCTTTTTAGGTTCAAATACAACATCATACAGACCTTCTTTGATTAACAATTGTTCTATTTTGAACTTCCAAACTGAATAGTTGTCATCAGTTAATTTATCAACATAATGAGATTCTTTAAGACTAGACATTATAATAAAATAACATTTGCTTATTTCACAGAAAATAAAACTTTTTATCTTATTAATATATCAAAACAACAATTATACACTCAAATATAATGCTAATGATGAAATAAGAACAAAATAACATTCTTGAGAACAATTTTTGAAGTTACTTTTGATTTCAGAAAAACTGTTCTTAAATGTTCAATTATTTGTTTAAAACATAAATTTACATTTTTCAACTTGTATAATAAAATTTCAATAAGAAACTGGCAAAATAAAATTCAAAATAATTTCTTTTCTTATCAATACACAATACTTTTGATTTCAAAATAAAAACAATTCTTTGAATTTTCTTTTATATCATTCACTTGTGAAAAATACAATATTCAGAAAATAATTATTTCTTTGAATTTAATTATATTATATTTTCTTCTTTCATATTATTATATTTAAAATTGAGATAACTTCAGTCTCATAATCGACTGTTGGAATGTTATTCCATATGGAAGACATGAATACGAAATTCCTCAATAGGTAAACAATAAAAAGTTAAAAGTTTTACCTTTATGTTTTGAAGTATTTCAATGGAAATATATTCTTCTTAGGATGAACAAAAAACATTTATTTGAAGATTAAATACACTAGAATAATATATATGCTGGACACAATACTGATCACACTTCACAATAAAACAAAACAGATGAATAAGACTATTTACAAACACAAAGAAATACTTTGAACTATGGTTTGTTGCAGTTTTTTTTAACATATTATATTCCTTTGGAATATTATTGGATTTTTAATCCACCAGCATTTTGCTGCCAACTGCTATAAGGGAAGGAGAAAAACTAACTGTTCTGAGTGTCTGTCACAGTAGATCAAATAAAAAGGATTGTCTAATGCTGCCATCTGGTGGAATGTTCTTGAAACAAAAGAGTATTTTCTAACAGTTTTCCTTTAATTTTTTTAATTGAACAATGGGATTGTTACTTAAAACATTTCTTACCGTTTGGCTTGTACATAATTGTAACTGTACTTGAAATTGGGCAGACAACATTTCTTGTCGGCAAGCTAGCTTCGAATTTGTCTTTATTGCCTTACAGTTAAAGATTTCGGTCTTTCTGTATGCTTCTTACTGTCGTATCTGCGGGATTTCTGAGAAAACTGCCTTGGACCTTCCTATTTTTCTTGCAATATTAGAACCAGGCACTCCAGCATCATTTAAAGTTAATATTTTAATTTGTTCATCATCGGATAACTTTTTTCCTCTTGGCATTGTATCAAACACACCAAATACAAAATGAATGCACGTAACACGTTTACATTTACCTAAATTTTCCTGACGATTAATATATTTTTTAATACATAATTTAATTTTTTAATATTTTATGCCAAAGTCTGGCATTATGAGGCTAGAAATTTTTTTAAGTTGTCATTCATTGGTTGTAAGAAATTAGCATGATTTATGTTTCCCCTTCCGTTTTTCTAAACAAAGTTTATGCGCATTATTGCGATTTTGATCATGCAAATGAAAATAGAATTTGCGTTATCAACAATTCCATTGCTTTTTGACTTGTGTAATTTTTTCTGTCGGCTTTATAATTTTTTCCAGCACTGTAATAGGATATTTTTACTAACTATAACTTATAGAAATGGGGAACCGTATAAAAAATTAAATTTCATATTTTTTTAAGAAATGATTTTATTGATCCAAATCGCTTTTAAAATACTTCTTTACCACATTTAAAACATTTTTGTAATTGGAACTATATGTCTATGCCTAACGGTTTAGGAATTAGCCATTGGGCACATTTGAGAGTTGGCCACCCTAATATTTAAAAACTTTATAGTTACAATGTATAGTCCAGGCAATAGAGAGCGTATAGGGACTCTACCTAGCAAAATTAATGGTAGTACTGGAAATCGGCTTTCTAGATGTCTTTTTGGTAGCTGAATCCGAATTTGTAACTTCCCACCAAAATTTTCCCCGGCAACCCCCCCCCCCTCCCAAATTTTGGTAAAAAGCCCCCCAAAAAAGGTTTTTATTAAAAAATTCCATTTCTTTTATTGTTTTAGGGGAAATGTAGCTAGAAATTCAGAAAGTAAACAAAATTTGCAACAAATTAGATATATTACATTATGACTTAGGATGAAGGGGAAGGGGGGGATCTGCCTCGGAACATGCGCCGCAGTGCTACATGGACTAAGCTGCGCAATTCCACTTAACCACTCACACGTTTACATTTGCCCTCCCATCTCCCCTACGAACTTTCTCTATAAGGTTTACTTTAAGTTTTTTGGGTTGCTGAATCCAAATTTTCAACTTCCCCCCAAAATTTTCCCCCCGAACCCCCCCCCCCAAATAGTTGCTCATAATATATATAACTATATATATAACTATATATATATATATATAACATAATATATAAAATAACTCACACGTTTACAGGGATGACAGGGATGACCGCCCCGGGAACCCAGCTTTCGCTTTAGAGTATAAGTGCAATCCCGGGGGGAGACACTCACACGTTTACATTAGCCCTCCCATCTTCTCTCCGAACTTTCTCTATAACGTTTACTTTAAGTTTTTTTGCTAACGTTTACTTTAAGTTTTTTTGGGTCGCTGAATCCGAATTTTTAACTTACCCCGAAAATTCCCCCCGAACCCCACCCCCCCAAAAAATAGTTGTTTTTAACTTAAATTTCTTATTGTTTTAGGGGAAAAGCATTACGAAATTCAGAAACTAGACAAAATTTGCAACAAATAGGACATATGACATTATGACGTAGGATAAACGGGGAGAGAGGGGGCTGCCTCGGAACATTCCCCGCGCGCTTTTCTCAAAAACCAAATTTTTTCAAAAAATCAATTTTTTGGGGGGTTGCCGGGTGAAATTTTGGTGGGAAGTTACAAATTTGGATTCAGCGACCCAAAAAACATAAAGTGAGTCGAAATCCAGAACTAATATTAATTTTGCCAGATAAAATCCCCTATTGCCTGGACTTTATAATTTAGTGCACGTAGCGCCGCAGTGCATGTTCAGAGGCAGCCCTCACCCGCCCCGTTCATCCTAATTCATAATGTCATTCATCCTATTTGTTGCAAATTTTGTCTAGTTTCTGAATTTCGTAATGCTTTTCCCCTAAAACAATAAGAAATTTAAGTTAAAAACAACTATTGGGGGGGGGGGGTTCGGGGGGGGGAGTTAAAAATTCGAATTCAGCGACCCAAAAATCTTAAAGTAAACCTTATAGAGAAAGTTCGGAGGGGAGATGGGAGGGCTAATGTAAACGTGTGAGTGGTTAAGTGGAATTGCGAAACTTAGTTTACGCAGCACCGCGCGCATGTTCCGAGGCAGATCCCCCCTTCCCCTTCATCCTAAGTCATAATGTCATGTATCTAATTTGTTGGAAATTATGTCTACTTTCTGAATTTCTATATACTTTTTCTCTAAAAGAATAAAAAAATCGATTTTTTGATAAAACCTTTTTTTTTGGGGGGGGGGGGGGTGCCAAAATTTGGGGAGGTTGCCGGGGGAAGTTTTGGTGGGAAGTTAAAAATTCGGATTCAGCGACCCAAAAAACATCTAGAAAGCCGATTTCCAGTACTACCATTAATTTTGCTAGGTAAAATTCTCTATTGCCTGGACTAGTACATTAAAAGGCAAAATATTTATAAAGTCTTTTACAAATCTCTCTATTCTAAAAAAAAGTAACTATCGCTGTCACCGCCGCCGCCGCCGCCGGTTTTGAATTTTTTGTGACCGGAGGTCTTTCTTCGTTAATATTAAGAAAAATAGTGCATACAAAAATATGAAAATCGGTGGTTTTATACAGAAATGTTTGATAAATACGCTGATGTAGACAGTTTTCAAATCGAAGCATTATTTTAAGAGATATTTAATGCTACAGTTGGACAAAATCGTTCCACTAAAAAAGTTTTATAGCAGCAAAAACTATACATGGCAGTGTAATCATTTTTAGATCATTTTATGCGTTAGAATTTGCGGAGTGCAGATGGCATTAATTTTTTTATTTTGACTCATTTTTTCAGATTTTATTTCTATTTTAAATTCAAATTTTCAGCATTTCTAGAGATATTTTTTACAGATTTCAGAAAATTGTACTAATTTAAACTGTTGCCAACTGTATAAAAAGCGCAAGCAATAATGTTTGCTTCAAATAAAAAATTTATTTACACGTGACTATTATCAACAGGAAAAAAACTTTCAAATTAGAATTAAATAATTACGTATAAAAAGCAGAACTTATTAAAAATTACGTCATAAAAAGTATACACGTGAATTTTAAAAGAGAAAGGATATCGTAAAATAATAAATTCATTAACAGGAGAAGTCTTAGGAGAAATTACGTCATATTTACGTCACATAATAGTTATTACATAAAATGAACAGAAAATAATATTGCAAAAAAGTTTAAATTTAGAAATTGCGCTAGACATTTATTTAATATTTTGATAGGATATTTTCAACTATTTTTGTTAGGAAAGCGCAAATAATATTTCATTGCTAACAAAAGTACTTTCACGTGATTATTTAAAAGAGAAAGAATAGTTTGGTCAAAATTACGTCAGATTAAAAACGATTAATTTAAAATGTCTCATTTAAAAGAACTTTCTTTTCGCTTTGTTAAAAAATACCAGGAGACAAAGACTCTGTTTACTTAATTCGTTTTATATTAGCTTATTTTGAAATGTTGTTACACGTGTCTACGTCATCCAGTTATTTTTATTTCGACGTTTTATTTGTATTTTTATTAATGTTGTACGAATTTATTTGTTCTTTCGTTATTTAAAAAAAAAAAAAAATGCCAATTTGTATAATTTGGCGAGTGGTTTGGCGATTTATATAATTTGGCGAAATGGGTCGACAGGGATAATCAAGTAGTACCGCAGCGGATTTGGCGTTAAAATTCCCCAAACAAAGAGAAATGAATAGAAATTCGTTTATAGGGAGATCGCCACTGTTTTTTAAATTATAATTCAATCTTTCGAAATCTTTTTAAAGCCGATCAAATTAGCGTGCATTTAGAGCCTGCGGTGTCTGAACGGGGGTTGGCGAGCGTAGCTCGTAGGGGGCCGAGCCCCCTAGTATTTAAAATAATCGTATAAAATATTTTTGACTTATGGATGGAATATATCATTTTATTTCTTAGCATTGTTTGACCTTTCCTTGAATAATAATAATAATAAAAATACTTAAGACTTGAGAGAAAGATAATGGGCATGAAAACAAAGAAAATTCTAAAAGGAAACTACTAGGCAACAGAAAATGTTTTTGCCGTTATTTGTTATACTCAAATTCATTCCCATAGAAGTTATTAGGTGTGCGTAAAACTGAAATTGTCAACGCCCCACACAACTTTACTTTCTTTGCGCCCAATTACAATACTTGTTTTGTTTCTGTTTAATACTTTTCAGAAAGTTGAAAGGTGTTTATGAATTCGGTTTGACTGTCCGACAGTCTGTTCACGCTCAACTTAAGTCATGTAAATATATTCGGATTGTCATGTAATTGATATATGTTATTGAGGTTTTCTCTGGTATGTTCGGTATTGAAAATAGGAAGTGTGAAGCCGTTTACAGGGGCACTCAAAAGAATTTAGTTACATTATGATCTATGGGGGAGGGGGTATCAATTGCAGTGTATTTTAATGATGTTACAATATTTGAAACATAATAAGATTTACACGTTTCACTTAGGTGCACTACAGGATGATTGCCATAGAATATGGTGTGCATAGCATTTATCGTTTATTTACAGGGACACACAAAATAATTCAGTTATTGTTCTGTCTTATGAGGAATAATTGTTAGAAATGCGTGTAAATTATGGTATGCGTTTTTAAATTCAACTACTTTTTTGTTTATCACTTCGTGTGTATAAATTCTATAGATCATATACAGGGCTGCACAAAATAATTCGAATATATTTCTGCTTATTGACGGAAATTATTGAAGGGGAATTTTCAACTGTGTTATGCGTTCCCTAACTGAACTAAACTTTTGCATACTGTGTAATATACAGTAGCGCTCAAAATATTTTGACAATTTTATATTCTCTTTTATTTTATTTAATATAAAAATGTAAAAGAGAATATATTCCCTATAATTGAGAACACTATGACTGCAGTTATTCAAATGTATCAAGTTTCAACTTCTTTGTTTACATTCGGCGCACCGAAGAAATATGACTCCTCCTTAGCTCAAAAGTATTTTGACAACATAGGCGTAACCAGGGGGGTTGCCCTGGGTGCCCGGGCACCCCCCCGCTTGCGCAGACTCAAGCACAATCATTTAAAAAAAAAAATCGAAATCTACAAAAGAAAAAAGAAGTGAAAGCAGAGTTCAATTAGTTTAGCAAATTAGTTTAGTTCACGAAACTAACAGCCTAACTTTTGAAGTGTGATAAAAAAAAGAAACCCATGTCCTGTTCTTTCTTTCTTTTTTTTTTATTTTAAGAAAATTAGGTTGTTTATCTTTTTTAAAACTAGAATATTTACAAGAATCTGTATTAGTCATAGTAAGTCAGAAAGGTGGCTTTATAATCCCACTTTGACGTTATTTGTCTGTGGGAGATGTTTTTAACGCCGTTCTTTCTATTGCATGTTTCTGAAATTTCATGAAAAATTAACGCAAGTTCTTGACGAGGATAGAAACTATTTGTCTCTTTGCTTTTGTAGTTTAAAGTCTAGAAATAAGCACAAAAAACTTGAAAAGGAATGCAGATGTGAACCGATAATTCCAAAATGAGACTAGCCGTGGGTGGGGGGGGGGGGGGGGTACGCAGACACTGCCTCCTTTGAAAATGAAAAATAATAGCACAGAAAATTCAAATTAATCTGGAGATTGGTTGGTTGGTTGAATTTCGTATTTCGCTGCCATTTTTTTCACATTCATAAAAGGAATATGGTTGCAATCTTTTAAGTGAATATAGTAATTTTTTTCCTTTGAAAGTTTTTACTCGTTTTTCTACTCGAGTTTCTACTCTTTTCACGGCGTTCTTTTGAAAGTAGGAAAAGGAACCCGGTTTCAATCTTTTAGCCCAGTGCAGTAAATTTTGACCAAATTCGCGATTGTATTCTGCGATCATTTCATAATATTTACAATTTTTTTCCAAAGTCGTTTGATGAAATTTGCGTTTTTCTACGCGATTTTTTTGTCGAAAGCCGCACTTTTCACCACTAACCTTTGACAAAATTCGTGTTTTTTACCGCGATCCTTTGGCGAAATTCGCATTTTTTAACGCGAGATTTTGACGAAATTGTCATTTCTTTAGCACAATCCTTCAATGAAATTCGCGTTTTCTTTCCACGATCTTTTGATGAAATTCGCTTTTTCTTTTCTCAATCTTTTGACGAAATTCGAGCTTTCTTTCTCCGATCCTTTGATGAAATTCTCGTTTTTACCGCGATTCTTTGACGAAATTTATTTTCTGTTGCGACCGATTGACGAAGCTGGTTTTTCTACAGGGGAAAGTAAAAAATTAAATTTCGACATTTTTCGATATTCGGAATAGTTTTGCGCGACCGATCGGGAAAATTC
Organism: Maratus speciosus; assembly: GCA_963932465.1. Lineage (NCBI taxonomy): Eukaryota > Metazoa > Arthropoda > Arachnida > Araneae > Salticidae > Maratus > Maratus speciosus. The sequence goes on along the minus strand of OZ010792.1, from coordinate 444,290,594 downwards.
TCGATATCTTTCCGTGCCAATTAACAAAATTCTCTACTCTTTTTCGCGACAGTTTGACGAAATTTGCAACATTTTTTCGTCTATCTTTTATCGAAATTCGTAATTTTTTTGCGCAATCTTTTGACGAAATTGGCGATTTTTTCTGCACTCTTATCGAAATTCCCGATATTTTTCCACGATCGTTTGAAAAAATTCTCAAATTCTTCCGGGACCGATTCACTAATTGATTTTGAGAAAATCCATAAAAGAAATAAAAATCACGGGCTTCAAAATTTTTTTTAAATACTCACTGAAGAATCACAGGTCTGTGAAAGAATTTGGAGGGTGTAAATACTGCAGAGCACTTTTTATTATCCGGACTTTCCTGTTCTGTGCACAAATCGCGCGATCCCGCACGTTATTTCAAACCCTGACCCTCAAAGTAAACTTCATTACTAGAGAAGTTTCGTTGATTGTTTTTTTTTTAAACGAGCATAGAATTAAACAAATAAACGATTTTGGGGGGGGGGGGACTACCTTCGGCAATGCACTCCCGAGAAAGCTACGACGTCTTCCGTCTCGAAACAAGCGAATCTTGAATTATTGCGTTTTTTATTTCGAGCCAAATTAAATTTTCAGCTTTCTTATAAGAACTGATTTGACATTATTCCAATTCGAATTTAATCACGGTAATTGCAAAAACTACCGGAGAGTTTTTTCTATTTCAAAAAAAGTCAAAAAATCGCCTCAAATCACGAACCCCCCCCCCCCCCCCCTAAAAATCGCATTAAAATTTGGAAAATTTAAAAAAACTACAGGGAACGAAATTAACTAATTGGGTAAAAGATTTAAACCGGATTCCTTTTAGGAATGTCGAAAAAAAAATCACCGCGAATTGCGGAAAACCCCTCTAAAAATAACATTAACCGTTCAGGACCGAAATCTTTTACACGAATTTTATTCGTTTGGCACCACTTTTTGTAAATTATTTGACTTATTTTTATAAATCACGAAAATGTCCTAATTAAATAAAATCAATTTTACTTTTATTTTCACTTGTATCAAACTCAAGCGTTTTAAGTACTTTTTGAGGGTGCATATATGCACCCACGGTCCTTAACGGGTTAAAAAATTGTTAAAATTTGGAAAATCGCTGTAAGAATCTCGAATCTCGAAAACACTTTATTGAAAAGAAGACAAGTTTACTGGATAAAATATTGAAATCGGATTCTTTGTTACTAATTTGAAAAAATTGCCGCAAAATGCGAAAAAATTCGCATAAAAAATTTATTGAAAAATTCCAGAAATTGTCTTCGATATGCATGAGTTCAGGCGTACAGGTTTTGTCAAATCTTACGGCTGTGCGGGCTACATTGTTTTTTCAGAATTCAGCGCGCGCGTACACACACAGAAAGACAGACAACCGCCTATCTTTATTAATACAGTCGCATCATGATAGTATAATTTTTATCATCTTGATAAAATTTAGTGTATATTATCATAACCTGCTTTATCTAATACTTTTTACAACAGAGCTCGTATATTCGACAAGCTCTGTTGTAAAAACATGAATTACCGTAATTTCCGGCCTATAATCCGCGAATCAAACAATTATGTTCGAAAGCAGAAATCTTGTTTCATAAAACGTAACTTGTTAAATCTCGATAAATATTTAACTTCAATAATGAAATAAAATTTTTGTGTCGAAACATGATTGTTTGATCCACGGATTATAGGCCTGAAATTACGGTATTAATGAATATTATAATTATTTATAATATTATAATAATTATTTATATAGACTTTTCTCCGAAATTTCTTGGGTCCCTCCGGTGATCTCTAAGAAGTCATGGAGTCACATTCTGAAAAACTTTCGTGCGTATGTACTGGTGTACCGCATGTATTATCTGAGTTTTATCATCTGGCAAAATTTCATCTACAAGACTTTAGCTGAGATAACTTTAGATCTCATGCAGTGTTCCCCTGTGCCTATAGAAGTTTCCAGTGTGATTAAAAGCCTTTTTTAATCTTTATAAGAAGTTAGGGTGCCAAAAGGTTTTACACTTGTGACCACACTTAGTCACTGTCTTATGTCACTGCTACAAGGACATTTACATATCTCTCTTTTTTTTTTTTTTTTTTTTTTTTTTTTTTACTATTAGATTTAGTTTTACTTTCCTCACCCCTCCTCACGCAAACAAAAATCGCGTTTGAGTTGTTTTTAAAAGAAATACCACACAATTATACCTTCTAAGATGAAAACCTTTCTAAAACGTAAATTCTACCTGTTTCGTGGAGTTCCGTTTTAGCATGTTTTACCATATAAAATATTGTTTGTGTCAAACATGTCCAGGTTAAAAAGTCTGGGCACCCCCCCCGTTCAAAAGGCTGGTTACGCCTATGGACAATTAGTTTGCATCTAATTGTTGAAGATGTCAGTGGCGCTATAGCTTCGATTAGTGTTTATATCGACTTATTGTGATTATTTTTAAATGCCGAAATGTAAAAAATATTGAAGTGATTCTAAAAAAGAACCGCTGTAAATGCACTTAAGAAAGGTAGACTGCAAGCTAAATTAGCTCGTTCTTTTAACGTGTCTCGGCAAGTTGCTAGTCACATGGAATAAAGTTTTTAATAAACAGAAATACATCGAAAATAAGCCTCAAAGTGGCCATCCGAAAAAAAAAACTTGCAATGTTCACTGTATTATAAAAAATATCTACAAGTGATTGTCGGAAGTCCGATGTAATAATAAAAAATGAACTGAAAGAAAATTACGGCATAAACATACACGTTTCATCAGTCAAACGACGCCTAAACCTCTATGGTTTACATGGCAGAAGACCAGCAAAAACATGTTTGTTATCTACTAAGAATAGGAAGGCTAGAGTTGCATTTGTAGAACGGCATAACCCTTTCAGGGGCAAAGCAATTCCATTGCTAAAGTGTTGAAATTAATGATTGACACCAGAATTTCGGTTTAAAAAAATTCAGTTTATTATGTGTGTGAAATATAGCTTTTTCGTATTTACAAATAAATTTGTTTTCAAATTCCGGTGTCAGTCATTAATTTCAACACTTTAGCAATGGAATTGCTTTGTCCCTGAAAGGGTTATGCCGTTTTACAAATGCGACTCTAGCTTTCCTATTCTTAGTAGATAACAAACGTGTTTTTGCTGGTCTTCTGCCATGTAAACCATAGAGGTTTAGGCGTCGTTTGACTGATGAAACGTGTATGTCTATGCCGTAATTTTCTTTCAATTCATTTTTTATTATTACAGCGGACTTACGACAATCACTTGTAGATATCATTTTTATAATACAGTGAACATTGCAAGTTGTTTTTTTCGGATGGCCACTTTGAGGCTTATTTTCGATGTATTTCTGTTTAATAAAAACTTTATTCCATGTAATAACAAATTGCCGAGACACGTTAAAAGAACGAGCTAATTCTGCTTGCAGTCTACCTTTCTTAAGTGCATTTACAGCAGGCTCGGACTGGCCCGCCGGCCCATCGGCCCGAGGGCCGGTGCGCCCTCGTCAAGGAAAAAATTCGCACCCTAAGCCGCACCAATATTTTTTACCTCATTGTACATTTTGACTAATGTACTAAATTTCGAGAATTCGTTTAGGGAGTAACAATCATTTCATAGACAAACAGCACTATTTTTTATTATCACAAAGAAATTAAAGATAGGATCGAAAATCAAAGTCGGCCTGCGATTGAGAGTAAAAACATGCATCCAGGGAAAGCATTAATAGCCATGGCGTCCTGGGATAGATTTTTTTTCATCAGTTCGTTGAATGATATATTATAGAATTTAATTTTAAAGAAATATTTTGCATATTTTCATTCCTTCTGCTTTTACTACCTTGTTTTTCCATTCCCTTTAAAGCCGTCCCTGAATGGCCCTATCTTTGAAACCGTGCTTTTTGAAAACAACTTGAGAAAAGAAAGAAAGATGTATCAGAAAGCAAAAAGACTTTTTGTGGGGGTTTTATTACTGATCAAAAAATATGATCTTTCTTTTCGAGGAATAAAAATTTGATGACACTTCTAGATTACAATCCTGCAGGCTGTGAAATCTTGCGGCGAGCATTTTTCCATTCACAGAATTTACACCTCAACTTTCGGTTAATACTAATCTTCTCTTTATTTAATTACATACTTTTCATGGTAAAATAACTATTAAAAAAACTTGTATGTATTTAAAAAGATTGTTTAATCTAATCACGACAAAATCTATCATTAAATAAAGACAATATTTAAAAATATGATAGATTTTTTTGAATAAAAAAACTATGTGTTATATGATATCAGTCACCTATTACAGGCAAATCTATGTTCACCTTGTTGGAATTTTTAGATATTACATCATTCGTTTTAGAAAAAAGATATAATAAGCCATTTTCATACTTGGTGATGTGCGAATGTGTTAAACCTTGTTAAACCAGATACAACACAATCCAGTAAAATTGACTTGTGTTCTTTAACATTTTTGCGCCCTCTGAAAATCCAAGGTCTGCGCCCTTTTGCCTGGCCCAGTCCGACCCTGATTTACAGTGGTTTTTCTAGAATCACTTCAACATTTTTTACATTTCGGCATTTAAAGTAATCACAATAAGTCGATATAAACACTAATCGAAGCTATAGCGCCACTGACATCTTCAACAATTAAATGCAGACTAATTGTCAAAATACTTTTGAGCTAAGGAGGAGTCATATTTCTTCGGTGGCGCCGAATGTAAACAAAGAAGTTGAAACTTGATACATTTGAATAACTGCAGTCATAGTGTTCTCAATTATAGGGAATATATTTTCTTTTACATTTTTATATTAAATAAAATAAAAGAGAATATAAGGTTGTCAAAATACTTTTGAGCGCTACTGTATATACCAGGTGTCCTAAAAAGGACTAGCTGATTTTAAAATTCAATAACTTGCAAACGGTGACAGATATTTAAAAAATCCTTGCAGGAGCGTTATGTATGGTGTCAGGAGTTTTTTACTGTGATTCTCGAATTTAGTTTGAATTACATACAATAGATGGCGCTGCGAGCAATATGCGCTAAATCTAGGTCCGATTTTTGACCCACTCAATACATTTTAATCCCCTTTTTTGGCATGGGAGAAGAGAAAGCCCAAAAAATCCAGCTTGAATTTAGCGACTATTGCTTGCAGCTCCATCTATTGTTTATAATTCGAACTAAATTCAAGAATCACGGTAAAAAAACTCTGGACATCATACATAACCCTCCTGCAAGAATTTTTTTAATTTCTATCACCGTTTGCTAGTTATTGAATTTTAAAATCAGTCAGTCTTTTTTTGGACACCCGGTAGAAATTTATAGATCATATACAGGGCTTCATGAAAAAGAATTCGGATATTTTTCCGACTATAGATGGTACTTGCTGAAATTGGGTTTTTAAATGTATTATGCGTATTCCAAATTCTTTAGCGTTTTCCGTATTTCACCTTATTAAACATAAAGTTTCGTTACAGTATTTTGTGTAGGAAAGTGTTTCATAATCTGTGCTTGACGCATGATTTGTCTTTCTTATTCACAGAATGAAGCCCAGTAGCGTAGTGGTCAGAGCGCCTGTCTGCCACGCTGCAAGTCGCAGTTCTGCCCCCGGCTAGGCAAGGTTCACTCAACCTTTCACCCCTTCGGGGTCGATAAAATAGGTACCAAGCTTGCTTGAGAACTAAACACCGAGGGTCTCGCGTTGGGTTGGCCACCTGGCCAGGGCACATGCTGCATAGCACCTCGGGGCCCAAGGTCAAGTAAACAGAGTTGGGTACTGTAGGCCTTGATCCTTCATGGATCGTTCAGCCACAGGTTTAGTTTAGTTTTTTTTATTCACAGAATATCCTTTTTTTTTTGTTTGCGTATATATTATTTTAATTCAGTTTCATAAATAAAAATGTTCGTAGGTAATTCCAAAATGGGTGTAATTTACATGTAATTTTTGAAACTTTAGTCAATCGATTTTTTTTAACGTTCCTTATTGAAAACTAGATACAGAAGATATTTTCGGAATCCTGTCACCCTTTTTTTTTTTCGTAAACAGGGAGGCTGTGTGTGTGTCTATAGGGATGTATCTCAATATATTATCATGATTTTAAAAACAGAATTTTAAAAGGGTGTAAATCAAGAAGTATAAACATGAGAAAAGAAGAATTTTTTTTAACTTTTTGCCCCCTCCCCCCCCCCTGCGGGCGGGGCACAACTGTGTCACAGACACTGGCAAAATTTTGATAGATTTTTAAATGACATTTATTCATAAAAGCCATTTTATAAGTGTATTAAGATTTTTATTTTCATAAATATAGAAAATTTGCAGATGTTTATCATTCATTCAGAGGTATGTACGAGCCGGATTTCCAGACCCAGACCGGCCCGAGAAAATCCCGGCACTATGTAAAAATTAAAAGTTCGGCTCGGTCCCGCCCCGTAAAAAAAAAAAATAATAATAATAATAAAATAAATAAATAAATAAATAAATCACACACGGTCCGGCCCGACTCAATGTCTACAAAAAATTCCGGTTTTGCTTTACATGCAATTAAGATTCTTTTAAAAAATACTGTATACATATTTATGGGAAAATTTTACAGCATATTTATCCTACTGCCAAGAAGGGTTATGTGTTTCACGCGTATCTGGGTATGTGGGTTTCTTTATACCCTCGAAACAACCCAACGGCTGGATGGATTTTAATGAATGAGGTCTCTATCGATTCGTCTTAACCGTCCGATGGTTATAGGCTAGATTTTGTTTTTATAAATTCAAAATGGCGGCCGCAAAATACAAAATGACGGTAGAGACGAAAAAAAATTTTTTACTCACCCTATTGAGTGACATATTATTGGATAGGTCTTTCAAAATGAACACGTTTTTTCATTGACTATTTTACAGTCAGAAGCTCCGTTTAAATATTACACAACCTAGAAGATGTGTAGGTAGGATCTCTAGCTTTACTGCAACTCTAACCATCATAGACATCTATAGGCCTCATCAAAACAGTGTTTATAGAACTAAATTAAACACAACTTAAAAGTCATCAATACAAGTAAATAAAAAAAAAACAGGTAAGTAATATAAAAAATAGTTTCAAATTGATGAGAAATAATTAATTAGTTCTCTTTTTACGCAGTCGGGTTTTTTGATTTTTTAAAGTTAATTGATTTATTTAAATCAATATGTGTTCACAAGACAGAAAATACACAATAGCAACAGCAACGTTAATGATTACTTAGACTTTTAGACTCCTCAACACTCATTAGAAACTTAATGTAATTTAGAATAAAATTTTAAAAAAGGGCTAAAAACATAACTTTTGAAGCTGTATAGTAAAAAGTAGATTTTTGAAATATTTCTCTGTAATTTATTAAGGCTCAAATACGAAGAAGTAACTTTCTGACATATTATTGAATTCCTTTTTGTTCGGAAACGCTTAAAATTGACAGGTTGTCTTATTCAGGAACTGTGTAATCAAATGGCGTTATCCATTTTTTTTTTTTTTTTTTTTTTTTTTTTTTGCCAAAATATCTTTCAAAAAATACCGTCAAAGTTGGAGTTTTTAATCGAATTTCGATACACGATAGCACGGAAAAGGAGAAAAATCTGTCGTTACGTGACAAAAATCTATTTTACTTGATAAGCAATTTATTACCAAAAAAATGGAAAACGCTATTTGATTCCAAATCGCCTCAATACTCATGCGTGTCAATTTCATAACTTTATAGTAAAAATGCTGCCGTTGACCCCCACAAAGCAAAGTTTGTGTGTAACGGAAAAATGGGATTTTCTCCAAAACTATGTGACTCAGGATAATTGCTAAAATTTTCCAGCAAAGTTTGAATAAACTACTACTGGTCCTCATTTTTTAATAATTTTAGTTTCAGTAGATTTGGAAATAAGTTGGAGGCAGGAGAACATATTTTTACATTGCATTTTTAACAGTATCTAAAATATTTTTGAATTCGGTGTTACGACATCTTTCCAACAATACCCAACGCGATACACACACACACAAAATAATAATAATAATAATAATAATAATAATAATAATAATAATAATAAGTAATTTAATTTGTCCCCTTATTTTTTTTTTTTCGAAAAATATTTGTTAATAATTACTAATCTATAAATATGTGAACATGATGAACGTATAATGGCTCCGTTTTCACTTTTTAAGTACGGAACCCTAAGAAAATCAATGAAAACGAGATCTAAGAATTTAAAGTGTTGTGATTGCAGAAAGCAGCACAAAGGAGAGGAAACGAAAATTTCGGGAGGGAATTTAAATGAAATTTTTATCACAAGCAATAATAAAGGAGGATTTCGGATATTTTGAAGGATTCTTGCCCTTGTTAGCAATAAATTTCACTTAATCCCCACCCGTTTCCCCTTTTATTTTCAACACAGATAATTTAAACTTTTAAAACTTGATATATATAAAAAAATAATACCTAAAAACCTTCCTCTCCCAGTTTAAAAGAAGGTAAATTTTTAGACATGGGGGAAGTTGTTAAAGAAGAATATTCCTATATTTTACAGTTTGACTAAGATCTGTGCACCGCCCCAGTCCGTTAGCCGGGCTCAGGCCTATTTTAGGCAACATTCGGAATGGAGCGGGCCTTACTTTTTTACTGAAGGCTCGGGCAGGGCATAAGCATTGCTCATTCCGGATCGGGTTAGGGTCTTATTTTTTTTCAAAAATATCGGATCGAGACTAACTTAATTTTTCAGTACAGATCTGCGACTGGCTTCATTGTCCTAAGGTTTGCAAGGGCCAAAATTTTAAGTGCTGGTCTCGACGCAGCATGTATGAAAATTATTACCTCGGTGTGGCCTGGTCCGTGAACAAATCAGTAAAGTTCGCCCTGGCCCAAAAATTTTTGAAAAAAAAATGCATATACAGTGTGACTTTATCCGGCATCAAAACCATCTTTTGCCCTTCCTTTTTATTTTACCCTTTTAGGTTATGGTAGAAGAAAAATAGCAATTGTTTATGAATTAAAAACCTTAAGATCGAAAGTAAAAATTTAAAAAAATAACATTTGACATTTTTTTTTTTTCATTTGTCAGAGGCGATTATTTTCTGAACAAATTTTTTGTGGAGGCTAGTACACAAGTTCTTTGGAGTCTCTCTTCTGACGCTGTGCTAAATAGAACCGCCGATAACACTAGTAACAGCTCCGAAGACGATGATGAACAACAGGCATAAGAAAAGGTGTCACTAGAAAAATGCATACATTTGACTGAAGAATTAATATCGCAGGGCTCCCAAATGGTCCGCCAACTGAATACCAATAAATTTTAACAAAAAACTTTATGGTAGGTTTGCGTTAGAATTAACTTTCAAAGGTGATTCCGGGGCGGTTTGTAAGAAAAATCTAAAAAGAAAATTTTTCTAATATAATATTGGTATTCAGTTGGCGGACCATTTGGGAGCCCTGATATCGTCTTTAGAGAACAAGACTGTATTTCCGAGATAGAGATTCTCATTTGTATAAAATACAAGAAAAACTTGTTAAAGAACGGCCGAAAAATTTGAAGCAAACAAAATTGACATCGATGTTTCCAGAATTACACGAGAAGAAATAATTTCACTCTTTATTAGATTTTTTTTTTTTTTTCTGTAGCATAGAAAATATCAATTAATGTAAGTTTATTTTTATGTTTAATTTCCTTTTTCTTCTTACATAATTATCACTTAATAATGAATTAAATTATGGCTAAAGGCACACGAATATACGAAGCACTACTTTTGCTGTTTCTAGTCACTACTTTTGACATCCCTTAAAAAATCCGGCATAGTCTCGATCCCGATGATGCCGAATTTTTGAAGTTATACTGTATTTTTAAATCTCCATTATTCTACAATTAAACTTTAAAATTTATTCCTTTTAAAGAATAGTAATTTCTGGGCAATAAAATTAAAATACAATAAAACATGTGAAAAGGAACCTGTCTGTGGCGGAATACTGTCTTTGTCGGAAAAATGTGTTGATGCATGCAAAATGTATATAATAATATGTACGTGAGAAAAGAATATAGTACATTTAAACCTGCTAAGAAGGAAACTTATATTTTTTCTTTCCTAAACAATTCCGTCTTAAAAGATTTCACTGTATAGTATTTATCAGATTTTTAAGTCACCCGTGCATAGAATATGGATTAACAATATTAATGTTAACTGAATCATTTACATACAGATAGAGATTCATTAAAAAAATTAATAAATAAATATCGCAGCACAGGATGTTTCTTTAAAAATAAAAAATTGAAAAAAAAAATAAAAATAAAAATAAAAATAAAAATTGAAAAAAAGGGAAAAAATAAGTATTTTTGGTCAGAACTCCGCCTAAGGAAAATTTTGTAATCCTATAGACGTAAATTCCAAGTTTTCTAGAAATTTAGTGAGGCCGGGACGGGCGGTCCAGGCCCAGGCCGAGATTTAAACATTTTTTTGGGGCAGGTCAAATCTCGGGCCAAGACGGGGGTCGGCCCGAACTATTAAGTTTTTTACCGAACCGGACCAGTATTTATTTATTTATTTATTTATTTATTTATTTTTTTTTTTTTTTTTGTACGGGATGAATTTTTAAATTTTATACCGGGGCAGGCCGTTGATTTTTTCTACGGGCCGGGCCAGCCTTTTTTCTATGTGCAAGCCGTTTCTTTTCTGTTTGTTTTGTTTTTTCTGTGGACGGGACTGGCCAGGGCCTGGAAATTTCGGCCCGTAAAGACATCTAGTTTGGCTGTTTCCAGTTCCCACACAACAAAGTTTAATATAAAAGACTTCTTCTATATAAAATCAAAATCAAAATAACTCAAGCTTACGCCCAAATATTTCCTCCCGCGCGATAAATTTTATACGAAAAATAGAATTGCGTCATCTTTACAGCCAACCAACCAAACATACTTCAGTAAACGAGTCCAGAGTGCATATATATATATATATTTTATATTCTATTCTATATATCTAAAATCTAATATATATTCTATGTTCATGCATGGATATATATATATTTTTTTTTTGTACATGATGGGTGAACGAAAAATGCGCTAAAAATTTCGTCTTGAATATTATACGTCAAGTAAATATGATATAATTGGGTTTAAAGCTACATAAAGCCATAGTGTAATGTAAAAATATACGAAATATTGCACTGTACAAGTCCCAGAAACTTTAATAAATATTCCCATTTGGTAAAAAATTTTTACAGACGATGTTTGATTAATTTATGAAGTTTAATGTATTATCAATCGTTAGAATTTTTATTTTTTTAATTTACGCATTTTCACTTTCTCACAGATAAAATAAAATAATTGTTTTTAATGTAAATAACATACAATCAGTTCAATAATATTTATGACATTAACATATAGTAAATAATAATAAAATTATAGATAGCGAAAAATTCCTTTTTACAAATTTTTAGAATTATATATATCTAATTATATATATCTAAAAAACGTTAAAATAAAGCAAAACATAGAGATACTGATAAAATTGTATTCGATGTGAATAAATTAACGCAACACCCGAATTTAATTTCTTACAATTTTATCCGATTAACATACGTATTTACGTTTTCATCAGTATTTCCTAGAGTTTTTACATTCTTCTATCTTCAATAGAAGAGTCCAGAAGTAGAAGTAGAGTTAGAAGAAAGTATTGCAATCGAAATTTTTTCGACTTCTGGTTTTCGACGGATTTACACGTTAGGGATCAAAGATCTCAAAAAAACATGTTTATAGAAAATGTCTGTCAGTCCGTGTGTCCGTCTGTCTGTCGCCATTGTACCATCAAAAAGTGTATGAAGTTATGCATAGAATTGAACCAAAAATTTGTTTTTAAGTTTTTGGCTATAGCAAGCAGGCCCTTCATTAATTTGGAAAAAATCCGCTGGAAGGGGGCGCTGTAGTAGCGATTTTTGTGCATTTTGAATATTGTACCATCGAAAAGTGCACGAAGTTATGCATAAAAATGAACCAAATTTTTTTGTGCAGATTTTTGGTAATAGCAAGAAGGTCCTCCTGCAATTTAGAAAAATTCGCCGGAAGGGGGCGCTGGAATAGCTATTGTTGTGCCCTTTTGAATATTCTACCATCGAAAAGTGTATGAAGTTATACAGAGAATTGAACCAAATTTTTTGTGTAGGTTTTAGGTCATAGCAAGAAGGTCCTCCCTGAATTTGGAAAAAATACGCCGGAAGGGGGCGCTGTAATAGCGATTTTTGTGCCATTTTGAATATTGTACCATCGAAAAGTGTATGAAGTTATACATAGAATTGAACCAAAAATGTTTTTTTAAATTCTTGGCTATGGCAAGAAGGTCCTCCCTGAATTTGGAAAAAATACGCCGCTAGGAGGCGCTGTAATAGCGATTTTTGTGCCGTTTTGAATATCGAAAAGCGTGTGAAGTTATGCATACAATTGAACCAAATTTTTCTGTGTGTTTTTGGCCATGGCAAGAAGGTCCTCTCTGAATTTGGAAAAAATCCACCGGAAGGGGGCGCTGTAATAGCGATTTATGTGCCATTTTGAATATTGTACACGTACAGTCGAAAAGTGTATGAAGTTATGCATAGAATTGAACCAAAAATGTTTTTAAGTTCTTGGCTATGGCAAGAAGGTCCTCCTTGAATTTGGAAAAATCCATCGCTAGGGTCCGCTGTGATAGCGATTTTCGTGACATTTTGAATATTGTACCATCAAAAAGTGTGTGAAGTTATGTATACAATTGAACCAAATTTTTTTGTATGTTTTTGGTCATGGCAAGAAGGTTCTCTCTGAATTTGGAAAAATCCGTCTAAAATATCGTCTGCCTCCAAAGCAGTATACAAAGTAAGCGTCCTATCTTAAATGGGAGACGTCACATCAATCAAGGTCACACACCGCGTAGCGGACGGGGTTGAGGATGGCGAACGTTTTTGAGAATGCGTGCCAAAAACTTCAAAATCATTATGTTCCAACATTCTAACGTGCCAGAAATATTTTAATTTAGATATAATTTTTATATAATTTATATTTAAATATTTTTACACTTATACTAAATTTGATTCCTAACTTATTTATTATGCTGTGTTGACTCAATAATATAATCACGTCGCATCAAATAGTTTTTCTTTTATTGTGTACTTCCGAATCAGATTTTTTTAGTTCTTCGGGTGCAGGTTCTATAGATACATAATTATTTACGTTAACAGTTAAAATTCATTTTTCAAAAATAAAACCTAAATATAATAAAACCTAAATAACCCAAAGCAAATAAATCTAAATGAAATAAAACCTAATCTAAAGTAGAAGCGTTTCAATTAGGAATATTACTATGCAAACTGTCTCTTAAAATTCAATTTTCAAAAACAAGCATTTGAAATTTGATAGAGAAGCAAAATTATTAGGAAAACACTATACGTTGAATGGTTTGACGAGAAAAATCACGCTACAGGGTACTTTCACTAAGATTTATAATACGTTAATTTATTCAAAAATAACGGATTATTTTAAAGTAAATTATATACTTGTTATACAAAACTATACTTTTGTAATAAAACATAAAATAAATTGTTCTCCATAAACTGAATGTAATCTATAACTTTTTTTTAGCGTGCCAGAGAAGTTTTCTTAAGTGCCAAGTTCGGCACGCGGGCCATAGGCTCGCCATTCCTGAACTACAGGAATATTCTTAAATGTTTTCTTCTTTATGGCTAATCTATTAATTGTTCATCTATGAAATAGCTGCGCAAGCTCAAACGTCATGTTTTCATTTGTTTGTAGTATTTACATTCTGACAGCATAGAATATTCTATTAATTTTTAATCGAGATTATTTCATTTATTTATTGTAGTTAATTATTTAAATAAAAACAGTTCTTTTTAGAAATAATATTACTTGTTGAGGGGGCTGGTCACTCAGCTTCGGAATTTTCCTCCGTAATGTTAAGTCTATGGACTTTCGATGCATTCGTATATTTAAAATATCTCCTCGCGAAATTAATATTTTAAAATTCTATTTTTTGTGTACACGCCCTAAAAGATGTCTCTTATTTTTTTAGTTCTGAAAATATTTCTAAAGTATAGACTTAATTTTATATGAAGTGTTAAAATCCTACTCACAGTTCGCCCGCTTTTAACACGTAAAATATTAAATTCAGCATAGACTTCAGAAATATTTTGAAAACTAAGAAAAAAAGAGACATCCTTTAAGAAGAGTACACAGGAAAAAGATGCTAAAAATATGAATTTCCCGAGAAGATATTTTAAATATACGAATGCATCAAAAGTCCAAAGACTTAACGTTACGGAGGAGAATTTGGAAGCTGAGTGACCAGCCCCCCTTAAAATGACAAAATGCTGGCCATCGAATAGCTGTAGCTTTCGAAATTGTAAGAAAATTCTTTTCCTTGTAGAATTCATCTCTGTCCTTTTCTAAATCGTAAAACAAGTTAGTTACGTGTTTTCATTTTAATTTGGAAAAAAAAAAAAGATAACATCTTATTTTAATTACATAATACAAATGTTGCTGATTTAAATACATTCGATTTTAATTATGTTTTATTAATTTAATGAAAAATGACGCATAACAATTAGTAAGTAGTTAATGTGTTAAGATAGAATTTTGTAGTCTCATTTTTTACGGAATTCTTGATGTGCTGAAGTTATAAATAGTAAATGATATACACGGTTGTATTCTCGATGAAAATACAACGTTTATCAATGTTCAGAATATGTATAGAATTTAATAATAAATAAAGTATTCAATTTTAAGTCCTTTTCTTTGTTTATCAAGCGCAGACGATATATCGGAAACTTATAAGTTTCCAATATTCTTTTGGTCGTATTGCACTCATGTTATTTAAGTTACAAATACGTAGTTCATTCATTTAATTTAAAACTCATTTCATTTTATATTCAGAATCACTTTAATTTAAAATGCGTGCATCAAATGTTGTACTATTAAACGAGCAAGTATATTTAAACGATATATTGTTCATTTATTTGTTTAAATAGGTTGTGAGTCTAGTCAATAACTGCAATCATTTTTCTAAAATCGCCAAAATAGTTTTTCCTTTTTTTTTTTTTTTTTTTTTAAAGAAACAGACAAAGCCTAGAGAATCCCTGTTAAAAACTTAATCACGAATTTCACATTGCTACTCACTGACAGAAGACGAATCTTGTTTACCAGATTTATTGCAAAATATTTTTGTTACAGCTTGTTTTTTGTGTATTTAAAAAAAGTCGCAATGTCATTTTAGTTTAAGGGTAAAATGCAATAATGTTTTCGTAACATTAATGCTTTTTCTTCCAAAATTAAAATATTGTGACTATTTTTTTTTTAAATGTACATAATTTTATCGAAACAAACTGTAATAAAAACATTTTGCAATACATCTGGTAAAGAAGATTCATTTTCCATAAGTGAAATTCTGTCATCCATGACATCATACTAAAACCCAGCGTATTTGTATTATCAACCTCGTCCACCAGATGACGCAGCTGTATCAATTTACGCCAGATTCCAGCATTAACAATGTACGCTTAATATATATGCAGTTTTGGTCTACCTCTGGTTAGTTTAGGAAAGAATAGACATTCAACAAACATAGAGCGTAAACATATTTCATCAACATAGGTAAATTTCGGAGACTTGTTAATTCTTCCCCATTGTCGGTAGTGACGCGCCACAAATGTCCCATCTTGTATGTTAATCTATGTTCTGGAACAGCCTACCGTTCTTCAAAGCTACATAATATCGTTTAATAGTGCTGCCCCCTATGTATAGTATAGGATAATTAAATACAATTATCTCCTTTTAACGTTTCTGACTAAATTAAATTGTATTTTATAAAATTTGTGCGAAATAAATTTACTGTGCTAGTAATTTATATAAAAAACCAAAATGTATTTGATGGAAGAAATTTCTTGTAGTTTACTATGAAATATTAATTATATACGAGAATTGTTTTAACTAGTTGTATAAAATTAATTTGTAAAATTTAATTTTGCATTTAACTTTAATTATGAATTTTAATTTCTTAGATTCCGATTTATAATCAATAGTAATTTATTAATTTACGCTTTTTGTAAAATAAGTTAAATTAAATATTTATAAAAGATATAACATAGCCCATGCTGATATTTTTACTACTGAAAAATGGTAATCAAATCATGACACGTTAAATTCTACAAATACTAACTAAATAAAATAAATCTCAATACTAAGTAAAATAAATAAAATAAAATAAAAAGAAGATAAACGAAGAAGAGCTGTTATTGTATTCGATTAGTTTATAAAATGATAAATAAAATGAAATTTCTTTTTAGTTAACACAATTTTACTTATTAAGTACCAATTCAGAATTTTATTAAGAAAATATAAATTTTAGAGAGGTCTCCCAGGTCAAATTTGAATGTTTTCTTCCCAATGTGTTAGTAGACTAATACACAAAAAATTAATCAATTAAGGCTTTTATCAGTGTAATATAGCGTAATAGTGCGCGTACTTTTGCTGTAGTTTTAACATTTTCTTACTCTTACACTGCATTGAAAGGGAAAAAAAAAAACTGACTTTTTTCTCGTAAAAGTGAAAGCATATACAATCATACACATATGCATGCATATGAATATATACATTCATACATGTTTGCATAAATTTTATATATGTTTGTGTGTATTTCTAATATTATATATGACTTAGATCAGGGGCTCTTAAACATTTAGAACGACGTACCACTAAATCAAAGTTCATACTTCCGCGTACCACCAAATAACAAATGTAATGCTAATATAGAAAAAACTGTGAAAATGGAGCTTTCCATATTTTCTTTGATTTCAAATCACGATTTTAAATAACTTTACTGCGTTTAAAACGGATTTTCATGAAACAGAAAGAAACTCGCACGTTTGATACAGAAGAGCAATTTTTCAGTCCGTAAACTTGAATTAATAATGAATTATATTTGAAATACAACTTCAATACCGAAATAAATTTTCAAAACCTCCTACCAGATCTTCCAGCGCAGAAAGAAAGAAAAAAAAAAAAAAAAGTCGACAGAAAGTACACTTGGGAATGAATAGTTTTAACTACTCCTATTCGAACAGGCTTCTCCTATTTCTACGGAATCAGACTTTACCTTCAGATAATTCAATTTAAAAATCCTATTTAAAAACGGTTTTTCTGCAAATGAAATTTGTTTCATCCATTAATCTTAAAATTAGGTTTTTATTTCCAAATTTTAATTTGTTTCTATATGAATGTAATAATTACGTGTGTTTAATTCTGGAAAACTGTTTGTATCATAAGCACCGTGTGCGGATTTCAGGGAGTGTGCTAATAACAAAATGTCCAGTAATGTATGTAAATATACAATCTCTTATTTGCATTCAAAAATTTCTATAAAAAATTAAAGCGTTTACAGTCTTTTTTTTTCCCACTCGAAATTTCCTGGATGATAAGTTCACGACACTTTTGTTTTTATAGTAATATGCTGTATTTCATTTTACGTGCCAGTATTGGACTTTAGCGTACCAGTAGCCAGAGCTTTGCGTACCAGTACTGTTACGCGTTTAGGTGTTATAGGTGTTATAGGTGACGTTATAGGTGTTTAATTAACTTTTAAAGTCACTCGAGGCGTATTGAGAAATACAATCAATGCAAACTATCGCGAATACCACAGTATTTATGCGATTCATTCTAATTAAATCTTTCGAGGGCGATGCCCTTAAAGAACGGACACCTAATTTTAATTCCAAAACAGACAAACGGCACCAAGAATATTTAATTAAAATTTTCCTTTTATCATGTACGTGAAAATAAGCAAGTTTGCATTTTCTAATAAATTCGTTTATAAATTCTGGTGTCAGTTCATTATTTCATAAGTTAATAAATAGAATTATTCCGTGTTGGAAAGGATTAAGTGGTCGCAGAACTCTTAAAGCTTCAAAATTTAAGAAATTTTAATTTGTTTAGATGTTAAACTCCTATCTTTTCTGAATATTTTGATATAATTGTTTCCTTGAAATTCCCATTAGAACAGAAGTTTTGGCTTTTAGAATTATACCCGCTCAATAGATGAAGCGGCGTTTCCGAAACTTTAAAGTCATTATTTTCCAAATGGCGTTTTTGGGGCAAAACGCGCATGATACCTCAAAAACTTCTGAATATTTTTTCATGAAATTTTCAAAGCATATATTTCATGTTAGTCTGTATAAACTGAACCTAAAATTTCCTTTTTATTGTTCAAAAAAATATTTTTTAGGTGATTTTACTGTTGAAATTTTCAAAATTTTGTATTAGCTAAATGCAACATTGCATTAAAAATATAAAAATGCTTTAAATACAAATTTATTTAAGTTCAGAGAAAATATCACAATCTGAAGTATAAGCAAGAACCAAACTTTTCATTCTAGTTGCAATATTTATTTTGTAATCCTGCGCGTAAACTGTTATGCCAATTTTTTGTTCGACAAATGTCTAATAGTTTCGAGCCCCCTATAAATACTAATTCTGTATCTTGCAATTTTTTATCCCAATTAAAATTGTCTTTTAAAATCATATACATTTTAAGACATTAAATGTTGAAAATGGTCTTTTTTTCATTTTTTCCACTTTTTAGAGTCCCGAGACCCCTTAAATTAGTATGTTTATAACAGTTTGACGTTTATTGCTTTTATACTGTTACTGGACATTACATTACACATATATATCATTAAAAGTTGTTAACTAGGCATAGAGTACGTCGCCCCTGTCCTTGATGTGTATGTCCAAACTGACCGTACCTTTAAGAATTAATATCTCGGCTAATTACCGATGATTTTTTTCGAAAATCATTATCACCAATGCTTTTATTCTACTGTAACGATAGGTATATTCAGCTATGCTCAACGATTTTTCTGAATGCCGTAAATCGAAATTTGTGTATAACAGAAAAATGCTAATTACTCAAAAACTATGCGACCTAGGGTAATCGCTATAATTTTCCGGCAAGATTTACATTAACGTCTATTACCTCTAATTTTTTCATAATTTTAGTTTCAGTTGATTCGGAATTAGATGGGGGGGAACATATTTTTGCGCTACATTTTCAATAATATCTTTGAAAATATAATACCTAAAATTAAAAGGAATGTATTTTTGAGTTCAGCGATACAAAAGCTTTCACAGGATATCCCACATGATATGCAAAGAAAAGATTTTTTTTTTTCAAGTAGCATAATTAGCCCCTCTACTTTTTTACTAAATATATTTATGAATGTTTATTAATCTGAAAATATGTGGGTCAATGGTCTTTATTACTTCCCCGAATTTGAACTTTCCACGTTCCATAGTTTACGAGTAAAATGGCTGTGACAGACAGACAGACAGAAGGACAGACACAGGAGTGATCTTATAATGGTTCCGTTTTTACTTTTTAAGTACGGAATCCTAAAAATTAGCTTTATATAAATTTAAAAAAAAATAATTTTATAATTGAAATTTATTTAAAATTTAATTTTACTTTATCTAATAAAAATGCTAATTAAGTTAAGAACATAATTATAATTTAATTTTTGAAATTAAACTTTATTTTATCTAATAAAAATACTAATTAAATCTTATTTAACATAATTAAAACTTAATTTTGTTTAACTTAATTGTAATTAAAATTTAATTATCTAATTCATTATAAAAAATTACAAAAAATAAAACAACTGATAATAAAGATCAATTGATCTTTATCTCAGTGATCTATAAGATTTTAAATTAATTATGCTATGAAATTTATCTGTTACTATAGTTCTAACATAAAAATAATTTTCTTGTAAGTTTAGGAGTTATTGCACTTTAGTAAATGTTCATCTAATTATTAAAAAATTAGCTTTATATAAATTTAAAAAAATAATTTATAATTGAAATTTATTTAAAATTTAATTTTACTTTATCTAATAAAAATGCTAATTAAGTTAAAAACATAATTATAATTTAATTTTTGAAATTAAACTTTATTTTATCTAATAAAAATGCTAATTATATCTTATTTAACATAATTATAACTTAATTTTGTTTAACTTAATTGTAATTAAAATTTAATTATCTAATTCACAATAAAAAAATTACAAAAAAATAAATCAACTGATAATAAAGATCAATTGATCTTTATCTCAGTGATCTATAAGACTTTAAATTAATTCTGCTATGAAATTTATCTATTACTAAAGTTCTAATATAAAAATATTTTGAATGCAAGTTAAGAAGTTATTGAATTTTAATAAATGTCCATTTGATTATTAATCAGTATATATGTATTATATTATATATTGGTGCTTAATAAGCACTTCTAAAAATATTCTTTATTAATTCAATAAAGATCAAATCAAAATTCTAAAAAAGAAAAAACACCAGATGGCAAATATTTTCTATCCCCCCCCCCCCGATGTACATTGAGAAATAAGGCGGCTCAGTTAAAAAAAAAAAAAAAAAAAAAAAAAAGAGAGAGAGAGAGAGAGAAACAGGCACTAATATGTTGTATGAATTGCTAAGTGATAAATTATTAATCATACAAAAAATATTTAATTTTAAAACACAAATAAATGTGTGTAGAACACAAAGTATACACACTAAATAAGACCTTTAATTATAAAGAAACGTGCACACAAAGTTGCTTCCCGGGTAGGAGATAACAAAAAAATGTGACTCTCCACTGCCCTTGCGTGTATTTCAAGATCGGATGAATTGAGTTGCTGTTTAACTCCTAAGGAAATATTTCTAAAATATATATTTAATTTCACGTGAAGTGTTAAAATCTTACTTTCAGTTCGTCACCTTTTAATACATAAAAACATTAAAGTGAGCCTACAATTTTGAAATATTTTGCAAACTAATTAAAAAATAAACATATTTTAAGAAGAGAAGAAAAGAAAAACGAGTGAAAAATATAAATTTCCGGAGGAGATATTTTAAATATACGGATGCATCCGACGCCCATAGATTTAACATTACGGAGGGGGATTCGGAAAGTGACTGACTAGCAGCCTTATGGAAGTCCTTCGTAAATCACTAGAATGTCTTTAATTTCCATTCTTATGCTAATATTTTACCCCGAACGGCGAAGGTATTCGGAATTATATGAGCTGTAGTGAGTTTATCGGCGTGTGATGCATTCTTATATTTAATATATTTCCTTAAGAAATAAATATTTTTATCTTCTTTTTACTGTATATTCTTCTTAAAGAATTCCTCTTTTTTCCTTTTATGTGAAATCTTAAAACCTTACTCTCAATTTGTCAGTTTTTGACACATAAAACATTAAATTGAGCCTACATTTTAGAAACATTTTGAAAACTGAGAAAGAAAAACAAACATCTTTTATGAAGAGAACAAAACAGAAGCGAGTGAAAAATATTAATTTTCAGAGGAGCTATTTTAACGCTTAAATGCCGGGTGTTACTTTTCGGCAACATACCCAATTTAGGCTCTAAAATACCATTAGAATAATATTGAAGCTATAATGCCTAATGTTGCCAATAAAATACATTCTGAAAATATTATTAAATTGATTTTCAACATGTAGATGGCAACACTTGTACTGTTTAAGAATAAAGATAGATTTATTTTTTCAATTTTTGCTAATTGTTCTTTTTGTTTTGTTTTGAAGTTTGCGAAATACCCTATTTTGTTCTGCAGTGAGCAAGTAAAATTTATTTCTTATTATAGTTCCTAAAATTCTTGTGTATGTTTAATATTATAGAATTTTATTTAGGAAAATTATTTTTTCAATTAAAGACCAGTATTGCCGATTAGTAAGAAACTGTTTTTTAGCCGTAAACCATACTTAAAACAAAATATGATTTTTTTAAAAGTATCTTTCCCATGATTTATTTAAAAAATGAAAGCCGAAAAACATTATTACAACGATTTTTGAAAAATCAGGCATTTAAGGGTTAAATATACGAATACGAATGCAAATGCATGCTACGCCCATCCCATAGACTTACGGAGGTGGATTCGCAAGGTGACTTGAAAGGCAGAGTTACAATAATTTGTATTTGTAATAAGAACAGAACGGCCGAATGATCAGATCAATAGCCGTTTTATATGAAACAAAGGAATGACAATTTAAGTTCAGCAAACAGGGCAAAATAAGTTATATATTATGCTTTACTAGTTTTCCGGTGTGAGTTTTAAATTAAAGTGTAGTTTTATTTTTCTTTTAACCTTTAGCTAAAGTAAAGACTTTTCCCTATTAATTTCACATTAAAAAAAGAAGGGAAATATTGATGTAAGCTGAAGTAATCTACTATAGGTTTTCTCATTTTAAATATACTTTCCATTTTTGTAAAAATATCTACTTCTTATACACAAGAAAATTGCATTTTTTTTTTCAAATGTTGTTAATGATATCCGGACTCTAGTAATAAAAAAAAAAAAAAAAAAAAAAAAAAAAAAAAAAAATGTTTTATTTTCCCTAGTTTTCAAGACATGATATATATACGCAATGTCAATAACAGATGTCAATGTAAAAATACATACTCCTAAATATGTAACAAATTAACAACCTGTAATAATATACTTCTTTCTAATTGATGAAGTGTGTGAGCTGAAAACTTTAAAAACAGTAAAAATAGTTTTATTATACTGTATATATGTTTCGCTTCTATCCTTTAAATAATTTAAAATAATTTAATTAATCCTTTAATAAATTTTAAAAATTTATTTTACTTAATTGTAAATGATTTAATTAATCCTTTAATAAATTTCAATGAAAGTAAGATAATTTTTCCCTCCAATCTATACTATCCATCTACTAAAAGAGAAACCATAGATACTGTAACACGTAAAAATTCAATATGTAGCGATGCTACATTAGCGATTACCAAAATTATGCTTCGAGTTACCTCATGGTTATGAATATGGAAATAAACATCCAAGAAAAAATAAAAAATAACGTGTGAGATCCGAAAGAGTACGCGAAAAATTGAATGATGGCGTTATAAATAAATTACATCATTAGATCGTGCAATATTAATTCGGCAAGAGCCGAATCATTTAAACAGTCTAATAAAACTATTTTTATTGTTTTCATCTCCAAAAATTTTGGAAAACGAACAAGGGCGCCCATACGATTAATTTTAGGGGGGGGGGGGTGAGAAAAATTTCATCTTCCTCCAAAGCTATCACACATTTTGGTAAATATTTAAGGTACTTTGCGCTTTTTCACAATCTTTTGTCGAAATTTGTGTTTTTCCGTGATCCTTTGACGAAATTTGCATTTTTCCACGAATCTTTGACGAAATTCGCGTTTTTCCGTGATCCTTATACGAAATTTGCATTTTTTCTGTGATTCTTTGACGAAATTTGCGTTTTTTCTACGGTTTTTTTTTTTACGAAATTCGCGTTTTTTTTTCGATCCTTGGGCGAAATTTGAGGATTTTTTTGCGATCCTTTAACGAAATTTGCGTTTTTTCTCTGATTCTTTGACGAAATTTGCGTTTTATTTAAGATTGTTTGACACAATTCGCGTATTTTTTGCGATCCTTTTCCGAAATTCGCGTTTTTTGCGATTCTTTGGCGAAATTTGCTTTTTTCCGCGATTCTTTGATGAAATTCGCATTTTCACCTTGATTCTTGAACGAAATTCGCTTTTTTTTTTCAGGATTCTTTGGCGAAATTTGTGCTTTTTAGTGACTTTTTGACGAAATTTGAATTTTTTCCTGCGACCTTTTGACGAAATTTGAGTTTTTTTCCCGCGATCCTTTGAAGAAATTTGTGTTTTTTCGCGTTTCTTTGATGAAATTTGCGTGTTTTCAGCGATTCCTTAACGAAATTCGCGTTTTCCCCTTGATTCGTGAACGAAATTCGATCCTTTGACGAAATTTGCGTTTTTTTTCGCAATTCTTTGACGAAATTTGCATTTTCCCGTGATCATTCAACGAAATTCGCTCTTTTTTGCAATCCTTTGACAAAATTTGCGTTTTTTCACAATCTTTTGACGAAATTCGTCCTTTTTCCGCGATCCTTTGACAAAAGTGGTGATTTTTTTCTACAAAGTATTGGCTAAATTGATTTTTTTCGGCGACCATTTGTAAAAATTCGCGATATTCTTCCGTTTTTTTTTTTTTTTTTTATGTTCGAATTTTCGAATTGATGTCCGATTATTTTTAAATCTGTTTCTAATTTCACAGCGTTTTGTTTAAGCAAAATCAGTTTTACTTGTCCAAATGGATCCTGTGTCTATGATGAAATCCTTCCTTATGTAGAAAAGTGTTATAGTCTTTTAGGAAGAAAATCCCCCGCAGTAAAACCTGCTAAGATAAAAATTGTCCAAAACGGAATTTGTTTCCTATCTTGTGCTTCCTCTTTGTAAGAAACAGATTATTCGAAAGCACTAATTAAGAACTCATGAAAACAGAACCTGTGTAAAACAGAATCCAGTTTTAAAAGAAAAATAATTCATGTTTATGACGAAATGAATTCCCAACAATTATGCCTGCTAAGACGGAAACCCATCTAAAACGGAAAAGTCTTCCAGTCCTGATCTTGCCGAGGCAGGTTTTATTATGCTTTGTCTTTACAAGATGAACTTAAAATTTTCATATCGTGCAACTGATTTATATTTAAAAAAAAGTTTGAAAAAAAAACAAAATCTAGGGGGGGGGGGGGGGGGCTCAAGCCCCTCCTTAATTTTAGTTTTACATGGGAGACAAAATGGCGGCCATTTGTTATTGAAACATTTAATGCATCTTCCTATCTATAAGGGGGGTTACCATAGGGAGGACCCTGTTCTGTCGCCAAATACCGCCAAGTTTGTCGCCAACTCGGCGACATAGCGTCAAATTTGGCTGCCAAAATGAGTCACCAAAAGTGACGTCAACTTTGCGATATCTCTAATATTTCGCCAAATTCCCGTACAGCTCCATTGTAAACCTATTTGCTTATAGAAAATCAACAAATTGAGATATTTTAATTCAACAAAAACTAATATTTGCTTAAGAGGTTATATTAAATTTTTCTTTGATGGCCTAAGTAGGAATTGACTTTAAAAACAAAATTTTTATATTACTTGTTTTTAATTAGTTTGCAAAATATTTCAAAATTGTAGGCTCAATTTAATGTTTTTATGTGTTAAAAGGTTACAAACTGAGAGTAAGATTTTAAAACTTCACGTGAAATTAAATATATATTTTAGAAATATTTTGACAAGTAAGGAGAATTGAGACATTCTTTAAGAAGAATATGCAGTAAAAAGAAGCTTAAAATATTGATTTCCAGAGAAGATATGTTAAATATACCAATGCATCGCACGACCAGAGTCTTAGAATCAGTGAGGGGGATTTGGAAATTGACTGACTAGCAGACTTAAATAAAGGGAAATTTCAGAAATGTCCCCAAAATTTTGAAAAACGGGGAATTCTTTAATCCGTTGTTGAATCTTTTGATCTTTATTCCGTATTGATGATCGGCCTTGATTTTATAATTTACGTTGAAGAATTTCAACTCTTATTAACCAATCGAAATCGCGCTCACTCTGCACAGTTTCTTGATTTCAATATATAAATTATAATTACATTTTTTTAATTAGGTAGTTTTCTTTAAATGATATTTTAAACAGTGTTTTTTACTTTCTTCTATCTTTACAAGAAGAAAGTATTGGATTCATGAAAATTTTCGACTTTCGGTTTTCGACGGATTTACACGTTTTAGGGGTCAGAGATTCCAAAAAACATGTTTTTACAAAATGTCTGTCTGTGACTCTGTGAGTCTGTCTGTCTGTCTGTCTGTGTGTATGTGACACAAATTTTGTGGGCGCTCTATCTCAAGAACTAATGCACGGAATTTAATAAAAATTTATATTAAGTTAGTCCCTAATACAAATTGATGCTGATTAGTTTTTGGTGTAAATCGCTCAACAGGTGGCGCTGCTATGCTGCATTTCCCGCGATTTCTGCACTAGCTCTATCTCAAGAACTAATGCACGGATTTTCATCAAACTTCAGATTTTGTTAATCCTTGATATGAATTGGTGCTGGTAACGTTTTGGTGCAAATCGCCCAACAGATGGCGCTGCTATGCTGCATTTTGCAGCATTTACACGATTTTCGTAATAGCTCTATCTCAAGAAATAATGCACGGATTTTCATCAAACTTCAGATTCTGTTAGTGCTTGACATGAGTTGACGTTTTGCACCTTGTGGTGTAAATCGCTCAACAGGTGGCGCTGCTATGCTGCATTTTTTGTGATTTCCGCGATAGCTCTATCTCAAGAACTTATGCTCGGGTTTTCAACAAACTTCAGATTCAGGTATACCTGTATATGAATTAGTGCTGTTTATGTTTTGCTGTAAATCGCTCAACAGGTGGCGCTGCTATGCAGCGTTTTTCTCGACTTCCACAATAGCTCAATATCCAGAACTAATGCACGGATTTTCATCAAATTTCAGATTCAGTTAGTTCTTGACATGAATTGATGTTTTGTACCTTTTGGTGTAAATCGCTCAACAGGTGGCGCTGCTGTGCTGCATTTTTTGTGATTTCCACAGTAGCTTTGGCTCCAGAACTAATACACGGATTTTCATCCAACTTCAGATTCCGGTATACGAATTAGTACTGTTTGTGTTTTGGCGATTCCGGTTTACGATTCCGGTATATGAATTAGTATTGTTTGTGTTTTGGTGCAAATCGCTCAACAGGTGGCACTGCTATGCTACATTTTTCAAAATTTCTCCTACAGCTTTATTTCAATAACTAATGCACGAATTTTCATCAAATTTCAAATTCAGGTATACTTTTATATGAATAAATTGATGTCATTTATTTTACTATTTAAATGATTTAATTGACGTGATTTATATAGAAGAAAGTTTTGTGATGGCCACAACATACTAGTTTTTTCTTTCTTTCAATGAGCACTCAGTATTTTTTAGAGTATAGTGATTCTATATAATATTGATCTCAAAATTGAGGTATCAGAATCCTTATAAATATTTTCAATTGTAAGCGTATAAATACATAAAGAGCAAATAAAAATATATTTGAGATAGAGTTACTCAGCTCCACAAATTTAACAATCAAAATATGATGATGAATATAGGTTAAAGCATTGAAAATGTTTTCATGAAATTCGAAAAAGAAGATGAAGAATAAATAGTCTTTTTCTCTGTTTTAATTCACATCGTAAAGAATTTTCAGTGGTATCTATGTTTTCTATGTATAACAATATTCAAATAGAAATTTCGTTACAAATATCCTCTGTGGTGGTATCCGCTATTCGTTTGACGATGAATATTTGATTATTTTCACAAAACTTATTCCATTTTATAATACATTTTTGTTGATTTCTTTGAATGATGCAGAACTCTCAAAGTAAACAAGTTTTTCAGAAATCTTTCATTAAAGATTCGCAGAGGATGAAGTATTTAGAAAAAATAATCTTTATTCCTAACGTACAGTGTGAAAGTACTGTTTCTGGAATTTAAAACGAGGCCTCCATTTGAAATGAAAACAAATGATATCACGATAACTAGTATTCGATGAATGAAAAAAATATAATTTTACGCATTTTAAACATAAAAGCTGATTTTATGCATTGCATATTTGTCTAAAAGACGTAAAAAGTTGACTAAAAATAAAAGGAATAACAGCTATTAATTGGAAGAAAGGGAGAGAGACACTCTGTGCAGAAATCTCTTATAAAGTCAGACACTTTCTCAGAACAACATTTTAATTATACTAGCCTCACTTAACTTAAAAAATCCATTTTTATACGTAAAATATATATTTTTTATTTTAAGATCATGTTTATGAATATAAAAATTCCAAAATCCTTGCCATCCCGAATCTGTCCGTCGTTTTCGTTTGGTTAGGTAGAAGGAAATTCAAATAATTTTTGTGACTTACGGAAAACTTATCCCAAATAAATAAACTGAAATTTGAGAAGTATCGAAACACTTTCCCCAAAATCATGGAAAACAGGGAATTTTTAATCCGCTCTTGAATCTTTTGGTCCTCATTCCGTATGATACTTGGATGAGATTTGATGTCAGAGCGCCCGGAGACAACTCCTTACATCTAGTGGAGAAATGTAACATAGAGCAATTTGTGTCATAGCCGAAATTTGACAAACATAACTCTAGAAACACCGAGGGGGGGGGGGAGGCACCTGGTTGCCTCCCTTTTAAAGGCGCTTTACATTTTAAAATAATATATATAATATACTTTAGAATTAAAGGTTAAGAATATGATGAATAAATGAAAAAAAAAAAGGAATATTTACAAGGACATGTACAAAATATACACGAAAGGATGATGAGCGTTCAGGAAGGATCAATGGAAATGAAAACTGGAAGAAATTATCCTGGTTCGATGTTTTCAGTCAGATGAAGAGCGGCCCATGGTATTTTATTCTGTATGATGATCGGTCTTGATTTTGTAGGGTATTTACTTAGAAAGACTTCAACTCTTACTAACCAATCAAAAATACGCTCACTCTCTGTACGGTTGCTTTTGTTGTTAGATTTTAATATAAAAATTATGATATCATTTTCTTTTAAATAATTTTCTTTCAATGATATTGAAGAATATATATCTATATCCGGCGATCAAGCAATATTTTTGTGTAAAATAGTCAACACGTGCGTCTATATAATATACATCTCAAAATTGTGATATTAGTATCCACATAAATGTTTACAATCAAAAATCTTAAAATACGTAAAGAGGCAATAAGAGAATATTTGGAGAAGAGTTACTCAGCTCAACAAATTTGAGGGTTAAAGAAACTGCGCCCAAAATTTTGCTTATGATCTACGATAAAAAAAAAAAAAAAATTGAAGTAATTTTTTATAACGTTATACATTTTTAAATCATGGATATTTATAGTATGTTATTGAGATGTTTAAAATTTATACAGGACCAAGTATATAATAAATACATATCTACAATACACATAAATGCTATTGTCTTTGGGCTTCTTGGTGAAATATGTTTTCGGTTAGATTTACAGTATGAGTTTGCTAGGTGAGATAAATTGTAGTATTTAATGAGGAGATTATCTTGTACACGGACAAGGTAATTATTATCTGTACACGTACTCCGTAAGAATTCCGTAAAGCTACAGAAATCTGTACGTAAATTTACTTTCATTAATTAATGGTTTCAGTGTAGTTTTTAAAAACTATTCCAAAGCGATTTCTGTTGTAATTTCTGAAGACTTTTTTTTTTTATGTAGTTATTATCTATTACATGCCGCTATCGATTCTTTACATAAGTTAAGGTCCCTTATCAGTGAGATTTGAGATTTTCCTCTCCCATGTTAAAGCAATGACCCTGGAATGCATTCGTATTCATTGAATATCTCGTCAGAAATTTAATATTTTTAACTCATTTTTTCTGTATGCTCTTCTTAAAGGATGTCTCTTTCTGTTATAGTTAAGAATTTTTTTTTTAAATATATGCTTTTTATTTTTATTATTAAGTGCTAAAGTTTTAAGAATTCAGCGAGATGTAAATAACATCAAGTAACTTCAAAATTTTTTGTAGTTTTAAAATTTTAAAATAGACATTAGAAAGTGCATGTTCTCACCTATTCATACAAATAAAAACTTTTCTTGTAAGTTTATTTAAACTTCAGATATTTGAAAATTAAGTTAAAATTTTCATCCCTTCACTAACATATAAATCAATGCAGGAGGGAGCAGAGTCCACAGTGTGGTAGTTCCCACAATCAAGTGAACTGAGGAGTCTGGTACAGTATTGTAAAATTTCTTGCTATTATTGTTATTTTTAAAAAGAGAAAGCTATTTGCTTCACTTGTTTGTACTAAGGCATAGTAAAACATTTTCCCCTTTCTAAATACTGCATCCCCCCCCCCATCAGCGTCTTTCCTTTGAATTATTATAATTTCTAGAAAATAAAGCAACGTCAAACACTGTACATATATATATATTCAAATATATAAGCTTTTCTTCAATTTTCTTCAAGTGATTTTGAATCACTTATGAAGACTTTTTCATCTTTACATGCATGGGGCATTTTTTAAGTCTTATTAGGTTTCAAGGAAATGAATATTTTTTAATCTCCCCCCCCCCCTCCCCTCTCCCCGCTAAATGTGTACCCTCCTTAACCCTTTATTTCCAAAATTACGAATTCATGAAAATTTCATCTTCTAAAGCATTTTTCGTGAATTTTTAAAACTAAATTAGAAGTTTTACACAATCATTTAATAAATTTTAGAAATGATTTCGCCAATTAAAATTAATTAATTAAATTTGTATTTATAGAGATTTTGTGCAAAATTTGTAACTTCACTCAAATCTTTAATTTAATTTTTTTTTTTTTTTTTTTTTTCCTTTTAGTATTCTATAGAATTAGAAAATGTACAAATATAATGTTCTTACAATAGAAATAAATAGTAAAAGAGCCGACAGCACAAATACCTATGTTATCAAGCACAAGAAAAAAAGCTTTATTTTATGGGAGAGTAGAAGTAGGGGAATGTAATGATCTATGTCTGCCAGAAGTGAAGTGGTGCATAAACTAAAAATTAATACCACCAGTGGTTCACTCGTAGGTTTATCATTGTGTTTTCCTGCTCCCAGCCCTCCATGTTTTCATACCTTTGTTTGTAGGACAAACACAATGATCAACCAACGAGTGAACCACTGGAGGTATTAATTTTTGGCTTATGCACCACTTCACTTCCGGCAGACATGGATCATTAGAATAGCCTACTTCTACTCTTCCATAAAATAAAGGTTTTTTTCTTGTGCTTGATAACATAGGTTTTTGTGCTGTCGGCTCTTGGACTAATAGGAAAGATTTCGAACTGAATTTTTTCATCCACATCTTTCAACCTCAAGGAAACTGAAGAGATGCAAATGAAACAGAAATCGTCCTTTTAAAAATATTTTTGCTTTGTTCAACCAATAATGCTTTTGGAATAAGATAAAGTAAAGTATCTATAACTCATTATAAACTGTATTATTACTAACGGATGCATTAAATGAATTTTATAACGAGTCATTTTAATGATACTTTAAAGTACCGTCAGGACATAAAGAGTTAAATAAAAGTTGATTGCTGACTTATTGTTCTTTTTCGTCCCCTAAAATAAATTTAAAACATCCGTTTTAATTTTTTCAGAAAACTATATTATTTGCATTTGCAAGAAGAAACAGAAAAGAAAACTCTTATGCTATTTATACGTTATTTAGAATGTCTAAAAAATGCATTTAGCAGCAAAAGAAATTAAAATATCGTCCAAGTTAATTTACAGTT
Source organism: Maratus speciosus (assembly GCA_963932465.1). Lineage (NCBI taxonomy): Eukaryota > Metazoa > Arthropoda > Arachnida > Araneae > Salticidae > Maratus > Maratus speciosus. The sequence goes on along the minus strand of OZ010792.1, from coordinate 444,259,346 downwards.
TAAGTGAAGGTTTGATTGCTTATTTATAGTAATTCATTTGCATTATTGCATTAATTCACCATTGTATTTTAACTTGTTTAAACTCATTTTCGGTCTAGAATTCATTTAAATATTTCAATGCAAAGTTTCGAAGATTATAATCCTTCCTGAATAAAATAGGAAAATTCAAAACGAAATTTGTTTGAATGAGTATCAATTCAATATGCTATTTAATTGCAGCTAGGATATTTTTTAACGAGTGAAGAAAAATTTGAAATTTAACAAGACCAACGAAATCGGAACAATTATGGGTTACATGCTAACAGTCCAGCGCAAGTCAGGTTGTACCCGACCCCAAAAATTCTATTTAAAATTAATCCGAATCCAACATTTATCATTATGTGCTGTTTTTTCTTCTTTTATATAGCTAGAATATTCTCATTTTATAGTCTTAGTGAGAAATATTAATAAATATAGAAATAAATAAAAGAGCCATTTCGGATTTTGAATCCAATGTTGCAAGAAAATCTATCCAAAGTCTTAGCAATTAAATAGTTGTCGGATAATCTTTAATGAGTAACTAACGACCAGCCGAAAAAAAAAATAAATTACTGTAATTTGGAATATGTTCTAATATGAAAATATACTTAAAAAAAACACACACACAAGGAGTTAGATGTAAAACCATACAAATTTTCGGTTCATTTAAGTTTATTATTACGGGCCTACGGGCCTGGGCAACACCGGGAGAGCCACCCAGCGTTACAATAGCATAACACGGTATTTTTGATATAGTGATACTTTTTTAATTGGATTTTTGATTGAATGCATTTTTTATGCAAAATATTTAATTTGATCATTACGCGTATTATGCACTTAACTTTCTAGAGTTATTTTTTACATTTTTTAATATGCAATATCCTATATTGTGTCTATTTTTATATAATAATAAACAAATTCTATTTCATAATTTGACTATTTGTTCATCATGTAAAATTTGAAAAAAAAATCACACATCTTTAATAATATCCTAATGAGATAAAAAAAATAAAAAATCAATAAAAATGTATTATGTAGCAAAAGTAGTAAATTTTGGTAATAATTTATCCAAGAGAAAGTTTTAAAAACCTATTTTCATCATTTAAATTGCGCGTTCACTCATTATCATCAAACAATAAGTAGCAATCTAGAGGGGAAAAAATAAAATAAAAGAATCAGTTCAACTTTATAGATGCTTCAAAAGAAAAAAGGAAAATTTACAAGAATATCTGGAAAGCAACGAATACTAAACAATTTGGAAGAAGGATATGCAAATATTTGAAATATACAATTATTATACAGAAATAAAGCTTGTTTGTGCGTTTGTTTGTTTATTTGTAGGAGTAATCTCCTGAACTACCGAACCAATTAAAAAAATCGGCAAATATCAGCAAATTAATTGTGACCGTCCATGTTCCAACGTAGGCTATATTTTATGTCGATGCCACTACCTCCAAGAGGGTGGAGAAGCAAACAAAAGTTCTAAAAAAGCTATTTTTGTGTTTCTGAAGGGTCTAGAAACTTGAAATTTCGCAAGGTAGTTACTTATAAGATGTAAATTCCATATAAGAACAGTCGGGGGGAAAAATCGAAATTTAAAAGAAGTGAAAATATGGGAAAGCCTTTCTAAAACTGTTCTAAATTACGATTTCTATGAAATCTCAGGAAATACCAAACCAATTTAAAAAGTAATGGTTGTAAATTGATGGTGGCAGTCCTTGCTCCAACCTAGGCTATATTTATATATATATTTTTGTCGGTTCCCCCATTGGCGCGCCCACGGGCGTAGCTAAGGGGGCTGAAGCCACTCCCAGACAACAAGCCTAGACTAGATATTTAAAATTTTCAAAAATTATGAAAGAATATTATTATTTTTTTTTCAATACGTCCTTCAAAAATCAGAACTTTTCAAAAAATATTGATTTTGTCACACAATTTTTTCTCTTTCATAAATTTATTATGAAATTCAAAATATTAGCATGCTTAAAATTTACTAATTAAAAATTTAAGACCCCGTGAAACCTCTTGCTCTCTTAAACATTAATAATATTTTGATAGTTAAATAATAAAACTTTAAAACATTTGATTGCAAACACATTTTAAAATTATCCAAATGCAGAAACACACCAAAAAATCGCAAAAACTAAGATGTATTTTGGTACAGAATTTCATTACTTAATATCTCAAAAGAATTCAAAATTATCCCCACCAAAACTTTCCAGAGCTTTCTCTGGCTGGTTACGACTTTACTCAAGTCAGCAGAAAAAATGTTAGTCAGGATCCGATCCGACAAAATATGCTAGCCCCCTCCAAAGTGTAATCCTGGATGCGCCACTGTAAGTTCCCCTACCACCTGGGAGTTGCAGGAGCAAAAAACATTCTAAATTGCGATTTTTGTGATACTGAAGGAGCTAGCAATTTGAAACTTGACATGGTAGTTGCTTATAAGATGTAAATGCTCTCTAAGAACAGTCGAAATTTTTTTTAAAAAAGGGATCGAATTTGCTAAAAGCGTTCTAAAAACGTTCCAAATTACCATTCTAAAATTCTAAAAAAAGGTAAATGCAGGTTAATGCAAAATATAAAAGTAGTGGATTAAATTAGAAACTATTAAATTAAGAAATATATTTGCCACAGTGAAAATAATAATATTATTAATACATAAAGTTAATGTAGGGTAACTGTACCAGTAATTGAGACTCGTAAGGAATTAATTTAAATATTATTTTTTAATTGATAGATGTACTTGTTATGTTCCATTTTTTAAACGTTATATTAATCTAATAACATTAGTTAACCAATCTCATAGTTGCATTCCCCTACTGTGGATAAAATGTAACTATACTAACAGAAATAAACCCAAATACCCCGAATTCCAGTTATGGACACCCATTATTACAGTAATGGACACTCTACAAAAAGTAAAAAATCTTTTTTTTTTCTTTTTTTTTTTTTTTTGTATTCAGAATCGAACCTTAATTAAAGCTTATTAATGAAACAAAATGGTAATTTTCAAATAAATTTAACACTTACGATATTAATATTTAATAAAATATTTATGAGGATAATTGTTAAAAATAAAGATGATCATTATCACAAGATCAATGTTTTAATTATTTTAGATAGAAGATGTAAAATTTTTAAATATTGAATTTCAGAGGAATACAATTATCAATTTATGGAGACAATGGGAAAAGGGTTAATGCAGTTAGGGGAAAAAAACTGTTTTGATCAGTGCGTGGCATTTCCTGTAAATTAAATTTCATGATAAAATTAATGATATATTACTTGTAGGAAATTAGTAATACAAATATGAAGAAATAAAACGTCATTGCAGGATTGGCTTTCAAATTTGCATAAAACGGTTTAAAAGATTTTTAATATGAACCTGATAAATACAATTATTAGATTCTGCAATAATTATTTTATTTTTAAGAAACAAGTTTTTAAATTTTTGGCTGATTAATTTAATTATGATATATATATTTACTATAAGTTTTTGAAATACTATTTCGAAATACCGAAAGAAGATAGCAGCGATAGCATCAGAATGCCTGGCCAAGGTACTAGATATTGAACAAGTTGAAAAAAATTTCCAACGATCCCGGTAGGTCGACTATTGATGGATCTTGCGTATAAACTGAGTCTTGAGTAAACTGACATTTTGAATTTCATGTCTCTTATTTTATATGCAGGTTTAGTTGTGTACGGGTACTTACATTTCATGTTTTGCAATTCATTATTTCAGATTTTAGTTAAGGGAAAATATTGTGCAGGTTTTGTCCTATTTTTGAAGATGTCCTAAAATATTGCGAAGGTTTTTTCCAGTTATTACTTTAATGACTTTTTAATTTGAAAACATATATCAACCATTGCATCATATATCAATGATGTAAGTGAGGCACACCTTTCAAAACTTGATGGAAATAGTACTTTTAAAATGGGGGTGGTGTTTTTCCGACTTTCCACCTTCTGACAAGAATGAGGCTGGCCAATCTACTGCGATAGTTAAAATTCCTGTTCTCAAGTTTTATAACTTTTTAAGATACTACAAAAATGTACGGTAAGCTGGTATAACTGGACGAAGGAGGTAACTGGGCCATAGGCTATTTTATAATAAATCGTTAGTCTCTTTTAAATTTTAGCTGATGTCAACATTGCAACCCCATCTGTACTTCATAAAAGAACGTGTGTCAGCTCAATCATAACTCTGTCTTTGTTGTGATAGGTTGCCGAAAATTTAGAAGCTTTTTTTTTAAATAAACCACGTCGATTTGGTTGGATAAGATTCGTATCATAGGAGTTCTTGTTGAACTGCCTCGGTTTTTTATCAAAATACATTAAGTACTTTTATTAAATAATCTTTTTCTTTTAAGATTAAGCATAAATACATTAGTATTTTTATGCACTTATACATATTTACTTCATGTTTCAAATGTAAGGCCCGTGTTCCAGTTAACCCATAAATTTTCATGAATGGGAGCAAAGTACGATGGTCTTGGCTTGATATTTTAGAGATTAGGAGAAGGATTTTGAGAAAAGAGAAGAATAAGAAAGTAGATGTGTAGTGCCTGTATGATTAAGAAGATGACGATATGAACGAAAGGAGAGGGAGGGACAGAGACCAAGGGGCGAGCAGCAGGGTATTTCGTTAAAGATTAATTGAATTTACGATATGCTTGTGCTGGACGCCGCATAGGGAAAAGACAATTAAACAAAACAGATGTTATGTTTGTATTTTTTTGCAAAACAGAAGTAGGACTAGTTAGAGGGATATTTTCAACTGCTTTCATCTAATGCAATATGAAAAAAATCTTAGAAGAAAGATAATTAAAATTCTACTGCAGCAGTAGGTTGTTTAAAATATACTGAGTTACTGAATTTATTTTATAATAGATGCATTTTAGATAATACATCTAAGGATACGTCTTTGTGTGATTTCCACTACACAGGGGCTTATGTTAAAAGACAATCTATTTTGTGCAAGGTTGGGTTTTTTTTTAATAAAGACATTTTTTTTTTTTTATAAAAAGAACGTATGTAATACAGTTTCTACAGAAAATAATTATAATTTAAGTGTTCTTTTCTTTTTTAATTTTCTTGTATTAAGATTTTAGAATAAAAAAAATAAATGGATAACACTGCGAAATTTTTTCATTTATTTTCGTTTCCATAACAATATTTGACAACTTTTTCTTAAGAGCACACCAGTTACATATTCACATTAATTATTAGTATAATTGTAGCTGAAAAGTATTGCTATTTAATTCTTATGGCAATTTAACTGCTATTTTGTTTATGCGTGCAAGGCATTTTTTATTTGCGACCATATTTACAAGCTATTCAAATTTACTTGCGGCAAAATGTCTAAGTTATGTCATGGATTGGTTTTGATTTTACAGCAATGTGAAGAAAAGTAAAAATATTTTCGACATCATTATCAGCGACAATTGCTATTCAAGAAAAATTCTTAACGAAAATCAAAAAGGGAATCAAATTTAGTACAGTAAATTAAAAAGAAAAACGTCACACTAAAAGAAATAATTGTGATTACGTGGATCAGAAGTAACGTAATGGTTCAACGTAATGCTAAAGATGACGATGTCACAGATAAATGCGAATTGCATTAATTAATTTGTATATATCGTGAAACCTGTCCATAACGTTTAGTTCATTGTCCGGGTAGATTTCTTATAGAAATTAATGCATCAAAAATCTGCCTTTAACAGTAATTAGTTTTGGTAAAAAACCTGTCGGTAACAAAATATTTTCCTTTTTCAAAATGGCCACGTCGTTGTATTTGTGTATTTAGTGTTACACGACAGCGTTTACCTTATTTTATTTCGGTCTAGATGCTTTCATTTCAATCTGTGTTTCAATTTCAATCCGTTCCGATCTGTCAATATAAATAAGATACATTGATTTCTTTTCTCTTTTTCTACCAAGGATAAATTTCTGCTATTTTGAATTTCATTATTTCATCATTTCTAAATCTTTTTTTTTTTTTTCAACTGTGTCTAGATAAATATTTTCCGCTGGATTATTTTAATTGACCAAACAAAAATAGCAGAGATTTTATTTAAATCTTTAGACAACAAAACAATCTTCTTTTCATTACATCTTTTTTAAACAGTCTGAATTTTAACCCTTTCAGGGACAAGGTATGGCTATTCGGAAAATTCTGAAATGAGTGAATGACACCAGAATCTAGGAACAAATTTATTTCAAAATAAGCAAAAGGTTTTTGTTCACGTACTTAACCCATTCAGGACCGGCATCTTTTACGCGAATTTTATTCGTTTGGCACCACTTTTTGTTAATTATTTGACTTAACATTATAAATCACGAAAATGTCGTAATTAAATAAAATCAATTTTACTTTTCTTTTTTACTGGTGTCAAACTCAAGCATTTTAATCACTTTTTGCGGTTGCATATATGCACCCATGGTGGTCCCGAACGGGTTAATAAAAGGAAACTTTTCATTGAAATACCCTGGTGCCAATGTCGTATTTAGGAATTAAAATTAAGTGGCCCAAAAATAAACCACCGCCCTTGAAGGGGTTAAGCATCGGCCCAGAGGTAACGTCAGTGATGCGGGCATAAGTTACTCCTTACAAAGAAGCGTTGACATTTACTTCATGTCACCATTCAAGCGACGGACGTTTCCAGGGGCAAAAAATAAAATAAATGGCACCTATTTGTTTTCAGACAACCGCAAAAAGAAATCTCTCTTCAACTGTCCACTGGAGCGTCTCGTTAATCCGGTGTAAGAACTGTCATGGATATCAAGGATATAGTGAGATATATATATAAGAATTTTGGTGTTTTCTTTTCATAAAACAAAACTGAACAGCATGTTCTTTCACAAGAAATTTGCTATCAGATTTTTTTTTTTATACCTCAAAACTGCTACAAAATAACATTTGGTTATCAGATTACATCTTTATAACAGTAAGGTAACCAGATTTCTGGGAACAGTCCTCATTTTACTACTCTTGTCCTCGGAAATACATTTGCTTTTTGGGGACAATATTTTTAAATTTTATCCTCATTTGCCTCTACTTTTCTAAAATTTAAACAGTACGCCAGTCATGTATCCAGATCAATTTTAGGGATATTTAAATAATGATGTAACATTATTAACCCCTTAAGCACCACGACGTATCTGCGTAAGTCCTCATTTTAAGACCAAACTGCAATGTTCTAAGCATCTGGTTTTTTTGCATTGCTAATAACAATTAGCAATGCAATGAATAAGCACAAAGAACATTGTGCTTAAGGGGTTAATAAACTGAAACGCATTTTCCTGTACAGGATTGTATAATTGGGCCTTTCATTAAACATGTGCTAACTGAATTTTTGTTTAAGTCTTATATTTACATCACTCATAACTTTTAGGTGGATAAATTTAGGTGGAGTAAAACTTGTTTTCTAAGAAGTATAGAATAAGTAGCATTTATAGTTCATTTACAGAGAAGCAAAAAAAAAATTCCATTGCATTATGATCTATCTGTGGAGAAAAATCATTTCCGATTCATTTTAATGATGCTACACTAATCAAAATATAATTAAATTGATATACATAATTTAGGTGGAGTAAAACTTGTTTTCTAAGAAGTAAGAATAAGTTATATTTATAATTCACTTACAGAGAAGCAGGAAAAATTCCATTGCATTATGATCTATCTGTGGCGAAAAATTGTTTCCTGTTCATTTTAATGATGCTACACTAATCAAAACATAATTAAATTGATATACATAATTTAGGTGGAGTAAAACTTTTTTTCTAAGAAATATAGAATAATTAGTATTTATAGTTCGTTTACAGAGATGCAGAAAAAAATTCCATTGCATTATGATCTATCTGTGAAGGAAAATCGTTTCCGATTCATTTTAATGATGCTACGATTGTCAAAACATAATTAAATTGATATACATAATTTAAGTAAAGTAAAACTTGTTTTCTAAGAAGTGTAGAATAATTAGTATGTATAGTTCGTTTACAGAGATGCAGAAAAGAATTACATTGCATTATGATATATCTGTGGGGAAAAATAGTTTCCAATTCATTTTAATGATGCTACGATTATCAAAACATAATTAAATTTATATACATAATTTAGGTGGAGTAAAACTTGTTTTCTAAGAAGCATAGAATTAGTATTTATAGTTCGTTTACAGAGAAGCAGAAAATAATTTCATTGCCTTATGATCTATCTGTGGGGAAAAATCGCTTCCGATTCATTTTAATGATGCTACGATTATCAAAACATAATTAAATTGATATACATAATTTAGGTGAAGTAAAACTTGTTTTCTAAGAAGTATAGAATTAGTATTTATAGTTCGTTTACAGAGAAACAGAAAATAATCCCATTGCATTGTGATCTATCTGTTGGGAAAAATCGTTTCCGATTCAGTTAAATGATGCTACACTAATCAAAACACAATTAAATTGATATGCATAATTTACGTGGAGTAAAACTTGTTATATAAGAAGTATAGAATAAGTAGCATCTATAGTGCATTTACAGAGATGCAAAAACAAATTCTATTGCATTATGATCTATCTGTGGGTGAAAGTCGTTTGCGATGCATTTTAATCAAGTTATGATACTTTAAACAATAAAATCAAAAAGTATCACTGAGAATCACTAAAACATGTTTTCTGAAAAATAGCATTTATATTCAGTGTTGAATTCAGACACTTTTCTCTGGGGAGGATTTCTGTGGCTCCGGGAGGAAATTTCACTTTTTGACCATTGAAAAGAACAAAGTCTCAAAACTTCCGACGAGGACATTTCGTTGCTCCGGAGGACGGGGGGGGGGGATGCCCCCGGTCCACCCCCTGAATTCAACACTGATCTTCATTCATAGAAACACATAATATTTTTTTTTTTTTTACAGGACGGGCTATGACCGTGTCCTTTGTGTGAAAAAAGGAGATTTCTTAATAATATTCTAATAGTGTAGGAATGTGTTTTATAATCTATGCATTATGCTTGATTTTTCGTTCTTGTTTAACTATCACAAAGGACGTTGCTCTAGCACTCATAAAATTAACTTAAACATAGTACTAAAACAATAAGACGTTTATGGGGATGGGGGATTCCTTTTTTGCATATCGAAAGATCCGGTTGATAATTAACGTGGAAGAACACTGAGCTCAGTTTATAAAGGCTAAGACACGGAGGGATGACTTTGTAACATGTAATTTTTTTCCATGTTGTATATATTTTTTCTTTTCCGTCTGGGAGAATCTTGTAGAAATATTTCAAATATGAAAGAAGCACATGCATTTCCTTTTCCTTTTAGTAACTGATATTTCATTGTGTAAAATAGCTCAAAATTAAGTGCTTTATTTCATTTATTTATTTATTTATTTTGCCTTCTTGACAAATAATTCCCATATTTTCTAATTTTTAATTAAAAAAAATTATTTGTATTAAGTTTTACTCTGTGAAAAAGCACATAAAATATAGCTTTGCAAACGCGTTTTTCTTTAAAACTATTTACACCCCCCCCCCCCCAATTTCCTTCTCGCATGGTACCATGGAGTGTATTTCACACCATGAATCTTTAACCCATCCTGGTGCGATTTTCTTTTTTTTTTCTTTCTTTCTTTTTATTTATTTATTTATTGAGAAAAAGCACTTTTAGATTTAAATTTTTAAGAGTAGCTATCCAATAGGCAGAAGTTAAGGTTTGCTGAAATATATTGAATATTTCATTTAACTATTATCGTTATTTTTACTTGATATTAACATGGACTTAGAGGGAATTTTTGGAGATATTTGAAAAATGTTTTATTACAACAGGATTAAATATATATGAAGAGCTCAGATGATGAATGTGGTATGTTGAAAAAAAAGAGAATTGAGTTAATCATATGATTGACGATAATCAATGGTCCTCATCTACCATCTGTTAAATTACTATAAAAAAGAAAAAAAACTAATACACACAGCTATTTTAATTTATAAAGGAGGCATTTGACAATAAACATAAACATACGTTTGGAACTTTACAGATCATTTTATCAAAATGGTGATTGTGTTACTTTCCACCTTTATCATCAGAGTTCTTCATACATCAATTTTCTATTATTATTATTTTTTTAATCATAAACCTTTGGTTCGGAAAAGTATCACCTATTTTAAATTTATAGAATGAAACAAGTGTTTGAAATAAAAATATCAACAATAGTACATGGAAACTTAAACGAATTTTTTCTTTAATTGCTAAATGATGAAACGTAAATAAAGTGATAATAGTAAACGCATAAACATATACTGCCACTGCTACATGCAGATAATAATTAAAATAATTCTCAATACTAAAATGTACAGATATCTCCTATTATTAGGACGTCAGACTTGAGCAGACGTGGCAATTTTTAAACTATCACGAGTAATATTATGTCGTTTCATGTATTTTTTTGGCAAGACCTTTCTAACAATTTTGCACATATGAACAATTTATTTGTGTTTTTCTTTAGCATACATTTTGATATTTTTGGAGGTTAAGTGTCTATTAATCCCACGGAACCTTCTAATACATGGATTTTCTCTCTTTTTCAGTTTTTATGAGTTATTGAACCCAGAATGTTTATGTGTAGAGCGTTTTATTCATAAGAAAGTACACATGGCCCAGTATGGCATAATTCTCTAAAATGTTAATAATGGAAAAAAAAAGAATTGTTCATGTTTGTAACAGAGTGATCTTAGAAAATAAACGGAATGCTATGTTATCAGAATGGCAGCAAAGGTGATGCGAGCAGTACCCCTGCAGAATACAGTAGAGGTCTGCACTAGCCAGAATCTCCAGTCCTGGGCCCGGACCTGCCTGTGCAAAAATCAATTAAATCAGTTTTGGCACGGTCCGACTCAATTTCTGCAAAAAAATTCCGATTTTTCTTAACATGCAATTAAGATTCTTTTAACTCTTTATATCGGGACGGTACTTTTAAGTACCATTAAAGAAAATTCAAAGTAAAATGTATTAAATTCGTCTACTAATAAAAGTAGATTGCACTTTTCATACAAAATAATTTGCTCAATCCTATTTAGAAAATACAGTGAAGAGTGAAACAGTCGAAGCTAAATATTTTTTAATGTGCTTATTTTCTCAACCATTTACCTAGGTGTAGCTTTTATCCTATTAAAAAATGTTATACGAAAAAATTGCAGCTACAAAAGACTTCTATGTTAGATAGGATCACAATACATTTATTGACACTGTTCTTATAAGAATAGTGAGATTTCCATAGCAGTATTTTTTATTAATTAATGTAATTATTCTTATAAATATTTTGCAAAAGTAGCTCTAACTACCGATTTATTAAATCAGTTCTAATTAAAAAAAAAATCTAAAAATCAAATTATTGTTATACATGCTGTTCTGGATATCTCAGACATTAACGTAAATAATTATTCAAGTGAAACAATTTTAGGCGCATTCGTAATTATATAAATAAGTAGCACCTATAGCCGTCGTTTGGTCCGTCTGTCTGTCCGTCCGTCAGTCCGCATATAATAGAGCAAAAAGTCCTTCCGGCCAGTGCCGGGAGGAAGAGGTAGCAATCATAATCCTTATTTAAAAAAAGCCAACTTATATCATGCAAATACACGAAGAAGCTCAATTTAGTGGAAACCGAATATAGGAGATGCAATACTAATTTTTATCAATAACATGAATGAGAATTTCGCGAAATTAGTCAGCTTTATCCAAGCTGCTTTTCTTTAAAGTAACTTATATTTGGCTGCCAAATTCGGCAATTTCTTAAAGTGCCTGTCATTTTAAGACAACATGGTGGATGAGTCTAAGCAGTGAACTTGGTCGAGACCTCAGTAATTGCTGTGCACATGCTCGCTCACATCGGAATCGGTTAATATATAGGAGTGCTGTCGCATGCAAAAAATCAGATTTTTCAAAATGTCACCCACAATAGAAATTGAAACTGCTATATCTGAGCCATTTTTTAAGGTAAAGACAAACAAAAAATGCTCCTGAATCCTTATATCAAGGTCAAATACTTAAGAAAGAAACCTTTTTCAATTTCTAATTTTTTTGCACCTCACTTTAAATATATATATATTTTTTAATTTAATGTCCGCCATTTTGAAACAAGATGGCTGATGAATCTGGCCAGCGAACTTGGTCGAGGTGTTGATGTAAACTATCCACATGCCTTCTTACATCGAAATAGGCGAATACGTGTGTTATCGCGTGACAAATACAAGATCGTTTCAAAATGTTAGCCATGCTAGAAATTCAAAGTGCTATAAATCAACCATTTTTTAAGATATTAACAAAAGAACAAATTTTCAGAAACAAAAACTGCTCCGGAATCTTTGTATCAAGGCCAAACACATAAAAAAAATCTTTTTCATTTTCCAATTTTTTAATACCTCATTTTGAATTTTAAATTTAATTTTTTTAAATGGCAACCCTTTTGAAACAAGATGGCGAATGAAGCTGGCCAACGAACTCGGTCGAGCCATTGGTATGTACTATGTACAGACCAAGTTACATCCAAATAGGTTCATAAATACGCCTGTTATCGAGTGACAAAAATCAGGTCGTTTTAAAATGTCAGCCACAAGAGAAATTCAAAATGCTATTACTCAGCCATTTTTTTTTACATATAGACGAAAGAAAAACTGTTCCGGAATCTTTGTATTAAGGTCAAACACATACAAAAAAAATCTTTTTCATTTTCCAATTTTTTGGTATCTCATTTAAATTTTTTTATTTTTTAATTTTTTTAAATGGCCGCCATTTTGAAACAAGATGGCGGATGAAGCTGGCCAACGAACTCGGTCGAGATATTTGTATGTACTATGTACACACCAAGGTACATCCAAGTCGGTTCATAAATACGCCTGTTATTACGTAAGAAAAATCAGGACGTTTCAAAATGTCAGCCACGCTAGAAATTCAAAATGCTATAACTCAGTCATTTCTTAAGATATAGACGAAACAAAAACTGCTCCCGAATCTTTTTATCAAGGTCAAACACATAAGAAGAAAATATTTTTTCAATTTTCAATTTTTGGTACCACATTTCAAATTTAAATTTTTCTTAAAAATTTAAATGGCCGCCATTTTTAAACAAGATGGCGGGTGAAGTTGGCCAACGAACCCGGTTGAGACATTGGTATGTACTATGTATAAACGAAGTTACATCCAAATCGGTTCATAAATACGCCTTTTATCGCGTGACAAAATCAGGACGTTTCAAAATGTCAGCCACACTAGAAATTCAAAATGTTGTAACTCAGCCATTTTTTAAGATATAGACGAAACAAAAACTGCTCCGAAATCTTTGTATAAAGGTCAAATACATAAGAAAAACATATTTTTCCATTTTCAATTTTTTGGTACCACATTTCAAATTTTAACTTTTTAAAAAAATTTTAAATGGCCGCCATTTTGAAACAAAATGGCGGATGAAGCTGGCCAACGAACTCGGTTGAGACATTGGTATGTACTATGTACACACCGAATTACATCTAAATCGGTTCATAAATACGCCTTTTATCGCGTGACAAAATTCAGGACGTTTCAAAATATCAGCCACGCTAGAAATTCAAAATGCTATAACTCAGCCATTTTTTAAGATTTAGACGAAACAAAAACTGCTCCGGATTCTTTGTATAAAGGTCAAATGCATAAAAAAAAAATATTTTTCCATTTTTAATTTTTTGGTACCACATTTCAAGTTTTAAATTTTTTTAAAAATTTTAAATGGCTGCCATTTTGAAACAAAACGGCGGATGAAGCTGGCCAACGAACTCGGTCGAGACATTGGTATGTACTATGTACACACCGAATTACATCGAAATCGGTTCATAATTACGGGAGTTACAGTGTGACATAGGTCAGATATATATATATATATATATATATATATATATATATATATATATCAATTTTGAACGGAGGGTGGTTTCGGGGTCTAGGGGTCATGATCAATGAAAATATACCAAAATTTTTTGAAATCGCTTTCCTCCGAACGGCTGCAATAGGTAGCTTTTTTGTAAAGAAAGCTACCTAAAACTACCCAACCGAATGGTCTGAAATTTTAAATATATAATTGTAGCAAACTTTTGTCGAATCATTTCAAATTTAATGAAAATCGGATGTATAATTTAATTACAGGGACAGTCAAAAGTATTCCGCTACATTATGGCTAATGGGAAAATATTATTTCAAGTGCATTTTAATGATGTTACAGCCTTTCAGGCAGAATTAAATTGATATGCACTTACGAAGAGCCCTAAAATATATAATATGCGGTGCAAAAAATATTTATAAAACTAGTTATAGTACGAACGGACATCATTTGCCACGTTTCACGTGCAATTTCCAACATCTTTTATTCAAAATTCATTATATAAAGGGTTAATGCTTTTCTCAAGTTCACTGCTCAACAAGCGCGAAACTTTTTGACCTGTTTACTAATTCATTAGGTGCGTTCGTAATTATATAAACACGTAGCACCATAGTTGTCGTTCGGTCCGTCTGCCCGTATGTCTGTCTGTCTGTCCGTCCATCCGTCCGCATATAACAGAGCAAAACTACCCAACCGAATGGTCCGAAATTTTAAATATATAATTGTTGCAAAATTTTGTCGAATCATTTCAAATTGTATGAAAATCGAATGTATAATTTAATTACAGGGACAGTCAAAAGTTTTCCGCTACATTACGGCCAATGGGAAAAAAATATTTCAAGTGCATTTTAATGATGTTACAGCCATTCGAACAGAATGAAATTGATATGCACTTATGAAGTGCACTAAAATATACATTCAGAACAATATACGGTGCAAAATATATTTATAAAACTAGTTATAGTACGAACGCACCTCATTTACCACGTTTGACGTGCAATTTCCAACTTGTTTTTAAACGTAAAGGCACAAAATTTTCAGGGCTGCTTATGGATGTGATTTGGAATCAAAATGAGTTTTCCCTTTTTGATAAATAAATTGCTTATCAAGTTATAAGTGATTTTGGGTCACGTGACAACCGGTTTTTCTCCTCTCTACGGCTGGTTTTTCTGCTTTCGTCCGGAAATTCTGCTCAAAAACGCCAAATTTGACGGTATTTTTCGAAAGATTTTTTACGTTTACCAAAAAATGGAAAACGCCTTTCAAATACAAAGTTCCTGAGTAACAACCCCCCCCCCCTTTCGTGCGTTTCCAAACAAAAATGAATTGAAACTTGTGCCATAAAGTTGGCCTTTGGATTTGAGAACAGCCTTAAAGAATACGGCATACATATTCATGGGGAAACTTTACAGTATATTTTAGATTACTGTGTGTTCGCAAGACAGAAATACATGATAATAACATAATGATTAATTAGACTTTTCTACATTCACATAAAGATTCATTTTTAAAAAAATGTAGTTTAGAATAAAAGAAAAAAAAAGGCTTAAAAATATCATAAATTTTGAAGCTGTATAATAAAAAGTAGATTTTTGAAAATATTTCTCTGTAATTTTTTAAGGCTGTTCTGAAATCCAAAGGAGTATGCTCCTGATTATATTTTAATTTTCAGTTTTGATTTCTAAATTTCTAACAGTACGTTTAACGTCTGGTGAGTTTTATCTTTTTTATTACTTTTTAATTTTAGAGAACGTAGGTAAAAAGATGTAATTAAAAGTATGCATTTATCGAATTTTTAATGGAACACAATTTTCATTCAAAAAAATTGTCAGGCTTTCTGCTATATTTATTACCACTTAGGCGTATGAGGTCCCTTAGGTTATATTGCAACTTTATGGCAAATCAAAACATATTTTTGTCAAGTTGTATGAACTGAAAAAGTTTTTTAGCAGCTCACTATTTCAAAAAGAGTGTAATAATTTAATACAGTCATAAATTATTAAAATCTAAACGCTTTCCTTATTTGTAATTCGTAAGAAAATCCAAATAAAGTAAGTCAAAATGAAACAGTTGTTTCCCCGCTTCTATTTTACTCGCAAATAAAATAGAATTATGAAACTTTTGTAGTTCAGAGCCAGAGGGGAAAATATGCCGTACATAAATATATACTAAACAGAACATTACATAAGTATGCGTCGTATAAAAATCAAGTAAAATATCTGCCGGGAGTAAAAATTTTTAGATATTTAATGCGAGCAAATTTCATAATAGGGGAAGGCGGGAGTGATAAAAGATAGGGATGATAAAAGACGAACAAATATAAAATGTAAAGTGTTTTTAAGACAAGCTTTTGTTATAATGTACTACTAAAAAAGAAAAAAAAAATGTTGAAGCACAATTGATTGAAATAACTTTTTAAAGAAATAAAATAAATTGCGAGTGATTTTTTATCAACGTGTTTTTTTTAAATAAAATGGCTATACAATTTTAAATCCAATCCAGCTTCCTGAGAAAGAAAAAAAATAGATCAACGTCCTCTGAGGATTGAACCCACATCCATTTATCTCCCCCCTACGTGTAACTGAAAGATGGCGCATTTACCAACCATGCCACTGTTAAATCGATGAACGTCAGTTTATTTCTGAAGCAATCGATGTCATTTACGTAACCTTGTTGGACAAATGTTTTTGTACCCCGAGGGATGGCGGAGGAAAATTTCATTTTTTTTTAATATTTATTCATTTTGTTTAACAGAATATTGTATTGTTACCGGAAATACGTCACACTACCAAAACATTAGATCAACTGTAGCACTGGAAGTGAAAATTGGATTGCAAGATTTCAGCCGAACAGGAAATACAAGACAAGTTAAATAAAAGCTTATAAAAAAGCCCCTTAATATATATTTAAAAAAAGAACAAACTTTTAAAATATAGTTTGTACCTGAAATTTGCTATAACCTATCCAATAAAAAGTTATCAATGTTTATATATATAAATACACTTATTTTTTAAAATTACCTTCACTTTGAACTACTCTTAATTCAACAGTTTTACTTAGTGAAATTTGAGAAATAACTGATCTGTCAGTTTTTGACTAACAAAGCTCTATTTCATATTCTGCTTTCTCAATTATTAAAAGTATTTTTTAGCTGTATACTTTAAGCTACGTCTCCAATAAAAAGTTATCAATATTTATATATATAAATACACTTATTTTTTAAAATTACCTTCACTTTGAACTACTCTTAATTCAACAGTTTTACTTAGTGAAATTTGAGAAATAACTGATCTGTCAGTTTTTGACTAACAAAGCTCTATTTCATATTCTGCTTTCTCAATTATTAAAAGTATTTTTTAGCTGTATACTTTAAGCTACGTCTCCTGTTTCCTAGTTTTCATCTTTGCCATGTCGTAATAAGAGACAAGAGTTCATTTTACAGTATGCTCATTTAGATAGTGTGATCATAGAGACCAGTATGCCCATTTTTTAAAAAATGTTCTTATCAGGATTGTGCAGTTTGTAGTACTGAACAATAACATTTGAAAACGAATTTAATACCTTAAAAACTGTTATAAGTTAAACGTGTGAACTTTCCACGCCACTAGTGAATAGCTAGCAAAACTATGCTCTGTATAAAGAAAATTAAAATGAAGATTTTAAACAAAGAATTAGAAAAACTGTTGTTAAACTAATCTATATAGTTCATTCAAATTAAGAGATAATTTAAATAAACATAAATGTTGCTAATTTACGCCAGGCGGTTCAGTTGTGTGCTTTTTTTCGTTTATTTGACGATTTTATAAAAATAAATTAATAACTTTTTTCTTTTTTAAATCAGAGAAATTTTTTAATAAATATCGAATTTTTGAAATTTAATTAAGCAAATTAACACTTACATTTAATTGATACAGTAATCACACAAATGAAACATATATTTCGACAAATCGTATTATTTTTTATGGAAAGCAATGATCGTTCCTTCGACAACCATCAATGTTTGACTGGTATTGGCTGTAGCCAAAACATTAGAAAAGCTGCTAATTTAGAAGTGTTTTTATTTACTTGTTTTTTCTCTTAATATTGAATAGGCTTTTTTATAGGCTATTAAGGTTACGTTTTACATGGACTAAACTAAATAAAATACGCTATTTTGTTTTATTTATATTGCATAGATAAAGTTTAATTTTTTTAAATACACTAGGGAGCTCCGCTCGCCAAACTTGTCCAGATCCCGCAGGCTCTAAAATCAGACTAATTTGCTCTGTTTTAAAATGATTTCGCGATTACGAAAGATTGGATGATATTATCACGAGTAATGGCGATCTTCTGTAATCAGGATGTATTTCATTCCTTTTGACTGGGGGATTTTTTGGTTCCTGAGGTCGCATTCACCGCTATCGCGACAGCTGGCAGCTTTTTTTGTGTTGCATTTAGTATAATGAATTACACCTATGAAAATAAGCTTATATAAAATTGACAAGTAAAAAATGTAGCTGCTCACCGAATTTTTGTAACACCCAGAAGAATTTTTTTTGACGCTGTAAGAATATGATGTGTTTTAAATATGACGTAATTTTCACCATTCAATGCTTTTCGCACGTAATGAGTTGATAATTTTACGGTTTTCTTTCTTTTTTAACATTCACGTGTATATTTCAATTGAAAAGTATTTGGAAATATTATTAGTTTGTGGTTTTAAAATCATGCAACAGGAGATAAAAATGCTTATTTCCAACTTATTTCACGTGTATATTTCAATTGAAAAGTATTTGGAAATATTATTAGTTTGGGGTTTTAAAATCATGCAACAGGAGATAAAAATTCTTATTTCCAACTATGAATTAAAGCTCTATTCAGTTAATGAAATTTTGAATCAAAAATTCGAAAAAGAACTTAAAATATTAGATAAATTTAAAGAATAATTCAACACTGCACACCACAACCTAGTCAAGTATATGCCTGCAAAAGATGGAAAAATTACTATGAATAGATTTTTATTCTATAAAGCTTATGTGACTGACCTCTCTTGACCGATTTCAACATTAAATAGCACTTAAAATAATAATTCGATTTAAAAATTATCTGCCTCAACGTGCTTTCATACATTTCTCTATAAAAGTACTGGTTTTCATGTTTTTATATGTAATAGTTTTTGCAGCATAACCCGAGAAAGTAAAAAGGTCACAATAAATTCAATTACGACAGCAGCTGCGTTAGTTACTCTTTTTAGAATAGCGAGAAACCTAAATGTGTAGAAGAGGAAAAAATAGACTAGCCAACGCTAAAGTGTGGCAAATTTTAAACATAAGATTACAATTTGGCCAACTCTTGTCTAAGATAACAATAGCCTAGGTTTTGTGCAGGATGTCACAAGAAAAGCACAAGTGGGAAATAAAATAATCCATATCCTACTAAGATAGGCAGAAGAGACCTTTGAAAAACACACAGAGTTGAATAATGTCTAGAAAACGCACGCGTGTGTCGTGTCTGTTTGCGTCAACACGGTATTTTTTTCCGGAAGAGCGTCATTAACTTATGGAAGTTTAACATTCCGAACAAGAAATTGTTTAAAGAAGTGGGAAAAGATCGTGTTTTGAGCAATCTGATCAACAAGTACGCTCTATCGACGTAAAAGTAAACGGAATAATGCAGCAATTTCGTAATGATCATACAATAACTTCACATTTTGAAACGAACTTTAGCTGGGGAAGTTTGAGCAGTTGTTGCAGTTTAGATCATATAACCAACTGTTTCGAATTTGTTTGTAATTTTTTCGAAATTTTAGTAATGTTATTTGGGACGTTTGTGTTTTTTTCAGCGTTTTAAAAAGTATAATGTCCATAATATTTAGGAAAAAATATTTGCATTATGGCCCTTTAGTGTACCTTCACTTTGAAGTACTCATAATAACGCAAGGCTATCTTACAATAATATACTCTCTTACATTAAGAATAAGAGACCGGAATGAATCTTTACGGTGTAAAGTTTTAGATTTAGTTGCTTATTTTAGTTTATACTTAATGTGCATACATTCATATTTTTAAACAGCCATATA
Source organism: Maratus speciosus (assembly GCA_963932465.1). Taxonomy (NCBI): domain Eukaryota; kingdom Metazoa; phylum Arthropoda; class Arachnida; order Araneae; family Salticidae; genus Maratus; species Maratus speciosus. The sequence continues at coordinate 444,239,371 of OZ010792.1, read as the reverse complement.
TCTAGATCTGTATCTTAAATTATACTACAAATAAAGGGACTTTGTTGCATAATTTAAGAAATTTACTTTTTAGCCTTATGTAACTCAAAAAAAAAAACTGTTATTATTATTTTTTTTAATCTGACAATCTGTGTTGAAAGAATATCTTTAAATATCTCTGGGTTTAAAGTTTCTCGTTACATAAAAAGGTATATGATTTCTTATTAACCTGTTAGTCTCTCATTACCAGGGATGTAATGAAGGGTATACTGTGATATACGCCGTATACCTTCTGGATTGATTTAAGGAACGCAGTATACACTCTGTTTCTCAAAAAAAGTTATAGTATATACACTGTAGGGTATATCCTCTGCCTTGAACGTATGCCCTCTGCTTAGAGCGTGTGCCCTCTCCTTTTTTTTACGACTACACTACTGCTCATTACCCCATTTTCCCTAAACAGTTGCGTGTGTTTTCTTTTCTTCGAAAAGACTTAATTAGGTAGACTAAAGTTTATGAGCTTTCACTAAAAGAAGTTAAGTCACGCAATTTTATTTTTGTAAAGGAAATTCGAATGGCTAACCATTGGTGGTTCGTTTTGGGTTTTATAAGCAGATTAATAAGCAGACGAGCCTGATTACCACAGGGGTTTCAATAAAAATGTTCCCTTATTTAAACGCCTTATTCTTACAGAATTTGTCCTAAATAAGTCAAAAATTTCTATTCATTTTTACTAGTTGAAGTTTGCCCCATTATTGTATCAGACCATGCAGATTAGATATCAGTACCTTCACTAGTTCCCCTCCCCATATATGGGTCTGAACTTATCTGTAGCCATTTTTTTTTTTTTTTTTTTTTTTAATGATGGGGCAAGAAAAGAGGCGCATCCCATGGTGGAGTGCATTGGGAATTGCTTTGCTAATTGAACAGTAAGCATTAGGTTCGCATAAAAATGAATTATATTTTAATGTAATAAATACTTAGGCTCTTATTCCAGTTAAAAATTACATTTATCAGCTGTGGTTCCATTTCAGAAATTGTTTTTAAATTGTTACTACCGCTATATTAAGGATATCTTCAGCACTTCCCATTTTGTAGAAGGTTCACATCACGAAAGTTTCAGAGACATTTTTGAGCTGTAGTTGCACTCTCTGACTCATCAAATTTAATTTTCGGGAAAATTCCTGATGCGTTACGTTGCGATTTAGGATCACGTGATTTTATTGCTATATTTTTCGTTCGTTATTTATTTATTTTTTTACGGTACTCATTTGAATGGTATATGAAATAGCTGACACATTATATTTTAATATACTAACTAATAATATAAAACATAGCTGAAATCAATAATGTTCTTTATTAACTCATTCGGGACCATGGATGCATAGATGTACCTTCAAAAAGAGCATATACAGAATTTGTTTTTTGGTACCAGTAAAAAAGAAAAGTAATATTTGCTTTCTTTAATTAGAGCATTTTCGTGATTATTTAAGGGGTCTCAAGACTCTTAAAATTGGAAACAAAAGAAAAAAAAGACCATTTTTAAAATTTAATATCTTAAAATGTATATGATTTTAAAACACATTTTTTATTAGGATGAAAGATAATATGTTCTTTCATTTCACGTATTTACAAAATTGCAAGATGCAGAATTAGCATTTACAGGGGTTTCCAAACTTTCAGACATTTGACGAGCAGATAATTATTATAGCAGTTTACGCGCAGAATTACAAAATAAATAATGCAACTAGAATGAAAATTTCTGTGTCTACTTATGCTTCATATTGTAGTAATTGCCCTGAACTTAAATAATTTGGTATTTAAAGCATTTTTATATTTTTAATACAAAGTTATGTTTAGCTAATACAAAATTTTGAAATTTTCAACAGTATAATCAACTAAAAGAAATATTTTTTTGAACAATAAAAAGGAAATTTTAGGTTCAGTTTATACAGACTAACATGACACATATGTTTTGAAAATTTCATGAAAAAATAATCAGAAGCTGTAGAGATATCCTGCGCGTTATGCCCAAAAACGTCACTTTAAGAAAAATGACTTCAAAATTTCGGGGACACCGCTTCAGCTATTGAGCGGATATAATTGTAAAAACCATAACTTCCGTTCTAATAGGAATTTCAAGAAAACAATTATATAAAAATGTTCAGAAAAAAATAGGAGTTTAACATCTAAAAACAAAATAAAATTTCGAAACTTTTGAAACTGTAAGCGTCTTGAGACCCCTTAAGTAATGATATATATATATAGGGGAGGGTAATACACAGTGAGACGAAAATTATTATTACTTAACGAATGGCAAGGATTTTTGTTCTTTTGAAAAAAAAAATTTCCATCTTTAAGCTACACAAATACGCTACACATTAATGTATAAATGGTTTTTAAAAAGTTATTTATAAAAGCACAGAAGCAGCATAACGGAGTGTCGAAAATTGTCTCACTGTGTACCATAAGTGGTACACAGTAAGACAATGTATATATTTTCATAAATCATACATTTTTATACTCTATCAATAATTTTCTGCAGTTTATGACTTCTAATTAATATTTCTAGATTAATTTTTTTTTTTTAAATATGAACCTCGGGTGGACAATGGCAGACATTGGGCTACCTTCATGCAAATTTTCAGCCTCTTACGTTTAGTAGATTTCACTAGCCATCACATGCCCCTACACACACAGAGATAGAGAGAGAGACAAAAAAACCTTACTTTATTAATAAATAACCTTTTTTACGCCAGAACCGAATAGTAGATACACAATGAGGCACATCTCACTGTGTACCACAACTGTGTATCTCACTGTGTACTTTCGTTACGTTGTAACAAAATGGGTGCCATATCTGTTTCATCATCAATTTCATAGTTTTGAATGCTTGTGTCGTTTTGTCGACATAGTCTATCATTAGATATAGCTAGGTTTGGTTAAGTAAATATATGCCATAATGAAAGAAATAAACTTTAAAATGGACGTTTAAGTAACTTTAACCGCTGTAAAATAAATAATTACTTACTATTTTGTTGGACGAGTAACCGAAGTGCCGAAACTACATCCACGTGTTGCATAAGATGAGGTGGTTTAGTGTTGTTCCAGCTAGGAGAAAAAGTTATAACTATATGTCAAAATGTCTGCTGTCTCACTGTGTACTCCCCTACCCTATATATTTATATTTTAAGTGGTGCAAACCGAATAAAATTTCTATATGAGTCGCCGGTCCCGTAGGGGTTGAAAATTTCCAGAACCATAACAAAAGATAAAAGGTAACAAGAAAATCTGGCATCAGACCTTGATTATAAATTAGCGATTTTCAATTTGTATCGCAAGCGGGCCTTGGGTGCTATAGAAAGATCATCAATTAAATTATTAATTTTTTCTTAATTTTCAAAGACAAAATTTCAAATAATAACATTTCAAAATAATAATAATAATAATAATAATATAATAATTATTATTGTTAACAAAATTAATAATGATATAAATGCTCGCTTTCATTCTCAAAAGCATATCTGTGTAATTGGCATTTTTGCAGTGATTATCACTAAAAACAAAATTCAATCCCTCGCAGCTAGAATCTTTGAAAGAAAAAATCTGAATATAGTAGAACCTCTTTTATACGAAGCTCTTTTAACCGAAACTCTCAGTTAACCGAAATCCATTTTTAAAGCTTTTTTTTCTACTATCACATTTCTTGTGTGCAAATCTATTAGCTTTTATTATTATTATTATTTTCTATTATCACATTATTTGTATGCAAATCCATTTTGATTTTTTTTTTTTTTTAGCTATCATATTTCTCGTGTGCAAGCAGTCCTTTCCGAACTACGAGTACATATAAATATTTTCAATCCCATTTCTTAGAGTTCCTTTGAATTTAACTTGTGCTCCCGTAAGCTGAAAAGTGGGACGAAGAAAACGAAAAAATTAGCAATTCTGAAGCTTTTGAATGTTTTGCAAAAGGTTTGGCATGGCTGGAGCAGGAGAAAGACTGTGATGCTGATGAACTAATAATATTAAAAAACTCCGTGATAGATTTTCAAAGCAAAGGCAATCGAAACTGCGACAAACAAAAAATTTTTTCAAACTTTTGTGATTATGTAAAAGGTGATTAATTTCAAAATTAAAATTCAGGTGATTTATTCTTGTTTCTATTTTGCTACTGCTTTATTTTTATTAAGCACTTGTTAACCATAATAAGAAATATTGCATATATTTCTCCTTAATCTTAAAATTGAAGCATTCTCGATTATCCGAAAATTTCGATTTTCCGAAAGAGGTTTAGTCCCAATTATTTCGGATAATGGAGGTTCTACTGTATATGTTCCTTCGAAAATTTAACCAAACAAAGGAGATATCAAACTTTTTTAAAGAACGTTGTATTTTCCTAATTAGAAATATTTTGTTTTAATATTCGACCAAAAATAACATAGTATTAGATTTGTGTTAGTAAATAAATCCTAAAAGATATTCTTTCTTCTTACCCCCGGCTCCCCCACGTTTTTATCATTATGATTTTAGTGTTCTCTGAAATACAAATATTTAAAAACTGCTGACACAAACAGTTGTTCTTACAACAAGTATAGTAATGATAAATTCATGGAGATATAATAAATTTAAAAATTTCAAATCGTTTACTAACCTGAAATCCAATCTATTTCACTAATTTCTCAGTTTATTATTGTTATTATTAGTAGTATTAATATTTCCGTGGCTAATTTTTCTGACTTTCTACTGTCTTATAAAAAAAATTCAATTTAAAAAAAAGGAATAAAAATGTATTTTATATAATTGAAAGATTTAAATTTTCTTTTCCTTTTCTTTTTCAATAGCGACAAAATCATATTTTTTTCATTACGGCCTTTTTGGTCGTCGTCAGATGTGTGTTCTCCACATTTGGACGGCTACCAAAAAGCAGAAATACTCGGTTTGATTCGGCTCGGTTCTACACATACATTCGGTCATTAATGAGTCGCAGTCACAAATTGAAAAGCTGACTGTGAATACCATTAAAGGTTTTTAAAATGCGTCCAGGTTTATATATATATATATATATATATATATATATATAAGTCTTGGATTCTTGACTATAATTGAGGTATTGTACTCTAACCATTTTTCAATTTTTAATATCTTGAATGAGGGTTAATTTTCTTTAGATCTCTTGTTTTTTTATCATTTATTTTGTTTTATATGCTCTATTAGGAGCTAAATTTCGTCCTTTTAGGCTTATTGCCGACAAAATTGAATGAAATAATGCATCTTCATTCAATTAAACGTACAAGCTCCTCTGGTGATTCTGTGGGTTATTCATAGTTTCTTATTTTACATACTGGTTTCCTACGTTCACATCTTGTTCATCCTTAGACTTTCACCCATTTGTTCATATATTTGTGATTTCATCTTTATTATATATATATACAGAGAGAGAGAGAGAGAGAGAGAGATGGCAGATAGACAGACATAAAAGTTTTCTCTTGGTTTATCAGAGGCGTATTTTACTTGATTTAGAAACTTGATTTATTTTACTTGATTTTGCATAAAGAATTCTCAGTAAAAAAAAAAAAAAAAAAAAAAAATGCTATTTAAATCCAATGATTTGAACTGCATCTCCATCGCACGAAATAAATTACGCGGGGTAATCATGCATCCGACCGATCCACATAAACGGCATCCGCAAACAAGCGAAGCATCCAGGACTCTCCCTTTTTTTCTCTGCCATCATCCGAGTGCATCGAAATCCTTCTTCAGGCTCTTTCATCCTTCCAATTTATTACCCACAAGCCACAACTCCATCGTAATTATGGTTTCCCCAATCCAAGTTTATGTTGACAAAACAAAGGAGAAATTGGTATAGGAATTGCCTAATTATTAAGAAGGGTCCCAATTGAGGCAGCTTGTTATAGGTTTCGACCTCGCGGGTCTTCAAGGTAAGTAAGTGGGTTGGGCGAAAAAAACAGGTGTCATACGCCGGGAACTGGACAGATAACAGCTGGAAGTTGAAGAGGAATGATGTAAATCCGTATCACTGGAGAAAAATGTTTTGATTTAAGGTGACTATTTAATTGTTTTTAATATAATAGTTACATGTGGTTTTATTAGCAACTAAATATATTTAGAAAGTTTTGCACAATTATTTTAGATACCTGGTAGTTTATATTTATTTTAAAAAAAATTCCATATACATATATTTTACTATAACTTAAACTATTATTACATTCCACCTTTAAATTAGAGATTAGGTCATCTTTGTAATACGAACATGTTAGGTATTTTTTTATTTCAAAGGTATTATAAAATGTATACAAATTCATATGGCTTTACTTTTAATTTTATTGGCTTCTTTTTTTAATTTGTAATGCAATTTTGTCTGAATTCGGAATTCGGAATGCTCGGGGTTTTATTTGACTTAAATATAGTTAGGAAATTTGAGACGTATATAAATTCCAATTTAATAAATTTCTATGCTGCGCTTTATTTAAAATTTATTTTCTGCGGCTTTATTTATATTAAAACATGTCGTGAGCATTTAGTTATTATAATTTTATAGTATTTAAGTATTTTTTTTAATTGCTCGCGTTTAATGTATATGGCTATTTTTAAAATTTCATATTGCGATCCATTATGCGTCAACATAGATATTTGAGGCTCGATATATATTTATTATTATTATTTGAGTAAAAAAATTTGAGAACTGGATTTCGTTTATTATTACTATTTTATTTAATGGCTACATACAGCTTACTTTGTCTTGAAATTTTTATTAAAAAAATTATGCAATTCGTATAATTTAAAATTTTCGTATTATTTGCCGATTTCTTTAAAAAAAAAATTATACACGTATTGAATAGTACTTGCGGTTTCCTTTCCATTAAAACTTGTACTAATTTCTAAAGCTTATTCGATTGTTTTCAGTATAATAGTTACATATTACTATTTCTATCTAAATATTTTTAAAGACTTTCTTGTGTATAGTATAAAAATTACAATTTTTTTATGTTGAGTTTGATTCAATAATTATAAATTACGTTTTTTTTTTTAATCACTGAGATTTGTAGCTAGAATTTTTTTTACTATAATGTGAAATTCGGACGTCGTTATATTTAGTCTAACAATATTTCTATAATTTTCATATATAACATATGCATTTAATTTTTTTAGCTGTTGTTCATTTTCATACGGCGATTAGTTCAAAAATTATTTTTTGTGTTTTTATTTTCATTGAAATAGTATGTCGTGGGAATTTGGTTGTTGTAAGTTAATAGTCACGCGTGATTTTATTCGCATTTAAATATATAAAGATTTTCATATAATTTATGAAAATATATTTTCTTTTCTTTTCTAATTTTATACCGAGGTTGTTTTATTTGAGAAAAAAATGTATATTAGAGTGAATTTGATTTTTTTTTCGTTTAATTTTATCCAGCTTATTTTAGAAAATTTACAAATGTACGATATGTTTATTTTATCAAAGTATGCTTATTTTAAAATGTATCCAGAGTACATTATATACTTAATGCAGATACGCTTCAGATTTTCTAATTATCTTTACTTTTGCAAAACGCTTAACTTAATAATACTTGCAATTTTGCCTTCATTGAAATTTTAAAATAATTATATTGGTTTGAAATTAGCATTTGATTATTTCCAATTTGATGAGTTTATATAACTAATCAATTTGAAAAATATTTAAAAACAAATTGAACTCCATATTTTTATTTGATTTTAAATATTTTGCAATCCCTTTCCTCCATACAAATTCCAGTTTTAAGATCGGAAGTTTTGAAAATAAATACAGACTTTTATTAAATTTCTTCTAAGCCGTTCACAGAAAATTTTCTTTTTATTGTCGAACGTGCTTGAATTTGTACGAGAAAGGATATAATTTTCATAGAATTTCGTAATTATTTTTTTAAGTGTTAGGTTTAATAAATTTATGTATGTGTTCTGGCTTAATAATAATTTTTATACTTGATATTTTACTAACAACTTAAAATATTATTACATTCCACCTTTAAATTAGAGATTAAGTCATCTTTGTAATACGAACATGTTAGGTATTTTTTTATTTCAAAGGTATTGTAAAATGCATAGAAATTCATATGGCTTTACTTTTAATTTTACTGGCTTCTTTAATTTGTAATGCAATTTTGTCATAATTCTATTGTTGCTCGGAGTTTTATTTGACCTAAATATAGTTAGAAAATTTAATACGCATATAAATTCCAATTTAATAAATTTCTGTGTTGCGCTTTATTTAAAATTTATTTTCAGCGGCTTTATTTATATTAAAACATGTCGTGAGCATTTAGTTATTATAATTTTATAGTCATAAGTGGTTAATTATACATTTAAATATTTTTTTAATTGCTCGCGTTTAATGTATATGGCTATTTTTAAAATTTCATATTGCGATGCAAATATGCGTCATCATAGATATTTGAGGCTCGATATATATTTATCATTATTATTTGAGGAAAAAAGTTTGAGACCTGGATTTCGTTTATTATTATTATTTTATTTAATGGCTACATACAGCTTACTTTGTCTTGAAATTTTTATTAAATAATTTATGCAATCTGTATCATTTTAAAATTTTCTTATTATTTGCAGATTTCTTTAAAAAAATTATATACGTATTGAATAGTACTTGCAGTTTCCTTTCCATCAAAACTTTTATTAATTTCTAAAGCTTATTCGATTGTTTTTAGTATAATAGTTGCACATTACTATTTCTATCTAATTATTTTTAAGACTTTCTCGTGTATAGTATAAAAATTACAATTTTTATGTTGAGTTTGATTTAATAATTACAAATTAAGTTTTTTTTTTTTTTTTTATCACTGAGATTTGTAGCTAGATTTTTTTTACTATAATGCGAATTTCGGACGTCGTTATATTTAGTCTAACAATATTTTTATAATTTTGATAAAAAAAATAAAAAAAAAATTAAATGCATATGTTATATATGCATTTAATTTTTTTTTGTGTTGTTCATTTTCATACGACGATTAGTTCACAAATTATTTTTTGTGTTTTTATTTTCATTGAAATAGTATGTCGTGGGAATTTGGTTGTTGTAAGTTGATAGTCACGCGTGATTTTATTCGCATTTAAGGGGGTAGGATACATTTGAACTCGTCGAAAAAGCAAAGAAATATCAATATGTTCCAAATTTCAAAACTTGTGTAATAAGTTAAAAATAAAAATCAAACTTCATTTAAATATAAAGCTCAAATTTAAATTTATATTTAAAAATATATATATACTTGTAAATTCATAAATAAATATTCAAATGATAAGTTTAAAAATATATGATAATAAGAGAAAAATATCTTGCGCGCATGATAAAATCTGAAAATATACATATAAATAGTAAATTTTGGTGAAAACAAATACATAATAGAGTTACCTTTATACTAAAACCAGAATATTTGTAAAAAATATTGACTAAATTAAAAAATTAACAAAAAATTAAAAATTTCCACTTTTTGAAAAATATTTTCAAAGTACAAAAACAGAAAAAAAAATTAAAATTTTACATTTTTCTGGTTTTAAGTTGTAGATACAGAAATGAATATGTGGTGAAAATTTCTTTTGATTACCATGCATATTTTTTTAGTAACACTGCGCGCAGTATCAAAATTCATCGTTTTGAATAAACGCAACACAAAGATTAATTATCCTATGTAGTCTTAATATGTAGTCATAATAAAACTGCCATAATTAATAAATTAATGCATATTGTTCAGAAATGATTACGGAATCAAAATATGCATTAAAAAAATTCAAAAATTTTCATGGTTTAAAGGTATCCTACCCCCTTAAATATATAAAGATTTTCATATAATTTATGAAAATATATTTTCTTTTCTTTTCTAATTTTATACTGAAGTTGTTTTATTTGAGGAAAATATATATATTAGAGTAAATTTGATTTTTTCTTTTTTTGTTTAATTTCATCCAGCTTATTTTAGAAAATTTACAAATGTGTAATATGTTTATTTTTTCAAAGTATGCTTATTTTAAAATGTATCCAGAGTACATCATATACTTAATGCAGATACGCTTCAGATTTTCTAATTATCTTTACTTTTGCAAAACGCTTAACTTAATAATACTTGCAATTTTGCTTTCATTGAAATTTTTAAAATAATTATATTGGTTTGAAATTAGCATTTGATTATTTGATCAGTTTATATAACTAATCAATTTGAAAAATATTTAAAAACAAATTGAACTCCATATTTTTATTTGATTTTAAATATTTTGCAATCTCTTTCCTCCATACAAATTCCAGTTTTCAGATCGGAAGTTTTGAAAATAAATACAGACTTTTATTAAATTTCTTCTAAGCCGTTCACTGAAAATTTTCTTATTGTCGAACTTGAGCCTAACGTGTTTGAATTTGCACGAAAAAAGATATAATTTTCATATAATTTCGTAATTGTTTTTTTAAGTGTTTGGTTTAATAAATTTATGTATGTATTCTGGCTTAATAATAATTTTTATACTTGATATTTTACTATAACTTAAAATATTATTACGTTCCCCCTTTAAATTAGAGATTAGGTCATCTTTGTAATACGAACATGTTAGGTATTTTTTTATTTCAAAGGTGTTATAAAATGTATACAAATTCATATGGCTTTACATTTAATTTTAAATTTTATTGGCTTCTTATTTTAATTTGTAATGCAATTTTGTCTGAATTCGATTGGTGCTCGGTTTTTTACTTGACCTAAATACAGTTAGGAAATTTGAAACGTAATAAATTCCAATTTAATAAATTTGTATGCTGTTCTTTATTTAAAATTTATTTTCTGCGGCTTTATTTATATTAAAACACGCCGTGAGAATTTAGCTATAATTTTATAGTCATAAGTGGTTAATTATACATTTAAATATTTTTTTTAATTGCTGGCGTTTAATGTACATGGCTATTTCTAAAATTTCATATTGCTATGCAAATATGCGTCAACATAGATATTTGAGGCTCGATATATATTTATTATTATTATTTGAGGAAAAAAATTTGAGAACTAGATTTCGTTTATTATTATTATTTTATTTAATGGCTACATACAGCTTACTTTGTCTTGAAATTTTTATTAGAAAAAATTATGCAATTAGTATAATTTTAAAATTTTCTTATTATTTGCAGATTTCTTTAAAAAAAAATTATACGCGTGTTGAATAGTACTTGCGGTTTCCTTTCCATCAAAAATTGTATTAATTTCTAAAGCTTATTCGATTGTTTTCAGTATAATAGTTGCATATTACTATTTCTATCTAAATATTTTTAAAGATTTTCTCGTGTATAGTATAAAAATTACAATTTTTTTTCATGTTGAGTTTGATTTAATAATTACAAATTACGTTTTTTTTATCACTGAGATTTGTAGCTAGAATTTTTTAACTATAATGTGAAATTCGGACGTCGTTATATTTAGTCTAACAATATTTCTATAATTTTTATATGTAACATATGCATTTAATTTTTTTAGCTGTTGTTCATTTTCATACGGCGATTAGCTCAAAAATTATTTTTCGTGTTTTTATTTTCATTGAAATTGTATGTCGTGGGAATTTGGTTATTTTAAGTTGGTAGTCACGCGTGGTTTTATTCGTATTCAAATATATAAAGATTTTCATATAATTTATGAAAATATATTTTCTTTTCTTTTCTAATTTTATACGGAGGTTGTTTTATTTGAGAAAAAAATATATATATTAGAGTGAATTTGATTTTTTTTCGTTTAATTTTGTCCAGCTTATTTTAGAAAATTTACAAATGTACAATATGTTTATTTTATCAAAGTATGCTTATTTTAAAATGTATCCAGTGTACATTATATATTTAATGCAGATACGCTTCAGATTTTCTAATTATCTTTACTTTTGCAAAACGCTTAACTTAATAATACTTGCAATTTTGCTTTCATTGAAATTTTTAAAATAATTATATTGGTTTGAAATTAGCATTTGATTATTTCCAATTTGATCAGTTTATATAACTAATCAATTTGAAAAATATTTAAAATCAAATTGAACTCCATATTTTTATTTGATTTTAAATATTTTGCAATCTCTTTCCTCCATACAAATTCCAGTTTTCAGATCGGAAGTTTTGAAAATAAATATAGACTTTTATTAAATTTCTTCTAAGCCGTTCACTGAAAATTTTCTTATTATTGTCGAACTTGAGCCTAACGTGTTTGAATTTGTACGAAAAAAGATATAATTTTCATAGAATTTCGTAATTGTTTTTTTAAGTATTTGGTTTAATAAATTTATGTATGTATTCTGGCTTAATAATAGTTTTTATACTTGATTTGAATTTAAATTTATTAAAAGTACAATGCTGTTTGTTATTCATTTCTTGAGATATTTTGTTATATGCAAAATATAAACATTTTCTACATTAACGTTCAACAATATTAATTTCTTACACTAGCGATTTTTTTCCCTTTAAATCCTTTTTTATACTATCCTTAATAATAAATAAATAAATTTTAATAATAGTAGTAATAGTAATAAATAATTGATAATAGTAACAAAAAAGAAAGGTATGCTGAGTTTAATTAAAGCACTCCCCCACGCCCATCACAATCCAGGAAAATGCTGTACTGCATAAATATAAATCCCAAGCTTTTACCCAAAATTTTATTGAAATATTTTAATTGTTCGACCGTACTTTAAAACCACCGAAGACCAGAAGCGTAAGGGACTGGATTTGTTTTTCATTTTAGACAGGTTTCAAGTCTTAGCATATAAAATTACATGGTATTCATTTACCTGGGATCGTGACCTTTTCCCGTTTAAGACAGTATGCCGTTGGGCATAAGTTCCGTTTTCACATGTTTTATTGCAATTGCATACAGGTATTGGGAGAAAAATACAAGGCTGGTTGTTTTAGTCATCTGGCCTGAGCTTTCTACCCAACCGATTTTGCTTTTTTTTTAAAGGAAAGCAGTTTATTTGTAGAAATGCCCATACTCTCTAATTTTTTTTTTTTTTAATAATCCCATTTTTATATTTTAATTTTAATTTTAAAAGTCTTTTATGAAATTTCCCCACGTTGGTGGCAATCGCTTTACTTCCATTGTTGACGAGAGAACGGAGACAATGGGAATTACAATATCTTTACGGATGCCATTTTCACATTACAATTAAAAATAATAATTTTGAAGAGAAAAAATGACATTACGATTTTTTATTTTTAAACCCATTTTTACTCATAAAACTGTTAAATTTCAATATTTTTTCATTCCACTGATACTGAGATTGAGATGCTCATCTCCAGTAAGTAAAAGTGACGTCATAGTAAAAATGAAATGAGTATTTTCTTTGATAAAACTAAATATTTTAGTACTATGCTTCTAAAAGAGTAAATTTCTGGATTTCACCGGTACTCAGATTAGTACCTCAAGTCAAGAGTGCTAATGTTTACATGCAAAATTGTAACTGGCAAATAAGACATCTAGTTTATTTATTAATAAATCTATTGGACGCTAAAATATCTTTAAATAATTAATATGAATGTAAAAAAAAATATGCATGCAAATTTTGCGACCGTAAAAAAGACGATATTGCGTTGAAAAAAAAAATATGATTGTGTCATAGTGATGCAATTTTCGTTTATTTTCCATTCCGTAATGCCGAAGATTAAAGCCTCAATTAATAACTTCATAATTTCTTAGCTTAATTATATGTTACTGATTACGTATAGCAATAAAGTTTAAATTTTCAATAATTTGAAAAGTTGAAATTAAACTTTAGTTAAAAATAATATTTGTTTTAAGATTTAGGCTAGCCAATATAAGATTGATTATTATTTGTAATTATTTTGTGATTTTTTTTCTTTTTTATAAATTCAATCAATCAGTTCTTTTAAACATTTTCATTCGTCGAATTCGACGGTTTAGATTCGTTAATTAATTTTTTTCCAAGTTTGCGTTAGATGAAAGCAATTCTAGACACTTTTTTCAGACAACAATTTAATATTTCTAAATACTCTATTTAACATTAATTTTTAACTTAACCTTGTATTATAACTTAATATTAAAATCTCAGAATTCTGAAATATTTAGAGCATAAGAGAAGAAAAATAAAGAGTAAAGAAAGAAAGAAATTAGCTTTGCGACGTGATTTGCTTGCTAAAGAAACATTTTAGAATTCCGTGCATACGTTCTTACAACATTCTCGTTTTCAAGGAATTATAACGGAAATTCGACAAACAGACTCCATTGTTTTGTAAGCAATAAATGAATTTCAAGGCAATACAGTAGAGTTATTTACGGCAATGAAAAACCGAGATTTTACTGATCACTACAACTGAACTGTTGAAGTACATCATACATAAATTCACTTTAAATACGAACAAATTAGATAAATACAGTCTTTTTAAATAACAAACCTAAAGTAGTACTAATTGCAAAATAAATAAAGGGGCGGACCACGGAACCTTTCATTTAAAATTACTATTTCTATTAACAATGCTGTCTTTATTATTCCAACAAAGCATTAATTAGTTATAAATCAATTTTTAAAAAAAGAGAGAGAGATTTTAGTAGTGCAGCGCTATTTTTAGGGTTCCGTATTTAAAAGGTAAAAACGGAACCATTATAGGATCACTCCTGTGTCTGTCTGTCTGTCTGTCTGCCACATCCATTTTACTCGTAAACTATGGAACGTGGAAAGTTCAAATTCGGGGAAGTAATAAAGACCATTGACCCACATATTTTAAGATTAATAAACATTCATAAATATATTTAGTAAAAATGTAGAGGGGCTAATTACGCTACTTGAAAAAAAAAAATATTTTCTTTGTATATCATGTTGGGTATCCTGTGAAAGCTTTCGTAACGCTGAACTCAAAAATACATTCTTTTTAATTTTAGGTATTATATTTTAAAAGATATTGTCAAAAAATGTAGCGCAAAAATATGTCCCCCCCCCCCATTTAATTCCGAATCTACTGAAACTGAAATTATGAAAAAATTAGAGGTAGTAGACGTTAATTTAAACCTTGCCGGAAAATTATAGCGATTACCATAGGTCACATAGTTTTTGAGAAATTAGCATTTTTCTGTTATACTCAAATTTCGATTTACGGGCATTCAGAAAAATTGTTGAACATCGCTGGATGTACCTATCGTAGCAGAAGTA
The DNA here is from genome assembly GCA_963932465.1 of Maratus speciosus. Classification (NCBI taxonomy): domain Eukaryota; kingdom Metazoa; phylum Arthropoda; class Arachnida; order Araneae; family Salticidae; genus Maratus; species Maratus speciosus. The sequence goes on along the minus strand of OZ010792.1, from coordinate 444,224,209 downwards.
TAAAAGCATTGTTGATAATAATTTTCGAAAAAAATCATCGGTAATTAGCCGAGATATTAACCCTTAAAGATATGTCCAGTTTGGACATACACAAGGACAGGGGCGGCGTACTCTATGCCTAGTTAACAACTTTTAATGATATATGTGGAATGTAATGTCGAGTAACAATATAAAAGCAATAAACGTCAAATTGTTAAAATATACTAATTTAAGGAGTCCCAGGACTCTAAAAATTTGAAAAAATGAAAAAAAGACCATTTTCAACATTTAATGTCTTAAAATGTATATGATTTTAAAACATAATTTTAATTGGGATGAAAGATATAAGTATGTTCTTTCATTTCATGTATTTAAAAAATTGCAAGATGCACAATTAGTATTTATAGGGGGCTCGAAACTTTTAGACACTTATCCAACAGAAAATTGGCATAACAGTTTACGCGCAGGAGTACAGAATAAATATTGCAACTAGAATGAAAATTTTGGTGCTTACTTATACTTCAAATTGCAATAATTTCCCTGAACTTAAATAAATTTGTATTTAAAGCATTTTTATATTTTTAATGCAATGCTGCATTTAGCTATTGCAAAATTTTGAAAATTTCAACAGTAAAATCACCTTAAAAAATATTTTTTTGAACAATAAAAAGGAAATTTTAGGTTCAGTTTATACAGACTAACATGAAATACGTGTTTTGAAAATTTCATGAAAAAATATTCAGAAGTTTTTGAGGTATCTTGCACGTTATGCCCCAAAAACGTCATTTGGAGAAAAATGACTTCAAAGTTTCGGAAACGCCGCTTCAGCTATTGAGGGGGTATAATTCTAAAAGGCACAACTTCTGTTCTAATGGGAATTTCAAGGAAACAATTATATCAAAATGTTCAGAAAAGATAGGAGTTCAGCATCTAAAAAAATTAAAATTACTTAAAATTTGAAGCTTTAAGAGTCCTGCGACCACTTAACCCTTTCCGGTGCGGATTAATGCTATTTATAAACTTATGAAATAATGGGCTGACACCAGAATTTATAAACGAATTTATTAGAAAATACGAACTTGCTTTTTTTCACGTACATGATAAAAGGAAAAATTTAATTAAATATTCTTGGTGCCGTTTGTCTGTTTTAGAATTAAAATTAGGTGTCGTTTTTTTAAGGGCACCGCCCTCGAAAGGTTTAATTAGAATGAATCGCATAAATACTGTGGGATTCGCGACTAGTTTGCATTGAGTGTATCTTTGAATACGCCTCGAGTAACTTTAAAAGTTAATTAAAAACCTATCTGGAAAAGCGCGGCACTGACCAAGGCGGCGTTGCAACTTTGAGACCTCCTTTCGAAGCGCGCTTAGCACAGTGCCAAATTTAAACTTTGAACAAAGGTTTTGTTTTAGCTACACTGTAGAAATAAATGTTATTACTACGCTGAATTTAGTTTTATGAAATGCCAAATGAAGTTTAAATATACACTGCTTTTATTGTCAGTACCGAATTAAGTTCATCATAAACAGATTAGGATAATATTAAAAAAAGAGTTATACGAATAGCTATATTTCATATTATTTAGGTTCCATATCTGTTTGAACTTTCATGGCATATCCATTTACACTTTTCTAATATATACATTTATACCCAACCCTACGTTGTATAGTTTTTTACAAAGTCTTAGTATTCTTTTAACAACGGTTTTTTTATAATACAATTACAAATTCATATATTTATTCTACGGAACCCTCTGTGCGCGAGTAATACTCGCACTTGACCGTTTATTTTTATGTAGTATCTTTTGTTTTATTAGCCCCCGGTACGGTATGCTATTTCTTTCTCCCAGCTTATTTTGTGTATTCCAAAAAATAACGTTACCTTACAGAAGCCAGTCGTAAAACAAAGCAGTACGATTAAATACTCAATAGCAATTTTTTAAACTTCTAAGCATCGCACATTTTCAATTTTTATACCGTCGTATTGGGAAAAACATATTCTTTTTAATGCATTTTGTTTGAAAACTGCATCTCCATTTATTTTTGAAATATTATTATTTTTATTTTTTTTTTGTAGTTTTTACAGCCATTTGCTTAATATTGGCAACGGATGTACTCCATTTCTGTAGAAAGTAAAGGAAAAATAGTTCTAAAATAGTAATTATGTATTTTTGTTGCCATTTTCTCATAACAACCGAAAGAAAATGTAATTAAAATACGTGCTATTTTGAAAAAATATAAACGAATGATTTCTGTTAAAACAATGGAGCTTTTATAAACTATATTTAAGTATCTATGAATCATTAGATAGCCGTTTTTTTTTTGTTTTTTTTTTTGTTTTTTTTGTCGATTTTCTTGAATGACGGCATCTTTTTGCTGCATTTGTGCATTGTATCGCGATAGTGATGTGCTACGCATGCTTTACTGTAGATGTTTAAGAGTAGATCGTAAATGAGGAATTCTTAAGCGGATGCTAATGACGTCCTTTTACATAAAATAAAACGTGTGCTTTAAGTCTTTAAATATGTTTTGTACTGCAGTAGAGTCCCGCTTAACCGAGTATGGCCATTTTTTTTCCCCATTTTGACCAGAAAATCAGAGTTCTAACTTTTTACGGCTGCTCTTTCATCTTCACCTAACACTTTATTTATAATGGCTGTTTCATAATAATAGAAGCCATCAGTCCACCAGAAGAAAATGAAGTAATGGAAATGCCGAGGGCGACACTAAATTCTGAAAAAGCAGAATTCCTGTTCTCTAGTTTTCTTTCTTTCTTCTTCTCTTTTTATTTCCTAACAGAAAGGCACTTTACGATATTTTCTGTATATTGGAGACTCAAGTTTTAGAAGTCTCGTATAAGTTTTGCTGTATTATTATTTACTTTAAAATATTCAAATTACAGTAAACTCTCTGTAAGGCGGACTCTGTGTAAGACGGAAATCTGTCTAACTCGGAAAGATTTTCAAGTGCATGCGAAGCCATAAACATAAAGTAAAATTTGTCTAAGGCGGAATATTGTCTACTGCGGAAAATTTTCTTGGTCCCGATCGATTTCGCCTTAGACAGAGTTTACCGTACCATGAAACTTTAATATGTCGTAGAAGTTATTTAAAACATTTTCTTAAGGTAATAGTCTTTTACTTTTGCTGTATATAGTTTTATAAAAAGATACACAATTGCCAGTTTTTTTATTAATGACTTTTATTAAATTACATCTTATAAATTATACTTAAACGGCCCTCTCCATCTCCACAATAAAATCTAAAAAAAAAAATTCAATTTCTAACAATAACACAAATTTTTGACTCAAGAGATTTAATCTTACGATCTACGCTTAAAATTACTCTCAGACACCATATTTCAAGTGGTTTCTTACTAGAAGTGTTGGAATAAAAAAAATTTAAGATTTTGAACGCAATATTTTTACAAAGCTTTTATCTATTTAAATTACTTTTGCTTCTTATTGCAAGGGAAGTATGGTGTCAATTATTTTATTTATTTAAAGGCATTTGTTGCTTGTTAGGCAGTTGATCTGTCATGAGGAAAAAGTGAGTGGATTGCATTTGATGCACAAAACTTAGGTCCATTTCCTGGAAATAAAATAATGGTGACTCATGAAATCCATGGAAGTTCTTTTATTCTTACACCAGCAAGACATGGTGAGGTGATCCCCCTAACACGAGCACAAAATTTTGTCTTTAGCTTACAAGAGCCAGTAGCCATGTCCCCGAGAAATATCTTCTGTCGAACCACGAAAAATCAGCTAGTCCCACTAGATGCAAAATTCAAAATCTAATGACGTGAATCTGGCGATATATTACGCATGAAAAATGCTTTATATTGATTAACTAAAAATGAATATTAAATATTTCAACATATTACTATTTTGTTTATCTCTACTGACAGATGTTAAATTTATCTTAAACATTATCCAAAACTTGGCGAAATACAGGGCACCGTTAAATTACAAAGGAAAGTACTTTAACAAGAATAGAGATTTATTTTAGACAGGAAACAAATATTATTATGATTACATCAGCATTCAATAACTGTCACTTGTAACAAGATACATTTACTTTTATCTAAAAAGAGAGCTTTTTAGATGGGATAAAAATCAAGTTATATTAGTCAGTAAATGAATATATTTTAAGATTCATGAGAGCACTAATAAATTAACGGAATGTAATTTAGGAACAATGATTTTGAATGTATTAATTATCAATATGTGATTCTACACCATAGGAAGGACTGCCTAGACTAGGAAACCAAGTTTGTAGAGTATAGATGTTCCTGCCGGTAGCCTTTACTGAGGTATTAAAGAATAAATAAAAAATAAAGTAAAATAAATACAAAATTCAACCGAAGATGAGCCAGTCGGTAAGCGCGAAAGAGGACGGGTTGGTGAACAGTAGATAAATACTAGGCAAATGATGATAAAAACAATTATTAACCATTTGGAAAAATGGTTATTGTTCTCGTCAGGGTAGGAAATCAAAAGCATATCTGAAGGTTTTTATTTGTTTAATCATCATTTTATTCGTTTTCTGATTGGTCTATACAGTAATATGTATTTCCCTTTACTTTCAAGAGAGATGGATACATTCTGTTACCACTATGACAAAAAAGTAAACTCAGAAACAAATTGAGATAGAGCTTTCAAACAAATTGCATTTAAAAGTACATTTTTTTCTCTATACGACGGTGTAAAAAGTAATATTGTGGGATGTTTAAAAGTTTAAGAATGAAATCTCATTTAAAATGGGCTGTCAGATTTCTTGGAAATCTGACGATCGAAAATCCTTTTCCCGAACAGCCAATGAAATGCTTGGATAATACATAAGTTTCAGGTAGATAATACGTACGAGTCACAGGCGATTTTTGTCGCTTGGAATTTTTACGTGTAATAACACTATTAATGTTTAATTCATGACGTACGTAATGTATGATCAACTCCGTGCGATTTTTTATGTCTTAAATTTTAGTCTTTGAAAAAATCATTTTCCAAATGGTCGTTGTAATTTGTTAAATTACTTTTTTTTTTTTTTATTCTTTTAATTTTATCGTCATTACTAATTATTTTCATATAACTGAAATAGCAATCTTTACTATGCTAAGTTTTGCATTATTGTACTAAAAGATTTTTAAATAAGTTGTCACACTACATTAGTTCTTTATATTTGCCATTATAATCTCCGAATTCTTGTATTTTGTATTACTGTACCAAAAAAATAAATACGAAAAGTATAATAAAATAAATTGCATTAATATATACTTTTTTATTTTATAAATTCTTAATATAATAATATTCTCGTGCTGTTTTTTATATAACTATACACAGATCCGGTGCGCGGATTTACTATATAGTAAATACATATGGTATGTGCGAAAAACTGTTTAGTGCCTTTTGAAGAAGACAAGTAGAAAATTTTTCATATTTCACATCCATAATGGAACATTTTTCGGTCTGTCTTAAAAGTATGCCTAGTTTTTAAATAGATTAAGATCTCACTAAAATTCCCACTTATTTACTTCGTCGAAAATTTGTAAGACAAGTTGTAACTCCTGATTTAACCCTTTATGCCTCAAATTATGGATTCATTAAAATTTAATTTTCTAAAGCATTTTTCGTGAAATTTTGAAACTACATTAGAAGATTTACGCAATCTTTAATACATTTTCGAAGGATTTAGCCAATTAAAATTAATTAATTAAATTTAAATTTACAGGGATTTTGTGCAATATTTATAGCTCAACTCGAATCTTACTTAAAATATTTTTTTTTAGTATTTTGTAGAATTAAGAAACGTACAAATATAATATTCTTAAATAGAAATATAAAATATTTTCCGAACTGAACCCACCACTCTCCCCCAATCTTACAACGTCAAGAAAGCTGAAAAGATGCAAAGGTAAAAGAAACTATCCTTTCAAAAATATTTTTGTTCCGCGCAACCAATAAATGCTTTTGGAACAAGATAAAGTAAAGTATATATAACTCATTCTAAACTGAATTGCTGCTAATCCATGTATTGAATTTTATAACAAGTTATTTTAATGTAACTTTAAAGTACCGTCAGAGCATAAAGGGTTAAATAAGATTTAAACGCTCGACTTTGGACATAACTGTGCATAGTCTATAAAGTTTTTATTTAATAAATTAAATCCATAGTTTTGATTTGTAAAAAAAACTTAGCTAACATGCATTTTAATTTCTTTAAACTAAAGCTTGAATATATCTAATATTTCAATTTTCAGTATAATCCCTCTCAAATAGCTAATTGAATTGTCGTCAAGATAATTATTTTTAGAGAAGGTCTTTTCAAGTCTACCCCAATAATATTTTTTAAAAATATAACCATTTTTAAATTGTATTATACCATACCAAAACGAATTCAAATTGATTATCCTAGATGATAAAGTTTCAATCATTTATTAATACAATTTCTGAAAATCTAATATTTTTTAGATGCATTTCTCAATAACGAACAAAGCACGCTTATTCATTTTCTATTGGTGTATTACATATTATAAATGATATAACGCTGTCAAGCGTATTACCATTAATCGCATTATTGGACAAAAGCGTATTATTGAAAGAATTTTCATTAGTTTGAAAACTAATTTTAAATTATTCAATTTTAGAAGTACATCCAGGGCTCGCACCGTTCCTAAAATTTTCGCACTTTGCTACCAGTATTTTAAATAAGAATTCTTCGTGGTAGATTCCTTTAACATCTGTTATAGAACTATACAACAAAGATTATCGTTTTAATTTAGTGGTAGCAAAGTGCGAAAATTTTAGGAACGCTTCGAGCCCTGGTACATCACTAAAAGGGTTCATTTCACTCGAGTATAAATACACTTAACCCCTTGAGGGGCAAACAAAAATGTCTCTAAATATTGAATTCTCACCGGAATAATCGAAAATTTTTATTTTTAAATAAGGAAAAGCAATTTTTCAACGATATTCCCCAAAGTTAAAAATATAAAATTCAGTTAAAATTTTCTGGTGAGAATCTTGTTTATATTAGGTGGAATATATTTTATCCCACCGCCCCTCAAAGGGTTAAATAAAAAATCAAAACTTATTTTCTACAAAAACGTCGGATTTTGATAATGGAGCATATCCATTAAGGAAAAAAAATTACAAATTAACATAAAATTTATGTTTTTAATCAATTCACAATAAATATCTTTTAATATCAGTATAAATTTGTTACTAGCCATTTATTGGGTCAACGATATTTCAAATGCGTTGATTTTTAAATTAAGGCAAGTACGTACGCCACGCTGCAATACTAAAAAGGTGTAGTGGGTATTACGATAATTATTTTACTTCACATGCAAATAATTAGAGATATACATATTACGTACGCCACACTGCAAATCTAAGAAGCTCTAGCGGGTATTACGATAATTCTTTTACCTCACATGTAAATAATTAGAGATTATTTAATTGCACTTAATTATTGCAAATTTTTAAAAATAAAGAAACACATTTTATCACAAACATCAACAAAACTTTTTATTCTATTTATTCCCTTATTCCAAAGATATCGTTTTATCGTTTGCTGCCATAGTAACATGATAAATTAAATATCGTTAAAAAAAAAAGGCACAGTAGTAGAAAAATATTTTAGTAAATCGAATAATTATTTTTAATTTTGGTTTTAGAATTAAATTCATGAACTCCCGTGCACAGAACGAGTTAAACAGCTAGTATAATAATAAAAACGAGTTGGAAATTGCACGTCAAGCGGGGTAAATGAGGTACGTTCGTACTATAACTAGTTTTATAAATGTTTTTTGCACCGCATATTGCACTGAATGTATATTTTAGTGCACTTCATAAGTGCATATCTATTTCATTCTGTTCGAAAAGCTGTAACATTATTAAAATGCACTTGAAATATTTTTTCCCCATTGGCCGTAATGTAACGGAAAACTTTTGACGGTCCCTATCATTAAATTATACATCCGACTTTCATAAAAACTAAAATGACTCGACAAAATTTTGAACAAATATATTTTTAAAATTTCAGACCATTCGGTTGGGTAGTTTTGGCCCTATTATATGCGGAAAAACGGACAGACAGATCAGACCGAACGACGACAATAGGTGCAACGTATTTATATAATTACGAACTCACCTAAAAAGAAACAAAATCATAGTTGACAACCTTCATAATTTTTTTATTCGGTATCATCAGAAATTTTGAAGATAAAAAGATTTTTATATTTTTATAAGTTTCTTAAATTAATTCTAATTAAAAATAAATAAATAAATAAATAAATAAAAAATCGATACAAAACTTCTGGTAAAAAATTGAATAAAAGAAACAAAAGCAAAGGTTGGCAGCTATGCTTTTGCGCATGTTCGAATTATTCATTTGAATAGTAAAATCATTCATTCTGTCTATTATTAACTACAACTGTGGTAAACTGCAACGTTAGTAAAACATTTTTTTATCATAATTTTTAGTTAAATGAATACAACTTATAACTGAATATTTTTTTCGTATTAGATTAACTAAAAAATAATGAAATACGGGATTAAAATAAATAAGTAAATAACATAAAATATTCAATTTATTGTTATTATAATTATATTTCATTTTTTTTAAAAAATCTACGTTTTCAACCAATCATTGGTTTTGAAAGTGAAACAAGTCCATCGGCGCATACCAAAACCATGATTTTTCTTTCCAATTGACACGGATACCCATTATTGCATTTCAAATTTACATGAAATAAGACAAGAAAATATAGACAGATAATTTATCTCAACGGTGTCCAATGGCTAATTCCTAAACTATTAGTCATAGACAGGGTTCTCACTGGTTTTTGACCAACATTAGCGATTTGGCAAATAAGAAGTAAAAAACAATAGCCAAATGAAGTAAAATGTTAGCAAAATAGATTCGGCGTGAAATACTGAAAAATCTATCTTTAACTCCTTATTGAATTCCTTTTTTTTCAATATGCTCTAAAATAACCTAATTTTACGTAATTGCTTATAAAATAGAAATCCGACTATCCGCTATAAAAACTATTAAAAATAAATACTACATTCTAAACGTCTCCTAAATGTGTAAGTGTTTCAGACATTCTGTTAGCAGTCTAAATAAAAATTCAAACATCTATCTTTGATTTGACATTGTGAAAATATACACTAAAAATGGCTATGAGATTTCGACTCTTACCGATAGAAAAAAATCCCTGCCGCCCTGGCCTACAGGCGGAGGTAGATTTCGAAATTAAATATACTAATTTCACAAACAAAAACCAAATCATGATTAGAGATAAACCCACTTTAACAATTTTATCTGGCCGCTTTTGACGAGTTTTTATTTCATTTTTATATAATAACTGGTTTTATCCGAATCATGTTAGGGCGGTATTCAAAAAAATACTTTTCCATGCTCAACAACTCGAAATTTTCTGGCATAACTCCAGATTCATTTTCAATAGGGGAAATATGAAACTTATTGACGTGATTTTTGAAGAGATTTATAAGCGACCTGTGTTTTTAATTTTCGTTCAATTAATTAAAACTTGATATATAAACAATTATTTTCTCAGTAAGACAATATTTTTCGTTTCTAACACAATCGCTTCGGGAAATTCCGTTCAAAATACTCACTTTGACATCATTTTCAATAGGGGAAATATGAAACTTATTGACGTGATTTTTGAAGAGATTTATAAGCGACCTGTGTTTTTAATTTTCGTTCAATTAATTAAAACTTGATATATAAACAATTATTTTCTCAGTAAGACGATATTTTTCGTTTCTAACACAATCGCTTCGGGAAATTCCGTTCAAAATACTCACTTTGACATCATTTTTTGAAATATATTCTGCCTCTGTCAAAAAAACGATCATTACGGTACATTATATAGTTTCTGAATAGCGAATCTACCAATTGGATGCGTTTGAGAGCAAAAATGAATTTAAAAATGAGTCAGAAAATAAGCAGTTTGGATTTGAATACTCAATACGGTGATTTTTCCAACGCAATCCGCTTCGGGAAATTCGGTTCAAAAGGTCCACTTTGACAGCATGTTTTAAAATATATTCTGCCTCTATCAAAAAATTGACCATTACGGTACATTATATAGTTTCTGAGTAAGAAAAGATACCAATTGGAAGCCTTTGAGAGCAAAAATGAATTATAAAATGATTCAGAAAATAAGCAGTTTGGATTTAAATATACACCCTTACTAAGATTATTTTTTTCTTCAACCGCTATGTATTTTTAATTTTTTTTTTTTTTTTTTTTTTTTTTTTTTTTTTTTTGCTGTAAGAATTGGTTTTATCCAAAACTTGTCTATATAGATGTTGTAGACAATATTAAGAAGATATATGATAAATTCATGGGGATTTTATATCTTTTGAATTGACGGAGTTATGGATTTTTTTCTTCTTCAAACGCCCTTTTTGTTTTCGTTTTTAATTTTTTTGCGGTACGAATTGGTTCTATCAAAAACTTGTGAATATAAAAGTTGTAGATAATGTTAAGGAGATTCATGATAAAATTAATTGGATTTGATATCTTGAGAATTCACGAAGTTATGAATTTTTTTTTCTCCCAAAAACCCTATTTTTTGCGCCCCTTGAGCCCATTTTTAACTTTATCAAAAATCTGTGACACATAAATTTTTGGCCCTATTTTTAGAAGTAATAAAAACTTTAAACTGATTTGATATGTACAAAAATTAAGAAGTTATGGGGAGTTTTCGGTTTTCACAAAACCCCTCCCTATTTCCATCCCCTTGGTCCGATTTTGCCCATTAACGAACTTGACCGAGATTTTATACCCCTTGATTTTATGTATCAGTTTGGAAGAGATTGGTGCAGAATTGTGGAAGTTATCGTGTCCAGAAGAAAGTGATATATATACATAGATAGATAGATTGATAGATAGATAGATAGACAGATAGATAGATAGATAGATATATATATATATAAAGTTTTTTACTGAGGGTGGTTTTGGGGTCTAGGGGTCATGATCGGTGTAGATCTGCAAACATTTTTTCAGAAATTCCAACATAGGAACGACGCCAATAGGTAGTATTTCATACGAAATCTACCTAAAAGTGACCGGTCAATGATACTTTTCATACAACTAATAAATAGTATGGTAAATGACTCATTCCAACACCGCATTCCAGCAAAACTTTTCTTTATTTGGCACTTAATGCGAGTAATTTTGTTTGTGTATAATTTTGTTTACAGGCGCATAGATAGTGATTAACTGACAATAGAGAAATACCTATCGCATAATCCTTTCTGTGTCTTTGACTGTTGCTAAATTGAATTGGTGTTGAGTCAGTATCTCTATAAATAGAGCAATGTAAGTGGCACGGTGCGATTGAACGTTCAAAGCGATACCAATCGTTCGCCAACGCGGATAAGAATCTCGACTATATTGGCAAGCACACACAAAAAAAGAGTAGAAATTGAGCACTCTGATTGTTCATATACTCGCCAAATGAAGCATTTTGTCGCGATTTGGCGCAATGGCAAGCGACAGCGAGAACCCTGGTCATAGACATATAGTTCCAATTGCAAAAATATTTTAAATAAGGTAAAGAAGCATTTAAAAAGCGATTTGATTCAATAAAAACATTTCTTAAAATTTATGAAATTTAAATTTTTATACGGTCACCCGATTCTATAAGTTATATTTACTAAAAATATCCTATTAGACTAAGAAGGAAGACAAAAAAAAAGAAAAAAAAAAGTCCCATTCTTCTACGATTAAAACTGTCCGAGTACTAGCTTTTTAAAGTTGAAGCATCTTTTTTGTTGCGAAATAGAGGTCATTCACAAATTTACTAGAAATATAAATAATGATCAGATTAAAAAAATAATAATAATAATTGAGAGAAAAATTGACATTACAATATAAATTTAAAATCTATTTGCATTCTGAGATATTAACGAAAAATATACAACTTGTATTAAAAATATAAGAGAAAAACTAACAGATTTTTTTATTAAAAGAAATTATGAAAAGAAACAGCCGCACTTCCTTACAAATTAAAACAGATGTTAAAATACAATTATTTTACCCAATTTGAAACTTAATTAATAAAAATTAACACTATCGTAATGCTTGGACGAGGTGACTACTTTAAGTTAAAGAACAGATACAAGCGAAATAAATTATTCTAATACTTTTAGCACTTTGTGTACGACACCTCGAAGGATGGCCCAACTCATCTGTGTTCAGGTGCACAAAATTGGTATAAGTCATGAAATTCAAAGTTTCATAATTCGGTCAATTTTAGTGTAAGATGAATGGGACCTTTTTTTTTTTTTTTTTTTTTTTTATCTTACTTGTTAGTGTAATGGGAAATTTTTAATAAATATCAATTGTAGGTGATCGTATAAAATAAATTAAATTTCGTAACTTTTAAAGTAACTTTTTTCTTAAGTTTTAAATATTTTTTTTTTTTTTATCCAAACAACTTTTTAAATAATTTTTTACCTCATTCAAAACTTTTTTGTAATTGGAACCATATATCTATGACTAACGGTTTGAGAATTGGTCATTGGACACCGTTGAGAGTGGACATCGTGTATAATAAGTTTGATAAGTTTAAAAATATTAGTATTTTAAACTCATATTAATATTATATTTATATATTATATTTAATTAATTTTATTTAATTAATATTATATTTTTAAACCCATTCAATGCCTAGCAAAAACAAAAATGGACATACCGTACTTTTAAAAATAAACGGCTCATATATCAGTTTTCCATAACAGAGAAGGTAATATTTTATTTATACTATATCACACGCTACCAGTGGTTTGTTTTAGGTAGCTTTCATTACAAAAAACTACCTATTGCAGCCGTTCGGAGGAAAGCGATTTCAAAAAATTTTGGTATATTTTCATCGATCATGACCCCCAGACCCCGAAACCACCCTCCGTTCAAAATTGATATATATATATTAGAGTACGGAGGAGGGTGGTGTTGTCTGGATAATACGCAATGGTTAATTTTAAAAAATGGGGCTTTTGTATTATCTCTATATTTTTAATACGTATTTTATAAGGATGTTGATTTGATATTTTATATGTAATTGGTGACTTTCATTAATATTATATTTAGCTTAATTAAAATTTTATCTAATTTTAAATAATTTGTTATTAAATTTTAATTTACTCAGGACAATATCATATTAATTACTAATAGTATGCCATTTTTATAGTGATTAATATGCATATAAGTATATTTAATATAACTAAAGTTATACTGTATGTATTAAAATTGGGTAATTATTTTTATTATTATTCCTCTATTCTTTTTAATATTGATCGATTTTCACTTTGTGTTACAAAATTTATTATCGGTTTAATGTATTTCAATGTCTCACATTCATACTTTTTGGATTTTTATGGCTATATGAAAATAATCCACACACTATATTTGAGATTTTTTGGTAATGGGAATTTAAGTATCTGATAATCTTCTATATACTTCCATGTGTTTTTTATTTCCTGTTCATTTTATAAATATCTTATATTTAATAGTTATTATTAACGATTTTTATATTATTTTTATTATATGTTTATATTAATTATTATTGAAATTATTTTATAGCATATAGCTATATGCTATATATTATCAATGTTATAGAATTATTTAAATTCTTAGTGTAGTTTAAATGAGTAAGAAAATAAAATATTTTGAATGCTTTTTTTAAAAATTTTATTAACAAAAGTTTTTTTTTTTTAATTTTTTTGTGCATAATGATATATAGTGTGGTTTATATTAGGTTTATAATTATCTATATATAAGGATTTATTTGGTTTTGCAGTTGATATATATTTTTTTTTACATTCATGGGCTTTCATTTGTTCATTTTGTGACATTTGATTAATAAAAATACTACAAGATGGAAGCACCAAAATTGGTATTTTGATGATAAGTTATAAATTTTGTCTTTTGCAGCTTCTTTTCAGTAGTAATTTCTTGCACCAGGAGGTTTTGTTCGCTAAATTTTGACGATATTGTTAAATAGTAATTAAGTAATTTAAACGTGTATTTTAGTTATTTTTAAATATTGTAATTACTTTCTATTTATTTATATTTTATATTATATTAATTGTATTTATCACGGTATTTCAAAATGTATTAACTGCATCCTTTAGTATCAATTACTGTGATTTCTTAACTGTTTTATTCACCTTAATCTTTACGTTATTATGGAAGCCATGTGCGGGTGGATATATTGGAAAAAAACTGAAATATTAATCGGTATGTTGTGTAATATTTCTATTTTATATGCTATAAATATTTAAGTTGGTTTTATTGATTTTCCATTTCATATTATTTGATTCTATTCTGTTTTCATTTTGAATCTATTCACTTGATTATAATGGTTGTTCAGGCACAGAGAAAAAAAAATTTAGCTTTAGCTTTTTTTTCTCACAGAAAACAACTATATTGCTTATATCATTGAATTCTGTGCCCTTGAAAACGTAATTCAATATATAATCTTTTCTATTATTTGTCGGTGTCCACTTTCTTCGTTTTTCTTCCATAATAATTCTTATAATAAATTATTTGGCACTTTATTTTATACTTACAGCTTTAATTCACAATATTACGGGTTTTGTTGGTGGTAGGTTATGTTTAATTAATGGTTATATATATATATATATATATATATATATATATATATATATATATCTGACTTTTGTCACACTGTAACTCTCGTAATTATGAACCAATTTCGATGTAATTCGGTGTGTACATAGTACATACCAATGTCTCGACCGAGTTCGTTGGCCAGCTTCATCCGCCATTTTGTTTCAAAATGGCGGCCATTTAAAATTTTTAAAAAACTTTAAAATTTGAAATGTGGTACCAAAAAATAAAAAATGGAAAAATATTTTTTTCTTATGTATTTGACCTTTATACAAAGATTCCGGAGCAGTTTTTGTTTCGTCTATATCTTAAAAAATGGCTGAGTTATAGCATTTTGAATTTCTAGCGTGGCTGACATTTTGAAACGTCCTGAACTTTGTTACGCGATAAAAGGCGTATTTATGAACCGATTTGGATGTAATTCGGTGTGTACATCGTACATACCAATGTCTCGACCGAGTTCGTTGGCCAGATTCATCCGCCATTTTGTTTCAAAATGGCGGCCATTTAAAATTTTTTAAAAAATTTAAAATTTGAAATGTGGTACCAAAATATTGAAAATGGAAAAATATTTTTTTCTTATGTATTTGACCTTTATACAAAGATTTCGGAGCAGTTTTTGTTTCATCTATATCTTAAAAAATGGCTGAGTTGCAGCATTTTGAATTTCTAGCGTGGCTGACATTTTGAAACATCCTGAATTTTGTCACGCGATAAAAGGCGTATTTATGAAACGATTTGGATGTAACTTCTTTTATACATAGTACATACCAATGTCTCGACCGGGTTCGTTGGCCAGCTTCATCCGGCATCTTGTTTCAAAATGCCGGCCTTTAAAAAAAAATTTTTTAATTTAAAATTTTAAATGGGATACCAAAAAATTGAAAAATGAAAAAGATTTTTTTCGTATGTGTTTGATCTTAATACAAAGATTCCGGAACAGTTTTTGTTTCGTCTATATCTAAAAAAATGGCTGAGTTATAGCATTTTGAATTTCTATTGTGACTGACATTTTAAAACGACCTGATTTTTGTCACGCGATAACAGGCGTATTTATGAACCGATTTGGATGTTCTTGGTCTGTACATAGTACATACCAATGTCTCGACCGAGTTCGTTGGCCAGCTTCATTCGCCATCTTGTTTCAAAAGGGTTGCCATTTAAAAATAAATTTAATTTAAAATTTAAAATGAGGTATTAAAAAATTGGAAAATGAAAAAGATTTTTTTATGTGTTTGGCCTTGATACAAAGATTCCGGAGCAGATTTTGTTTCTGAAAATTTGTTTTTTTGTTTGTATCTTAAAAAATGGTTGCATTATAGCACTTTGAATTTCTAGTATGGCTAACATTTTGAAACGATCTTGTATTTGTCAAGCGATAACACACATATTCGCCTATTTCCTTGTAAGAAGGCATGTGGATAGTATACATCAACATCTCAGCCAAATATAAGTTACTTTAAATAAAAGCAGCTTGGATAAAGATGACTAATTTCGCGAAATTCTCATTCATAATGATTTAGTATTGATAAAAATTAGTATTTAATCTCCTATATTCGGTTTCCACTAAATTGAGCTTCGTGTGTTTGAATAATATAAGTTGGCTTTTTTAAAATAAGGAATTTGAAAGCTACCTCTTCCTCCCGGCGCTGGCCGGAAGGACTTTTTATGAACCGATTTGGATGTACCTTGATGTGTACATAGTACATACAAATATCTCGACCGAGTTCGTTGGCCAGCTTCATCCGCCATCTTGTTTCAAAATGGCGGCCATTTAAAAAAAATTTAAAAAATAAAAAAATTAAAATGAGATACCAAAAAATTGAAAAATGAAAAAGATTTTTTTCGTATGTGTTTGATCTTAATACAAAGATTCCGGAACAGTTTTTGTTTCGTCTATATCTAAAAAAATGGCTGAGTTATAGCATTTTGAATTTCTATTGTGACTGACATTTTAAAACGACCTGATTTTTGTCACGCGATAACAGGCGTATTTATGAACCGATTTGGATGTTCTTGGTCTGTACATAGTACATACCAATGTCTCGACCGAGTTCGTTGGCCAGCTTCATTCGCCATCTTGTTTCAAAAGGGTTGCCATTTAAAAATAAATTTAATTTAAAATTTAAAATGAGGTATTAAAAAATTGGAAAATGAAAAAGATTTTTTTATGTGTTTGGCCTTGATACAAAGATTCCGGAGCAGATTTTGTTTCTGAAAATTTGTTTTTTTGTTTGTATCTTAAAAAATGGTTGCATTATAGCACTTTGAATTTCTAGTATGGCTAACATTTTGAAACGATCTTGTATTTGTCAAGCGATAACACACATATTCGCCTATTTCCTTGTAAGAAGGCATGTGGATAGTATACATCAACATCTCAGCCAAATATAAGTTACTTTAAATAAAAGCAGCTTGGATAAAGATGACTAATTTCGCGAAATTCTCATTCATAATGATTTAGTATTGATAAAAATTAGTATTTAATCTCCTATATTCGGTTTCCACTAAATTGAGCTTCGTGTGTTTGAATAATATAAGTTGGCTTTTTTAAAATAAGGAATTTGAAAGCTACCTCTTCCTCCCGGCGCTGGCCGGAAGGACTTTTTATGAACCGATTTGGATGTACCTTGATGTGTACATAGTACATACAAATATCTCGACCGAGTTCGTTGGCCAGCTTCATCCGCCATCTTGTTTCAAAATGGCGGCCATTTAAAAAAAATTTAAAAAATAAAAAAATTAAAATGAGATACCAAAAAATTGGAAAATGAAAAAGATTTTTTTCGTATGTGTTTGACCTTAATACAAAGATTCCGGAACAATTTTTGTTTCGTCTATATCTAAAAAAAATGGCTGAGTAATAGCATTTTGAATTTCTATTGTGGCTGACATTTTAAAACGACCTGATTTTTGTCACGCGATAACAGGCGTATTTATGAACCGATTTGAATGTAACTTGGTCTGTACATAGTACATACCAATGTCTCGACCGAGTTCGTTGGATAGCTTCATTCGCCATCTTGTTTCAAAAGGGTTGCCATTTTTAAAAAAAAATAAATTTAAAATTTAAAATAAGTATTAAAAAATTGGAAAATGAAAAAGATTTTTTTTATGTGTTTGGCCTTGATACAAAGATTCCGGAGCAGTTTTTGTTTCTGAAAATTTGTTCTTTTGTTTATATCTTAAAAAATGGTTGAATTATAGCACTTTGAATTTCTAGCATGGCTAACATTTTGAAACCATCTTGTATTTGTCACGCGATAACACACGTATTCGCCTATTTCGATGTAAGAACGCATGTGGATAGTATACATCAATACCTCGACCAAGTTCGCTGGCCAGATTCATCAGCCATTTTGTTTCAAAATGGCGGCCATTAAATTAAAAAAAATATATATATATTTAAAGTGAGGTGCAAAAAAATTAGAAATTGAAAAAGGTTTCTTTCTTAAGTATTTGACCTTGATATAAGGATTCAGGAGCATTTTTTGTTTGTCTTTACCTTAAAAAATGGCTCAGATATAGCAGTTTCAATTTCTATTGTGGGTGACATTTTAAAAAATCAGATTTTTTGCATGCGACAGCACTCGTATATATCAATCGATTCCGATGTGAGTGAGCATGTGCACAGCAATTACTAAGGTCTCGACCAAGTTCACTGGTTAGCCTCATCCACCATGTTGTTTTAAAATGGCAGGCACTTTAAGAAATCGCCGAATTTGGCAGCCAAATATAAGTTACTTTAAAGAAAAGCAGCTTGGATAAAGCTGACTAATTTCGCGAAATTCTTATTCATTATATTGATAAAAAATTGGTATTGAATCTCCTATATTCGGTTTCCACTAAATTGAGCTTCGTGTGTTTGAATGATATAAGTTGGCTTTTTTAAAATAAGGAATATGAAAGCTACCTCTTCCTCCCGGCACTGGCCGGAAGGACTTTTTGTATTTCAGAGGCCAAAATTTTTACAACTAAATATTTTATAGTAAAAATTTCTGCTTACCTAAATATAAATTGTAGAGAAAGAGAAGGCTCACTTTTGGGTGAACAAATTTAGCGCTTTGTAGATAAATTTTGTATTTGTTTCTTACAATTTTAATTTAATCACAAATATTGTATATATTGTATATTGTATATAATATTGTACATATGTTTAAGTTTAAAATTTTAAATTTTCTTGTGAAATCGTGGGGTTTTTTTACCCTCAAAATTATTCATATGTGTTCAATTTTCTGAAAATCTGAAAGCGTCCTTTCACTAAGGGCATGTGGGCATAGTTTTAGTTGTAACAATACATTTTCTAACTTTTACAGGGTTCGTACGGGTCCTTGAATTTCCAAACTAAGAAATCCTTCGGCACCAGTATTTTCTTATTATTACTTAAATAAGGCGAAATTTCGCGCGTTTAAACTAGATATATTTTTCTATTAAAAAAGTACTGATATTTGGACTTGAAAATAACGGTACCCGTACGAACGCTGTTTTATTACAATAAAAGTCTCATGTTTTATATTATTATACTATAAAATAAAATAAAATAAAATAAAATAAAATAAAATAAAATGAGTTGAACTACTGAAAAATTGAAAAAGAAGTACTGAAACACTAATGAAGACTGAATGAATACTGAATACTGAAATGAATACTGAATAATGAATACTGAAAACTGAAATGAATAATGAAAACTGAAATACTAATGAAGTAGAAATGAAATACGGAAAAAGAAGTTGGAAGAACAATTTTTCTTTTTCTTTTTTTTTAAACAATGTCAGGGTCATAATTCTGGGCAGATGCGGGCGTGATCATTTCATAAATAAGAGGTCAAAAGAAATTAGGGCTTTCAAACCTGAGTGGCCGTCCCACGAGTACGCGTAGGTAAGAACGTGCCATTAAGATGTACGACAACTCTTTGATAATTGCTCTAAGTTTTTAGGCAGAAAAAACTCAGTCGAAATAATTAAAAGTAGAAAATCGTGTTTTTAGTGCCAAGAAAAGCTGAAACTTCATAACACTCAAAGAATCATAACTGTGAGTTTTGTTCGCAGATAAAATGGAATTATTATTGTTTCACTTTTTAGAGCATGGCGAAAGTTTTTAAAAACGTAACTTACAGGACCCAGAGATCGTATAAAAGTTTAAATTATATAATTTTTTAAAGATAACTATTTTGACGTAAAAGGCTTTTACTCTGATAAAAAACAACGTTTGAACGATTTTTCCAACTGGAAATATACCTCTAAAACAATGGTTCCCAATGTGGGCCGTAGGTGGTGGTGGGGGGGGGGCGGGGCATTTTGACTTTTCAGAGGGGCAATATCTGATCTGTATGGACACAATCCCTGTTAATTGTTTTTGTAAAAGTAATATTGTGGACTAAAAATGAAAATGACATATTCAAATTTCAAAAATAAAATGGAAAAAATAAGTTTTCTACTCAATTTGTAAAAAATGTCCATTCAAAAGTTGCGAAAACAATTATTACCAGAATAATTCTATGAAAACTTTCCAAGATATTTAGAAACCTTCTTTTTATATTTAAAACTTCTCTATAACTTTTCTAATTTATAAATATTTTGGAATTTTAAACAGCTTTTTCGACTATTTATTGAATGAGTTGCACGCAGTCAACTGAATAAGTCGCTCTACAATATGTCACATGAAAAAACTTTTACACATAAAACTATTCAAGCTCATATTTAAAAATTATTTGACAATCATCCTTTACAGAATTTTATCGTTTATAGAATCTTTTATCACGAGTAATTCCGATTAGAAAATTTTGCCTAACTTAATCGCAGGAATTCTGTGATTAAATAAGACTTTTTTCTTTACTGGTTGGTCTAACCAATGATTCTGAGTACGCAATACATCATGCATGCGTAGGGCTTGCAGCGAAGTGATTAAAACTGACTTGCCTTAAGAGCCTACTTCAGGCAAACGAAAAGACGCGTTCGCTAATGCTAATCCTATGGAAGAAATTTATAAATATATCTCGGTCGCATTTCAATATTTTTAAATGATTTTTTTTGTATTGGATAACTGAGATCGAACTGTTTGCAGGCCGTTTTTTACTTTTTCGATTTTGACTGCAGATTTTTTTTATAAAGATACTTTTACTTTCGAAACCGGTTTCCAAAATGAAACTGTCGTCATTAAAAATACCTGTAAAGAAAATCAAAAAAATAAACAACGGTCTTTGTGATAGATCTCAACTATTCAATGCAAAAAAAAAAAAAAAAAAAAAAAAAAATCATTAAAAATATTTAAATTCGAACGAGATATCTTTATAAATGTCTTCCATAGGATTAGCATTAGCCAACGGATCTTTTCGTTTGAGAGAAGTAGACTCTTAACCCGTCCTATTCCGACGGTAATTTAAATTGCGAGTAGTATCATATCGTTATAAAATCTATTTGATTCAACCATTACCTCCGGCACATTTCAGGATCAATGTTAAATACTTTATTCTATCATCGATAGATAGTTCTGTGAATGTTTTAGGTGAATAATTTCCTTCCTATGTATCTATCTCATTTTAGCTACCATTTTGTTATATGGGCCATTCTCCAAAAAGTGTAATATTCTAATCGCACAGTATTTGACATGAACATTTTTGAATTAATTTATGTTTTCTATTGAAAGTGAAAGAAGACTAAATGCGTTGTGTGCATACATTTTTTATAATTACTTTATATTTTTTATTTCTTAGTACACAGTATGTAAAATCTCACCTCCGTGTCATATCACACACCCAATATTAACACTAAGGAAAATGTTTTATTCTTATTTAATTGAAAATAACCTAGTTAAATAATTATTATTCTAGCTACTACTATTTCAAGAGCGAAGTGACATAGCATAGTTAATTACTTTCTTTGTATTTTTGTTTGTTTTCTGAGTACGAAAAGGAGTATCACACAATAAATTCTCACCTCCATGAATTAAACATTAAGTTGCATTTTCATGTTAAATAATGGCAAAATTATCATCAGATTTTGTTTCCCATGATGTTAAAGTTAGTCAGTATGTTTGCTGTTGCTAAATTATAAGTCAGAAATTTGTTTTTATACTCAGGTATTCGATTTTGTTATAAAAAAGCAACCATGGTTATTAAAGATTCTCACATCCGTGAACTGTAATTCGAGGTGACTAAATCAACACAAGATATTTGCTTATATATTGCTTATGTAATTATATCAACAGATTTTGATTTAAGGAACAAAAAAAAAATTATCAAAAAAATAAATATATAAGTTAATATTTAGAGATAATATGTTCCTCAGCTCCGTGAATCTCTTAATTTTGAAAATGTATATTTCATAGAAAAATCCTTAACAAGAATTTACAATGACTGTAAATCAAAAAAGATTGTTTCAAAACTTTAGAAGAGAAGAACTGAATAACATATAAAAGATGGGTGATGAAAAAGAAGCTCCAGATGGAAGATGAATCTATGTGTTTTTTATATTCATTCCAAATAAATTCATTATGCATTCTTATATAGAATTGTTCCTTAGTTATATACCTAATAGAATAAATAGAGTTTTATGTTTTCTCCCACTACACAAACATAACTTTAGCATAAAGTTCACCTCCGTGAATGATCTTAATAAAAAAAATTGTGTTTCTGAAAAAAATAAATATAATGTAGCTGGATCATTGCTGATTTTTACTTGCAGTAAGTGACAAGTTTCTAAAAATGATAACATTTGTCTTGAAAAACAAAATTTTTTTACGGGAAAAATTTGTATTGTAAATATACACTTTTGGGAGAATGACCCAGATATATACAGGGTGTTGCCGAATTCAACTGACAAATTTAGAGTGTTGTGATAATAGGCATCAACACTCTGTATTTGTGATAAAATAAGTGGTTTGCGACACCATGTTCTATGGCAATTTTTCATCCTTCTTGATGCCTGTTATCTTGCCTCTGAATTTGTCGGTCGAATTCGGCAACACTCTGTATATTATTTTTTTAAGTCTGGGAAAAAGTACTATTTGTTTAATTAAAATACAAAAGTCCTTTTATTTTATTTTTAATGTGTTTTTTGAAGTGATATTTATAAGTACTGTCGGGATTAAGAAGTAAGAACCAATTGTTCATGTACTACACTGGTGTCCAAAATTAAGGACCAGTCACAAAATTCTAATTTTTAAGTAAGCGAATACTCAAAAGGAAATAATATAATTCAAATAACTACTTTCCCTACAGCACAGCTAGTCCATATAGCATCTCATACATGTCTCACATAGCCACAAGTGCCACAGTCACTACTGTGAAACAAAAAATAGGAAATTTCACACGTCTCATTATGAGTCTCAAATGATCTCTATATGTGACTCCACTGAGACGTCAATATGACTGCTGCTTTGGACGAGTCATCAGGAGACTTTACAATGTAGTTACATTGTGACCCTCATGTGACTGTCATTTTTAGACTCAATTTCAAAGTCATCATGAACGTTGCATTATCATAAGTCACCAAATAATATCACATTATAGTCACAAGGTGACTTTTCACAAAAGAGCACAATGGTGACTAGACAGTAGTCTCTCTGTCACCTGAAAGTCATCATGGTGACTTTAATGTGACATTATTTGGTAACTTATCACGATGCAGCGCTCACGATGACTTTCAAATTGAGTCTACAGATGACAGTCACATGAGAGTCACAATGCAACTACATTGTAAAATCACATGGTGACTCGTCACAAAGCAGCAGTCACAGTGACATCTCAGTGGAGTCACATATAGTGATCATTTGAGACTCATAATGAGATGTATGGAATTTCCTGTTTTTTTGCTTCCCCGTAGTGACTGTGACACTTGTGACCATGTGCGACATGAATGAGATGTTATATGGACTAGCTGTGCTGTAGAGATAGTAATTATTCGAATTATGTTATTTCCTTTTGAGTATTGGCATACTTGAAAATTAGCATTTTGTGATTGCTCCTTAATTTTGGACACCAGTGTATTTACTTCTACTTAGGAATAGAAGACGAACACAGCCTGAGAAGATACTTTTTTCTTTGAAATGAAAGAATGTTTCTTACGCATTTTAGGTAGATTTCGTAAGAAATACTACCTATTATATTCTCCCCTACGCTGGAATTTCTGTAAATTTTTTGCAGATCTAAACCGATCATGACCCCTAAAACCCAAAACCACCCTCAGTTAAAAACTTTATCTATCTATCTATATATCTATACCACTTTTTTATGGACACGATAACTTCCGTAATTCTGCACATATCTCTTCCAAACTGGGTTTTGTGAAAACCAAAAAATCTCCATAACTTCTTAATTATAATACATATCGGATCAGTTTTAAAGTTATTATTACTTCTAGGAAAAGGGCCAAAAATTCATGTATGACAGAATTTTGATAAAATTAAAAATGGACTCAAGAGGCGAAAAAAATAGGGTTTTAGGGAGAAAAAAAAACCATAACTTCGTCAATGCTCAAGATATCAAATCCAATTAAATTTATTATGAATCTTCTTAATATTATCTACAACTTTTATATTGACAAGTTTTTTATAGAACCAACTTTTACCGCAAAATAAATTAATAAATAAATGAAAACAAAAAGGGGGGTTTGAAGAAGAAAAAAATCCATAACTTCGTCTATTCACAAGATATTAAATCCGCATGAATTTATTATAAATCTTCTTAATATTATCTACAACTTTTATATTGGCACGTTTTTCATAGGACCAATTCTTACAGCAAAAACAAATTAAAAATGCCTAGCTATTGAAGAAAACATTATCGTATCAAGGGTGTACTCAAACCCAAACTGCATTTTTTCTGACTCATTTTTTACTTCATTTTTGCTCTCAAACACATCCAATTGGCAGTTTCTATTATTCAGAAACTATATAATGTGCCGTATTGGTCGATTTTTTGATAGAGGCAGAATATATTTCAAAAAATGATGTAAAAGTGGGCATTTTGAACCAAATTTCCTGAAGCAATAGTGTTGGAAACGAAAAATATGATCGTACTGAGAAAATAATTGTTTATAAATGAAGTTCTAATTAATTGAACGAAAGATAAAAGCACAGGTCGCTTATAAATCTCTTCAAAAATCACGTCAGCAAGTTTCATGTTTTTTCTTTTAAAAATGAATCTGAAAATATGTCAGAGAATTTCGAGTTGCTGAGCGTGGAAAAATATTTTTTTTAATACCGCCTTAAAATGATTTTGATAAAACCAGATCTTATATAAAAATGAAATTAAAAACTCGTCAAAAGCGACCAGATAAAATTGTTAAACTGGGTTTATCTCTAATCATGAATTAGTTTTTGTTGGTGAAATTTGTACTTAGCTTCGAAATCTACCTGCGCCTGTAGGCCGAGCCGGAAGGTATTTTTTTATGCTCATTTCGAGCAAAAATATTCAGACTGTCTTAAGTTTTTTTCTGCATATTTAGGCTAAAACAAGTTTTTACTCTTTTTTTTTCTGCACACTCCATCAGGTCCGAGACTGGATTTCATTCTTTCCAAACTCAGTCCGAGTCTAATAAAATAAACTTGTTCCTATTTCGTGTCTTGATATCATTTTTGAAAAAATAATAGTGATATTGTACATTTGCTTAACGAGATCTTTATAAATTTAATTTGAGTTTAATAAATTACGGAAAAATATTTTTTAATCTATTTTTTTTATAGGGCTTAAAAATTATAGGAAAATTATAATTTTCTTTGACTTTTTTTTAACTTCCGTCTAAACTACACAAAATTTTTCAATGATTGTTTTACGCAAGTAATTCTTTCTTTTCTATGAATTCATTAATGTTTTTATCCCGTATTCCGTGGGTTGCGGACGTTAATCTGCTGCCCTCTAAAATTTTTACCTAATTATGTATGTCATTTTCTTTTAAACTGTTTTAATTTTAGGATAATGTTGATTATGAAAAACCGGCATGTTTTGTAGAAAATGGTTTGAGCCGGACCCGTAAACTACAAAAATATAAACGGCCCGCATCGAGACCGGGACGAACTTTTAGCTTTTGTGACATGCCGAGCTTTCGTAGATATATGGGCTGAACTTTTAACTGTTATAACGGACTGGAGTCGAGACGGGACAATGTTTAGAAATTTCGGTTTGTGCAGACTTCTTCCAACTGGCAACCAAAAACATTTAGCGTTTATTTGGAGAAAAAAACATATAAAACTCATATGGCATCCATACTCATTCATGGCACACTCGAAAAACTCAAAGCACCGCACATAATTGGCACAGTGTGCCATTAAATATCCTACAGTCATAGAATAGCAAATATTTTATTTTATTTTTTCTCTTAGATAAAAAAAAAAAAAAAAGTGATATTCAGGTTATTTAAAAATATATAGAGATTCACACTACAAAATCAATTTTTGCATAGGTAAGCAGGGTCGCAGTCCATTTATTCAAACAAAAATATAGGGTGCCCTGAACTAATGCCATGTTTCTTCAAGCCGAACCCTGTTTTTTGTTTAACAATACTGAAAATATTTTAACGAAATTTTCAATAGCCTTACTTTATTTTGTTCTATCACGATAAGTTCTGGAAGTGCACAGTAATTCTATCAGTGGCATCGTATAACAATAATTCTATTCCGAATTACAGAGCGTTCAGCACTGTTTGGACGCAGATGATGGTACAGTAAAACCTCCAAAGTTGACCACTTCTCTACGTTGACCACCTCTCTATGTTAACCGAAATTAATTAGTTTGAATGGTCATAACGCATTTTCAATGGAGATTTACCTCCGTATGTTGACCACCACCGAAAAAAAAATTCAAGAATAATTATAGAAAATAATAACTTTTAATTATTGTGCAAAGAATGTAGGAAATGTTCAAATTCGGGTATCATAATTTTAAGGAATAGATCGACGCTTATCTCATAATTATTGCTACAACTACAAACCGCGATAATCTGATTTTACATCCGGTGTATAAGTCGGCCCCTACATTTTCTTTGCGTTTCGGTGAAAGTCGCCTTAACTCTTAAGGGTGAGGTGATTTTTTTATAACGTAAGGAGCTATGCATATATAACGTTATCAACTTTCTGGGAATTTTGGACCCCCTCCCCCCTTATGATATAGTTATCAATGTCTAAAAGTTCTTTTTATTGTTGCAATTTTTTTCTTTCTTTTTCTTTTAATACGTTTCTAATGATATACATTTATCATTCGCATATTTTACTGATTTAAATGAAGAGAAGTTAATAAAATATTACTATTATACATGAAATAACTTTATAGCAAATAATACTTTAACGAAATGTTTACTATTTAAAAATATAGCATTTTGTTACACAGTGCATTCAACAATAATATTGTTTTTTTGCCCTTGTGCCCTTGACGGGGATTATTCCACTTTTTTTTTTTTTTTTTTTTTTTTTTTTTGTAGTAAACATAACAAGTGTCACTTCGAACCTGGTTCCTCTAACAACACATTATATCCACATATCACAAAAGAATAGGAATGCCGAACGTTGGGATAATCCATGTTTTGGAATAAAATTATTTTATAATTACTTAATGGTTTTAATAATATCTTTATATTTTCATAAAAGTCGATAACGGACTAAGAAAAAAGTTCCTAAACTATTTTGATGTAAAAAAAAAAAAAAAAAAAAAAAAAAAAAAAAATTAGCAAAAAATGAAAATTTTGGTTGGATCAAAAATGATAGCGATATCAAAAGACACCCCCTCCCCAGAGATATCTTGCGATATCAAGTGCCAGACCCCTCTCCCCTAAAGTGATAACGTTATATATGTACAGCCCTTAAGTGGTGAGGTAAGATGTATGTAGGGTTGCCAGATTGTACGTTTTTTCTGTAAGTTGTACGTTTTTTATCGGGTTTTTTTTGTTTTTTAGGACTATCGTACGCTGTACGTTTTAATTTGTCTCATACAACGATTTCTTCCGTTTTTCTATGACACCCTACTTTTGATAGTTTCAAGAATTTTTTTCTTTTTCATTTCGATTCAAAATTTGACCTTTTGCCGAAAAAAAGTTATACACAAGCGCATCAAATGTAAAACGGCTTGTTTCCGATCAGGATGACAAAAATCTTGGGAGAGTTGTGTTCACTGCGCAATCGCGGACTCATGGGAAGCATTAGATTATCTAAACTTGACATTATTATGGACTATAAGTAATCAACATTATAAAAATTTTAATTTAGTATATCTGTATCGTAAGTTTTAATATTTTGTTTGAAATATTATCTCCCTTTATACTTAAATACATTTATTTTTGTAGGATCCTCATTACTAAAATTTTTATGAGTATCGTTGAATTCTAGGATGTTTTGGTTTAGTTTTGTTCTCACAATTCAAATAATTTTTCATTCATAATGAAATATATGATAGCAAAATTAGTTTAAAATATTAATAGAATAATGTAATACAAATACAGCTGGAAAATAATGATTAAGTCGATTAATTAATAATTTCTTTAAAAACAAATTAGTTACCGAAAACTTTACTGGCACATTCTACATAATTTAGCATATGCTATAAAAATAGAAGATAGGGCAATAAAACTAATTAGTGTACATCAAAATCTTCCGTTTTTTCCTAAGATAAATCTGGTAACCCTAGATCAGTGGTTCCCAACCTTTTCCTACCCATGCCCCACCAAAGCATTTGTAAAATCACCATGCTCCCCCTCTCTCTTTCTGTAAATTATGTCTCTTATTATTTAAAAAGTAAACTCTGTTCAAACGGTAGAAGCGTAATGCAGTCTTAACAGTAACTATTCATTTCACATTTTTAAATTTATCAAAGAGGTGAATCTTTTGTCAAAAAGGTTTTTAACATAATTCTATAAATTCAATGAAACATATAACATACAATGAAACTATACATATACACCTTAGCCTTTGTGCCCAAAAGAATTTTGTTGTACTTTTCCAACTTCCCTCTGCGTTCAAGAAATGTGTTATATTGTCTGCATTTTTATCTTAATAGAATATTTTGCACAGTCTTACATTTAGAATTAAAGTTGATAATATTCACATATTTTATAATTCAATTTTGTAGCTTATTAAGAGTTGGTGGAAAAGCTCTTGACACTAAATTTTCTTTCTACGGATAGTGCAATACACCAGCAGAATTTCAAGAGTCCCATCTTTATCAATTTTAAATAGCAATTATTTCCCATCATAACACATTTTTTCTGTTTTCCCTTTTCCAATATCGTTAATTGTCGTCTATGTATTATCTTATTTTTAAATTTAAAATGTATATGCAATCATGTAAATTTATTTACTGTGTAGGATACCTGCACTAGAGCCATAGATATTTACTATCTAGCCATTTCCTTTTCTAACGCTATTTAAGATTTATGAATTTTAAGTTAGCAATACCTCATTTAGATATTTCATTTATTTTTTAGATTAAATATGTTCAAGACAGTCAGATTTATGTAGTTTCAAGAGTAAAAGTTTCTTCATGTGACATATAGCAGAACGAACAGAAGTAGAAGTCTCATTAAACAAATAATCAAAGCATTACGAAAAATTAAAAAATACAACAAAAGCCGGAAAAATTATAGAAATTTTTAATTATGAAAAAAAAATGTAGAGTATTCAAAAAATTACTCATATAATTATTCTGGTGTGGATTCTTTTTTAAACTTTTGAAAAATCAATTAAAAAGGTGTTTTTTTACTAATATTCCATTTCTTTAAAAAAAGACAGAGGAAATTGAAAACAAATAGATGAGTAAGAAATTTGAAATTGCCCCCCCCCCCTAAAAATTCAAATTGCTCCCCGGTGGGGCGTACGCCCCACGTTGGGAACCACTGCCCTAGATGTATGTAACCCCAAAATTGGATTTCTTGTGCACTCCACAAAATTTAGCGAATTAAGATAAGAAAATTTTCTGTGAGCTTTGCATTATTTACTTGTATAAAAACAACTGAAAAGTACTGTAAGTGTACAGTCCATCTAGTAATGTAAAATGACAATATTTCGTAATTTAAATTTCTCTGAAGGGCAAAACACCACACCTCACCAATTAAAGGTTAATACACCGGAAAATACGGCAAATCAATTTTAGGGTTTCAAAATCTTTGCAATCCTATAGTAATATGAGTTGCACAAACTTGATTTAGTCATCCCTAACTGGTATGACTGAACGCAAGTGCCTGAATAATTGTCTTCCTTTCAGCAAATGATATGAACCATGTAACATAGAATAAATACTATTAGACTGGTTCAACGTTAAGTCACATTGATGAAAGTGTGATGTATATATGCTGTCACTTATTTTCTTCAGAATCTTGTTAAGTGATAACAGAAAATTGGATAAAATCTTTTCGGGATAATTTAGGAGAAATAAAACCGTCACCAAGAATATAAATAAGATTCTGACCCTATTAATATGCATAGCAGAAGCTGTTTAATGTCACCTACCTATACGATTTCCTGAGATTTGACAGTTCGTATTTAAAATGGAGATTACATTGTGACATTTTAAGAAGCAAACTGATAATGAAAATCCTCGCTTGATTTTCATTTTATCTATGTTTATCCGGAATCATCAATTATAAGTGTTTACTTATCGATAATATATTTTGGAAAGGAAAATTTATTATTCATATATTCTAAAATAATCAGCTTAAGGCGTAACACCACATTGACGACTTAAAATTTAAGGCTTTTTCTGAGATCTTTTTTTTTTCAAAGAAATGCTAAGTGTTTTTATTAAAAATTATTTTCACTAAATTATTTTACATTTTTTTACATTTTTTAAAGCAGAGAACTGTAGTTTTTTTCTTTTTTTAGTTAATATATTTAAAAATGCAACGGATTTAATAGAATGAAGAAAACTTCCATTAATTTCTTTTAAAGCTTTGATTCGATTTTCATAAAATTTGAAATGACACGACAAAATTCTGCAACGATTATATATGTTAAATTTCAAACGATTAGATTGGATAGTTTTTGCGCTCTTATATGCGGACAGACCGACAGACAGATGGGCGGATTTGACGACGACTATGGGTGCTACGTAAACGTACTTATATAATTAGAAACACACCTAAAAAGAAAGTCAAGCTGTAGACACAATAATTCATCGTAACCTTAATCTAGAATATTAAGACAATTATTTTTTTTGTGTGTGTGCGTCCAAAAGCTTGGGAAATACGTAGCCGTTTCGAAAAATATGAATCTTTAGTTAACCCTTAAATGCCGGGTGTTGCTTTTCGGCAACATACCCAATTTAGGCTTCTAAAATACTATTAGAATAATATTGAAGCTATAATGCCTAATGTTGCCAATAAAATACATTCTGAAAATGTTATTAAATCAATTTTCAACATGTAGATGGCAACACTTGTGCTGTTTAAGAATAAAGATAGATTTATTTTTACAATTGTTGCTACTTGTTGTTTTTGGTTTTTTTTTTTTTTTTTTTTTTTTTTTTTTTTTTTTTTAAGCTTGCGAAATACCCTATTTTGTATTGCAGTAAGGAGGTAAAATTTATTTCTTATTATAGTTCCTAAAATTCTTGTGTGTTTAATATTATAGAATTGTATCAAGGAAAATTATTTTTTCAATTAAAGACCAGTATTGCCGATTAGTAACAAACTGTTTTTAGCCGTAAACCATACTTAAAACAAAATATGATTTTTTTTAGTATTTTTCCCATGATTTATTTAAAAAATGAAAGCCGAAGACCATTATTAAAAAGATTTTTGAAAAATCAGGCATTTAAGGGTTAAACCGAACCAATTCAGAGTAAAGTGAAATTTTTCAGCCAAAAATTTCGTTATTTAAAGTTATACCAAAAAGCGAGATATCAATATTCCGAAAATATTCTACGCATTTTACTAGAAAAATACATGACGATTAATTTTCAAAAAGATAGAGTTGATTGGTTGCAAATTAACGGAGCTGCAGTGTCCACCGATTTTGAAAATCCTGTTTTGAAAGGGGGGAAAACGCTTCTTGCTTACTTGCTGTGGCGCGCTCTGTTTCTATAGCTCCAAAATTCGCTTTCACTTTCAATAAGAATTTCTAACTAATAAAATAATATTTCTATGTGTATAAAGATTACTTTAAGCAAAAACAAAAAATAGAAATCGGAAAAAAAAAATCGATTACACCTGAAAAAGTTTTGAAAATCCTCCTTACCTTCACCACCAGGGAATGTGTGCTATTTTAGAGAAGAGGACCAGTTAGTCTCCTGTGCGATAGAAATTCCAATATTTAGCCTCAAACTTATACTATTTCCTGATTGCTTATTTAGCAAGAGAAGCTAGTGTTTTATTGATTTCTAAATCTGAAGCTTTGTAATTGCAATGCTACCTAATATAAGCTGTATATTGTCAAAGTATTTTTTTTTTATTAAGATAGTAACATATGCATACATTATGCAGAATGGCTTCAGGTGTGGGAGAATGCCATGTATCTCAGTCCTATTTTGACATTTTAATTTTTAATTTAATTAAAAAATGTAAATAATGAAATATAAAGTTATTTGTCGATTATTTATGATGTTCTGCTTCCCTCTTAATTTTCTTGAACTTTAATATTAGTCAAACATAGTTTTTCTCTTAATTGAAAAAAATAGTAATCTTAGAACCAAGGAACAACACCCATGACGTACCTTGGCAATAGGTATGTTGTACTATAGACCATACGTCATTTCTCTATGAAAAATAAAAATAACAAAACCTTTTTTTAATGTATTTGAAATAAATTTTTAAAGTATATTTAATAACTTGTTTGTCATAGATGCCTATTTAAAGTTGTTTTAACCCTAGAACGCTCCTCGTTCCGCAGCTACGAATTAGTCCCTCGGGTCTAAAAAGACCCATGCATGTTTCGCGCTTAAATTCGGCAATCTACAAGTAATAAATTTATTATTTTA
This sequence comes from Maratus speciosus, assembly GCA_963932465.1. Lineage (NCBI taxonomy): Eukaryota > Metazoa > Arthropoda > Arachnida > Araneae > Salticidae > Maratus > Maratus speciosus. The sequence goes on along the minus strand of OZ010792.1, from coordinate 444,191,665 downwards.
ATAAAAGTTGACGAATACTAAAACAAAAAATAAATTATGACAGTACAAAGATGAAATAAAAGTAAAAAGTACTTGCAAAATCTTATTTACAGGTATATCCAAAAAACACAAATCAATCTTTCAAGTAGTAGTAATCTTTCCATGTCACACTATATGTTTAACCCCTTCGAAGGGGCCCATAGACCTGATTTGGTCTATTGATGCGAACGCACCGTCAGAAGGTGCATCGCTCTTACCACCATAAACAAGTTAAGGTAATATTTGTACTTTTCAATTCAAGCCTTTTTCGGTAATTGATAAGTATAGCGTATAAAAAAAGCGGTGCCAACCGAATAAAATTTCTGCAATTTCTGAGCATGTGCTAATTGGCTATTCTCTCAACAGAGGGATTTATTTATTTCTTCACTTTCGTGAATTAAAGACAGTCTTGCCATCAGTTTTACAACAAACTACTCATGCAAGTGGGGGATGGTATACCTTGCGGGAGATTTGCTGCAAATTTCTCAATTCAAATTTCTCACGGTAAGATAATATCAGAAAAAATCAAACTTGCTGCTAATGTTCATGCTATCGGGGGCACTTTTCCCTACTCAAAAGCTTTTGTTTAATAATTTGGAACAGTAAAAGGGGCGTACATTTCTGTTCCACATAAAATTTCTAGGAAAGGTCATTACAATTTTCTATTAATTTATAACATGCCATTACATTTATGAAATTATTTTGCTATAATAATGTTTCTCAAACCAACCAACCATAATCTCAGAGCGTCTAATTTTTTCACATTAAATGCGTCAAACCTATTAGAGAATTTCAGTAGATGTTTTTTCAGCTACTCCCCTTTTATACCTTTTAATGAATTCCGGGCTATGAGATTTTCAAAAACATTTGGGAATTTAAATTGCAGAAAATTGAATTTCAATAAACAAAATCATGTAATAACTTTAGAGAAACTCCTCCTAGTTTTGTATGTTAATCATTTCTTAATGTTAAACTATAACAGTTACTTTTACTTTTTTATGAATTGCTAAATGGCAATTTTTTTTATAAGTTCATTTTTAAAAAAGCTCCAGCAAATATCCAAATTACAATTAGTCCAGGCAATAGAGACCGTATAGGGGCCCTACATAGCAAAATTCATGGTAGTTCTGGAAAAAGGCTTACTATATGTTTTTTGGGTCGCTGAATCTGAGTTTTTAATTTCCCACCAAAATTTCCCCCGGCAACCCTCCCAAATTTTGGTAAAATGCCCCCCCAAAAAAGGTTTTTATTAAAAATATCAATTTTTTTTTTATTGTTTTAGGGAAAAAGTATCTAGAAATTCAGAAAGGAGACAAAATTTGCAACAAATTAGATCTATGACATTATGACTTAGGATGAAGGGGAAGGGGGATCTGGCTCGGAACATGCGCGCGGCGCTACTTGAACTAAGTTGCGCAATTCTACTTAACCACTCACACGTTTACATTCGCCCTCCCATCTCCCCTCCGAACTTTCTCTATAAGGTTTACTTTAAGTTTTTTGGGTCGCTGAATCCGAATTTTTAACTTACCCCCAAATTCCCCCCCCCCGAAACCCCCCCAAAATATTCGTTTTTAACTTAAATTTCTTATTGTTTTAGGGGAAAAGCATTACGAAATTCAGAAACTAGACAAAATTTGCAATAAATAGGATATATGACATTATGACGTAGGATGAACGGGGAGGGGAAGGGCTGCCTCTGAACATGCACTGCGGTGCACTAAGTTATGAAGTCCAGGCAATAGGGGATTTTACCTGGAAAAATTAATACTAGTTCTGGATTTCGGCTCATTTTATGTTTTTTGGGTCGCTGGATCCGAATTTGTAACTTCTCACCAAAATTTCACCCGGCAGCACCCAAAAAATTGATTTTTTTAAAAAATTTGATTTTTGAGAAAAACGCGCGGAGAATGTTCCGAGGCAGCCCCCTCTCTCCCCGTTTATCCTACGTCATAATGTCATATATCCTATTTGTTGCAAATTTTGTCTAGTTTCTGAATTTCGTAATGCTTTTCTCCTAAAACAATAAAAAATGTAATTTAGAAACAACTATTTTGGGTGGGCTTCGGGCAAGGGGGGGAAATTTTGGGGGTAAGTTAAAAATTCGGATTCAGCGACCCAAAAAACTTAAAGTAAATCTTATAAGGAAAGTTCGGAGGGGAGATGGGAGGGCGAATGTAAACGTGTGAGTGGTTAAGTGGAATTGCGCAACTTATTCCACGCAGCACCGCGCGCATGTTCCGAGGCAAATCCCCCCTTCCCTTTCATCCTAAGTTATAATGTCATATATCTAATTTGATGCAAATTTTGTCTATTTTCTGAATTTCTAGATGCTTTTTCCCTAAAACAATAAAAAAATTGATATTTTTAATAAAAACCTTTTTTGGGGGCTTTTTACCAAAATTTGTGGGGGTTGTCGGGGGAAATTTAGGTGGAAAGTTACAAATTCGGATTCAGCGACCCAAAAAACATAAAGTAAGCCGATTTCCAGAACTATCATTAATTTTGCTAGGTAAAATTCCCTATTGGCTAAACTAAATAGAAATAAGGTATTTTTTTTTTTCTTATTCGGTACTATTCTGACAAGTAAATAATTCATAAAGAAAATTGTGTAAAGCCGATTATATTGGCTTGTAGGCACTACTATCAGTTAGAGTCCTGCATCGGATTGGATAATCCGATTTTACGCGAGACCGACGTGATTCGAGTCGGTTGATGCTATTTTTTTTTTTCGTTGCGCATCGGCTTCGGATTGGGACGGCTGTAAATGTTTTGGATTAGGTTTTAACTGCTTCGGGTAGAATGCCAAATAACCGGATTGTTTAAAAGAAAGTCCTGAATATTTTTAAAATGAAAAAAAAACTATATATCTGAATATTAATGGTTGTATATACATATAATACATAAAACCATTAAAAACCATTACAAATTACCAACAAAAATTGTAAAAGCACTTATAAAAAGGAAATTTATTCATTGACTATAAAACTTATCCCCTTAACATTTTCAACATGGATTTTATAAACATAGTAAAAATAGAAGAAAAGTAATGATGAAAATTTGTCGAACCAACACAGATTCATCAGGTCCAGAAAAAAAACATTACCACTTTGAGAGCCTTTCTCACCTGAATGATGCAGAATAAAAAGGGTAAGGGGTTATTTGCACATGTTGTCAAAAAAAAGTTTTTAAATGATGATGGGCCAAGGAGTAATAATGTACAGTTTAGTCAGGTACAAACCTCAATACATGGGACAAGCTCCCCCTATAGAACATTTAAAAATAAATTCCACTTTGTTATCCAAGGAATCAATACAGTGCTGCCATATGTAGTAATTATTATTAGTAAAATATGTTGATTTGGAATAAAAGCTAATATATAATTAAATAATTATTTATATCTATTATTGGACAAAGCTTTAAAGCATGTGCTGTCTAGAGATATATAAATGATAATTAAAAATATGTTAATAGATGTATAACAATATATAAGAAAAAATAAGTAAATGATTTATTAAATAATAATAATATGTAAAATGGTGATATGGATGATTCATTAATTAATGTTTTGCATAAATAAATGTACAACATACTATATCATATCAATATTTAAATCACTGTGACAACACTGCATAATCACTTAAGTATATAATTAAATATAAATAAATAATTAATTAAAATGATTATGCTTAGGTATTCAAAAAAACAATTTAAATTTTGAAATCAATTAGTTACATTTAATGTGTCCACAAACGTTCTTAAAATTTATAATTAAAACATACACTTTATTATCTTGTAATATTGTACTGTGTATGAGATATTAATATGATATTGTCCTCATTGGGCCAAAATTTAAATACAAGTTAAACATTAACATTATTAATTATTAAAGAAAATAAATAGATTTAATTTAATTTAATAAATATATAAATATAACTACACGATTATACATACAAGTATGCCAAATCAACATCCATTATAAAATGTATTATTGCAACATAATTATTAATCAAATGCCGCCCCCCCACTTTATATATACAGTACAGCCCCGATTATCCGCGGAATTGGGTGGCAAAGGCATCGCGGATAACCCGAAAAAGACAGAAAATGGGGTGCAAGCTCGAAAAAAAGAAAATTCAGCATGAAAACTATGTTTTAGTGTACAAAAATCATAATAAAATGTTTAAAATACATACATATGCACAGTACAGCCGAAACCTTTGCTTTACGTCTGAATCACTAAAATAAAGAACAGTAAACAAGAAACAATGCCATACATACTGTACAAAAAGTATTGAGTTACACCTTTTTAAAAAAAAAAATCAGTCACTTGTTTTTGCTTCTTGCTTTAGAAACACCTTTTCTATCTCAAAAATTAAGCTAATCTTGATATGCTGCCCTGGAATTTATCATAATATTCTTAGTTAATTGTTAAATATTTTAATTGCTGTGCTTACGTTTAGTTAATAAAATCAAGAAAAGACATTAAGACTTTATAACTGATATTTTAAACATGGCAACCGAATCTAGAAATATTCTTCTATTACTTTCGAATATATGAATTTTTCTGTTTATATTTATTAGTAGGGCTTACTGTATTTTCCTTGCTTAAATTTTAAAATTTGGATTAAATTTAAAAATTTGGCTTAAATTAAAATTAAAAAATATATATATTTCGCTTCGCGGATAAACCGCAACCCGGATCATCCGCTCGCGGATAATCGGGGCTCTACTGTATAAATATAAGTTATTTTAGAGGTGTAATCGTAGGCTATTTTTTAATAATTGTATTAAAATGTGGATTAATTTTATTTTACTTCGGGTTCAAATCAGGTTCGGGTGGAGTTTAAGCAGAAATTTAGTTTCGGTTGACAACCCGGCATTACTGTTAGTTAAAAGGTGCAGGTTTGAATACATTGCATGTAAAAACTGATCGTGCCATTTTTAAACCAAACAACCAACCGTTTTACAAGGCGTAAAAGCTTCTTAGTACCCTTTTCTGTTTAAGAAATCAAATACCTTAAAACAGTATTTAAATAAGATAGTTTTTTAGATTGATATTTATATCTTTTTACGTCATATCTTTGGTGCTTCAGAAAGGGAAACATTACAATGATGCAATGAAATAGTTACTTTTGCCTTTTCGTGTATAATATTAAATGCAATTTAGCACATGGTTTTTAATAAAATATCCTTAAAATGCTAGATAATACATGCAGAGTATCAGAAAAAAAATGACATTCCTCATTTTAAAAATAAATAATGCAAAAGAGTTAATTAGAAAATGCTAACTTAAAATAAATATTAGTATATATATAAATACATATATTTTATTAAATCTGTTAAAAGTATTAGTTGCAAAACTGACATATAGAATTGTAATCTGTCATTTTAATGTTTTAACCCTTTATGCCCCGACGGTACTTTAAAGTACCGTTAAAATAACTTGTTATAAAATTCATTTAATACATCGATTGGTAGTAATACCATTTAGAATTAGTTATAGATACTTTACTTTAATTTGTTCCAAAAGTACTGGTTGCACAAAACAAAAATATTTTTTGCATCTTTTCAGCTTTATTGACGTTGAAAGATTTGGGGGAGGGGGGGGGGGGGATCAGTTCGGAAATATTTCTATATTCCTATAGTAAGAAATTATATTTGTGCATTTTTTATTTCTACAAAACACTAAAAAAATAAATAAAATATTTGAGTGGAGTTATAAATATTGCACAAAATCCATATACAGTAAACCCTACCTAAAGCGGAATCGATCGGGACCGAGAAAATTTTCCGAAGTAGACCATATTCCGCCTTAGACAAGTTTTACTCTATGTCTATGTATTCGCAGGGACTTGAAAATTAGACATATTTCCGTCTTACACAGAGTCCGCCTTACAGAGAGTTTACTGTAAATTCAAATTTAATTAAATTAATTTTAATTGGCAAAATTCTTCTAAAATTTATTAAATGACTGTGTAAATTTTCTAATGTAGTTTAAAAAATTCATGAAAAATGCTATAGAAGATGAAATTTTCATGAATTCATAATTTGGGACATAAAGGGTTAAATAGCAAAATGCTAGAAAGTTTTTTCCTTAATTTTCCTGAATTCTAAATTATTTTGTTCGTGTGAAGCATTTAATTAACATAACATGTTCTAGTTATCACCAGGAAATAATTGAGATATGTGGATAAAAATATTTTCTGCAGATTAATTTGTACTTGTGTACCTTATGTTATAAAGTAGGAAATAAAAGAGGATTATAAAGAGGAAAGTACGTCCTAAGAAGGACTGACTGATTTTAAAATTCAATAACTTGCAAACGGTGACAGATATTTAAAAAAATATTGCAGGAGGATTATGTATGATGTCAGGAGTTTTTTTACTGTGATTTTCGAATTTAGTTCGAATTACCTACAATAGATGGCACTGTGAGCAATGTGTGCTTAGAGATCCTACATTAGAGAGAGATTGGACATTGAAGAAATGTCCGCCATTTTCGTTACAAAGTAGATGGAACGCCGTACAACGCAGTGCATTTTTATCAGCGTGTAAGACTTTTTATTTTATTAAAATGATGAAAATTTCATTTTAAATACCTTCAAAGAGTCTTTCGGAACATAAATATAAGCACATTTCCATTTTAATGAGTAAGAATTCTCAGAAAATGCATTTTTTTTACTCAGCTGTTTTACGCTACGCAGCAGTGCGATTTTACTTAGTTATCGGATTTTGATTTTTTTGTAGAATTTGTTTTTAATATTTTTTATTTGTTTCTTTTAACAGAAGTGCCTCTATTTAACTTTTTTTCTAAACTTTCATTTAATATTTTGATAACAATACTCATTCTAATATTATATATTTACGAGACTTCCGTATTTAAAACGAATATCAAAGAGAAATAGCAGTACGTAGAAACTTATCATAAAATATTTTCAGCGCATATATTAAATTAACTTTGAATCACATACATACTTAAATAGGAGTGGTATATGATATGTTCAAATTTTAATGTTTCTGAAATTATCAATGCGAAGATGGTGAAAATTATAATAATTACTGTTGTTTTAAAATGCGTAATAAATTATAGATAGTTTTAAAAAAAATTGAATTCTATAGTTCATTTTCTATCTGATAATCGTTAAAAATTTTTTCTCAAATATTGTGAAATAAAAACAAAGTTCTTATATGCCCAATCTTCCCCTGCCCACTATTTTAATTAAGTAAAAAAAAAATAAGACTAAAAAATGCATTTTCTGGAAATTTTTACTCATTAAAATGCAAATGTGCTCATATTTTTGTTCTGAAAGACTCTTTGAAGGAATATAAAATGAAATTTTTACAAATTTAATGGAATAAAAAGTGTTAGACGCTGATGAAAATGCATTGCGTTGTACGGCGTTCCATCTACTTTGTAACGAAAATGGCGGACATTTCTTCAATGTCCAGTCTCTCTCTAATGTAGGATCTCTATGTGTGCTAAATCCAGGCCCGATTTTTGTTACTTCGGGACCCACTTCATTTTAATCTCCTTTTTTGGCATGGGCGAAGAGAAAGGCCAAAAAATACCGCTTGAATTTAGCGCCTATTGCTTGCAGCGCCATCTATCGTTTCTAATTCGAACTAAATTCACGAATCACGGTAAAAGAACTCCTGACATCATACATAACCCTCCTGCAAGAATTTAAATATCTGCCCCCGTTTGCGAGTTATTAAATTCTAAAATCAGTCACTTCTCTTTAGGACGCCCGGTATAAATTTCCAGAAATCCAATTTCTGAATTTATTCTGTAATGATACAGATGACGTCAGTTTCCTATTTAGATGGGGTCGTGATGGAGTCGTGCCTTTGTATTCGAGGACGTGAGTTTCAAATCTCGCCTTATCCAAAAAATAAGATTTGGGGGGGGGGGGGAAACCCGGAAAACCACTGACTGCGCCTATTGAATTTCATTGTAAACCAAGATTTTACAATGCCATAAATACAAGATAAAACTAGTTTTTTTGCAGATTGTAGAATTTTTTTCGATGCATGTAGACCAATAGAATAGATTGATAGAGAAAACTCGATTTTTTTAAATTTTCGATAAGGAGAGTTTTGAAACTCAGGTCCTCATTTGTATCGGATCAGTGGCTTTAAAACAAATTTGTGTTTTGTTTTTTTCTTGTTTTTTTTAAAGGCAATGGTTTACGTAATGGTTCGCTATTAAACTTTACTCAAAAAATTTCGATAACTTTCTAACACTGTATTCATATCTTTATAAATTTTTTTATTGGTTGATTGTACTTTAATAAACTTTTTAAAAATATTTATTGCATTAAAATGTATTTTTTCTTTATTTCAGAAGTCTTGATAATTGCAAGATTTGATGAACTGTTTTAAAGCTACATGGTTATATTTAGTACTACACGCCTGAAGAGACTGCTATACTTCTTTGTTTTCTCGTTATTTACTATTATTTTGGTCATCATTAAATCGAAGCATGATCACATTAATACAAACGTAGACATCTTGCCAGTTCTTGGTGTTACGCTTCCAAGTTTAGATGACTTTGACTACTTACCTGGGACTGCAAAACCATGTATGCCTAATGGACCAAACTTTTTAGCATTTATTCATTCTGCTCCTACAAACATTCCCCACAGAGATGCTATTAGAAAGACTTGGGGATTATCGTCTGCGGAAAACATTAGGACAATTTTCATTGTTGGGCGCTCCAATAACGGCAAAGTATGGAAAAGGGTTCAAAAAGAAGCCGAAGAATTTAGAGATTTAATTCTCGTTCCTTTCATAGATTCTTACAAAAATTTAACTTTAAAACACTTGCTAGGCATAAGATGGATTATAAACCATTGCCCTCGTGTTCCTTATGTTTTAAAAGCAGATGATGATACATTTGTCGATACTAAAAGACTTTTTACGATAGCTAATCAGTTTCTTGGTGAAAACTCTGGTTCCAAAGATTTTCTAGTCTGCCATGTCATTCCTGATGGAACAACGCCAAAGCGATCTGGAAAGTGGATGGTTACACGTGAGGAATATCCTTATAATGAATTCCCGGAGTACTGTAGTGGACTTGCTTATTTTGCTCGATTGTCAACATTGAAACAGATCTATTACATAGCCTCTTCAGGAGCAGTACCTTATCTTAGTATCGATGACGTATTCATAACCGGACTTTCTGCGGATTTAGCAAAGGTGAAGAGACAAGATTTGGGTGTAAGGTTTGCGAATACGGAAGTGCCTGTGATTGAGTGGTTAGAAAGAAAATCTATGCGCCCTTGTCCATGGATGGTGGCTGAAATTTCACCTTATCACTGGCCTAAAGAGGCTGAAAAACTGTGGAATAAAACAGTACTTGCGTGGAGAAATTTAAACAAAGATAATGGTCATCATTCATGATGTCTTAATTTAGGCATTTCCAAAAAATTGGCATTGGTTTTAGATATTTTTATGTGCAATAAGTTTTTTTTTTTTTAAGTTAAAACTGGAGAGTTTTAATTTAGAAGACTATTAGACCGGGAGTCGGTAACACAAACACATGGTTCGTACGGATACTGTTATTTATCCGGGAAAACTACCAGTATATTTTTATAGAAAAAGAAATCTAGGTTAAACACGCAAAATTTCGCCTTCTTTTAAGAGGAGATTTTCTATAAGATAACACTGGTGCCGAAACATTTTCTGGCCTGCAAAATTCAAGGAAGCGCACGAACCACGAGACAACCACCTCATCGACTTGGAGGCTTAAATTCCAGAATTAGATAAACTCGATTCCCATATTAAAACGCAATCGGTCTATCCTATCTTGGTGGAACACACCTAAAAACCCTATTTTACCGGTTGACTCGTAGGTTTACCATTGTGTTTTCTTGGTCCCCGTCTGCCATGTTTTCATACCTTTGGGAGCAGGAAAACACAATGGTAAACCTACGAGTCGACCGCTAAAATCAAGTTTTTAGGTGTTTTCCACCAAGATATGACTTGGCAGACCGATTGCGTTTTAATATAGAAATCGAGTTTTAGCTAATTCTGGAATTTCAGTCTCCAACTCGATGAGGTGGTTGTCTATGCTGCCGGTTCCCGGTCTATATCTGAAACTGAACAAACCAAAAATAGAATGTGTTATGAAATATTGAAAAAAGTTAAGGCAAGATATTTTTTAGTGGAAAAAAATAGGCTACATACACATTTTCACTTCAAAAAAAAAAAAAAAAGGGGGGCAAAGAAATTGAACGTTCATACTATGAAAACTTTTGAACAACTTTTGAAATTTGTTGTATAGTTCTGTCTGAAAATAAATTAATGGATGTAAATAAAATTTAATTAGAAATTAAAACATAAATGTTGAACGTCTTTTCCTTATTTCTCTCAAAGGAAATCTGATTTAAATAAAAAATTAAATTTCTCCTAAAATAAGTCATCAAATAGCATGATTATAGCCAGAGCATAAAAATGAAGAGGTCAGTATCAGGAGAAACTTTTCTGCACATGGGTTGAACATTTGTGATAATTCGTTATCATTTTCTTCTTCTGCAATTTCACTTTTTTCTGAACAATTATTATATTTCCCACCTTTTCTTGGAAAACATACTTTTTTCATTATTTTTAAATTTTGCACCCCATTTATGTTTAACATTAGGCATATGCCATTAGTATTAGTTAGATTTATGGCACCTAACACCTGTTTTTGTGAAAAATCTTCTTCCGTCACTTTATGATGACTGTTCCTCACCCAACAAAAACACTGGCGTAGAATTCTAAATTTCTGTGAGAGGCTCAAGTAGTGGTTGAAAATAAATTGAACAATTACGATGATCAATAATTAGTTAAAATAGTTTTGCGAATAACTAATCATTCAAACTACATATTAATTCCTTTATCATAATATTTTAATTATTTAACATGGAAAATTTAACATACTAAATGCTATAAATTTATTATTATCAAATGAATTATTTTCCAGAGAATCAAATGAATTATTAACCATCAATAAAAAAAAACTTCACAGAAAATAAACAGTCCTGGAGTATCAGTGCATATAATCTAAATTCTAGTTACAATTCCCCAGAGTAAAATCCATTGAAACCACTTAGTAATACCATATTATGAAATAAAGAAATAGCTGGTTAAAAGTTAGTTCAACAGAAATATTGTTTAAATATATGTGTAACCTCTATAAAAATCTGTACCAGCCTGAGAAAATTCTATTTTAAAATTAAAATATAAGCTTTTAAAATTATATTTGGAGTAAAAAAATGCAAAAATATTGCAACAAACGTTACATGCAAAAAATCGTTTGCAGAGTATTTTAATGACATTGCGCTACTTCAAATGTATTGAAAATAATATAAATCACTGAACTTCACTACAAGATGATTACAATAAAATAAGGCATTCATAGTATTTGTCGTTTATTTACAGTTACACACAAAAGAAACCGATTAGACTACTGTCTTTGAGCAATAATTGCTGGAAGTGCGTTTTCGATTTCGGTATACACTTAACTACATACATCAGTTCAAAAATTCCCTTCAGTAATTTCCGTTAATAAGGAGAATGGTACGTAAATTCTTTTGTGCAGCCCTGTATACGAGATATAGAATTTACATACAACGAGTAACATGCAACAAATTAGTTAAATTTAAAAGCACATACCGAAATTGAAAACGCACTTCCAGCAATTATGGCTCAAAGACAGTACTGTAATCGGTTTCTTTTGTGTGTCTTTGTAAATGAACGACAAATGCTATGAATGCCGTATTCTGTTGTAATCATCTAATGTCATTAAAATACAGTAAACTCTCTGTAAGGCGGACTCTGTGTAAGACGGAAATATGTCTAACTCGGAAAGATTTTCAAGTCCCTGTGAATCTATAGACATAGAGTAAAATTTGTCTAAGGCGGAATATTGTCTAATACGGAAAATTGTCTCGGTCCCGACCGAATCCGCATTAGACAGAGTTTACTGTACTCTGCAAACGATTTTTTCCTATTGAGCATAATATAATGGAATTCTTTTGAATGCCCCTGTAAATTAACTATTAATGCTACACACTTCATATACAATACCGAACATGCCATGATAAACAACATTAACATATATTTGTTGTTAATATAAACTTTCTTTACCTATATAAAATTTAAAAAAACAAAAATTATTTAAAATAATCTGTAAATCTAAATATGAAGAAATAGAGAAAAAAAAATCGTTATTTCAAAACCTTGATTTAGATTCTAAACATATGATGAACAAAGTTAAAATTTAATCTTATGGTTCATCTTTTATTATTATTGTTGTTATTATTTGCTCTGGTCAATCAACTGCCAATTGTGATAACTCTGTCACTAGTTATTTTACATTATTGTAGGAAACAAATGCTCGATCTTGAGATAGAGTTTTTTAAAAATGCTTGAAAATTATTAAAAATGTCGTAAAAGTCCAAACTCCAATTTTCAAACGAATTTCATTATCATTTCGAAGTACGTGTTTTGTTTTCCTATTCGTTCTGAAATATCGCCCCCCTCCCCCCCCCCCCCCATTCTTATACTATGTAGTGAGATGAAATAATTTTCATGTTCTAATATGTTTTAAGCTTAATCATAATTAGACATTTTAGCGGTCAGAAGAAAGGCTAAATTATAGCGGCGTGCTATAAAAATATACAAAAATATACTTTATTTAACATATTAAAAAAATGAGCAGGTACACACCACTCTTGTTAAGATTGGACAGTTATGTTAAACCTGAATCAGTTTGACGGTTAAAAGAAGAAAAAAAAATCAGAATTTTGAACAAAAAAATAGATTAAGATTTTGACGCCCATTGTGCTTAGAAATAGAGCCTATTTAAAGTTTTAATTTAGTCATTTGGACAGCTTAATTTGATCGCTAAAAACGGAAAAATTGGATAAAATAAGAAAAGAGAAGAAAATTAGAGGAAAAAAATGCTTTCATTTAGTAATTACAATTTTTTGTAAGCAGTGACAGGTAAAAAATTATATTGCCCCTTACACATGATCCAAAATAAATTAATTCTAAAATAATAATCTCTCTATTCTAAAAAAAAGTAACTACCGCTGTCACCACCACCGGTTTTGAATTGTTTGTGACCGGATGTCTTTCTTCGTTAATATTAAGAAAAATGTTGCATACAAAAATATAAAAATCGATGGTGTTATAGAGAAATGTTCGATAAACACTCTGATGCAGACAATTTTCAAATGGAAGAATTATTTTAAGAGATATTTAATGCTAGAGTTGGACAAAATCGCACCATTAAAAAAGTTTTATAGGAGCAAAAACTATACATGAGAATTTAATCATTTTTAGATCATTTTATACGTTAGAATTTCCCGGTGTGCAGACTACATTTATGTTTTTAATTTGACTCATTTTTTGAGGTTTTATTTCTATTTTAAATTCAAATTTTTAGCATTTCGAGAGATATTTTTTACATATTTTAGAAATTGGTATTAATTTAAACTGTTGCCAACTGTATAAACAGCACAAACAATAATGTTTGCTTCAAATTAAAAAATTATTTACACGTGACTATTATAAACATAAAATATAAAAAGCAGGAACTCATTGAAAATTACGTCATAAAAACTATATTTACACGTGGATTTTAAAAGTGAAAGAATATTGTAAAATAATAAATTCATTAACATGCGTTAGAAGTCTTAAATAGGAGAAATTACGTCACATTTACGTCACATTACACTTATTACGTAAAATAAACAAAAAATAATGTTGCAAAACAGTTTAAATTTAAAAATTGCGCGAGACATTTATTATATATTCTGAGATGATATTTTCAACTACTAGGGGCTCTGCCCCCTACGAGCTACGCTCGTCAACCACCGTTCAGACACCGCAGACTCTAAAAGTACGCTAATTTGATCGGCTTTAAAAAGATTGCGGAAGATTGAATTATAATTTAAAAAACAGTGGCGATCTCCCTATAAACGCATTTCTATTCATTTCTCTTTGATTGGGGAATTTTAAGGCCAAATCCGCTGCGGTACTACTTGATTATCCCGTCGACCAATTTCGCCACATTATGTAAATCGCCAAACCACTCGCCAAATTATACAAATTGACATAATTTTTATTTTAAATAACGAAAGAACAAATAAATTAGTGCAAGATTAATAAAAATACCGATAAAACGTCGAAATAAAAATAACTAAATGACGTAAGAACGTGTAACTTTCTTAAAGTCAAGTTAATCTGACATTTACAATCAACCATTATTGGCATTTAATCTTATAGTTTGGCGAATTATAGATTTTTGATCGACGGGATAACTAAGTATATACCAAAGATACAATCGCTGTTTTCGTCTTTGATTAAGTAAAATAAGTTAAACATTTCAAAATAAGCTAATATAAAAGGAATTAAGTAAACAGAGTCTTTGTCTCCCGGTATTTTTCAACAAAGCGAAAAGAAAGTTCTTTTAAATAAGACATTTTAAATTAATCGTTTTTAATCTGACGTAATTTTGACCAAACTATTCTTTCTCTTTTTAATATTCACGTGAAAATACTTTTGTTAGAAATGAAATATTATTTGCGCTTTCCTAACAAAAATAGTTGAAATGTATCCTCTCAAAATATCAAATAAATGTCTGGCGCAATTTCTAAATTTAAACTGTTTTGCAATATTATTTTGTGTTCATTTTATGTAATAACTGTAATGTGACGTAATTATGTTGAAATTTCTCCTATTTAAGACTTCTAACGCATGTTAATGAATTTATTATTTTACAATTTCCTTTCTCTCTTAAAATGCACGTGTAAATATAGTTTTTATGACGTAATTTTTAATAAGTTCCTGCTTTTTGTACATAATTATTTAATTCTAATTCCAAATTTTTTTCTGTTTATAATAGTCACGTGTAAATAAATTTTTCATTTATTTACACGTATAAATATATATATATATATTTTTTTTTTTTTAAGTGAACATTATCGTTTGCGCTGTTGCGCAATTGGCAACAGTTTAAATTAATATCACTTTCTAAAATATGTAAAAAATATCTCTAAAAATGCTGAAAATTTGAATTTAAAATAGAAATAAAACCTCAAAAAAATGAGTCAAATTAAAAAAAGAAATACAGTCTGCACACTGAGATTTATCACTGAGATTTAAAAATGATTAAATTCCCATGAATAGTTTTTGGTCCTATAAAACTTTTTTAGTGGAACGATTTTGTCCAACTTTAGCATTAAATATCTCTTAAAATAATTCTTCGATTTGAAAACTGTCTGCATCTGCGTGTTTATCAAACATTTCTGTATAATAGTACCGATTTTCATATTTTTGTATGCATTATTTTTCGTAATATTTACGAAGAAAGACCTCCGATCACAAAAAATTCAAAGCCGCCGGCGGCAGCGGTGACAGCGGTAGTTACTTTTTTTTAGAATAGAGATATATTTGTTAGGACAGGGCATATAATATTTCATTTCTAACAAAAGTATTTTCACGTGAATATTAAATAGAGAAAGAAAAGTTTGGTGAAAATTACGTCAGATTAAAAAAACTTTCTTTTCGCTTTGCTAAAAAATACCGGGAGACAAAGTTTCTGTTTTCTTAATTCATTTTATATTAGCTTATTTTGAAATGTTTAACTGATTTTATTTAATCAAAGACGGAAACAGCCATTGTATCTTTTAACAGCAGCTGATTTGGCCGAATTCCCCAATCAAAGAGAAATGAATAGAAATCCGTCTATAGGGAGATCGCCACTGCTTTTTAAATTATAATTCAATCTTCCGAAATCTTTTTAATGCCGATCAAATTAGCGTGCTTTTAGTCTGTGGTGTCTGAACGGGGGTTGGCGAGAGGTAGCTCGTAGGGGACAGAGCCCCCTAGTAACATTAAAATGAAGTTATGAACATGAAAATTTTAAGTAAAATTGGTTTCAGCCGGAAGTGAGACTTACCAAAAGTTCATTTTCTATCTATAATAAATGCAAAAAGGAAAAAAAAAAAAAAAAAAAAAAAAAAAAAAAAAAAAAAAACATAAGCGTATGATACCAATATTATGATACATACATGATATTTTAATTTCACCTAGGAATAACAGGTGTATAATGATATATACCAAATCATTCATGCTTATTAAAATTTAGCGAAACGAGATATTATTTTTTATAACCCATTTTAAACTAATTTTTGGCTAATTAAAAGCTTGAAAAAGTATTTAAAGCAGTGAATTTAATTTGAAATTTGTGAGGGTAATTTCTGGCTAATTATAAACTTGGAAAAGTATTTAAAGCAGTGAATTTAGTTTGAAATTTGTGCTACTTATTTCTTAATATTTTATTAGCAAGTTAATTAAATATGTCTTATTGACTTTTTTATTATAAATTTTTTTTCGCAAAATCCAAATGAAAATTAAAAGATCAATGAGCAATTAATATTCGTCAAATAATTCAAAAATAAAAGAAAATAAGTTGAAACTATGTGAATTAATGCGAACTAAAAGATCTTCTTAACACTAAACGTACCGATATTTTTTTATACCTATTCCTACCGGAAGGGGTCAAATGACCCCTATCTAAAAAGTTATCTATTTCACTATGTTTTGCGAAAAATATGCCAGTTGGTACACTTTTGTGTATGAATAAAACATTTTTTTAAAATAATTATTACAAATTGTTTATTTATTAAAGTAAAAAAAATTATAATTACGCAGAAAATTAATTATTTCAAGAAATTCAAAAAATTAATAGGCAAATGTCATAGTCTGAATGGGTTCCAGTCGGAATAGATTCCACTAAAAACAGCCCTTCGATCTGTTTGGGTTCCGGATAAAATATACCCCACAGTCTCAATAAATTCCATAAAAAAAATCTCATTAAATACTCAAATACCACATACAAATATAATCAAATATTTATATTAAAATTGTATACATAAACTCTTGTTTGTATCTTAATGTCTAAAGGTGTAAAAAATTCGGATATAATATCGGATTTTAGAAAAAAATAAATAAAAAAAATACACCAAAATTGTTTTTAAACCAATTGTTCACTGAAAAATGCCATTTAAATAGTTTATGGTACCAGGATAAATCATAAATCATTTTTTCTGTATATTTTTGCAATTTATTGTTTGCTCATTTTTGAAAAAATTAAAACGTTAAAAATGTTATATGTGTAAAAAGAAACAAATTTTGAAAACAAAATCTGATTTAAATTTCCCCGCCAAAAAAAAAAAAAAAAAATATATATATATATATATATGTACAAATTCATAAAAATTTTAACCCCTCAATATTCAAATATGTGTAGCCTTAAAACTAACATCGCACTCTAGGATTGCAGTTTATTTTTTTAGTTAAAATAGTGGAATCCATTACAGACTGGTATTTTGACAGACTGTGACAACAAGTATTGTACAAATTTGTCTTATGTTCACCCCATAGTTTTAAGATTATTTCTTTTTCGATATAATCTGAAATGTTCAAACTAGAATGTCACTCGACGTAAAGTCAATTTTTAATTATACCATCACACATTAACAAATACGATGTAATACAGTAGAATAACTGATGTAATAGCAAAAATACGCAATTTAGTACTGTTGTTACAAAAAAAAAACCTTTATGATTTAATACTAGTATCCGTCAAGCCGAAATGTCGGAGCATGGAGTCGCATAAACTTAAAACATACCATTTTAAAATTAAATAAAAGTTTTATTTTCATGATTGCTGTTTAACAGTATAAAATTATTTTCCTGATTGCTGTTTAATAGTATAAAATTAAGTTTGAAATAACAGCTGTTGAATCTTCATTTTCGACTGTTTAATTCAGCCATCAGTTGCCTCAGGTAATTCTCGATTGCTAATTTTTCATCAAGTGCTCCCATACTCCTAATTTGTTCAAGCCTGTCCTTAGCGAAAAAGCGCTTCCATGGTGATGCCAGTGAGATGCCAATGGGAACTTCCTCTAAACATCAAACTATACTAAAAGTGACATAAGTTGCTTTATGTGACAACTCCTTTAGACCAATGTCCATAGCAGTTTTTGGCAAAATTAAACTCTGAGATTTGTGTATGGTGTCTTTTCTTCTTTCCAATATTTACAAATAAGTTTGATAAGGAAAACTTTTTTAGTTAGAAAAGACCCATGAGAATCATCAAAACTTACCCATTATAGCCTGTGGCAAACCTGTAGGTTGAAATATTGGGTCATAGACAATACTTTTTTACTGTACTCAGTGCACTATTTACCAATCCTCAATCCGTTCAGATATTGGTCTGTAACACAACTCAGCATCCAACTGCTGAGAAAAGTCCAGACGCGTGATCATCTTCACTACACACTGTTAAAAATATGCAGCAATTGCTGCATACTCACCCCACCACTTTTATAGAATGTTTCTGTTCTGACCAATGAGGATGCCCCACAATATAGTCAAGTTACAGTTTCCTATAAAAGCGATGGTGTGACGATGCAGCAAATGCCCAGATTTTTAACAGTGCATCTTGTCGTTTAATTATTGTGGTCTGCTAATATTCTTGTCATTGGCCACTTTGACTTAAGAAGTACCTCTTGGTTATATTCTTCCGCTCGCTTGTTTTTTGAAAAAAGAGATATAGCATCTTGAATTTACTCAAGTTCAGCTGGAAGCAGTATAGCTTTCCGTCGTTGCATAAGGGATGAGAGGTAGTCTGAAATTTGACCCACGGAAAGCGAATAAAGAGTCTTTCGAAACTGTCTTTGCTGATCGTCGTTTTGTCTCAATGAGTTTGTTAATGTGAAACATTTTTCAAAAGCCCTAAGTATTGTTTTTTCGCAAAGAGTCAAAATGTGTTTTATTGAATATCTCTTATATAGAGGGATGTCTTTTACGGGATGTAACTGCCTAATATCTGCAAGGATTTAAAGAAATAAGCCTCTAAAACACTGAATGCTATCTGTTTTACCTTCACATCTTTATTCAATGTCAGCCATAAGATGGCATCCAAATTTTGAAAATTTGTCAATAATGAGGAATAACACTGGTTCCATGGTGAGCTGTAGATTTCTTGCTGCCTGACTTTTTTAAATCAGCAAATCATTTAAAACACGTTGGTACTTTCAGTGCAGAATAAGTGCCTTGCCTTCGACATTAAATGCAGCGGTACATGTTAGTGCAAAAAGCATGATAGTTTCTAAACCTAACTGCCCAATGACTGTTTTATTAATTTTTTTTATTATCGTACTTTTTTCAGCTCTTTCTTTCCCAATTATAAAAGTTGACTTAGGAAAGTTTGTAACTTTTGTTTGCAAAAACGAAAGCTGTTCTGAACATAACTGAAGTATCTTCTGCTACTCAACTGTAAATGTAATATCAGAATTATCAGAATTTTTAAGCAGTGTAATTTGTTGTTCTTTATAATAATTCATAAATGTTAAAGGTAAAGAGAAACCACTGGATAAGAGAGTCTACAGTAAAGAATAACCACCAGATGTATTTGAGCTATTAAAACGATTTGTTCAATGTAGCTCCGATCTTTGAGACAATCAAAAATTGGAACTAGATCCATCGAGTTAGCGGCAGAAAACTTCAAGGCCATTTCAAAGACTTAATGTCTGGCAGAGCCCAGAATTGTTTAATATGATATCAGGAGAAAGGTAACACGTATGTAACACACACACATAGATACTCTGTTATAGTCCTCTATCAAACTTGAAAGCTTTATTCATCTCAGTTGTTGTTATATCGTTGCTCTGCAAATACTCCGAAGGCATCTGGCTTATTGTTATGCGACTTTTCCATATAGTACTATGCTGAATAACTCTTTTCATCTCATCTCAATTTCTTTCTTTTTACCGGCATTTTCGTTACTTCTGTATATAACGATAGACATGTAAAAATATGTACATTTTTTAAATGTACACTAAATCTAGGCAAAAAAAAAAAAAAATAATAATAATCAGGGATTGATTTATAAGTTTTAAGTTAGGTGTTTTCTCACAAATTATCTTTCATTGTTGTAACAATTTTCTCGGTCACAGCATAAAACTATATAGCCATATACATTAACGTAAAATCTTTTGCCAAACTTGGCGACATTTGGCAAAATATCGCTAAATTTAGCGACCAAAAATGAGTCGCCATTAATGAAGCCAACTTGGCTGTAGCTGACTAATTTGGCGAAATTTCCGTTGAAATTCAGTACTGATGATAATTCTCTAATTGGGTTTTTCGCATTTTAGCTTCGTGTTTTCCAGTAAAATTAGCTAAAATCTTAAAACTAAGAAATAGGGAAATTACCTTTTGCACCCGATACAGGAGTTTTTTTTTTATTTTGTATTCTACATGAGTCAGTTTTCTAGTGTACATCTTGACATTTCACTTGCATTTTAGGTGCAACACACTTATGGTGAATTAAAAAAAAATAAGTAACCTTCTGTAATTGTGGCCGCTACCAAATGGTTAAATTTGCGCGTCAAACAACGCTCACTAAATTATGCCACTTGCCTACGAACACTATTACAAAAAAATTCCTATACAAAAATATATACATGTTACGAAACAATTTAATGGGTGTAGTTGAAATCGTGCTTATTACGTATTACTGGAGTCATACCACATTTTAATCAGCCGTTGGTGATGTTGTAAGCCATCCTACCACTTAGCACAAGCATTGCTAGCGGAGGTATCAACTCTGAAAATATAGCAGCTGTAGAGCGATGCTAATATTGGTATAGTCCAATCAAACACTTATTATTTCACTATGAAAACAAGGCAGCTTGAGTGGCGAAAAAAGGCGTATGAAGAAATAAGGGGTTTTCCCAATTAAACACATGGAAACGTAGTCATAGAACAACTGTTTATTCCATCAGAACACACCAACACTGAACAATTCCCGCAGATGAGAAATCAGAGCATTTTACTCGAGCATAAACTAATTACTCATACTAATAGATGTTAATTTACGAAATGAATATTCCACATGGCTAAGGACACCGGGTAACAGGTTTTGTAAACAATCACAGCACAAAAAAAATCTCTCGTTCTGAGTTCATGCTCTCGCTATTTATGAGAATGCGCGGAGGAATTCCGATTGAAATGACAACTTCAAGCTAAACCAACGAAAATCACGAACGAGCCTCGAAGTGAAACTGGGATCCGACACTCAGCCAATGGAGAGCGATCAAGAAACGTCGCAGGAAAGAATCCCAGCGCCGCTAATGGAGTGATTTCGATGTGAAAAGGCTGGTGCCTCGCGAGCGGGAAAATGAGATGAAATAGAATAAAAAAGTAAAAATGGCTTTGATAAATATTCGAAAAATAAGTAACTGCGTTCAGAACTTTACAGTTTGGTAGACGATAAAAATTAATGAAGGGATTGAAAGTTTAGATTACGTTTTGGAATAAATCTATTATTAAGATACGCGTTTTAAAAATAGAGGAAGTTAGTTAGAAATAAATAATGGAGCGTATTAAAAAAAAGGAAATAATGAATAGGCCAGCAATTTAGAATAATTTAAATGAATAGTAAAAGGTAAAATTTTTATATAACATACATGTGAATACAAACATACATACATAAGAATACATACATACATATTACTATATACATATAAGTAACATATACACATACACACACGCTGCGTCATAAAAATTGATTTTCGCCAATAAATTTTAATACTATTCTTCACCTTATTAAATCTCAGAAATTCTGTCATTAAATAAAATGAGGAATACTATAAAGTTTAGTGGTAGCAATCAGCCATTTGTGGCGCAGCGCTTGCATCCCTATCCCTGCACATAACATTATACTTTTCTCGATTTCTTTGATTATCGCATTTGTAGCTATTCGGCTAATACGGAATCCGTTGCCATGTGGCTAATACCCAAAATCGTATTCTCCGTATTCGATTTCTTTTCATTTCTGTTAATTTAAAATTCAAACTGAATTGCATCGATTTGTATGTTACGGAGAATGAAAGGTTCACACTAAAAAAAATAAAAAAATAAACACGTGATCGTTACGTAGGAAGTTAAACTTCAGAAAGTCAATCTGTATCTCAGGTCACCAGGGCCGAAACTAAGGGGGGGCAGAGGGGGCATATGCCCCGGGCGCCAGAACGAAGGGGCGCCAAATGAAGGATTATACCTTTGGACTGGATCATTTTCTTCTGATGGACTGATGTCTTCCATTATTATGAAACAGCCATTATAAATGAGGTGAAGATGAAAGAGCAGCCTTAAAAAGTTAGAGCTCTGATTTTCTGGCCAGAATGGGGGAAAAAATGGCCATAATTTTTTTTGGCTGCTCTTTCATTTTCAAATAACACTTCATTTATAATGGCTGTTTCATAATAATGGAAGACATCAGTCCATCAAAAGAAAATAACTTGGTTAAAGCAGAAACTTGGTTGAGCGGAACTCGGATAATCGGGACTCTACTTCATATTTCATTTTAAAAATTATCTTTAGAATATTTTTGTTGGTGTTCAGAGGGGGGGTCATGATCCCCGTGACCTCCCCCTTGGATCCGCCATTGTAGATTACGTAGTTCACTATTATACATATTTTAAATTTTAAAATAAGTCGGTTATTAGAAAATTTGTAAAATTCTCTTTGTAAATATACTTTGCGGAAGGGGGGGGGGGGCGCCAAAATCCATCTTTGCCCCGGGTGCAAAAAAGGCTAGTTTCGGCCCTGCAGGTCACAAATGTTCACGACGCCATAACGATCCGGATGAGGTTAAAATGCATAATTTACAACAATAGAGCTATTATTTTAATTAATAATGAGATGAAACACTAAAAACAAACATTATTTTATAACTTTTAAAACAAATATTATTTTATAACTCTTAAAACAAATATTATTTATAACTCTTAAAACAAATATTATTTTTAACTTAAAGTTACCAAAATACTAATTCCATAAACGTCGACTGTTCAAAGTACTGAAAAATTAAACTGTATTTAGTATATCTAATCAAGGTGAGTAATTATGATTAAGTTACAAATTGAGGCTGTTTGAAATTACCGATTGGGGAAAATCAGCAAAAATGATTTCACTTCAATCAAAGAATTATTTTTCGGTTGAAATCTAAAGCTAATGTCGTTTTCATCGTCTCAAAATTTACATACGCACATCTCATATTTATGTTCACCATATTAAAAATATTGCAATACGCAATAGGTTATTAATACATTTCCAAACTTGAAATGAAGCTTGTCAGCTACGACTTTGCATGTGAACATTCCCACTCTTGACTTGAGAGTCTAATATCTGTACCGGCGAGTAAAATTCTAGAAATTTATATCTTTTAGAGACATTCGTAGTAAAATATTTATGTTTATCAAAAAAAAAAAAAAAAAAAAAAAAAAGATCGTTTTCATTTTAATTTGATGTCATTTTGTTTCACTGAAGCATTTAACATAGCGTCTCAAACTCACAAGGAAGGTCTCCATACGGGCATACTCCAAAAAAATGTGAAAAAAATATAGAATGTTCTACTCATAAGGATAGATATGTTTGTATTTCGGCGAAACTCGATAGAGCGTCCGTAAAAAAAGTAATGAAATTTTCGATATTTGGCGATTTATCACCGATTGGAGACGGAATAAAATTTTAAACAATACTTTTTTATGTCAAATACTGATTAAGATAAAAATGTTTCATATTGAATTTGTTTAAATAAATTTAATGTAAATAACTTTACTTTTGTCAGTTTTAGTTTGATTTAACTATAGTAGTTTTGTCATATATATATTTATAATGAAAGTTAACTATTAAATTTTATGAATTAAAACAAAATTTAAATTAATTAAAATTGTTTCAATCTCAAAATTAAGTCCAAATGAGCACTGTCGATTCAATTTTGTTGCTATGGAAATAAACACTTCTTTGATATTCAAATGAATAACTGCAGCCTTCTTCATCTTGCCTTTATTTTGGAATACGCTTAAATATATGAATTCTTTTTTATATATGAAATTGTTTTTAAAGTAATAAAATTAAATAACAAGCAACATAAATATTAATACAAAAAAATGCATTTATTAAATTTTCTCATTGTTTAAGTTTAAATTCATTAAATACCATTTACACACATTTTAAAAATTAATTAACAAGCAATTTTCAGGAGCATTAAAATCGTTTGCTTTTGGCGAGGAAAAGTACTGCTCACCAAATCACGTGACGCTTTCGTCTTTTCGCACCAAATACTCGAAATTATTATTATTTTTTTTTTTTTACAGACATTCTACTCTAATTCCGCCGCAAAATTTAACTGATCCTTTATTACACACATAAATAGTTTAATTAGTATTTTTTTTTTCAAAATATTCTGAGTATGCCCGGTAAGGAGACCTTCCTTGTCAGTATCAGCGGTATGAAAAAGTATTGAACAGCTTTATGAGGAAAAAATGCGTGTTTTTAAAGCGTGACGTCATTTTCTGTTGAATTTTCTTTTAAAAGTTTATTGTGAATTTTTATGAGAAATGACATCAATAAATATACACAAACCTTATTATTTTTCCTTTCTTTGCAACAATGGAATTAATCCAAGTGCTACCATTTTGAAAAAAAAATCATAGAATTTTTTTTAATTTTAAATTTAAATATAAAAATGGGAATATTTTAAAAAATAGATAGGGCGAGCAAATCTACATAGAAATAGCTTTCATAAAAAAAAAGGTTAAAATTGATTCAGAAAAAAAGCTCAGGGCAGATGACTAAAAAAAGAGCCTTGTATTTAAATATATACTCGCAGTGTTATTTCTATGGGAAAATTTTGAGCCGACATTTCAGGCCGTTAGGGTTGACAAATATATTTTACTTTGAATACGCGCCGAGATTTTGGCACTACCGACGTCCATTTCATTTTTTGTACCGATGCGTCAAATATCTTGGACGCTATCGTGTTCGCAAAAGTGTAATTTTTGCAGGGAAGCCGGAGCTGTGCTCCGACAATAAAATGTATCCAGGGGTCAAATGCTGCTGGATTATTAAATAGCTCATCTGTAACTATTTGCTCCATACTCTCTGGAAATACCAAATTACTGGCCATGGCAATAAATTCTGAATCTTCGCCTAAATTTTCTCCCGAAACTTCTTCTGAATCTCCCAAATCATCTCCAGATCCAGGTAAATTTTAACTTTGAAGTCCTGCTTGATCTGATGTTCAGGAAGTATTACTAGCTCCTTCTTGCTTATTATTTGGTTTAATTAGTAAATGCACAGTCAGGCGATTTCTGATATTTCGACTCTTAATTCCTTCACGACCTTTGAGAATTTTTCCTGCGAAAATCAAACAGATTTCTTCTACAGAAGTGTTGAACTGTTTTGCAATTTCCTCTTTTAATTCTTTTACAGTAGCATCTTCATTCACTTCCACTTGCTTTGCTTCTTGTACTGTTTGAACATTAATCGTTATTTTAGAACTTAATTCATTTACCGCCATGATGAATTCGCCTAATTTAAAAGTAATGAATTTTTATATTGCTATTATTCAAGCTTTGCTCTCTGATCCTGAAACATTGAGAAATAGGGTCTTAGAATTTTAAAATTTGAATTAGTTTTCGAGATACTGTGCGATGAGCTGAAGAATTGATGAATCTTACGAATTGTTTCGCTTTGAGAATTGCCAATCTTTGACAAAATTTGATGCAGTACCTTTGCTCAACCCGTCCAGTCATCTTGAGAGAAATAAAAATCCAGCGAACACGTATGACAGTGTCTCATTCGGCGGCCAGCAGGCAACGTCTGGTTCACTGGAATTCGTGGAAAAAATTCAGTTATGCGCATTAAGCTGTCTCCTTCCACTGTGTATAGTGGGAGGAGAATCTTGGAATCACTGATGCACCGCAAAATATAAAAGTCGGATACTTATCAGACAGACCTCGTATATTAGTTCTCGATGTTTCTGAAGATCAAGAACGCTTTTCGGAATTGTAAGTAACTCGGAAGATGTTATTGTACATTCATATCTAAAAATTAAGGGACAGTGTCCGGGCGCTTTCGATTTTACATGGTTTTTCGAATACATGAAATTCTTGACGAATTTTTTTTTTAACATCGAGGTTTTAAAGAATATGTTAGGCTTCATATTTTTAAGTGAAGATTTAGTAACGAAGACAATTTGGGAGCTAATAATAAAATAATATTTTCGGTCACCCAACTAACAGAAAATGGCCTGTCACGCTAGAAAATGACTATGTGGGACCTTTTTCAACGTTTGTGTGTATTTGTGTCAGCAAGGCACGCATATTTGTGAAGATGATAACGTTTCTGTGAAAAATTCAAAATTTTTTTTGTTTATAGCATACAGAGCTTTCAACCAAATTTAACACCAATTTCTGAAAACTTGAGGAAGAACAGTAGAAACAGTATACTGCAATTCAAACATACATATAATGATTATTTGATAAGATATGGGCATTTGTATGAAATAATTTTTAACTGCTCATTCGTGAAAGAGTCCAAAAATTACATTTTATAATTTGGTAGTCAGTTTTTTAGGGAAACTTACATAAAAAGTGCAATTAAATATCGTAAAAATTCAGAAAGATAGTAGCTATATAATGAGCTGATTGATAAATTGTAGAAAATCGTTTATCATCCAGCTTCTTTTAGAAAGCAACTCAGTTTATCGCAACTGTCTTTCTGAATTTTCGCGATATTTAACTGGACGTTTTGTATAAGCTGCCCTAAATAGCTGACTATCAAATTATGAAATAAAAATTTCAGAATCTTTCACGAATGCGTAGTTAAAAATTATTTCATACAGATGACGATATCTCATTAAATATTCAATATTTCATGTTTTAATTGCAGCTTACTATTTCTACTGTTCTTAGTCAAAGTGGTGTTAAATTTCGTTGAAAACTCTGTATGTTAATAAACAAAAGACATTTGAATTTTTCACAGAAACCTAAACATCTTCACAAATATGCGGGCTATGCTTACACAAATGTACACAAACGTTGAAAAAGGTCCCACATAGTCATTTGCTACAGTGACAAACTATTTTCAGTATTTTCTGTTACTTGGATGATGGCAAATACTATTTCATTATTAAATTTATTATTAGCGCCCTAACTGTTCTCTTGATTAAATCTTCACTGAAAAATGGGAAGTCAAACATGTTCTTTACATTCTCGAAGTTCAGGGACAATTTGTCAAGAATTTCAGTAGTATTTGACGAACCCTGTAAAATCGAAAGCGCCCGGTCACTGCCCCTTAATTTTTTAACATCAGTGTACATTTTCGATTTTGGTTATATTATATTTTACTAGATTACATTTGCCTTTATTTCCCACTGTGTATGTTTATACCAGTGTCTTATATTAATATTTTTATACAAATTTTATACCAGCGTTTTACATTAATATGTCTTTGGCAATTTACCATTAGTTGAGAGGGCACTTTTCTAACTCAGTCTGAGTAAGACATACAAATTGCGAATAATTCTTGAGAGTATGTTCCAAAACAGAAATAATTAAGTTTTTGTTCATCAAGTAACGTATTCAAGTGTTAGAATCGCAATTATTAATTACTCTTAAGTACAATCTAATCTTTCACGCTACACAGTCGGCTAAGAAAATATAAGACCCTTTTAATTTCGCAAATTAAGCTAAATTCCATGTAACGTATAAAAAAATGTTACATAACATGAAATTACTAGGACTTCCCTCAGAGGGATTAGTCTGAGCGATATTACTGAGAACATAGATTTAATAATAACATGTGGAAGCAAAGAAAATGAGATGTTATCTTTAATTGTCCATATACTGCGAAAAATTGAAATGATGAAAATAAACGAAATGTAGAATTACAAAATCTTATATATAAAATCGTATACACTGTTTAAAAAAAATGGGAAATCAAATCATTCAAGACAGTCATGCATGGATATAAAATTGAAAGTACGCAATATATTAAAAGTAAAATAGAAAATGAAACACTAATTTACTTATATCGGAATTTTAACTGTATAAAATGATGTCAAGAGCATAATCAGACGCTCCGCACCAATTTGAGTAACTCTAAATGACAAATATATGATGTTTAAAAAGAATGGACTATACTTTATATGGTGTGTGCTCCCCCGGAATAGTTAATATTGTACAATATCTGTTTACCACGGATGCAATGAGGTTGTCGATAACATTTAAGGAATTCTCTTCTCAAAATCTAATATAGTATCAAAGTACCGAATACATCAAAAGTGGCATGCAATGCTTCGTTAGAGTGTGTTTTAGATATGCTCGATCGGATTTAAATGATGAGTGTATGCTGGTCACTACATAGGCTGTATTGTTTTGTTTTCAAACATATTCTGCACAAGTTGAGCTGTATTTAGCATGTATTAAATAAAAGAAATCGACAATGATTACAACATAAAGTATGACACAAGATCTGAATATATCGTCTGCATAACTTTTGAGCTGTCAAAGTGTCATTTGAAGTAATTTACAAATCCATACATATTTATTCAGCAAATCATGCAAGCTAACATACGCCAATATGAACCCAATTACAAAATTTCACCAGAATAAGTTAATATATAAAAAAATCTACTAATGGTAATTTAGAATATGACCTTATGATAAAATGTCTAGAAAAATGAATCGGAAAAAAAATTCATATCACATTTAAAACGGCACTTCCCTCTGTTAGTGGCCTTGGCGAGAGAGAGAAAAGCCTAGAGAAGGAACACTTTAACAAGTACTTTCAGGCAACCTACTCACTGTTTCATACAGGTCTTTATTCAATATTTACACAATTTATTTAATGCTAGGTGGGTATCTATCAGTTTTGTTGCATTTAAATCGCATGTTTTGCGGAGAAAATGCAGCATTATGAAATATTTAAAGTTGCTGTACCTAATAATTCCAAATTAAAGGTAATTGAGATCGCTTTCCGTTAATTTCATCTTTTGAAATTTTAAATTTTTTAGAAACCATTCATAGAGACAATTGTATATTTTAAAACTAACCCGAAGCAAAATTTCAAGATTTTGGGCTCAGCAGTAACAGAGAAATAGAAAATTTTTGAAAGTTTTTTGTTTCTGCACTGTTTTTTATAGCGACATTTTTAGAAATTGTTCTATTGCGAGAATTTACGTCATGATAAATACAGCCAAGTCAATTTTCATGTTTATATTCCAAACAGTTCGATGTTCTTCTTTTCTTAGATCATCATTAGATCTTTTTCCGCTTTGTTTAGTCTTTCTATTTTTTAGAATTCGTTCTACAACGAGCATTTACATCTTATTAATTACTACCATGCCAAAGTTCTAGTTTCTAACCCCAACAGTATCCCAAAAATTTCAGTATTCCAAATAAATCATAGTTTAGAAACTTTCTAGAAATTTTTACGTTTATCCGTCAAATTGAACATTTTAGAGAGCGTTCATTACGAGTATTTACATCTTAAAAGTAACTACCGCACCAAATTTAAAGTTTCTAACCCAATCAATATCGCAGAAATCACAATTTTAGAACTTTTTGCTCCTGCAGCGATGTAGGTTCTTGCACTGACATAAAATAGTCTTTTTTTCGGAGCAGAGATGGCAACCAACATTTTTTTAAGTTGGCTATGTAGTTTCAGAGATAACACCTCACAAACGTACAAGCATTAATAATATTATATACTTTATAATATTATAACGCTTTATAATATAGCATTAGATGTACAGATACAAAAGCCATTTATCTGTTACAAGCTAAAGTGCGGGCGTTGCCCAGAATTTGAAGGATGTTTGTTCTGAAAAATCAATTTCAAAATTTAACATACAACACAAAACAAACATTAAAAAAAGCAGTCGAAATGTTGTTGAATGAATCATATGAAAACGCTATATAAAAATGTATAAATGTATATAACAGACGCAAAAAAATACAGCTATAAATGAACTTATTTCAATTTATAATTGGAGCAATAATGTTAAAATACGCCAATATTTCCCTAATCGGGTTTTTATTATGCTTCAATACATTTTTCACACTCATATGACGTTATACTCTATCCACCATGCCCTTTATATTTCCAATATGACGTAATATTTTCCTCTTTCACGTGAAAACCTTGAAATAGGAAAGTTATGAAGTTATATTCACTTTCATTTAAATTCGTCAAATCCTTTATTTCGTTTTCATATTTCACG
Source organism: Maratus speciosus (assembly GCA_963932465.1). Classification (NCBI taxonomy): domain Eukaryota; kingdom Metazoa; phylum Arthropoda; class Arachnida; order Araneae; family Salticidae; genus Maratus; species Maratus speciosus. The sequence goes on along the minus strand of OZ010792.1, from coordinate 444,161,505 downwards.
TGAAAATCTTGCAATAGAAAAGTTATGACGTAATATTCACCTTTTTTTTTAATTCGGCAAACTATTTATTTCATTTTCATTTTTCACGTGAAAATCTTGCAGTAGAAAATTAATTGTTGTAGTAATAATTTTATTGTGTTTTTTAATTGTTGGCAACTGCTATAACGAAAAATGTTTAAATTTGATAAGAAATTGCTGTTAAATTGGTGGTTTTTTTTTTAATTAAAAATTAACTATAAGTTATTTCGATTCCGGTTTACTTTAGTTGTCTCGGCCATGTTTTAATACACATGTACGTATCTCTTCGCAATTTTGGCTTCCAAATTGTGGATTTTTTATAGAATTACAAACAGACAGATAGACAAGTTTTCATTTTTATATATCTCTCTATTCTATGAAAAGTAACTAACGCTGTCACCACCGCCGCCGCCGGTTTTGAATTTTTTGTGACCGGAGGTCTTTCTTCGTTAATATTAAGAAAACTATTGCATACAAATATATGAAAATCGGTGGTATTATAGCGAAATGTTTGATCAACACACTAATGCATACAGTTTTCAAATCGAAGAATTATTTTAAGATATATTTAATGCTAAATTTGGACAAAATCGTTCCATTAAAAAAAACTTATAAGAGCAAAAGCTATACATGTGAATTTAATCATTTTTAGATCATTTTATTCAATACAAGATCCCGGTCTGCAGATTTCATTGATTTTTTTTAATTTGACTCATTTTTTGAGGTTTTATTTCTATTTTAAATACAAATATTCAGCATTTTGACAGATATTTTTTACATATTTTAGAAAATGGTATTAATTTAAACTGTTGCCAACTGTATAAACAGCGCAAACAATAATGTTTGCTTCAAATAAAAAAATTATTTACACGTTACTATTATAAACAGAAAAAAACCTTCAAATTACAATTAAATAATTAGGTATAAAAAGCAGGCACTTATTGAAAATTACGCCATAAAAACTATATTTACATGTGAATTTTAAAAGAGAAAGGATATTGTAAAATAAATTCATTAACATGCGTTAGAAATCTGAAATAGAACAAATTACGTCACATTACACTTATTATGCAAAATGAACAAAAAATAGTATTGCAAAACAGTTTAAATTTAAAAATTGCGCGAGACAAAATATTAGATTTTTTCAAAATTTTATTATTTGTCGTTTTATGTGAGGTGTTCAGCTATAATTATGCAAAATTTTATGTTTCAACATAATTAGGGGCTGAGTTAGAAAAATTGCTTTAAATACACAAGTTAGAGCTCAGAGGGTTAAATATTAGACTTTTTCAAAATTTTATTATTTGCTGATTGATGTGAGGTGTTCAGCTATAAGTATGCAAAATTTCATGTCTCCAACTTAATTAGGGGCTGAGTTAGAAAAATTGCTTTAAATACACAAGTTAGAGCCCAAAGGGTTTAAATATTAAGCCTTTTTCAAAATTTTATTATTTGTCGTTTGATGTGAGATGTTCAGCTATAAGTATGCAAAATTTCATGTCTCCAACTTAATTAAATTAGGGGCTGAGTTAGAAAAATTGCTTAAAATACACAAGTTAGAGCCCAGAGGGTTAAATATTAGACTTTTTCAAAATTTTATTATTTGCCTTTTGATGTGTGGTGTTCAGCTATAAGTGCAAATTTTCAAGTCTCCGACATATATAGTTTCTGAGAACGGGCTCTGTGACAGACGGACAAACAGACAGACAAAGGAGTGAGACAGGTAGGGTTTCGTTAGATGGACGAAACTCTAAAAACATGCTGCGGATGACTGTAACAACATCCTAAAATTACATTACCATCAGCGATCTACCAATCCCGAATTTAGTTTATATTCATTTCATATATTCTTATTCTTTTGTGTGGCCCTGTAAAATAATTATCAATATCATATACAGTAAAACCTCTGAATAGCAGACACCCCGAGAATGCAGAATTTGTCCTCTATTTAGAGGTGACCGCTACTGAGATTAAAACATGTACAGTTATTTAAGAGTTGGTAATCGAAAAAATGTCCGCTAAATAGAGGTATCCGCTAATCGGGTGCGTCCGCTATGGAGGTTTTACCAGTAAAACTTCTGAATAGCGAACACCTCGGGAGGGCAGAATTTGTCCTGTATTTGGAGGTGTTCGCTACTGAGAGTAAAAAATGTACAGTTATTTAAGGGTTGGTAATCGAAAAAATGCCCGCTAAATAGAGGTGTCCACTAATCGGGTGTGTCCGTTATGGAGGTTTTACTGCATAATAATATCATCCTTTACAAGAAAATTGCATGCTGTATGATAGACAGACAGACACCCAGAGAAAGATAACCTCCGGATCAATAAACACTCATGTCTTTTGTTTTAATCATCCACAATTGTATGTCATACAACATGCCAGATTTTATACAACAGGCTAAAAACGGTCACCGTGGTACGGAATACTGTATTATTATTTGTTTGCCCACCAAAACTGGTTGCCACGGGTTGTTGCAAGGTTTGTGATCACGTGGTTGAAACTGATATATTCAATATTACTGCGTGCGTATTTTTTTTTAATTATTAATTGCTCCATGGCATCAAACCATGTGTGTGTCTACGAAAACATCAACCGGTGAAAGTGACGCACACCAAATTTCTGTGACGTAAGCAGATAAATTGTGCTTTTTTAAGAGTTTTTTCTATATAATTTTTAAACGGTTTGGAACTTATTTTTCATAGTAGGTGCATTCAGTAGGCGACCCTCATAGGTACCTTCTGGTGCAATCAGAAACGAAATCCGACAAATATTTTTTGAGTTATGCTTGACGAAAGGTTTTTATTAGGCTTTTTTTTTTAGTAGGACATGGCGTTAATATCCATCGTAGTAGTAAAGTGTCCGGACAGTAATATTTCGCTGAGTATTAGCCTTCGCTTCGCTCAGACAATTAATTGCTCCATGGCATCAAACCATGTGTGTGTCTACGAAAACATCAACCGGTGAAAGTGACGCACACCAAATTTCTGTGACGTAAGCAGATAAATTGTGCTTTTTTAAGAGTTTTTTCTATATAATTTTTAAACGGTTTGGAACTTATTTTTCATAGTAGGTGCATTCAGTAGGCGACCCTCATAGGTACCTTCTGGTGCAATCAGAAACGAAATCCGACAAATATTTTTTGAGTTATGCTTGACGAAAGGTTTTTATTAGGCTTTTTTTTTAGTAGGACATGGCGTTAATATCCATCGTAGTAGTAAAGTGTCCGGACAGTAATATTTCGCTGAGTATTAGCCTTCGCTTCGCTCAGACAATTATTAACCCCTAACTGGCGAGGTGGAAAAATAAAATAAAACATGGGATGCACGGTCTCGAAGACCGTATTTATCTATGGATCCAATAAAGCTTCCTTATTTAAGTTTTAGTATGAAATTGTACAGATGTGTACTTTCAACAATCATGGCAGAAGAAAAAAATCAGTTTTCAAAGAAATTTTCGCACAGATGAGATTTCTAAAGCAGGGGGTCTTCTTCATCAAATAATCTAATTAGGCCGGTCGACACAGTGCAGTTTCAGAGAACGCACCATCCAGTTACAAGTAAATAGTAAATATAATATTTAAATAATGCAATTAAAGATCAGATCTAAAGATAATTGGAAATTTGTGCAAAAAAATATTGCTAATAAATTACAAGACCACCTGTTTAGTAAGGATTTTGCCAAATTAATATGAAATCAGCCGGTCAATTTTTTCTAATAGTATTGAATAATCGTTATTTTCATTGGAGATACTTTGAAGTTCTGTAAATGAAATATTACTCTATTCGTTAACAACAACTCAAGATATTTCTAAAGCAGGGGGTCTTCTTCATCAAATAATCTAATTAGGCCGGTCGACACAGTGCAGTTTCAGAGAACGCACCATCCAGTTACAAGTAAATAGTAAATATAATATTTAAATAATGCAATTAAAGATCAGATCTAAAGATAATTGGAAATTTGTGCAAAAAAATATTGCTAATAAATTACAAGACCACCTGTTTAGTGAGGATTTTGCCAAATTAATATGAAATCAACCGGTCAATTTTTTCTAATAGTATTGAATAATCGTTATTTTCATTGGAGATACTTTGAAGTTCTGTAAATGAAATATTACTCTATTCGTTAACAACAAATCAAACGCATTCGCAGAAAGAATACGTTTGTCGTTTGAAAAAAATTGGACAAGCAAAAATATCTAAAAAAAAGTTCTCTATCGAGAAATTTATCAGAACTTCGTTTTCGGAATTCCATAACATTCTTTTTTCCTGTCTTAAAGTAATTCTGGCTTATTTAGATGCGTGACAAACATTATTCTGTTGAAATTTTAAATAAGTACCACGTGGCAATATACCGTCATCCGAGGTTTACTTAAGCCACTGTTGCAACAAAAGCCATTTTGCTAGGTAAATTTCGGACGCTGATTTTGGCAACACTGTTTTGAGTTTGACGGTTAGCTTTCCCGCCATCAGTTCCAAGTTTTAGTAAAGTTTTGGATCACATATTTTAATACTGAGCATGTTGAACACTTTTATTTTTACTAATAAATGTCTTGAGCAGTATATGTACGCTTATTTTAGCCTTTTATACAGTTCTTGTTACTCCCATCACCAACTAACATAAGCCAAACATTGAATTTTTACTGTTCGCTTTAGTTACCCCATATGAAGGGGTAACTTCAGCCACCATGTTTGATTCATTTTTTTGTCTTAAGGTATATATGTTTTAGAAAACTTTCATACATGTAAACATAGAGTGTAACTGTAGACCCGAGTTTTACAACAGCTAATTAATCTCTAAAGTAAATATTCTTGAATTGGCAGGTCTTATACTGATGAGTGGCTCAAGTAATCCCGAGTATCAAAAGGTATATGATCATAGTAAAAGATCGTCTGATAAATTTTAGAGTTGTAGTAATTTGCCATAGAACAATTTTTTTCTTTTTAAGCAAACGTTCTTCACCCATTTGGTGATTAAAACCTTCCTTGCGTTCTTGCCTTAATAGTAGTATTTCAGCAGCTTAGATCATAAAAATATTTTTCTCTTCTGATCATGTAATCTTTTTCCGTTCTTTATCCTGTAACATAAAATTTTCAGTCCGCTCAAATTTTTAGTCTCGCTTGTATTCCAAGAGGTTTTTCCTCCTGTTTGACATTGTAATTCCATTTTAAATTATTTCACAATACAATATTAACAGGGAAAAATCGTTTCCCAGTTTCTTTTGAAAATTTACCAGTAGAAATAATTACACAAGCCTGCAAAATTTGGGTTGTGTGATTTTTTTTAGATTTTGATAAATGATTCTTATGCATTTTTTAACGCTAAACCTGAAAATGACCTTCATTTTGTACCATCATGTCAGGATGTTTCGTTAAAAGAATTTTTTTTTAATTTTTAAAAAGCTGAAATATTGCGAAAATATGATACTATAAAATAGAAGTAAAACTTTTTTTCATAAAATTTATTCTTTTTTCTCAGCTTATACTATGCATTCTTACAGCTAAACATGTAAAATATGATGTATTTAAGATATACTTACAATTTTATTCCATGTGTAAGAGTTTCTTTGGACCGCTCCCTCCTTCATCGGGCCGCTCAACTGTTTTAGCCTATAAGAATCCCCAGTGTAAGCCAAAAAAGTAAATAAATTATTATGAAAAATAAAGTTTTACTGCTATTTTATAGTATCAGATTTTTGCTGTTTTTAGACTTTTTAACCACTTAACTGTCACATTTTCTTTTGACACCATAAATTAAAACCAGGGAGACAACACCACTTTTTAAGTACAAAAAATATTTGGCTTAAATACTCGAGAAAAGTCTGCCATTTAATGAACAGAAGATTTCAGGTAAAAATCAGTGGTAGAAAAGCTTTTAGTAACGAAGCAAGCTAACTTTTCTTGCCCGAACTCTGTTCGGGCAAAACAGTTTGGTGTACAATTTTAAAATTTACGATTTGTGAAAAATCCTGACATGGTAAACAAGAGAATAAGTGTGATCGCAGATCGCACAGAAGGTTTTGTTTAATATATCTTTTAAAACACTTTATCCTTAAATTAATAAATCAAAAGTGTTAATTTATAATTATTAAATCCTTACATAAATGGCAGCACCATTACATTTAATTTAAAAATATTTTTAAATCAAATTAAAAATATTCAAGAAAATTTACTTAAATTAAATTAAAAAATCCGATTATTTTTAAATTCAACAATTTCAAAAATTTCAAAAATTTAGCGCTGGCATAAATACAATATAATTTTTTAAAAGCAAAATAAATTATTTAAAATGCTCAAATAATTCAGAAAAAGTCCATATTAATTCTTTGGCTTTCCAAACACTTTGTAGATGGCGCCAAAAAAAAGGATGTTAACTTTATTAAAATTCGAAATAAAAAAGAAAAAAACCCTTTCAATTCCTAAATAATTCTTATAATGATAAGTTAAAAAAAAGTTGCCCATAGAAGTCTATTATTTCAAAAAATGGCCAGTAGATGGCAGCAGCAAAGAAGTAAAACGCATGAAATAAAGCTAATAATTAGACATAGACACACTTAAGACTAGTGTTCCCGCTAGGCCATTTTTGAAGGGCGCAGCGGCCTGCCCCTTTTAAAATCGGTAAAACGCGCCCTGCCGTTTTTTAAATCGGCAAACTGCGCCCTTCATATTTCAAAAATAGTCAAATGTGCCCGGAGTCGTTCTCAGCGATCGCTTTAAGCGATGCCGCGGACGCGCTATACCGCGTAAATCACGCGAAAAATCGGAGACGGGACGCAAAAAAAATAGTTATTACGTGTCCGTGGGACGCGTAATTTCGTCAAAAAATCACGGAAAAAAGCCGATTTTCGTCAAAGGATCGCAAAAAAAAGCACAAATTTCATCAAAATATTGCGGAAAAAACGTGATTCTCGTAAAAGGGCCGCGAAAAGATAGCGTATTTCATCAAAGGATCGCGAAAAAATAGCGAATTTCATCAAAAAATCGCGAAAAAATAGCGAATTTCATCAAAAAATCGCAGGTAAAAAGGCCGATTTTGTCGAAAGATCGCAAAAAAGCGCAAATTTCATCAAAATATCGCGGAAAAAATGCGATTTTTGTAAAAGGGCCGCGAAAAAATAGCGTATTTCGTCAAAGGATTGCTAAAAAACTGCGAATTTCGTCAAAAAATTGCGGGAAAATGTCGATTTTCGTCAAAGGATCGCAAAAAAGCACAAATTTCATCAAAATATCGCGGAAAAAACGCGATTGTCGTAAAAGGGCCGCGAAAAAATAGCGTATTTCGTCAAAGGATCGCGAAAAAATAGCGAATTTCATCAAAAAATCGCGGGTAAAAAGCCTATTTTTGTCGAAGGATCGCGAAAAAAGCGCAAATTTCATAAAAATATCGCAGAAAAAACGAGATTTTCGTAAAAGGGCCGCGAAAAAATAGCGTATTTCGACAAAAGATCGCGAAAAATTTGTGAATTTCGTCAAAGAACCGCGGAATAAAGCCGAATTTTGTCAAAGGATCTCGAATAAAAGATCACATTTCGTCAAAGTATCGCATAAAAAACACGATTTTCGTAACAGGTTCGCGAAAAATAGCGAATTTCGTCAAAGGATCGCGGAAAAACGCGAATTTCGTCAAAGGATCGCGGAAAACGCGAATTTCGTCAAAGGATAGCGGAAAAGAGGCGAATTTAGTCAAAGCCTCCAATGCACCAAAAAAGATGTGCAAACCAAACTTATCGGTAGAACATTCATAAAATGGGATTTAGTTTTTTTTAAATGAGATTCTTAAAACTACAGCATGATTTCAGTGTACTTTAATAATGTATTCAGTATGTAGACCAGTGAAAAATCTCCCCCCCCCCCACTTCTTACTGCGGTATTATTATTAATCGATTTATTACATTAATTTTACAACAAGTTATTTTAATGGTACTTTAAAGTACCATTGGTGCATAAAGGGTTAATCAGCCCCACAGTTCAGTTAAATATTTAAAATTATTTACTTTATTACTTTTTCTGTTTTGTTTGTTATTTTATTATAAAAGAGTTTGAACTCTTAGAATATTATAATTTTTTCTATTCTAATTGTAAATTTTAAGTATAAAGTAAAAAAAATATATATAAATAAAGTATAAATATAAAGTATTGTAATAAATGTAAAGTATAAATAATCAATCATCCAATCTAATCTACCTCTTCTTCTCCCGCCTCCCTCCTTCTTCGAAGGTTAAAATATTTAAAACTCTAATTTTTTTTTACTTGCAACTCTGTCACTTCATTGTGACAATAAATAACCAATCATCTAAATTCTGCTTCTCTTTCTTATCAAACATACCAAATTTAAAGGCTTTTATTTTTTCTGTCCTAATTGTTAAAATGTTACCAACGATAAATAATTCATTATATAATCAACCTCCTCCCCCCCGCCCCCCCAAAAAAAATCGCTTTTGTCTCTTTGCCCCCACCTTCACAGCTCATAAAGCTTATGATCTTTAAGTTATATTTGGTGATTTATTGTAATAATAATTAATTGGTCACCCATCTAAATTTTACTACCCCTTAAAATCTCTGCTTTACCCTTAAAACTGCTAGTTTATGGGACTAATAATTTTTTAGTTTTTTTATTTGAAACAAAATTACTTACCTAGATCTTGGAAATATCAATTTAAGAAAAAATATATATATATAATCTGTTACTAAATGTGCGCATAAACAGTGATGAGTTTGTAGTAATGTATAATTCTTATATTAGTTTCGAAGATCTACATTTTCTCAGGGTCGAAACTGGGGGGGGGGGGGGGAGGGGGGGCAGAGGAGGCATGTACCCCAGGCGCCAGTTGTTGATTTTTCTCACGTCCATGTTTAGCACTATTTTGTTAAAATCGTCCTGTCTGGGGTATGACAAAGCACAGAAGAATCTAAGGATATGGCATAAGGATGCTGTATAACACTAGAACGGCGGTAGGGGTCATTTTGACACCTGAGTGCTTTCGTCCGTTGATTACTTTTGTTTGCTTGGGCGAAATCGTTTGAAATTTTTTGACTTTTCCTAAATAGATAACATATATTTCTAAAGAAAAATTCAGCTTTCTAGATTTGTTAGTTTTTGAAATATGGGCTTGTATTCCTAGAACGGCGGACGGGGGTCATTTTGACCCCTTTAATAAAATACTCTTTGTACTCGAAGCTGCTTTTGTTGCTATACTATATGTTCGAGGAGCAATAAAAAAAGGGTTTAGATTTATATTCATTGTCGTCCAAGGCATGAGGAATACTATTTTGCAAAGAAACTACCTCAAGAGATAGATTCAAAGAAAGAAAAAGATTTTTTAGGTTTGATGAAAAGACAACAAGATCTAGCAGACTACAGACTGTTAAATTTGCTCTTGCATCTAAAATGTGGAATAAATTTATTGAAAATTGCAAAACATGCTACCGACCAGGACAAAATATTACAGTTGATGAACAATTGTTCCCGTCTCAGGATAGATATAAATTTACGCAATATACGCCAAATAAATCGGATAAATTTGGAATAAAATTTTGGTTGAAATGTTGACGTTGATACTAAATACCTCTTGAATGAATTTATTTATCTAGAAAAGGAGGAAGCAGCCAATCCTTAATTACGTTTATCGGAAAATGTTGTCATGAAATTAACAGATCCCCATCTAAACGAAGGGAGGAATATTACGACAGACAGCTATTTTACTAATATCAAATTAGCAGAAATGTTAAAAGCTAAAAATACAACTTTGGTTGCACAATGAAAAAGAACAGAAGAGAAATTCCTATATCATTGAAAAATATGCGCAGTACTCTTTATTCATTGAAGATAGTGGAATGTGATAATATGACACTTACCATCTATCAAGCCAAAAGAAAAAAAAAGTGTTTTTCTACTTAGCTCATTACATTCTACTGTAAAAACTGAAGACGGTCTCAAGAAGTTGCCCGATTCAATAGAATATCACAACGCAACGAAGTATGGTGTGGATATCGATGATCAGATGTGCCGAAAATACTCCGTGAAATCGGCTTCTAGAGGATGGCCTGTACATATCTTTTTCAATATTTTGGATCATGCAGCTTTAAACGCCTGGATAATTTATAAAAGTGTAACAGGAAAGCCTATCAGCAGAAGAGATTTTCTATTAAATTTAGGAGATGTGTTCAGAATGGATCTTATGGTTTCAAATCTCCCAATGTACCATGTTTCAAAGCTGTGTGCGGAAAATGTACTGGAAAAATTGCTATTTTTTTTTTTATTTTATTTTATTTTTTTTTTTTTTTTTTTTATACAACTGAATTAATTCCTAATACGTGCGTACAATTTGGAGTATTATAAGCATTAAATAAAATTGAAACAGAATGCTTAACATATTAACCATTCAGCTACACTTATAATGAAATAACGGAAACAACAGAACATATTTCTCATTTATGGATTTAGAGAGTGAATCATTCGGCGAGTAAGTAGATGAAAATATAAATATGTATTATTTTATAAATTGTGTTTTATTTTAGTTAACATTAGTTTTAATTTGTGAAAACATTAATTTTAAATCGATTTTTATATCAAATTAATGAGTTTTTTGAGTAGTCGTAGTATGATCCAATTAATCGCCCTGTGGGCGTTACATATACAGTACTTTAAAAATTCAATAAATTATCGAATAATATTAAATATAAATTATGAAATACACGTAAATTACATATTTTTGCCAATGCATGGCTTTTAAAAATATTTTTGCGTTGTTATTTCAATAGTTTCATCGAGGGGTCAAAATGACCCCTTCCCGCCGTTCCAGTAGGTAAGATTTTCCCGCCGTTCTAGTGAGCGGAATTTTTTTCAATTCCGTTTTCAAGATTTTAATGAATCAATATTTGACAAAGTAGATTAAAGTAGTTCAGTATTACATATTTTATGATTACATAATTTAAATTTTAAAATATGTTGGCTATTAGAAAATTAATAAAATTTTCTTTGTAAATATACTTTGCGGAGAAGGGGGGGGGGGCACCAAAATCCATATTTGCCCCGGGTGCAAAAAAGGCTAGTTTCGGTCCTGCATTTTCTGAAGAAACAATGCCCTTTTCCGCTGAAAAAAGTGCCCTCTTTCAGTTTCAACTGTGCCCTTTTTGTGGCTAGCACCCTGCCCTTTTTTTTCCTAGAGTGAACATTACTTAAGACTAAGATAAACGCATGTGGTCAGAGAATATATAATCATTGAAATACAAAAACGACATCTCAAATAAAAAAATATAACATGTATGTAATAACTACTATAGAGATGCACGTGGGCAAAGTGTATCAACCTAATCATTAGAATCGATTAGAATGCAATACGAACGATTTGGCCAAAGAACGATAGAAGATTTGACAACTTAACTTTATCATAAAGGTCGGAAGATCATGTGACTACAATATCCAATGAGATGGAAGGATCTGACCTGACTGTGTTTTTGGTCCTCCATTTCGCAATCGTATCATAGACCAATCAAATCGCCTGACGTCATGCTGGAGGTCACTACAAATAGGCAGTTCTGATTGGTGGATGCGCTCGAATACGCTATCTGGTGGAGAAAATGTATAATTTCTCGCTTCAGGATACTGCCGTGCAAGCACATTGCATTACATGTATTTTCAATTTGTTCAGAATGATTATTCTTTTGCACAATTTCAGATGCATTTACAATAAAGAATTATTTCAATGGCAATTTAGCATTAGTTAAAGGGAAATTAAAGGGACAATTTTCCTGTACCGAAGGCTGCGAGCAGCGCCCCTATAGGCCGTTTTAATTCCCAATAGAATGCGCTAATCGGAGCTGTGGGTACAGAAAATCGTCCCTTTAACTAATGATAAAGTGATTTATTAGGAGTTAATCTTTAAAAATATAAAATCGTTTGAAAGTGCTAAATAATTAAATTCGGATAATTTTTACTTTTTCATTTAACCTAGAAAAGTAATGTTAAGTGAAATCTGAAACAGTACAAAAAATAATCATCATGAACAAGTTAAAAATACAATGTAATGTACTTACTTGGTATTTTCCTGCAGAGAGAAGTTACAACTTTTTCTCACCAGATGGCTTCCTACAATGAAAACTTACACTTTTTCCTAGAAGAATCAGGGTGAACAGGTAAAATTATATTTTTGCTGTAAAGAAAAGGAGTATTTTTTTGAAAAAAGAATCCAACTCGTTTTCACATACAAAAAAAAAAAAATTATGTGAAAGAGTCTACAGTTTTGTGAAAATTTCGCACAAGTGCGGTATCAGTTTGGCAACACTCAATTTTATTTGTAAATAAACATTTGCTCCATGGTATTAGAATAGAGCAATCTATAGCTTCTTGATTTGTTCATTTCCTTTCTTTGATCTGTATATTCCAGGAACAAATTGCGAATTTTCTTTAAATGTTTCCTTTTCATTTTTAAGTTTATTTGACAAATCAGTCGTCTAAAAATGACTGAAATTTCCAGTAGTCTTCAACATGATTCCGTGTCTGTTCTCTCTGAATTAAAAACTGATACTACATTACAATCTGACTTAAATGTTACAGTTGATCCTAATGCAAAGTATACAAGTAAAGTTTGTCGAAAACAGTTTACTTCTAAAATTGACCTTGATCTGCATCCCTCTTGTGATGTTATTTCTCAAATATGTGAAGTTTGTGATGAATCGTTTTCTCACGCTGAAGATCTCGCAGACCATATCGTGCAACATAATAAGAAATATGTTTGTTTCTCATGCGATTTAACTTTCGTCGATAAAATAGATTTTGATGATCATAAAACCTCTCATAATCTTTCACTAAATATCTATTCCTGTGATATATGCAATGAATCTCTGGATAATAAGAATGAATTACGAAAGCATTATAAAATGCATACAGCATTTAGTTGTAAAGTTTGTAACAAATCTTTCAGATTCAAAAGCAGCTTGAACAGACATGTACTTACTCATAATGAAAAAAAGCCTTTCCATTGTGAAATTTGTAATTCTGGTTTCACCCAAAAAGTCAGTCTGAATAAACATTATCTTATACACGAAAATGTCAAACCCTATGTATGTTCATTGTGTGACAAAGCATTTTCATGTAAAAGCAGTTTAGATGTTCATATTATTAAACACTCTGGAGAAAGACCTTATTCTTGTTTAATTTGCGATCGCAACTTTACTAGCAAAAGAAGTCTTAAACAACATGGATTAGAGCATATGCCAGGAGAGCGTAGCGTTTGTGATTTTTGTGGAAAAGTCCTTCCTACTAAAAGCAAGCTTGCTTTGCATAACTTGGTTCATACTAACGAGAGACCGTATAAATGTAGCATATGTAGTAGAGGCTTTACATATAGTAGTCATTTAAAGCGTCACGCTTTTAGTCATAAACTTAAAAAACCATATATTTGTGAATTATGTGGAATTGAATTTATATCTGAATTTAGATTACAACAACATTATGAACATCATGCTGGTGACTGTGCTGATATTGAATCTACAATTGCATTTACTAATTTTTCCTGATAGTTCTTTTTTTTCGTTATTCCAATGTTATATACATTAGTTAACAGTATTATATTTTGTAATTTATATGTTATCTGTGCCAGGAAGGTGTGCCATACCAATAATACTAAAAAGCAATTAAATTTTGGTACTTATGCACACTTCAGTAGCCCTTATTATTTTGATCATGTTCATTGTAACTACATAATTAATGGGTTCTTTTCAGTTATACCAGAGGTTGGCAAGTAATTTTGGCACAGATGTCATATACGCAACGGGTAGGGGAAGACGGGGTACAATGAAACGTTACTTGTAAAATCAGTTAAATTTGTCATAGAGAGTTGCAGTTTATATATATGTTATACAATATGTGTTCCTATTACTGATGTTCTTTGGATACATTCACACTTCTACAACAGTAGCAATAGAAGACAATTGCTTTTACACCATTGAAAGTAACTTTCTTTACTAAAAGTAATTTTGTTTCTTTTTCCTTGTTGTTATATGTAATAATTATTTTTTCTATGCATTGTTATCTTTGGGTTGTTGTCTTCATACCTCCAAAAAAAAACTAAAAAAAATAAACATATATACTATAACAAAATATACTAAAAAAAATAAGTTTGAAAATAAATTTTTACGTAGTAACCTCAATGCGGGGTACAATGAAACATGCTTTATTATAGTAATAAAAGTAGTAAATATAATATATTAGAAGTAAGAGTAGGAAAACAGAAAAAAAAAAAAAGAATTTTGTTCTAACCGGGTCACTAAAAAATGCTCTTGTTAAGCAATTAAAAAATAGAAAGAGAAAAAAAAGCTAAGAAGGGATTGTTTTGAAAACAAACTCTGCCTGCTACAGACTCTGATGATGATCCAGATTTTTTTTCCTGGCCCAGCTGGTCATCGAGGTACTAAGAATGAGATATCCACATACAACATGTATGGCACAAGCAGTATCTGTATAAATGGAAACATAAGGAAATATATACCGTTGGAGAAATCATACATTTAAATGAAGTCAAATGTAAAGTACTTGATATAAAAAGACTCCAACCCAGTTTTAATTTTTTTTTTTTTTTTTTTAGAAACTTACATTTAAAAAAAACTCATTGTGTTGAAACTACTACCACATATTCCTTCAGGAGCAACTGAAATATAAGCAGAAATGCTAATTTTTGAAACTGACTTGAGCCAAATTAATATAAAATAAAAGGTATTTCTTAAACTAATAGAATTTTCTTATTTTTTATCTTAGACTATAATATTTTTATCAAGTTCCTTATTAATCAAGTTTTGTTTTTGTATTTATCTCATTTTTAATAAAATAAACTATACTGGGTGAAAATTGCTTCCATCATTTGGAGTGTTTCATTGTACCCCAGCATACGGGGTACAATGAAACACTGTAAGACATTTATTTTTTGTTATTTTTCAAGCATAAAGATATTGTTTAGAACCTAATAAAAATTTATTTAAATGGAGAAAATACAAGATTAAAAATATGCATTAATTATATTTTTGTGCATGCAAAATTTTGGATAGGAAAAAAAAATTAGTAAATTTTGTTTCATTGTACCCCGTCTTCCCCTACTTAACTGCCGCCAAAGTGTCATTATTCTGCTTGATAATGGTAACCCGGATGTTATTTATGCTGTTGATGTTTTCCCCAAAATCGCGCCAATATGACATCTATGCCGTAATTGTATATGACATCTGTGCTGTAATTTTAAGTGGGGTCCGAATACTTTTAAAAAATTTTATCGAGGTCCAAAGAAAAAAAACATAAGTAATATAAGTACTTATTACTTTTAAATTTTTATTTTTACATACATAGAATGGAAAAGTTGGGTATTCATTCTGAAAAATTACTACATACACAGGAATACGTTCTGAAAATTTGTACATACACATTAAAATAGAAAAGTTGGGTATTCATTCTGAAAAATCACTACATACACAGGAACATGTTCTGAAAATTTGTACATACACATAATAAAATAGAAAAGGCAGGTATTCATTAGTAAATTAATGCAAAATATTACACTTGTGTTTTTTATAGTTTTGTTTACATGGTCGTAGCGAACAGCTAATGCAATGAGTGTCTTCAAGATGGGCGTCTGTTAATCTCAAGCAATATTTGACCTTCAAAAAATTTGGTACTTTTCAGTTAGCCGGGCGCCAGTGTTATACATACATAAATATGTATACATACATAAATATGTATACATACATGTATGTATATATACACATATATGTATGTGTTTATATATACAACATATGCATGTAATATATATATGTATATATAACAATGGCACCCAGCTAACCAAAAAGTACCAAAAATTTATTTTGGAGAAAGTTGTTTCACATGCATAAGTGAAGCCAAACATACTAGCCAGGTTAATAGCTAGTTTTTTGCAATTTTCATACTTTTCTGAAACATGTTTATCCCAAAATTCTGCAGGAAATGCAGTTTTATACATCCGCACCAACGCAGCCTACCAGTCTCACTGCTGCACATGCGCACCAAACACAGCCGGTCAATTTGCTCCCTACCACCGTCATGCCTTGTACTCCGATGCAATATTTAGTGTTTCACATCATAGCAACTATGCATCACTATTAATAAATCAAATTAATCGCGCTATTACTTGTAAAATGTAAGAAACATTGATAAGGCTATCGCTCAAATGCCTGATAGTGATAGCAGAAAGTTCGAGACAGGCGACGGATGTCACGGATTTTCTTTTCCCTTTGCAGATTTTTCTTTCCATCGGACTTTTTTTCTGGCTTTATATTATTGTTTAGCTCTTTTATACTTAATACAAATACTTAAGATTATTATGAATAAAAAGCATAAAAACATTACACACAGGTATGGCATTTTTGCCGGAAAAAACCAGGGCAAAAATGGAAAAAACCAGCAAAAATGGCAAATTCTTATTTGTCTTTAATGTGTAATAAAATCTATTAGCTAATAAGGATAATAATGGTATAAACGATTAAATTTAATAACCTATCATTTAATATGTTTATTTAATTTGTTAATTAATAATGTAATTAAATATTTTTACATATTTTAAATCTTTCTAAAGTAGGTGGGATGTTATGCTAAAACAGCTAAATATGCTATGCTAAAGCAGCAAAAATTAGGTTGTGATGGAGATATATCTGAATTATTGGAAATTTAATAGTGTTCTGCTTTAAATATAAATATTAAAAAATTGAATTTAGAATATAATTGTTTATTTGAATTTCTAACACATATAAACATAAATGCTTTACTCATTTAGAGCTTCCACAGTTCTATTATGTGAATAATCATTAATAATTGGGCTTAGATGCGGTATATTCCCAGATGGCCGCCATCTTGAATGTTTTGAGATTTCTTGGCGATTTTATGTTGGCGATCGTTATCGATATGTGGAACCTCGTGTGACGTGTCTGTTCTGGCATATCATGTTCTGGCAACCCCTGAGAAGCCCATTTTCGCTTAGGATTTTGTGGATGTGTTTTGATATTGTGTTGTATCGTTCTGTCTTTTTATTTTTATGTTAAATTTATTGGATGAATTTGATTGACTATGGTTTCTGTAGTCCGTTTAAACGTTCTTGCTGAAGTAATTAAGAAATATGAGGAAATTTTGACGAAAAAAGGAGGTTTGTTTACAGTGCGTCAATGCATATTCATAAGCCTATTTTGGAAATGATGGTGATGTTATGACAGGTATTTTGTGCTGGAGCTTTCAAGAAAGCAGATGTTTGTTAAGGTATGTTAATAATTTTATGTATATTTTGCTGACTTACAAGTTTTTTACATTTTGAGATTGCTACAAAGCGAGAACTGCTGAATTTTGAGAATGCTACACAGCGAGAACTGCTGAATCCAGTGATGTTTTTTTTTTTCGATTAATGATCGCGGAGCGCTTATACAACGATTACTGATTGCCACTTTAGCGAGTTTTGTTTTTTATGTATATTTTGTTGCGTTACGAGTTTTGTACATTTTGAGATTGCTACAAAGCGAGAACTGCTGAATTTTGAGATTGCTACAGAGCGAGAACTGCTGAATCCAGTGATTTTTGTTTTCGGTTAATGAGTGTGGAGGGCTCGTACAACGATTACTAATTGCCACTTTAGCGAATTTTGTTTATTATTTACATTTTATTTTCATTAAGCCCAGGGTTGGGTTTTTGATGTCAAAAACTGGTTTAAACTGTCATAAACTGGTTTAAACTGTCGAAAACTGTCATAAACTGGTTTAAACCGTCGAAAACTGCCAAATACCATGTAACACGCTAAAACATTTTAACAATAGGTAAACATTAAATAAGTCAATGATTTATGTGATCTTTTATTGAAATTTAATAATTTAAAAAATATATTATTTGCAATAAAATATTTTTTTTTTGGATTTTTCAACCAGAAGAAAATAATTTTGTACAATTAAATAATCCGGATCAATTTTACCCCGCAGCATGCTGCAGCACACCCTGTGTTTAGCACATTTATTTACACCCAAAATATTTTTGAGTTTAGAGTGTATGAAGCGTTAGAAAATAGTCTGTCTCTTAATTGATGCTGAGCTAGTAGGACTTGATAGCAAAAGCATTGCTAGATGAGCAAGCGTTGAAGCAGGCTCAAAAAGCTGTTGCATTTAAGAGCAAGAATCTGAGAAAGTGTCACACCTAGCATTATGGGGTGATTCATGCCATCTCGGATTTTCTCCAAAAAATTACCAGTTATTACTTATCTTGTTAAAAGGTCAAATCCAGAAGTTTTTTTCTCCAAAGTTGAGTTGTTCATTTTTTATGGGCCCCCAAAGGTCACTGTGCAGTGCGAAAAATTGAGCGTTTTTTTTAGACATTAAAATTGCTATGACCCACAATTCTTTGCGCAAACAACTTGCCACAAAATTCTTTTTATATATGGAATGTAGGAGGGTTCAACTTTATATAATGGATGAGAAGTCTGTGGCAACTTGTTGCCGCAAGGTCACTGAAGGTCACAAACTTATGCATTTTCGCTGTTTTTTAGCATTTTTAAGGCCCAATAACAGCTTGCGCGTTGAAGTTGCCATGGCAAAAGAAGTGTCATTTGAAAGACATGTATTAGCACTTTTTTAAAATGTACATATAATTGAGGCAAGTTGGATGCGCTTTTAGTAAAAGAGCGCCAAAATGTGAAAAATGTCATATTTGACAGATATTCAAACTGTCATAATTTCCTGCGGCAATGACATTTTGAAATAATTCTTTTGCCATTCTTTTATTCTATTATTGCTCTTTATGAAAAAATAAACTCCATTGAGGCATGTACCTTTAAGAAAAAAAAAATGATTTTTTTAAACATACTCTATTCCGGTAGTCAGGACTTTTTTGCTTTTCAGAACAACTCGTCTGAATAACATTTTTTTTTTTTTTTTTATATTTACTTAGCTGTATGAATTGATATATTTTATATATTGTTGCGTTTATGTTTATTGAGGACAATTATTTAGTTTTAAAATTCAAAAAATCACCGACATGTTCTCTATTTGGTATATACCTGTGAAATGCATATATGATTTTTCCATTACTGTTTAAAAAATTACTATAATTTTTCACATTTAATAGACTAAAAGCAAAAGGTTTACAAAGTTTTATACTTTTATACATATTTTGTTTAATTTTTACATATTTTGGAATATTTTGTTTAATTTTTAACATTTGTTAAAAAAACACCTGAAACTTGTACAAAATTATAACTGAATAAAATGCACATATATAAAGATATTAGTCTTTTTTTTATATATATATAAGGTACATTTTAAAATCATTATTGATGAAGTATTTTCAATTTAAAATCATTAATTTCAGAACATAAAATTATTCAAAGCAAAATATTCCAACCTTCCCCTTGTTTGTATTACTATTACTACATAGTGAAAAATGCCGAACTTCAAAACAATATTTCTGTGGAATATGAATGAATTTATAATGCTCCTTCATTTAAAAAAAGGCTGTATCTGATGATAAGATTAATTTTTGTAAAGTATTTTTTAAAAAATCATT
This sequence comes from Maratus speciosus, assembly GCA_963932465.1. NCBI lineage: Eukaryota > Metazoa > Arthropoda > Arachnida > Araneae > Salticidae > Maratus > Maratus speciosus. The sequence continues at coordinate 444,141,941 of OZ010792.1, read as the reverse complement.
GATAAAATATTTTAAGTTTATAATCACATTATTTCAGCAACACAAAATTCTGAAAAATAAAATATCTCAACTCTTCTTTTTTTTTTGTATTACTAGTACTACTTGGTAAAATATTCTAGAACCGTGAGAACAATATTTCTGTGCAATCAGAATTCTTTATGTTCATCCATTAAAAAATAAAATTATTTTCTTTTTTGTTTATAAAGGGTATTTTTTTAAAAAAGTATTACTGATAAAATATTTTACATTTGCAACAATAATTTTAGTAAAATAAAATTGCACAGAGAAAAAAAAAACCCAACTCAGCTCTTCCCTTGTTTGCCTTACTGTTATCACATGGTTGGCTATTCTGGAATATCAGAACAATATTTCTGTTGAATAAGAATTACCTTTGTTCATCCATTTAAAAAATAAAGTTGTGAATTTTTAATTTGGATATTTTCATACTTATGTTTATATATTCTTAGTTAAAAAAACTGTTTTACAAAACATGGAAGAACTTAATTCGGATCCTTATACAGATTGTTTTTTTTTATAATGAGCTATTGAACTGTGGAAGACACGGCAAAAGTCGTAAGGATGAGTTGTTTTCAGAACAGGACTTGGCAGCAGATGTGAAGAAATTATCTAGAAAGAATAAATGTTAAAGCACCTGATAGAAGTGTGTCTGAAAAAGAACTAATATCTAGCAGAAGTGGTAAAGTTTTACCTGAAGGATTTAAACTTTGTGCAAAGCATCGTTTTGGTTTTGGTACTTATTGGAATGTTCCAGCTGTATGTTTACTTCCTTATCACAAGGAAAACAGGAAAAGAAAAGAAAAAGGTGTTAGGTTTGCAAGTTGGGCAACATATGAATTAATATGTAAATATAATTCTTCTGTAAACTTTCCAATTGGAGGAACTGTTTGTCCAAAGCAGAGAGATTATCTTCTTTCAAAAGATCTACATCAAATGAACGATGAAGTTGAGATAGCCGACATCACTTCCAGCGATCCAACATTTGAAGTTCGTAATTCTCTGTTAGTGGAAACTGATAAGACCGAGACAAATTCCTTTATAAAATCATTAACAGAAGGTGTAAGCCCTGTTAAATTTCAGTTGAAATCTCCTGTTTCAAAACTTTCTGCAAGTACCATTCGCTATATGAAACGAAAATACTCTGAAGTTACCAATAATTTTAAAGCAACGTTAACCAAGAAACTGGCCCCAGAGCAAGAACATGAATTTCGAAAGGTTGTTTCAGACAGTAGCAGCTGCAGCGAGATGGAAGCTGAAGATGAATGTCTAAAAGAAATAGTAGCAGCCTTTAAAAGCACTCCATCTCAAAAGATGAAGATAGCTTTATTGGATCCTCAAAAATACACAAAATCAGAAGTTATAGAGAAATTCCAATGCTCACAGAGAATGGTAAGGAGAGCAAGAGAATTGAGAGCACAATTTGGGGCTGGCAATATGCCTCTTGTTAAAGGTCAAAATTAGACTGGCCACCGGCCACAGGGACAGTAAATGAGAAAAAGTGGCCAGTCAAAAATTGTCTATCAGCGGCCACCTTCCGGCCACTTTTTTACAAGGAGAGAATAAAATTTTCTTGCATTTCATCAAGGATTCTGCTTTTTTTTGGTTCCAATATATTTACATTAACATATTTATTTGGGCTATTCAGTTTTAGATGAATACTTATAGAAATTTTACTGTTTAGTATTTTTAAATAAAAAAGTGGCCACTAGTTTTAAAAAAGTGGCCACTTAAAAAACTAGTTCTACCGGCCAGTGGCCGCTAATGAAATTTCCCAGTTTTGACCTATACCTCTTGTACACAAAATTAGTAGAAACTGTCTCGACATGAGTAAGGTTGATCATTTTTTAGATTTTTTGTTTACAACAGATTCTCTACAAGATGTTGCTTATGGAACAACTTTAAAATATGATTGTGGATTAAAACATGTTACCCCACATGCGATACCATCTTCTTTGGTCCTATACAATTGTCTGGGGCTGATCCTTTTACAGTTCCATGCTTAAAAGATATTCAAGAGTCTTACAAGGAACAATTATATGTTTGTGGGTTTTCTTTTTTTTTTTTTTTTTTTTTTTTTTTTAATTATTGATAGTATTAGCGTTAGCTGAATATACTTGTATTATCAATATAGATTATAAATGCCAAGAATTTTGATTGTCAAATTAAATAACATCTATCATATATGTGTCACAATATATTAAAATATATCCATTCATACAGCCAAGTAAATATATAAAAAACTAGTCGGATGTGCCAATCCCAAAACTTTCTTCTATCTTATACATCTTAATATTTCAAAACCTTGTTACACATGTTAATACTTCAATATTATTAGTTCAATGCTATACCAACTTTGATTTTCATCTTAAATTTCTGCTCAAGTCAATTAAACGGACTAAAAACGAGTTAATCTATATCATGATATTTGTTAAAATTATTAATTTTTCCTTATTTTGTTATTATCAGCTGTTTGCGAATAGCCGGCTTAGCAGGTAGCGAGTTCCCGCCGCTGCATGAGCCGCCGATGCACAATAGAACAACGAAAAATCAAGAAAAGTATACAAAAATCGCTAGCACAAAGCCCCTTTACCGCGCAAGGATCTGTTGACCAAAGCCAGAAACAAGCACAAAAATTTTGGTTCAATTGTATGCATAATTTTATACGTTGTTCGATGGTACAATAATGAAAATGGCACAGAGATTGGAATTATAGCGTCCCCTTTTGGCGGAATTTTTTCAAGTTCAGGGAGGACTTGTTTGCCATAGCCAGAAACATGCACAAAAAATTTGGTTCAATTATATGGATAACTTCATACACTTTTCGTTGGTACAATAATGAAAATGGTACAGACATCGCAATTATAGTGCCCCCTACCGGCAGAATTTTTCCAAATTCAGGGAGAACCTTCGTGACATAACCAAAAACAAACACATAAAATTTGGTTCAATTCTATGCATAACTTCATACACTTTTCGACGGTACAATATTCAAAATGGCGCAAAAATCGCTATTACAGCGCCCTCTACGGGCGATTTTTTACAAATTAAGGGAGGACCTCCTTTCCATAGCCAAGAACTTAAAAAAAATTTTTGGTTCAATTCCATGCATAACTTCATACACTTTTCGACGGTATAATATTCAAAATCGCACAAAAATCGCTATTACAGCGCCCCCTAACGGCCAATTTTTTGAAAATTCAGGGAGGACCTGCTTGCCATATCCAAAAACTTAAAACAAAAATTTGGTTCAATTCTATGCATAACTTCATACATTTTTGGACGGTACAACATTCAAAATCGCACAAAAATCGCTATTACAGCGCCCCCTACCGGTGAATTTTTTCCAAATTCAGGGAGGACCAGCTTGCCATAGCCAAAAACTTAAAATAAAAATTTGGTTCAATTCTATGCATAACTTCATACACTTTTGGATGGTACAATATTCAAAATCGCACAAAAATCGCATTTACAGCGCCCCCTACCGGCGAATGTTTTCCAAATTCAGGGAGGACCTGCTTGCTATATCCAAAAACTTAAAATAAAAATTTGGTTCAATTCCATGCATAACTCCATACACTTTTGGATGGTACAATATTCAAAATCGCACAAAACTTGCTATATCAGCGCCCCCTACCGGCGAATTTTTTCCAAATTCCAGGAGGACCTGCTTGCCATAGCCAAAAACTTAAAATAAAATTTTGGTTTAATTCTATGAATAACTTCATACACTTTTTGATGGTACAATGGCGACAGACAGACGGACAGACGGACACACAGACAGACAGACATTTTCTATAAACATGTTTTTTGGAATCTCTGACCCCTAAAACATGTAAATCCGTCGAAAACCGGAAGTCGAAAAAAATTTCGATTACAATACTTTCTTCTATTGAAGATAGAAGAAAGTAAAAATGTTATTCAGACGAGTTGTTCTGAAAAGCAAAAAAGTCCTGACTACCGGAATAGAGTATGTTTAAAAAAATCATTTTCTTTTCTTAAAGGTACATGCCTCAATGGGGTTTATTTTTTCATAAAGAGCAATAATAGAATAAAAGAATGGCAAAAGAATTATTTCGAAATGTCATTGCCGCAGGAAATTATGACAGTTTGAATATCGGTCAAATATGACATTTTTCACATTTTGGCGCTCTGTTACTAAAAGCGCATCAAACTTGCCTCAATTATATGTACATTTTTAAAAAGTGCTAATACATGTCTTTCAAATGATACTTCTTTTGCCATGGCAACTTCAACGCGCAAGCTGTTATTGGACCTTAAAAATGCTAAAAAACAGCAAAAATGCATAAGTTTGTGACCTTCAGTGACCTTGCGGCAACAAGTTGCCACAGACTTCTCATCTATTATATAAAGTTGAACCCTCCTACATCCCATACATAACAAGAATTTTGTGGCAAGTTGTTTGCGCAAAGAATTGTGGGTCATAGCAATTTTAATGTCTTTAAAAAATGCTCAATTTTTTGTACTGCACGGTGACCTTTGGGGGCCCATAAAAAATGAACAACTCAACTTTGGAAAAAAAAATTCTAGATTTTGTCTTTTAACAAGGTAAGTAACAACTGGTAATTTTTTGGAGAAAATCTGAGGGTGTCATGAATCACAGGTGTGACACTCTCTCAGATTCTTGCTCTTAAATACCTTTCCACCAAGCAATGGAGTCCTCCCTATAGCACTGAAATAAGAAGACGGGAAAGGGAATTCTTTAGCTTCATACACAATCAGTATGGGTAAGCATCCATAAATTCTCTCTGTAGCTCAAGCCCGAGCTGAATCAACTGATACAGCAGTCAACCCTTGCCCCTGATGGTTGGGATGCAAAGTATAAGCCAAACAATGGTATGGTTTCATGATTTGATCCCTTCTATTATGCACTTTTTCAATATGGGGCTTAAGTGAATTTTCTTTTAGATGACCGAGCCAATTTTGTTCAGTTTTAAAATCGAAAACATTTTTATATATTGAAAGAAAGCATGTTTTAAAAAGATTTTGACTTTAAGCTTTTTTTTTTTAATTACTTCTCTTATTTTGTAAATGTTTAAAATTAATAATCCAATTTCAATTTTGAATGGAATGGTTATTGCCTAGACTAGAATAACATTGATGCACATTATCTTGTTATATATACAAAAAAATCTGCACTTTTCTAAGTTTTTTTTTTTTCCATTAAAAAAAGCTAGCTAATGCTTTAAGCTCTCAAAAGTAAGTGAAATTAAAATGATTTTAAGTAAGAGAAAAAATGTACAGCTCAGGTGAGCTTAATGTCTACTTTTTAGAAAAACACAATTTTACAAAAAAAAATTTTAAAAAAATTTTACCTTGTTAAAAAGTTGTACTTAACAATAATACTTTACTATGTACTAATTACTGATATACAGTAAGAGTGAATTTAAAATATTACATGTAATGTTGTCATGTGTGACATTTAATTTGAATTTTTACAGATCAATTTAGTATTTGAGGTTTTTGACATGATGGTTTAAAATATGGTTTAAACCTGACATAAACTGACACATGTCAAAAACCTGCCAACCCTGTAATTATTATTAATACTATATACTAATTATACAATTACAGTAATAGTGAATTTTAAATATTACATCTAATGTGTGACATTTAATGTGAAATTTTACAGATCACTGTTGTATTTGAGGTTTTTGACAAGGGGTTTTTGACATGACGGTTTAAACCGTCAAAAACATGCCAACCCTGATTAAGCCAAACATGCATATAAACCAGTGCTTGGCGACATTTACTACTTGGCGGAAAAGGGGTTTTCATGCCAAGAAAATTTCCAAGAAGGCAGCCCCAGGAATTTATGACATCTATCCCAATAATTGTGTAAACATGAATAAATAATCAAGTTTCTATTTATTTATATAAAATTGGTATTTTTTTCATTTATAATTTTGTTATAATAGTATTCTTTCATAAAATGCATAATTATACTTTAACTTAACGTGTTCAAAAATAAATTGAATATTGATTTTTTCTTTTTTCTTTCATGAAATATTTTTTCTCTTTTCTGGGGAAAAAAATTAAATGGACAGCCTATTTTTGCCAGGACAGTTTTAACCGGGTTTTTTCCGCCTATGGCAAAAACTTACCAACCCTGCGTTACAGGTAAGTGATTGTTTGATTAACTAACAGTACAGTTAGTAACATATTTTACCTGCACATTATTTTTTATCCCTAAAATATCTGTCGCAGATACTTGAAACATTTTCTACTACTGGGCTCAAATGTATCTATTATATGTAAATATTAATAAACTGTTTATTCAAATTGAAAATTTTTGGGGGTCCAGTCTTCGACCTTCTGCGGTCCACTTGTTGCTGACCGTGGAGTTATGCCACTCTGCCATCACAAAGCATAATATTTGGTGCAAAATGAAGTTCACATAAAATGAAGCCTTTAATAACATTGTTAGTTTAATATCTATTATCATTTAAAATATATAACATTTGAAAATTACAGACTTTTGCAAACTATTTTATTAAATCAATACAAATACAGTAGACACCGTCAAATCTGCACTGCTTGGGACCAGAGATTGTGCGGATTTTAGAACTTTACAGATTTCTGGTCATTGCTCTGTTTATATTTTTTAAACAGTAATTTGAATGTAATAATGCAATTGAGATTATGAGGAATATTTACAATATAGTAAAATGTTAAAATAATTAAGTGAAGTAATATACTAAAATAATAAAAATTTAGGTAATTTTAAAAATGATTAAAATGTTAAAAGTAAAGGTCACGCAGTGCTGTAGTTAGGAAAAAATATTTGTGGGAACGCACCTTTTCATAGAGTAGATGTTGATGCTACCGGATTTTTGCTAAGCCAAAATCCAATTTAAAGCATTTAGCTAAAAGCCGACTTTTTTCAATTAACAGTTATAATTATTATATTCTAGTTTTTATAGTATTGTATTTGTATAGCATCCATCTAAAAACAATATTTAATCAATCTCATAGTGATATTTTCTATAATGAATCACAATAAATTGAAATAACAAAAATAAATCCATATATTACTTACTGGCGCATCTATCCTAGAAGTTTCCAAAAGAACGATGATGAGAGGTGTTTTCTGTGCTCCTTTCCTGATGACTAACTAGGTTTCACGTATGGTTCAGAACAAAACTATTTTAAGGGAGGTCCTAAACAGCTTATAAATATAAGTGAAACGGATCTTCTTAAACGTAGCATAAATTATCGTTTCGCTTGAAAAAAAAATTGTCCTCGTACGTAGGGTTTTTTTTTTTTTTTTTTCAGTAACAAACCAAATATTTCTGGGAAGCAATGAGGTCAAATAAATAATAATGTACAGTGAAATACGTTTAACACAAAAATGCTTAACATGAAAAATCGGTTAACACAAAATGATATAGCAGTCCGAACAGCATAATATGCAATTTAATACATTTTTTTTTTCTTTTAACACGAAACAAAAATCATTTAACACAAAAAAAAATGGCTTTCGATCTAGTTAGTTTGAGTTGAAAATGGTGAATTTTGTGCTAAAACCACTGAATTTTGGGTGAAAATCAGTTAATTTTGTGTTCTTTTATAAATTAGCTTATGTTTTATGAGCACAATGGCTGAGAAATCGGTGCAAAAACAAACTTCTATTTCGCTTGAAATGAAGATGAAGCTGCTTACTGCAGTTGATGAAAAAGAAGGACGAAAACAGAAATCTGCAAAGAGTTTTGCATTGCTAATTCTACTTTATCAACAATAATAAAAGGGATCCCATTGCATTATGTTTGAGCACAGTATGTTTAAGCCAGAGAGAAAACGTATGAGAACTGCTATGCACGAAGATTTAAAGCCAGTTTTGCTTATTTGGTTCAAAAAAGCTAGATCTCTGAAAAAGACACTTAAAAATATATCTGATTTCCCCCACCCACCCCCAAAACAGTATATATTTGACTTGCTTTTGTATCCTAATGGATGCAACTTACTAGTAGTTTAACAGGAAAAAGAAACGAAATTTGACGACTTCGAAAATATTTGAGAGTTTTGTTCATTTTGTTTACGAATCTTTTAACGCGAAATTCTTTTAACATGAAAATTTTTTTGGGCCCCCTCAGTTTCATGTTAAACGTATTTCACTGTATAATTAAATATGCATAATAAAGATGCGATACATTTTTCCTAAATTATTCAATGAAACTTGCCTCATAAAGGTACCGTGCTAATTCACATCAAAACCATAAAATAAGGAAGTTTTATTTCAGGTTTAGTCAGACTTAATAACCAAACCAGAAAAGCTTGATTAATGCACAAATATGTTTGGTAAAATTATTGTGATTACAAGTGATATCAGTAATATCTTGAATTTTTTCAGAAATTTATTTTTCCTTCATGAAAAAGCATGAGTTCAGTAATATTAATGAGAATTACATATTAAAATGCATACAGAATTGATATAAAAATATAAAAAAGTCTAATTGTGTCCTGTATCTGAACTGAAAGTTTCATTGTTTTCATCTGTGATGGTGCGCAGATTTTAGGAAAATGATATTTTGCAACCTATTTACTGTTTCATGTATACAAGCAATCTTTTTAATATTTGTGCAATTTATTTAATATAAAGAAGTCATTTATTTATTTTTATATACAAACAAAAGTAAATTATATATAAAAACAATAATAATACATATATAAATAAAATGTTTGTAAAGGCTAAAGGAGCATAAAAGCTCATCAGAGGTGTTTTCATAGTCTGTTTATATCATTTGGCAACAAATCTCATTTGAGAAGCCCGAATTGGGCCAACCTTTTTAAGAAAGTGCCAAGGCCCCTATACTGGAAAATAACCTAATAATATATATTTCCGATTCGAAAAATGGCAAATTAAGATGTTTTGTGTGGTTATGATTAAATAATACAGGGATCATTCTAGAACATAAAAAAGGGCAGGGTGCACAGTACATAATAAGGACAATTTTGTTGAAAAGGGCACGTCATCTCATAAAAAGGGCATTTTTATAATAAATGCATACACCAATATTACTGACAGGAAGGGAGTCTAAAAACTGTTTAAAAAAACCGTAGACTAAAATTAAAGTCCTCTTTAAGTATAAGAACACAATAACATTTATAATTTACATAACTTTACAAAATGAAAAGTATTACAAATAGCAAAATGAAACTTATGTTCTCGATATTTATTGTAAAATAGTCTTTGGCCTTCTTTACTATATTTACAGTCATTTCCCCTTTTTCTATGATCTTTAGAAATTTCTCTCGATAAACTTTTATTCACCAGATAACTTTTTCCTGGTTTGAGGAAAACATGTTGAAAAAACTACAAAGTGAAAGTTCTATAAGCTACTTTTTAATTTTTTTATATAGAACTTGTGTGGTCAAAGACTAGACTACTATTTCACTAGAGAAGGTGAAATGAATCAATGACCCTTAGTTACCCTTTATGTCTTGTTCAAGGCAAAGATTGAATAACTCACTAAAGTCCAAAATTAGACATACCAGGACATTTCACAGAGAAATAACGAGGGTGGGAGGAAAAGAGGAATTTTACTTCTAATGTATCATACTAGCATTAAAAAAAAAGTTAAGATATGTAAAGAATTTTCGAAAGTACAATGCAAACGAGGCAGGATTCTACCCCGGAATAAAAGGAGAGTGGAATTGTACCTGCAAAGAGGGCAGGATTTTATCTAAATATTATGGCATGAGGGCAGGCTGCCCATCTGAAACTCTCTAGAGTGATCCCTGAATAATAATAATAATAATAAATATTCACTTTCAATAACTAACAAATGACAATGTTTGACATGGTTTGTAATAATCCTTTGCTCGATTCAGGGTTGAAATAAATGGTGCATTAGGCATAAGTTTTATAGCATGGTGTTGTTGTAACAGAAAATTACCAATTAAATATTATATAGTTGCCATATTAACCACTTCACCGGCAGCAGCAGCATGTATAAGGAAACAGTGCTTTTACCCCCGGAGCAAACATTGAAGTGGTTAAAACAGGTTGTAGTATTGGTTTTAACCATCCTGGTCAAAATATGTTTTGACCATCAGTTGTCAAAACTCATTTGAGTTGAAAAACAAATATAAAAATTTATTTTGTTAAATGATAAATTTGATACAACATTTGCATGGATTTGTCAAAATAATATTTAATACAACATTTGGAACTGTTTGAAAATATTTTACTCATATTATACTTTAATTTTCCTTATTTTAAAATTTAAGCACTTAAAAATTTCTAAGGATAAGCAATTATTATAAGTATTCAAATGTTTTTAATAATTTGATTACATATCTAAGTTTATGTATTAAGTCAATATAGATTATTCTGGATAAACTTAAATAATATTTCCACTGACGAAGTGCGTACACAACTGTTCACCAGGTGCGTTATGAAATCTACATTTTCCTAATCAATATTTTACTATTTTTCATTAGTGAACACCTAAATGTCATAATGTTGCATTTAAAAAAATAATAAGATTTGTGAAATATATGTTTCTGTTTGAAATATAGGGTAAAAAAAAAAAAAATCTATATTTAATTAAAATATTAATTTTTTGAAAGATTTATAATATGATATGACATTAATATTCACATTAATACACAGCTGTAGCAATTTATCTCAGCTAATCTTTTTGGTTGAATTTCCACCTCTTTTGAGAGTTAAAACTAATTTCAACCAGTTTTAGACAGTTAAAACTAGCTCTGACCACTTAAAATTACAAGTCTGTATTAAAACCAATATTATATATCACATAATATGATAATGTATCGATATATATATATATATATATACAATGCAATCTCTGAATAACAGAAACCTCGGTACAACGAAATTAGCCTACTATTTAGAGATTTCTGTTATTCAGAAATAAAAATATACAAATAATATATGTTGTGGATTGAAAAACTGTGTATTATGGAAGTTTTACTTCTATATACAGTGCACTCCCGATTATCCGGGTTAATCACCGGAGAGGTCGCACGAACAATCGAAAAACACGGATAATCTGAAAACTCCTTTTTATTAAAGAAAAAATCAACATCAGTACGGACATATAAAAATTACTTACATTTGCACGCTGTATAACATCAAACTAGGAATTTTCGTTTTAATATTTACTGCTTAAAAAAATCTGTAATGCATCTTTGCTTCTGCTGTTTGTTCATCTCTTTTCTTATATCAATACATGCTTTACGAACCTCAGTAATGTCACCGTAATCAAATTCTCTTTCTCCCATATAGTCTAACAAACTTCCTACAAATTGTAGAGAAGTAGAATGAGAAATTGTATTTCCCTCATTTAGTACATCTTCTGCATCAGTACTATCATCACTATTAGATTTAACAGCACAGCAGGGGCGTAGCTACAGATATTTTTTCGGGGGGGAGAGTTCGAAAATTTCCCAACTTGAAACAAATTCCTCCAACTTTCAACTAAAGTGATATGCACAAAGTGTGTAATAATGATAATGAAGCTTATGCAAAAAAAAATTCCTTTCCAAAGAAAAATTTTGAAACTAGAAACATAAAAATTCTAATTAGTATTGGTTTGTTTAATAAAACAACAAACACGCGTTTTACTTTCTTCTGTCTTCACAAGACGAAAGTATTGAATTTGTAAAAAAATTCTGCAACTGGTTTTCGACGGTTTGATACGTTTTAGAAGGTCCTGAACATGATTTGACTGTTTTTAGAAAATGTCTGTCTGTGTGAATGTGAGACAAATTTTGTGGGTGCTCTATCTCAAGAACTAATTCGCGGAATTTTATAAAACTTTAGATTCAGTTATACCTTGATAAAAATTAATGCTGATTAGTTTTTGGTGTAAATTATCCAAAAGGTGGCGCTGCTATGCTGTATTTTTCACGTTTTACATGATTTTAGCGATAGTATATCTCAAAAACTGTTGCACAGAATTTGATCAAATTTCATATTCTGTTAAACCTTGACATAAGTTAGTGCTTATTAGGTTTTTGTATATATCTGTGCCACTGCTGTGCAGCATTTTTCACGATTTTCGCGTTAGCTATATCTGAAAAACTAATGCACGGAAATTTAGTCAAATTTCATATTCGATTACACTTCCTTATTGGGCTTGGGTGTATACTGTCCAAAGGTATCACTTTTGAGCTCTTTGGGCTTGGAATTTTGGTTGCAGACATCTAAGAGCATGGGTGTCGAAATTCAATGATTTGTTTGAAAAATGCGATGCTTCTATCTCCTTTTTAAATGCACACAATTAAACGAATTGTAAATTAAATGCACATAATTAAACCTTTAGAATTCATTATTATGGGCATAGAATTGTTATTTAATTTTAACATTGTGATTGCAAATTTTGAAGTATTAACATGTATGGGATATAATAAGGTTTTCGGATTGGCACATCCAAATTGTTTTCATTTAACCCTTTGAGCTCCGGGTTATTAAAATTTTAAAAATATGCTAGAAAAACACTTAAAATGTGATTAGGGGACTGTCTGAAATTGAACCATGTGATTAAAAAATTTTTAAAATACCCCCTTTAGGCTGGGGGACGTGGGAAGTTTTTCCACCATCAGAGCTCTAGAGCATTCATTTCAACACGCAAATACAAGAAATGACATCGTAAAGTTATTCTAAAATTACTATAATTGCTGAAATTTCAACATATTTTAAGCAGTTACATTGTTTAAACAAATTCTAAGACTATTAAAATATTTTAAAAATTTATTAAATGAGAAAATTCAAAATTTAAATTTTTTTAAATCATAATATAAAAATACAAACTAATCAAATTTATAGATGAAACAGATTTTTAAAATATTTAATTTATGTTTAGAAATATTTAAAACATAATAAACTCGTCAATCTGCTGAATTAAACACAAATTTAAATTTCTTGGAATTAAATTATAAGCATCTAAATTTTGGTTCTGAAACACTGTCTGGTATGTAATTTTAGTGCTGCCATCTAGTGACAAGGCACATTTTTGTAGTCCTTAGAGCTCTGCTGGTAGAAAATTCTACCATTACTTATTTCTATCCCCTGTAATTATTTAAATTTTCAGTTTAGTGTTTTGCATGTAATTATTATTAAATGTTTGATGTGTCCAAGAGAAAAAAATGTTATCTCCTTTGAAAAATATTTCTTTATAATGCTTGAAAAATACAAAATTTCTAAACCTTCAAAATTGGAGTGTTTTTAAGGTCGCATTAAAAACCTACTAGATATTTGCAGAGAATAGTGCTGCCATCTAGATTTTAAGAAGACAAGTAAAATCTACAAAACCCAGTTTTTGCAATTAAAATGGAGAGTTTTTGAAGGAAATTAAACGATTTTGATTTTATGTGGGTGAAAATTCACCCGGCAGAGCTCAAAGGGTTAACATCAATTCTTTTGGTCTTCAAAGAAGCTAACCCTGATGAAGCTAAACCTAACATCGTCCAGTTTAATAAAATCCACTATTTCACTTTCACATTTTAAAAGCATTAGGCTGTCAAGTCTGTCAGACCTCATTGTAGCTTGCAATATATATGTTTTAAATTTTTATTTGACTAAAGATTCTTTCATTAGATGCAACGCCAAAAAGATAAGCTGCTGTGAATGTTAAGGTACGAGTATATAGTTTGACAGTGTGACCCAAATAGTCTTTGAATTTCATGGCATGAGTAACTAGTATGTTGTGGCCATCACAAAACTTTCTTCTATATAAATCACGTCAATTAAATCCTTATATAGTACAAGAAATAACAACGATTTAGAACCAATTCATGTCAAAGTATATCTGATTTTGAAGTTGGATGAAAATTCGTGCATTAGTTCTTGAGAATAGAGGTGTAGCGGAAATTCTGAAAAAACGTAACATAGCCGCGCCACCTGTTGAGCTATTTACACCAAAAGTAAACAGCACTAAGCGATATGAAGGTATACCTGAATCTGAAGTTTGTTGAAAATCCAAGCATTAGTTCTTGAGATAAAGCTATTGCGGAAATCGCAAAAATACAACATAGCAGCGCCACCTGTTGAGCGATTTACACCAAAAATTAAACAACACTAATTTATACGCTAATTCATGTCAAGGACTAACTAAATCTGAAGTTTGATGAAAATCCGTGCAATAGTTCTTGAGATACAGCTCTTGTGGAAATCGTGAATAATGCAGCACAGCAGCGCCACCTGTTGGGTGATTTACACCAAAAATTAAACAGCACTAATTTATATCAGGGACTAACTGAATCTGAAGTTTGATGAAAATTCGTGTATTTTTTCTTGAGTTAGAGCTATTGCGATAATCATGTACAATGCAGCATACCAGCGCCACCTGTTGGGCGATTTTCACAAAAAAGTAAACAGCACCAAACTATATTTTGGACTAACTGAATCTGAAGTTTTATGAAAATCCGTGCAGTAGTTCTTGAGATATAGCTATTGCAGAAATCGTGAAAAATGCAGCATAGCAGCGCCACCTGTAGGGCGATTTTCACCAAAAACTAATCAAGTCCAGTTCATATCAAGGTCTAAGTAAATATGAAGTTTTGTGAAATTCTGTGAATTAGTTCTTGAGATAGAGCGCCCACAAAATTTTTGTCACATACAGACTCACAGACAGAGTGACAGAGTGACAGAATGACAGACAGACTCACAGACAGATATTTTCTAAAAACCATCAAATCGTGTTCTGGGCATTCTAAAACGTATAAATCCGTCGAAAACCGGAAGTCGAAATTTTTCACGAATCCAATACTTTCTTCTTGTAAAGATAGAAGAAAGTAAAAAGTTTGTTAAGTGAGTTGGGATTTGGTTTATTTCTATTTAACTCTGCAAGTCATGTACATCCGGTTTCTCATATCCAGGTGGAAACATTATTAACTTTTCTAAGTTAGTGATACTCAGATTTGCCTTGCACAATTGTAATTTAAATATGGAATGTATTGGTGCAATATTCTCCTGATATAGGAAACATTGTCATTTAAGCCCATTACTAAAGTGCCGAAATTTTCTATTTCTTATAACTCTTCCCTGTAAAATTTATGTGTATCAATGTCCATTGCTATGCTATTATTTTTATCTATTCCATTTGGTGAAACCGTTTTCCCACGGTGCTTTCAGAAGTCAGCTTCTTCAATCACATCCTAATATTCATAATTGTTTATGAACTTGTCTATAAGGAAATCTTTATTTCTTCAAAATTTTATTCAAGTGCAACCTGTCAGTGTTTATGTCAACCTGTATGTCGATTTTTTTCTTCAGTTGATGGACTGCTTTCAAGGTCATATTTCTGTTCCAAATTCAAATCATCCACTTTTTTACATTTTTCATCCTCGAATGGATTTTTAGATGCTCAAAAATCTTGCGCGAAAACTCTTTTCTTTTATGAAGGGTTCTTTCGTGCTAAGATTTATAGTCATTTTTTAGAACAGCTTTAAAAACACAACACTGGACTTTTGGTTTAAAATTTCATAAACACCTATAAATATAAATGAACAGGACATATATATATTTCCGCACACAAATAAAGGTAAAATGAGGCAAATTTATCTAAACTAACGACTTCTTATATTCACATTTGCTCATATAATGCTTTTGTCTTGACAGCGAAGGGTTAACCACTTTTTGGAGCAAAAAAATCACGAGAATGAGTAAAATGTTGTCCAAAAATCGCAAAATTAGTGAAATTTGTGAAAACTCATCAAATCTTCTTGCCCAGCTGTGTTTCAAGTAGGTGACTACATTCCTATCTGTTGTGCTACAAGTGATCTCCAATTTTCAAAAGAAGCTGCAATCCCTTTGGATTAGCTGGATTCTCTTTTGGGAGGGGAAAGGGAGGAAGGGTGACATTTTTGAGAAAGGAACAAAGTTTTGAAAGAAATAAAGGAACTGGATAGTCAGCTGTTGGTGGATAGGAGTAGAGAAATTTAGGTCTGGTAGATGTATAATATTTTCGTAGAACTGAAAAATACAATGATAGATTGAGTGTGGCTAATTTCTTTTGATAATTTAACTTGCTTACTGTTACAGTACTCAGTCAGAAACATAATCACCAAAACAATAAAAATTTCATAATGTCTCAAAAATCCAGAATTTCCCAACTCTAAGCTCAAATTTCCCAACTTCACAAATATTGGGGGGGGAGGCTCCCCCCCCATACCCCCCCATGGCGACGCCCCTGCAGCACAGTTAGAAACGATGTCTTCATCTGTAAAATACTGGATGCCAGGCTCACATGCCCTCTCATCCCCTTTAACCCTACCGGCCAAATGGGTTCCAGAGCGTTCGATTTTACCTCTACCTACTTCTTAATACTATCAGCTAAACCGGAAAAGATTCTAATTCACATCGACATCGATTTTAAATGCATGATAAGCGTGAAAATGTTTATCCTTAATTTTTTTTTTTTGTGAGTCCGGAATGAGCACGGATAATCGAGAGTACACTGTAGTTCCCCCCAGTTCTACCAAGGTGTTGCACCTTGCCTGCCCTTTGGTTTAGAAAATAGCACCTTTCTTGCCCCTCATCCAACAAAGGAGCACCCTTCTTGACCTTCGGAAAAAAAGTGCATTTTCTTTTTTTTTTGCATTAAAAATTTACTTGCATAGTAAAAACTGACTCAATGTTATCTTGAAAAGAGGTCCCTCACTTTTAAACATTAAAATTGGCTTTAAAAAGGAAAAGAATGCCTTTAAAAATAAAAAAGTGCCTTTAAGAATCAGAAAACTGCCCTTAAGATTAAAAAACGGCTTTTTTAAGTGCGTTCGTAATTATATAAATACGTAGCACCTATAGTCGTCATTCGGTCCATCTGTCCGCATATAACAGAGCAAAAACTACCCAATCGAATGGTATGAAATTTTAAATATATAATTGTTGCAAAATTTTGTCGAGTCATTTCAAATTTTATGAAAATCAGATGAGTTTAATTAAAGGGACAGTCAAAAGTTTTCGTTTACATTAACGCCTATGGAAAAAAATTATTGCACGTGCATTTTAATGATGTTATAGCCTTCCGAATGGTCTGAAATTTTAAATATAATTGTTGCAAAATTTTGTTGAGTCATTTCAAATTTTATGAAAATCGGATGAGTTTAATTACAGGGACAGTCAAAAGTTTTCGTTTACATTAACGCCTATGGAAAAAAATTATTGCACGTGCATTTTAATGATGTTATAGCCTTCCGAATGGTCTGAAATTTTAAATATAATTGATGCAAAATTTTGTCCAGTCATTTCAAATTTTATGAAAATCTGATGTATAGTTTAATTACAGGGACGGTCAAAAGTTTTCCATTACATTACGGCCAATGGGAAAAAATTATTGCAAGTGCATTTTAATGATGTTACAACAGCCTTTCGAACAGAATGAAATTTATATGCACTTATGAAGTGCATAAAATATAATTCAGTACAATATGCGGCGCAAAAAATATTTATAAAACCCGTTATAGTACGAATGCACATGGGGTAAACTCTGTTATATATTCGTGGATTTATTATGCTGTGTAAGATATTTATCAGTATCAGAGTTCTCCAAGGTTTAAACAAGTTGGAAATTGCATTTAACAAAAACAAATAATCGAGTTTCAGAAATTCTTTTCTGAGTTAAATAATATTAATTTATATATAAAATTGCACTTTCTGAATTAAAGTAATAAAAAGCAGAAATATGTAAGTGATTTTCTTGCTTAAAGATGAAATATATATATGTGAGTATGGTTAGTAAATAATTCTTAATTTGCAACTATTATGAGTATAAAACTCTGTTATTTAAAATGTAACGTTGCAAAAAGTAAATAAAGGATTAATAAAAGTTTATAATGCATATGCATAATTAATTTTTGCTGTAGTTTAAATAAATAAATAAATAAAAAGCAGCTCATAATACAAATGTTTTACACTATAATGTTTACATGTCAGTTGCCAAAAAAGTCACTAAAACGAGTAAAGACCATACTACGTTTTTGCCTATATTTAAATATATCTCTTTGTAAATTGTTCTAAATGTTCAAAACAATTTTAAAGCTGAAAAAAAATTGAATAGTGGCTACTAAAAATATTGAATCTATTGCTTAATGATAATAAAAAAAATTTCGGTACTTTTCTATTAGCTGGACATCATTCAACACCAAGTACAAGTGTTGGGGCAAAAATTAACAAATATTAGGAAATAGGAAAAATGTTTGCAAATCTAACTTAGCTAGGATGTAGAATTATAATCTTAATGATATACTAGGTTGAGCAAAAAGTTCTGGGAAATTTGTGAAAGTTGCGTTGTTATGCGCAAATTAACAACAAAAACAACAAGGACTATTCTTCAAAGTAGAGACCATCATAGTCCACTACTTTCTGCCATCGCTCTTCCAGATTTGTTGGACGTACCATGGCGGCTCCTTGGAATCTAAAAACTCTTGACATGCTTCTTCAACTTCATTCCTTCAGAATCGTTAGACCTTTCCTCCAATAATGCCGGATCAACACACGCAAATCATACTGTTCAATAGGAATTTTGGAGCCGAAATTCCTGAACTCCTATAGATATACCATTGGTACTCCTATATACGATATAAATTCTCGTAACTATTAGATTAAAAATTTCCCAGAACTTTTTGCTCAACCTAATAGTATATGCAGTCTTATGAAAAATATACAACTTAATTTATTAAGTGAATGGGCCAAGTGTAAAGCAATATAATTAACAAAACACAAGTTTTGGTGTATTCAAGATTCAAGTTTTTAAAGAAAAGTACAAACAGAACTACTATTGTGATTGCTTTTTCTAAAACAGTTGATTTGTTAAGACTGGACCTTCGATTAACTTTGCCTTATGTACAACGTTTTTTGCAGAAATTTTTCACGTTTCTAGTCGATACCACCTTAGATGCGCCCACCAGTGGCCGAGAGGTTCTGCTCTCGAAGCTGGTAGACGGGGGGTGCTGGGTTCGATCCCAATTGCGCGCGTCGGCCTAATCATTCGGAGTTTCTGTGGTTTTCTTCAAACCTTGGTTTTCCAAGCGTAAATACGGGTTAGGTTCCCTTAGAAAGACTTCCACGGAGGGCGCTCCGCCCCCTTAGGGCCTATATCCCTTGTGCTGATAATTGGCCGTCATAAACACAACCACAACCAACCACCTTAGATGCAGTTTACTGTACTTTTAATACTTTAAGGTCCCGAGTGTTTCTCGGGGTCAACTTTTAATTCTCTGTGCTATAAAAATACCGACTACATACATTCTCGATCTTTTCAGATATTATTTACGAACCTTTTACTTTGAAAAAAAAATACCTGTAGATGACAACACTAAACGGAAGTATGTATATGAAAATATCTAGAATCAGAGCTTAACTGGAACTTATCGTGAATCTTGTGGTGTTGTTCTTTGTGCAAATCGTTGCTTTGAAATGTACCACACAAAAGCAATAATGTTTATATACAAATAAAACCTATTTTCAAATATTTCTCCAACATTTGGGTAAGTTTTTATTAAAGTCTATGTAAAATGTTATGTTAAAAAATGGTGTTTCCTTATGCGGATCTTTTATAAAAATACATATAACATGTTTTTTTCAATAATTTCTCATTAAATATTAATTTTTAGTATATTTAAATAGTTCCTTCATTATGAATAAGAACAGTTTGAAGTTTTTAATTTAAAAAAATTATTAAACTACATTACATATCTTCCAAGTATTATTATTATTTTTTTTTAAAATCATAAAAAGTACCAAATATCCTCAGTCCAGAGGGAGATATGCGGTCGAAATAGCTCAGACCTCAAAGTGTGAAAATCAGAATTTTTTTTTTTAAATTTTAGTCTCCAGGTTTTATGCCCGAGGCTTTTAAATAATACCAAATGTAGAGAAAATTGGAAGAAAAATAATAATTTTTCTTTATACACAACAACATAATGTTGACCACTTCATTCAAAATTACTGAAAATATTTTTCCTTTTTTGTGTGTGTGTGTGTGGGGGGGGGGGGGGAGGGGATGGTGTTATAATTCAAATGAGTATGATTTACAGAACTCTGTGGTCAGTGGCGTAGCCAGGATTTCGTTTCGGGGGGGGGGGGGGGGGTCCAAAATTTTTTTCTTCAGGTTATATATATATAGTAAAACCTGTCAAGATAAAATTGTAAATATTGCTGGAAAATTCCGTTTTACACAGGTTTTTGTGTTATTATGTGTATTTGTATAGTATTCTTTTCCGTAGCAAGGAATAGATCTGTTTAGACAGAATTCCGTTATAGGCAGGTTCCATTTTTATAAGTTTTGTGTATTTATATAAGAATACTTATTTATGTCATATGAATAAAATAAAACTTGTCAAAATAATAATAGTCTATAACAGAATCCTGTCTTTAACGGAAGCGTTACATGGTCTTAATATGAATTGCGATACAATTAAATTTGCTGAAAACCTGTCTGAAAGGGGATTTTCATTGTTCTTTAGTGAAACATAGTGAAACCTGTGAAAGTAGAATCTTTCTATAACGGAATCCTGTCTCAAACGGAAGAGTTTCAGACTGCGAAACGAACAGTAGATCTTATTGAGGTTGTGTATCTTAGAAGCATAATTAATTACACTTCTTTCTATGGAAGCCTGTCTAAAATGGAACTTTTTACCAGTCCCTTTGAATCTTGTCTTGACTGTGTATGTATAATAGAAGAATTTCGAGTAACTTTAAGAATTTAGGTATATCCTTATTTAATTTCTTAATTTAAAAAAAGCATGGATAAAAAATGTAAGGCCAATCTCTATAACTGCAACTGATAATACATTGAAGTTACATTAATATTTACGAATGAAAACGATTCACTATGATTTAAAAAGCTGAGAGCATACTGAAGAGTTAAATTAACCCATTCGCTGTCATCCACGAGTATACTCGTGGCTTTAATTTATTAATTGCTTTGTCACCACTATTTTAGAATTAAAAATATTGCCTCATTTATTGGCAGAAATTTCGCTGTATTAGTAAAGCGAAACTTACCTTTTTGAATTTGTGGTAGCAAACGACTTTTAACAAAAAAATTGAAAATTATTACTTTATAGTTTTGGCAGCGAATGGGTTAAATCAAGTTTCCTATTACATAACATTTGCCTGCAATAAAGTTAGGATCAAGTGGTTAAGTTTAAAACAGCAATTTCCATGTTTAATTTCTTGCCATTGAATTAAGATCTTGTACTGTAATAGATATTGGAAAATGATTTCATATAAGTGTCAATCGCATGAGCCATTCATGCGATCCGCCGCGCTCCCCATGGGAGTTTTTGAGATAACCCAGATAGCATGAACATAGCAGCAAGTTTATTTTTTCTGATATTATCTTGCCGTGACAAATTTGAATTGAGAAATTCGCAGCAAATCTCCCTCAAGGTATACCATCACCCACTTGCATGAGTAGTTTGTTGTGAAACTGATGCAAGACTGTCTTTAATTCACTAAAGTGACGAAATTAAAAAAAATCCCTCTGTTGAGAGAATAGACAATCAGCACATACACAGAAATTGCAGAAATTTTATTCGGTAGGCACCGCTTTTTCTAAGCGCTATACTTATTAAATACCAAAAAATGCTCGAAATGAATAGTACAAATATTACCTAAACTTGTTTGTGGTGATAAAACCGATGCATGCACCTTCTGATGGCGCTTTCACATCAATAGACTTGATCAGGTCTATGGACCCCTTGGAAGGGGTTAAACTTTATAGTGTGACATGGAAAGATTACTACTTTGCAGTAAGTCTGCAGTATTATTGATTACTTGTTTGCCGTTAGTTCGCAATAAATTTGATAGAGTATGAATTTAACTTGCACGACAAGTTAGCTGCAAGTTCAAAGTGTGGTGACTTCGGCGTTTGCGTTATCTTGCTGCAGTCTTGTTATGAACTTTCAGTCTTGTCATGCTGAGCTTACTGCAACTTTGCAGGTTTTCAAAGCAAAACTGTTGCAAATTTTCTGCAAACTAAAAATGCTATGTGGGAAGGTTTTAACTTTAAGAAAAAGATCTTGCATTTTCAGCTACAGAAACTAGTAATGTAAGAAGCACACACATCAAATATAGTTCATGCAGGAAAAAGCAGTTTCGTTACAATTGTCTTATTCAGCCATAATTCTTTTGGGTTTCCATATTTCATGTCTCGCCACTTTTGATACTATATTTGATCTAATAGCTGCTTCCGATATCTGGTCGTCTTTAAGGAAGTTAAATTTTTGTAATAAGTTTATTTGTGATGGATTAGCACTATTTTGGAAGTATTAGAATGAGTAAAAAATGGTTCATGGTGGTTTCTGTTTTTGCACTTCCCAGCCAATTTATTTTAGATGATTCAAAACAGTTTTAGAACATTATCAAAGTTCAGCAGTAATCTTCGGATGGGTCGGATTTATGCAGCTCTGGAAGGGATACTTAGGAGTTCCGTGGAAGGGGTAGCGCCCTTCTAGACCATTAATAATCATAAAATTCCGAATCTTCCGATTGCACCCTTAAACAACTTGACAGGAGGATCAAGAATCTCATCTCTGTATATTTCAGCATTCACAGTTGCATTGGTAAAAATGTGTCGGTCACTGCGGCCATTCAAAATGATGTCCGTCCATAACACGATTCCACGACCTTTGTATCGATGCCTTTCACGGATGTTTGCAGCCTTATTGCATGTGATTTTCTCCCTCCATATACACGTCTGTAGTAACTCTCTCAACAAAATCAGGATTCATCGGTAAATAGAACTCGGCTCCAGTCCGTGGTACTCCAATGACGATGATCTCTGCACCACTTTAACCGGGCGCATTTCGCTACCGGAGTTAGTGGAACAAAAATCATAGGTTTCCTTACATGCAGCCTGTCACTCACAGTAAACCAGGATCGTCGAGTTCTTGTTGCTGCAGCAAACTCCCTGTAATCTGAACTGACGTCAATTGCCTATTTCTTTTAGCAATCGTTGGCAAATTACAGTCCTGAGAGCCTATTGTGGTGCATTTTCTACCTTATCCTGGTTGTCTGTGGACATTATACCATTGTCTTTAAACCTTTTACATATTCTTGACATGACGCTTTTGGCTATTTATAAGTCTTCTAAGAGTGTCTGTCCTGCTTCCATTCTCCCTATCGCACACAATTTCTCAAAATGTCTTCTGGACGACATATTCCCCATATTAGAAGCAAAGTTTTACCTAATTACACGTACAATCCTTAAAATTAGACTTCAAATTACCCACGTGCGCTCCTTTTCACACGTGAACCGAAAGAACGGGCTGAGGCTGAAAAGTTTGCATATATTTCTGTAGCGAATGTTAATCCCATTGGACTACGTGATAACGTTGACATTGAGTCACTTTTCTGGAAATTCCCTTAATAGAATTAACATAAATCCCCTTTTTATGGTTGTTCCCTTAATTTTTCTCGCCAGTGTATTTTGAAAGTGGTAACAAATAACCAGTCCAAAAATAAAGTTACGTTTATTAACTGCAGGCAGCAGATTTAAAGTAATTGCTAATATTGTCCGTTATAATGTGAACAAAGATAAGGGTCACGAAACAAAACCAATGTATCGTTATTGCGTTTGTATAAACTCGTTCTTTCCCATAAGTGTCGACAACAGAACCCCATCGAAGTTCAAGATAAAGAAGTTTTACATTTAATCTAGTTACAGTAAATTTGTGTAAACGGAATAGCAGGTATAATTGTATAGTTATCCTTCCGTCTCGGGACAAAAAAATATTTTTTTTTTTATGAGAGGATTCTGTGTTTTCAGTAAACCTGCCAAAAAGGATTCACAATTGGAACTAGTTTCATTTCAGATAGGTTTCAAACGTTAGCAAGCACTAAGTGTTGTTTTCGCCGAACCTTGAATTGTTTTCATTTGAGATAGGTCATCTTCACAGATTTTGCTGTAATAGATTTTTGCTCTTCAGAGGTGGTGTTATAGCAGCGGTTTCCAACCTGCGGTAGCGTACCCCTGGGGGTGCGTGGCTGGTCTGCTGGGGTATGTGAAAATAATATTGGTAATGGCGGAAGTCACAAAAATGTTAGGAATATCAATGTAATTTGCATCGATTTATTATATGGTTGTGATAAGTAGATTACTAATGGAAAAAAGCATGTTTACGTTATCTCCTTGAGTGGAGAGGGGTAAGGGGGACGTGTTTATGAGAAATGGGGGTACTCCGAAATGAAAAACCTAAGAAAGGAGTACGTGAAAGAAAAAAGTTTGGGAAGTGAGTACGTTTTAGCAGTTTTAACGGATACTGTGAAAACGGAAAGTGTTTTTAACGGAAACCTGTCTAAAACGGCAAAGTTGACAGTCCCGAAAAAAGACATACCTTTGAATTATACCTTCTAAGACGAACACCTATCTAAAGCGGAATATTTTATAGATCCTTTGTGATTCTGTCTTAGCAGTTTTTACTGTTGTATTTGTATCCATGATTCAGTAAACCAGGTCTACTTTCGTGGGGGGGTGTCCGGACCCCCTGAACTCCCCCCCCCCCCCTTGGCTACGACACTGTCTGTGGTGGATGTACACCAGAAGTATACAAACTGAAGAACATTTATTAAAGGAGAGAGGGAATCTTGAGAGCAAATTTTGATTCTTCTTCCTGCGGCCAATGTTGGGAATTTATCATATGTTTTTATGAACAAAATCTCTATCTCACAATATGAATAATATCTTTGTTGTGGAAGAATTTAATTGTTGAACTGTAGTGTAAGCCATATTATTATTATTAATCACCCCTGCACTGGAAAAAGAAACTTTGAAAGAACTATTTTAAAAGGGAGAATTAATAATGTAATAGGGGTTGTTACACTTGTGGACATGAATGAAATAAGCAGTTTACCCCATTTAGTACAAAATCGTGATTGTTGCTAATGGAAAGGTACCCACATTTCTTTAATATATATATATACATATATATATATATATATATATATATATATATCATCATCATCAACCGTTTTCAATCCACTGCTGGATGTAGGTCTCCCCCAGATTTTTCCAATGTTTCCTGTCTAGTGCTTTAGTCATCCAATTTACACCGGCTACTTTTCTGATTTCATCACTCCATCTTACTTGAGGTCGTCTTCTTGGCCGTTTTACATCTCTGGGATACCATTGTAGGGTGTTTGTGCCCCATCTATTGTCTTCTTGCGATGTGCCCAGCCCATTTCCATTTTAGCCGTTTAATTCTTTCAATGATGTCAAAAACTTTCGTCTGACTTCTATATATATATATATATATAACAATTTACTATGAAATTTTATTTTAAAATATTAAGTGTACTCTTAATTATAAACATTTTTAAAAATGCCTTATTGATACATTTTTATTATATGCATATTTTGTTTTGTGAAACATACAGTTTTAATTTTAACCCGGGAGAACGCGCGCATACCCAGGGTATGACTGCTTTTTACTTTGTCACCGATAAAAACAATCGTCAATATATTGATAATAATCGTCACTTTATTTAATCGGAGAGAATATTGCGATAAAAGAAGTTGAAGATTACTTTTTAAAAGATAGTGGTGACAATTGTAAAAACCGTACGCACTCCGGGTCTATCAGGCCCGGCGCGCGTCCTCCCGGGTTAACAAATGTTTCAAATAAATTTAAAAAGTAGCCTTTAATATCTTAAGAAACAACTATAAAAATATTCTGTAAGCCACTAAAGACGATTAGAAAAATTTCTAGCGTTTTATGAAGCATACTATATAGCATTTAACTATTGACAATCACCTTTTTACAAGTATTGGGAAAATGTCTATGTACACATAATAACATAAGTTCAAGTATAATAAAATCCTTACAATTAAATATTGATGAAATGGCCGTATTTTCATTTTTATCTCAGTTTTATTAGTGAATTATTTTTTAAAATTTGACATGATTACAAAAGTGAATTATACAGGGCTCAAAATGGAAAAATCCACTCAAAATTACTGTTGGTTAATTTTAAGTATATTAGACAAATTTATTTCTAACTACATATACAAAAATTATTTTTTAAAATGCATTCAAGATTGTAAGTAATAATATAATAATAAAAAGTTACAGAGAGCACAGCAAGCATATATAAAACGCTCTGTTTACTTGACGCAAAACGGAAAATAATTTTTCTTTTGACGATAGCAACAAGACAAGCAAACTCTATTCAGAAGTTCTATCCTTTTTTTTTAACCTTTTGGAAAAATGGTTATTGTCCTCCGTCAGGGTAGGAAATCAAAACATATCTGAAGCGTTTTATTAGTTGAATCCGCATTTTATTTCTTTTCTGATTGGTCTATACAGTAATCTGTATTTCCCCTTTACTTTCAACAGAAATGGATACTTCTGTTGCCACTACGACAAAAAAATAATAAAAACTACAAAAAAAAATTAATAACTCAGAAACAAATTGAGATAGAGCTTTCAAACAAATTGCATTTAAAAGTACATTTTTTTCTCTATACGACGGTGTAAAAAGTAATATTGTGGGATGTTTAGAAGTTTAAGAATGAAATTTCATTTAAAATTGGTCCAGGAATATTAGGGCTTAATCCATGGCGTACGTAATGTATGATCAACTCCGTGCGATTTTTTATGTCTTAAATTTTAATCTTTGAAAAAATCATTTTCCAAATGGTCGTTCTAATTTGTTAAATTGCAATTTTATTTTATTTATTTATTTATTTATATATTTATTTTTTTTTTTTGGCGGATGAAACTGAGGCGAAACGTATTAATGTTTTTCAGAAACTGTAACAGTATGCTTTAATAATTGCACGAACTGGAATATCGTACCAATTTGCTCCGGTACATTTCGAGCACTGGAATTAAAGAAACGGGATTGTATTGGTTTTAACTATAGACAAAACCCAGCTGTATTGGTTTTAACTATAGAAAAAAAAAAAAAAAAAAAAAAAAACGTTTTTACTATCCTGGTCAGAATATTTTTAACCATCAAGTGACAAAAGCTCATTTTGACTGGTAAAAGAAATCAAAATTCATTTTGTTAAAAGATAAATTTGATGCAATTTCTGAAAGGGTTTGTAACATTCTGCAAAAGTTTTACACAATATCATACTAAATTTTCATCATTTACTAATAATGCAAAAATGTCTAAGGATAAAAACATTTATGAAAATCAGAAATTTTTCTTTAATGTTAGTCACCAGGTTTAAAGCAGAGATATTTTTGAATAATTTGATTTCATATCTGATTTTGTATAAAAGTGAAAAAAGCTAAATCACATTAAACAAAATAAGCACTTAAAAATGCTTATTTAGAACTTTAAAGAAAAATGGTTACATGTATTAAACCTTGTTGTGTAGTCTTTCTTCTGATCGAAAGTTTTCACAATAATTCTTCGAGTGTATTACGAAATCTGCAAATTTCAAATCAATATTTTCATTTTTTTTTTTTTTTCATTACTGCCCCCCAAATAAATGTCTTAGTCCTGTGTGTCAACCAACCACTTTCATACAATACTGTTTAACCACTGGCATTTAATAAGTAAAAATATCACTACAATAAAATAAGAAACAATCCCTTGAAGTCCATTTTATTTGTTTCTTAAAAATTACTTGTATGCACACGTAAAATAGCAAATTTGTTCACCACTTCATGGTTTTCATAAATAATAATGGTTCAGAATTCCTACCAAACCAAGCTTTTGGCGCGTGAATCCGTGAATATAAAGTGATGTGTAGCAGACTTACTCTTATTTGACTGAAATTATTTAAGGTTTTCTTTAACAAATTAACCCTTTATATACTGAATGTGAATTCTTGAAAATTTTATCTTCGAAAGCATTTTTCGTGAATTGTTTAAACTACATTAGAAGATTTACATAATCATTTAATAAATTTAGAAGGATTAATTAAATTTGAATTTATAGGGATTTTGTGCAATATTTATAACCCCACTCAAATCTTTTATTTTAGACATTTTTCTTAGTATTTTGTAGAATTAGGAAATGTACAAATATTGTGTTCTTACAAGAGAAATATAGAAATTATTTCCGAATTGAACCCCCCCCCCCCCCCCCCAACGCCAAGAAAGCTGAAAAGATGCAAGGGCAAAAGAAATCGTCCTTTTAAAAGTACTTTTGTTTTGTGTAACCCATAATGCTTTTGGAACAAGATAAAATAATGCATCTATAACTCATTCTAAACTGTATTACAACTTATCGATGCATTAAATGAATTTTATAACAAGTTAATTTAATGGTGATAAGGAATTATTCATGTTTGTTGTAACAGTAAAAATAAAGATGTAGTTTACGTAGACAGAACCTGAATACCAACGGGGCAAATTTCCACCAGAAAAAAAGAATAGTAAATTTTGCCTTATTTATGTACAGTAATTTTGCATGAATACAGAGTTTAAATAAGGCGAGAATTTCTAATACAATTTCCTGGCGTAAGTTTGCCCTGTTGGTAATAAGGCCCAAGTATTAGACATTTGTTGGACCATTTCATTGACATTCAATTATGATAATGATATCCTAACATTGAAAGTAGTAAAAAAATAAAGTACTACGAAGCTGCTTGAATAACTTTCGTTTTTATTTCAGTATTTTTTCGTAAATTTCCTTTCCCGGTATGTCTGTCTCAAAAATCAACTCAAAATGCCGCATTGAAGAGAATTTTCTAAAATATCTTTATGGAAAAATTGAAAACTCTATTCGATTTCATTGTTTCCGAATAAGAGTACCTGCATACTTCGTGCATTTAAGAACAAAAATTACTTCGTGATTTTCAGAAAGTAACCTGTTTGGATTTGAGAACTGCCTTAAGTTTGTCTTTCGTTAATGTGAACTCTTAAAATCTTTCAAAAAACAATTTTTGGTTAAAGTAGATAAAATTGCTGTGCAAAAAAATATATAAAGCAAAATATTCAATTTTCCTTTTTAAATTCTCCCCACCAGTGTGTGAGCGGTTCTTCTCTCAAAGCTGGTAGACGGGAGGTGCTGAGTTCGACCTAATCGTTCGGAGTTTTCCGTGATTATCTTCGATCCATGCGTAAATAGTTTCGTTTCCCCCTCCCCCCCCTTCGGGCCTATATCCCTCGTCTAAATAATCGTTCGTTATAAACTACACCTGAACATATTTTAAATCCAGATCTTTTGCGCTAGATATCGGCTCGTGAATGGTTTTATTGCAGATATTACTAAAAGTGCATAAGTTGTATCATTTGAGGTGCAAAATTTTGGCTGCGTTGTCTAATAGGGTATTATGTTTATTATTTCTCTAACCTAGATAGTAGCCGAAACTAAAAAGTATCCTAGAACTACATTGAATTACATTAATTTTCATTGTAGTTTATTTTCTTTTTATGTTTTACCAAATTTACCTTTGTTTATTCTGAGAGGTGGAATTTCGTTTTTTTTTTTAAATCGTTCATTAAATTGCAATGAAAACAACATCCTATTAAACAAAATATTCCGTTTCTTTCATTTACTTTCACTCGATGCGATTCCATTATAACGGGTTATATTGAGTGTTATCAGATGTACTGGGGTAAATAGTTGGTCATGAGGGTCCGGGACACATGTTAAAATAATTTTTATTTATTGAGTTAAAATTTTGAATTTTTTTGTAATGATTAGCAATTTGTAAACAAAATCACATTATAAAACTTGTAGAGATGGATCTCAGATATCCAATGCAAATATATATATATATATTTAAAAATGTTGAAATGCAAACGAGACATTAGAACATAACCTCCCCATAGGTTTAGCATTATACTATGTTCGCACTGAGATAGTTGAAGTTTTTTGAAGCGGACGTACCCGGAATCAAGATTGTGACTTGAGCAAGCTTCTGAAACTCACTTAACTTTTGATACTCTCTTAACTATGAGTTGAGTGGAAATTTACTTGCTGAACTCTTTTTCTTATTTGAAACTGTTATTAAAATTAGAGTTGAGTTCTACAAATAATTATTCAGCTTTTCCGAATGATCTTTTGAATCGTTTATTTAATTAACACGCCGCAAAAAAATAAAAACAATAATAAACTATGCATAGTTAGAAGTTGTAGTTACAAATTTAACATAAGTTAAGTCTCTTAAAACTTTTTGCAATATGAACAGGTGAAGCCTAATTACGGGTATCCCGTTTCAAAAAAGTTAAGTGACTCAAGTATCTCAGTGCGAACATAGTATTAGCTCGCGAGTGTCTTCGCCTGCAGGGACAGGAGCATTTAAAGTCGTGAAATCTGTTTTTGTTCTGATTTGTTATCGCGGAGAGGTTACAACTAGAGTTCTCTAGTTATAACATCTTTTGTTGATACTACTTGTAATGAGCTGCCTGCTCCCCGACTGGCGTTCTCTCTCTATCTTTATAAGGTAGTCATTATTAATTTTGCAAACTAATGAAAGCATCTTAAAAATTATCATATCGTTGAATAGTTGTTATTGTGCAGTGTAAACCCTTTAAAGTAAGTATATAATTTAAAATTATCATTTTTTAAGAAATTTTTGTTACGTAACTCAGGAGTGACATTATGCGTCTAACAAAAACATAGATATTTTTTTTCACTATTTTTTTAGTGGATAATTAACAAAAATAGATTGAAGTGTAATGTTTTCCGAAGAAAATAAAAAATCATGCATTAAAGGGTTAATTCGTATTCATTCTGATAACATATTATTCAGATAGTGATGCAGTATAGAAAAATTCAGACATTTATTTAAATATTAATCTTTCTTATAAATTAATAACTTTATAACAAATGAAAATCAACAATTCCGCGTGAATTTTAAACAATAAAATGTGACTTTGGTAGTTCCACTCTTTTGCTTAACCGTCAATCATACTTACAACTCGTTAGAAAATATAATCTCATCAATAATCTTGTCGCAAAAATTCCATACGATTTTCGGACATAAACGGCTGAGGTCCGCAACTCAGATCAAGTTTTTTTTAAGCGAAAAATATAAACTTACAATAATATAAATTAATATTTTTTTAAAACAAAATCTCCGTTAAAGAAAATTTTTAAACATATCAAAAGAAATACATAAATATAACAAATAAGAAATAATTTAAAATACAAAATTAAAAATACACTTCTATCAGCTTTTTTCAAAATGGAAAATTGAAATAGGCTTTTATTATTATTATTATTGTCAGTGGTGAAAAATTCCTTAGTTATTTTTTCCTTTAGTATTTAACTCGTTGAATCATTTGCGAAGAATAAATTTAACTTTTTTTCAAAATTTTTAGGGAAAAAGAAAATATAGTTAATTAAATATCAAAACCCAAGGAGGGGCAAACGACTATCCCTTGCCCCCCCCCCCCCCCCCCCTTTGTCAGCGCCCATGCGCGCAGGGGTCCCGCGAGGCATGTTTTGGAACCCCTGAAAATCGAAAACTAGCCTTGTTAAATATCACTGAAGAAAATCAAACAGGAGTTGTATCATTTGAGTTGTCAAAATCTTTAGTTGTGTCGTCGAATAAAGAAAATCGTTTGTCTTCCTCGAGTAGTGGATCTTTTCCTTGTGAGATGACTGCAATCTTATCTATCATTTGGGCGTAATCGACATCAGTCATTGCTTTTTGCAACCTTGACAGGAAAAACCAGTCGCTGTAAGACAGCCGATGGCACACCGATTTCAGGATAGATCTCTCTGCTAATGGTGACGATATTTTGGATACAAATGTCCGAACCGAGGGAATCAAAAGGAGAATTCTGTAAAGAAGCGCGATTCCGGTTAGAACTGTAAGCAGAATATACCAAGCATGGAGGAATAAAAACATCTTCATGTACAAAGCATTTAAAGGTAGTTGGCACAAAGCTTGGTAACGATCGACATCACCTGATTTCGAAAACTTTTTCAACTCGCAAAAACCTTCTGATGGGAAGTAGAAATTCTTGAAATCAGACCACGTTTTAAGAATGTGAGGTATGAAATCTGGTACTCCGGTCACATTAAAAAAATGCACTAACCAGAGCGTGTGAGACAGAGAAGTAGCATAATTGAGGATTTCAAAGCAAATGTACAGCAAAACGTATAATTTGTGTTTACCCTGAGTGACGAGAACGTATTTTGCAAGGTAACACAGCTCCAGGCCTCGTTTCTCTTCTTTATCCAAATATTTCTGCACTCCGGCCGTCAATTTGAAGATGTATCCACGTTCGTAACACTTCCATAGTAGGTGCGGTAGGTAAAAACTGAAGGCATGAACCAGAAATAGTAGGTTGACCCAGGGATAATAATCCTGATATCGTCTGTAGTCTTCAAACAGAGGATTGGTCAATGGAGATTCGTTTTTCTTTATGACTAATTTCGTAGGCAAGGTATAAACAGTGTCGTCGTAACATTTCACATTTGCATAATTACTGTTATCACTATAAGCACATGAAAAGGAATCACCAAACCACAGCCTGCAAGTTATTACAAAACTGAATACAACGAGTAGAAGTGCTGTCCATCTGTAACACAATTTAAAAATAAAATTATCAAGGGGTGGTGCACCGTACAGATACCTCAATCGCTTCATCGCTGAAAACACCATTATGCTAAAGAGATTTCAAGACAGAATAGACACAAATATTCATTGTAGCTGGGATAAGTAAATAAATAATTTCCAATTCCGGCTTTATCTCCTGTGCAAGGAAACAGAAGATGAATCCGCGCCGAAAGCTGCACTGATACGTTTTTGAAAAGCATTTCGAAAGGAAGCCGGAAGTTTAAATGATACAGGTTGAGAGTGAGACGATCATCTGCCATTCTTCGTAGTTAAAAATAGATGAACATTAAATCAATTATGTTTAAATACACAAAATTCTGGAAACTATTTTAATGTAAATGTTACCCTTCACTTTCATTTATCAAAATTAAGGATAATTAAATTTTGTTAGACATATAAATTGCCCTGTATTAGAGTCCTGCATCGGGTCGGGTTACCAGCTTTTACACGCACTTGACCCGACCCGACCGCTATATTTTTTCGTTGCGGTTCGGGTTGACTTTGACTTTTTTTACTGCGGGTCGGGTTCGGGTCGGGTTAACTTTCTTTGTTTCGGATTCGGTTCGGTTTTAGGTTGGGTTTTGATTCTTGCGGGTTGAGTTCAGTTTGACCCGAATTTTAAAATAATGTCAAAAATATTTTTTTGTGTTAAAAATCTATATGCAATAAGACCTCCATATAAGGGCTTTTCTCCCGAAAAGCGGCCACCTCTATTTAGCGAACATTTTTTCAATTCCTGTTATATATATATTTCTGAACGCTTATACCACTGAATAGTGGATACATATCAACCGACACACACGTAATATGTGCATGTGTGCATAAACTGTTACAAATATGACACATTTGTTTGTGTGTAGTGTATATCAAAAACCAAATGTTGGTAATTTTCACATTTCGAAAGAAAAAAAAAATGTTTCTTAAAGAAACAATAATCTATGATCGCATTTCTTATATACTTCATATTCACTTTTCATTCAAATACGTATTTATTTTCATCTGAACCATAGTTGTGCTCAAACTTTTTGTTAAAATCCCAACAACCTGACTTGCAACAAACCTAAATATGACCTGCAAGAACTCTTGTAGTCTGTGAACCCGAGCAGCAGACAGAGAGATTCATTCTAAGCCGAAAAAAGAAAATTCTGGACAACCTTACCCGATGTTTGATTCCATTTAACGATCCCGATATGTTCGCTATTCAGAGGTTATACTGTATTTGAATATTAAACAAGGTAGATTTGTTCATTCTTCTTTGTGAAACATAAAAATGGTATTAGG
Source organism: Maratus speciosus (assembly GCA_963932465.1). Classification (NCBI taxonomy): domain Eukaryota; kingdom Metazoa; phylum Arthropoda; class Arachnida; order Araneae; family Salticidae; genus Maratus; species Maratus speciosus. Next base: position 444,108,174 of record OZ010792.1, on the reverse strand, counting down.
GGTACAATTGTAGATTAGTTTTCGTGATTGCGGGTTCGGGTCGGGTGCGTGTTGAAGTACGCCGGTTTGCGGATCGACGAAAATTATTTTTTAGGGTTCGGGTCAGGTTGCGGGTCGAGTAAATTTTTTTTGTCGGGTTGCGGGTTGACTTCAAATGGAATTTTCGGGTTCGGGTCGGGTACAAACTGACCCACGCAGAACTCTATCCTTGATTTTGAAATTAAATTAACTAAATTTTCTCTGTCTCTGAGACTTTTTAAAGATATGTATAAAAAAGGCCGTTTTTTACTTTTTCGATTTTGTTTACTTTTTTTATTTGTTTTTATTAGGATACTTCTACTTTCGGAACCAATTTCGAAAGTTAAAGTATCTTCATAAAAAAAAAACTGCTAACAAAATCGAAAAAGTAAAAAACGACTTTTGTAGAGCCTCTTTTTTTTTTACCTCTGTTATACAATGCAAAAAAAAAAAAAAAAAATATTTAGAAAATATGGAAATACGAACGAGATATTTTTTAAAAAATCTTCCATTGGATTAATGATAGCAAGCCGGTGTTTTCGAGGCAGTTAAGTATCCCTTAAGAAAATGTTCTAGAATATTTTTATGAAATGTTTCTAAAAAATTAGTTTTGTGTTCTGTGCAATTTTTATATTTTGAAGAAAGGGGCTACTAATTCATATTAAACTGAGGGAAAAATATTAGAAGCTTTTTTTCTTACTTTTCTTTTTCTTCTCCTTTTTAAAACATATTACAACTATACCACTTAAACAAAAAAAAAGCCAAGTCTAACTGTGTACTTTTTTAATTAGCCGTAACTGAAGTTATCAGAATGTTGCACAAAAATTATTCATATTAAACTGAGAAAAGTTTATTTAGAAGCTTATTTTCTTATTTTTCTTTTTCTTCTCCTTTCTAAAAAAATTACAATTATTCCACTTAAACCAAAAAAAGCCAAATCTAACTGTGTACTTTTTTAATTAGTTGCAAAAAAATTATTCTTAAATGATTCATATTAAACTGAGAAAAATTTATTTAGAAGCTTATTTTCCTACTTTTCTTTTTCTTCTCCTTTTTAAAACATTACAATTATACCACTTAAACAACAAAAAAAAGGCCAAGTCTAACTGTGTACTTCTTTAATTTGTCGTAACTGAAGTTATCGAAACTTTGCAAAAAAGTTATTCTTAAATGATTCATATTAAACTGAGGAAAATTTATTTAGAAGCTTATTTTCTTACTTTTCTTTTTCTTCTCCTTTTTAAAACATTACAATTATTCCACTTAAATCAAAAAAAGCCAAGTCTAACTGTGTACTTTTTAAATTTGTTGCAAAAAAATTATTCTTAAATGGCTCATATTAAACTGAGAAAATTTATTTAGAAGCTTATTTTCTTACTTTTCTTTTTCTTCTCTTTTTTAAAACATTACATTTATACCACTTAACCCTTAAATGCGCGGTTTTTTATTTTGTTTAAAAAAAATTATGTATGAATCACTGAAAGGTTTATTACACAGGAAAAATAATGAACAAATCGGAGATATAGTTTTCATATAATACGTCAATCTTTTCTTCTGTTGCACATTCTCTATCGCAGTGCCAAAAATGAATGGCAGTCGATGCCCGTCATGAGAATTCTAAAGATATGAATTTCCTTGCATTAGTTCTTAAGATATGGCTTTGGCTAAAATCGTGTATATCCTGCAAAATGCAGCACAGCAGCGCCACTGTTGGTTGATTTATACTAAAACCTAATCATCATCAACTTATCTCAGCGTCTAACTGAATCTGAATTTTGGTGAAAATTCGTGCATTAGTTCTTGAGATTGAGCTATTGCGGAAATCGCGACAAATGCAGTATAACAGTGCCACCTGTTGGGCGATTTATACCAAAACGTAATCAGCACCAACACATATTAAGGACTAAATGAATCTGAAGTTTGATGAAAATCCGTGCATTAGTTCTTGAGATAGAGCTGTTGCGGAAATCGTAAAGAATGCAGCATAGCGGCACCACCTGTTGGACGATTTACACCAAAACGTAATCAGCTCCAATTCATATCAAGGCCTAACTGAATCTAAAGTTTTATGAAATTCCGTGCATTAATTCTTGCGATAAAGGGCCCACAAAATTTCTGTCACATACAGACAGACATTTTCTAAAAACCATCAAATCGTGTTCAGGACTTTCTAAAACGTATAAACCCATCGAAAACCGGAAGACGAAATTTCTCACGAATCCAGTACTTTCCTCTTGTGAACATAGAAGACAGTAAAAAAAAGAAAAAAGCATGTATATAATAATTTATCTTCTCAAAATACCTATTTCAATAAATGAGTCTCACCGTTTTTCCTCTTTTCTTTTAATGAAAGAAGAACTGCGCGTATTAAACCTCTATCTGAAATCATTCCGATGACGTTGTATTTAAATGAAGAATTATCATTCTGAGAATATGGTTGCACATGTTTTTTCTCAAGTGAATGGGAGATAGAAAAGAATGAAGGTGTATAAGATTTTATGTTAAGCAGTGGTTCTCAACGTGGGTCGTAAGATCCACCAGGGGGCAATTTGACTTTTTAGGTGGACAGTTCGAAATTTCTTACTCACCCGTTTGCTGTACATTTTTTTTTTTTTTTTTTGGAAAAGTAATGTTGAAGACTAAAAATAAAAGTAATACATGCAAAATTTAAAAATAAAATGAAAAAGTTTTTCTGTTAAATTTAAAAAATGTTCATAATCAAAAGTTTAAATTCGAGTTAAAACCAGAAAAATTATGTGAACAATCTCTAAAAGTGTTTTGACACCCTTTTTTTTTAATCTATAAAAATTACTATAAATTTTTCTAGTGAAAAATGTATTTAACAATTTCTCACAACTTTTTTTGATTATTTATTGAATGAGACTTCTATTTCGATTCCCTCTTCTATATGCTACGAAAACTACGTGAAGCTATATTTAAGGGTATATCTAAATCTGCCTGTCTTGAACATATTTGAGCCGTTCAGTGCACAAATTGATTAACGTCATCAAATGAAAATGTTCAGCATAAACAGTTAAAGTTATTGTAACTCTAAAAATATTGTATCTATATAATTATTTTTTTTAGGGGATATTTAAAATTGAACTCCTTAATTTTCTTTTAATCAAGGGTAACTTTTTATCACTGTATAAATCACTGATAAACAAAAATTGACTTTTTATTTATTTTTTCTTAAATTTAAAGTTAATATTCCAATTTTATATACTCTTGAGTAAATAAAAATGATATTAGAAATTTTTACTTGGTTCTTATATATTTTTTTTAACGAAGGATATGTATTTATAGGTTATTACGATCTATCACAATTTAAGAGATCGTACAATAATGCATAATAATAATACATAAATGTTAAATTTGCCAGCAGTATACTTGTACATTGCTTATACACATTTTCCACATATTTTACACACATTTTACGCACTTGAACACAATTTGAGTGTATTAATTTGAGTACATTAGTGCTTATTTTTGCATTTATATTTATGTTCAGTATCCTCTTTCTTGATGATCCAACAGTAATCGGCAAGCATTGCTAGATTCCATTGCGATCGATAACGAGACTCCATAGCAGAAAGTTGTTGGTGAAATCGTTCACCATGCTCGTCGCTAATTGCTCCCATTTTATCTGAGAAAAAGTCAGTGTGAGAGTGCAATAAATGAAGCTTTGATGGCATGTGACAATTTAGCTTTTTAACATTGTTTACCATATTTTGAACTATACAGTTGTAATCTGTAGATTTGTATTTCCCTAAGAAATTATGCACAACGTCCTTGAATGAAAGCCATCAAACTTCAGATTCAGATATACCTTGATAAATACAGTGGCTGATTATGTTTTGGTGTAAATCGCCAAACAGGTGACGCTGCTATGCTAATTTTTCATTATTTCCGCAACAGCAGTATATTAAGAACAAATGCACGAATTTTCATCAAACTTTAGATTTAGTTAGACGTTGACACAAGTTGTTCCTGCTAAGGTTTTGGTGCTAATCACCAAATAGATGGCGCTGCTCTGCACATTTTTCCCGATTTTCGCAATAGCTCTACCTCGAAAACTAATGCACGGATTTTCATCAAACTTCAGATTCAGTCAGACGTTTCACACAGGGCCGAGCGAAGTGGGGGGGGGGGGGGGCAGCCGCTAAGGGTGCGGAATTTGAGGGGGCGGCAAATTTATATCACAAACCTCTTTTTTTCTTCTTTTTTGTAAAAAAATTGTATATTTACATATTGGGAATTTTTTTCCTATTGGAAGTACGTATATTTTTCGTTTCCAAGTTATTGCATTGTCTTTTATCCCCCACCCCCCTTCCAAACACACACAGAAATACAAATTTATGAATAAGGACTTATTTCTTTTCAAAACTTGTCTTGGGTCTCTGTCTTAATCTTTTTTGTTAACTTCTGTTTTCTGAGTCTGTGCTTGTGACAAAAACATATACTCTCAAAATAGCATGGGGTTTCTTTCTTGGAATATAAAAGGATTCTAAACTGTTGTACTGTACTGTTAGATACATTTTTACTACACCCATTTTCCAGATCCTCTTTGCCAAAATATAAGTGCAATTTTCTCTTATGTTATTTAGTCTTTTGAAATTTATAAATTAAAATTAAACCTAATGTTTCAAAATCAACGCGAAATATGTATTCAGTAAAATTTGTTTCTGTTTCTGTACATTTTAATTTTGTGTCACCTGTCACAAAGAAAAGTTTGGGGGAGGGGGCGCCAAATTGAAACCTTGCCCCGGGTGCAGTTTTCTCTTCGCACGCTGCTGGTTTCACAGGTTGTTGCTGATTAAGTTTTAGTATAAATCACCCAACAGGTGGCGCTGCTATGCTGCATTTTGCAGGATTTATACTATTTTAGCAATAGTCATATCTCAAGGACTAATACATGGAATTTCATAACTTTGGAATCCTCATGATAGGCATAGATTCCATTTAATGATGGATTTTTGCGATTGGCAGATTCGACTAGTTTTTTAGTATTTGTTATTTTAAAATTTTCTAAATTTCTACTGCCACACGCTGAAATCCCAGCCCCCTCCTCGGCCATTTAAATGTTTAAAATTTGTATTTACAAAAATGAAACCCTTTATTAAAAAATGCATATCATAATTTATTAGTTTAATCTATAGGTCCTTACATTTTTTTTTGGTCCTTGAATGTCCTTAAAAGTCCTCGATTTTTATTTAAAGAAACGTGTACGAACCCAGTATTATTCTATCTATATATATATCTATTTCTGCTTTCTCCTTCCCCTGTAAAAAGTATGCAAAGTGAAAATAGTCTTTCATATGAATTGGCACAGATTATGTTTTGGTGTAAATCGCCCAACAGGTGGCGCTGTAGTGCCATATTTTTTACATGGGCGAAGCACATCTTATTGTCACCTAAATGTATTATAAGTAACAGATATTTGTTCACTTTCAGGGTCATTAAACTGTAAAAACAAAGTACTTTAAAAGGTAATAAAGTCACATAATGCGAGATATATTTAAACACAGATATCTCTGAAACGGAAACCAACTTCACCTTTTTGTGAATATTTCCTAAATTCCCAAGGATATGGTTACTTAAATCTGTTAAAATTTTCCAAGAAAAAATTTCTTGTTTATCAGTGATATAGAAAATTTTCAATGTTCCATTGTTTAAAAAAACGCCACTTAAAATGGAGTTAGTCGGATTGTCTTCTGAACGCCCCATTTAACCTAAAAATATGTTTGAAATATCTAAACGAAGTACTATCAACTTTATAAAATTTATAAATCTTAATAAATGTTACAGTTAAAATAGTGTTTGGCATGTATATTTGAAATATCTAAACTAAATACTATCAACGTTATAAAATTTATAAATTTTAAATAATATTAGAAAACTAAGTGGGTAGCAAGTAAAAATTAAATTTACAAAATCAAAAACCCGAATGCGTAAAAAGGGAACTAATTGATTATTTCTTATCAATGTTAAACTATTTGTTATATTACTTACCTATTTTTTTTATTTACTTGTATTGATGACTTTTAAGTTGTGTTTAATTGTTAGTTCCTATCTATAAACACTGTTTTGATGAGGCCTATAGATTTGTATGAAGGTTAGAGTTGCAGTATAGCTAGGGGTCCTACCTACACAACTTCAGGTTGTATAATATTTAAACGGAACTTCTGACTATAAAATAGTCAATGAAACTTCGTCTTCATTTTGAAAGACCTATCAAATGATATGCCACTCAATAGGGTGCGTAAAAAAAAATTTTCGTGTCAACCGCCATTTTGTATTTTACGGCCGCCATTTTGAATTTATAACAACAAAAGCTAGCCTATAACCATCGGAAGTTTAAGACGAATCTATAGAGGCCTCATTCATTAAAACACATCCAGCCCTTGGGATGTTTTGAGGGTATAAAGAAATCCCCATACCCAGATACGCGTGAAACACATAACCCTTCTTGGCAGTCGAGTAAATAGTAAATACTTAAGGCTCTAATGCAGGCCTCTTGCACAGTTAATAAATGTTTGGTGTGTATATTTGAAATATCGAAAATAGGTACTGTCAACGTTATAAAATTTATAAATCTCAAATAACATTAGAAAAATAAATGGGTAGATAGTAAATGTCTAAGGCTCTAAAGCAGACCTCATGCATCACAGTTAATAAATGCTTGGCATGTATACTTTAAATTTTAAAATTAGGTAATACATGGCAGTCAATTAACAATAATTGGAAAGGGAAAACAAATAAATGTGTTTTAATGGGGAATAACGATTACTTAAAACTGATAAAGATGAAAATCTTGAGATGTTTCTTGTCTATTGTTATCACAGAAAAAAAAAAATTGTATCCAAAGCTTTTCCACCTATTCCTTATAAGTTAATAAAATATCCCTCCCGGGCCATCCCCTGAATTCAACACTGCTTTTGTTTAGCACTGAAGTAAGCTGGAAAGGAACATCAAAACTCTTTTGGTATAAAAGTAAAGATGCAAGCTTCATTCAATTTATAGAATTATGTTAAGAAAAATTGTATCAGAAAATTAAAATTCATCAGTTTGCTAAGTTAACCATTTATCTACTGACGGTACTTATAAGTACCATTAAAATAACTTGTTATAAAATTCATTTAATGCATCGATTAGTTGTAATACAGTTTAGAATGAGGCCATAGATACATTACTTTATCTTATTCCAAAAGCATTATTGGTTACACAAAACAAAAACTTTTTTAAAGGATCATTTCTTTTGCCTTTGCATCTTTTCAGCTTTCTTGGCGTTGGGGGAGGGGGGGGGAGGATTTTTCAATTCGAAAATATTTCTATATTTATATTGTAAGAACATTACATTTGTACATTTCCTAATTCTACAAAATACTAAGAAAAAATTTTAAATAAAAGATAATAGTGAGGTTATAAATATTGCACAAAGTTCCTATAAATTCAGATTTAATTAATCCTTCTAAATCCTCCAATCCTTCTAAAATCCTTCTAAAATTTATTAAATGATTATGTTAATCTTCTAATGTAGTTTAAACAATTGACAAAAAAATGCTTTAGAAGATAAAATTTTCATGAATTCGTAATTCAGTGCATAAAGGGTTAAACAATATGAAATGAATAGTCATCGTTAAGACTCTGTTACGCTTATTCCATATGGAAAGGGGTCACTTTTTAAATAATAAGAGATGTATGTTATAGAGTATGCGTGTGCTTGGGGGTGGGGGGCCGTCCCAGCAAAGAGGAAATTGTTGGCCAGCAGCAATGTAGGTGCGGGCAATGATGGAGAAGTGCTGGCTAATGATCTACCACTGCATGACCACTGCTGGATACCTTCTGTTAACTTTACTGTTGGAAAAATCAGATAAAATTCTGGTGGGCTTCCGTTTTATCTCATGCGCTGGCCCACCACTACATGGAAGTGCACGAAATTTTGCAGTATTATTGCTGGGAACCCTTACGCTAGGTGGCGTTGCGAATATCGAAGACACTGAGTATCTGAACACAAATCTGAAATGAATATCTTAACACAATTTAAGCTATGAAGCTATTTTTTTTTAACTGTAAATAATATAGCACCACTGCCACCAGCAAAATAAATAAGTAAATGAATAAATAAATACTTTATTTCAACGCACTTTTTTTTCTCCTTAAATCTCGTTTTACTAAGTTACAAAGGATTTCGGTTTTCATAATTTACACAGTTGAGAATCAATAATTAAAAAAAAGCGTATAAAATATATACGATTTCTATGCAATACAATAATTTCTATACCAGTTTAATGAATGGGAGCCTAAATCACAAAAGAAACTTGAAAGAGTGTAATGAGAAGTTGAAAACTACGAGCGATCGTAGAATACGCTGAATGTACTTCTTCATGTCCGATCACGAAAACCGTTTTGTTTATGATTCTTTAATTAATTTTGATTTTTTTTTTTTTTAATCTGACAATAAACTTTTGTTTGTCACAATAATGTAAATTAACACTTGCAGCCTTACAAATAAATATGTAAAATGAAAGAGAAAATGCCAGTGTTACTACAATTGGAAATGGATTGTCCAAGCTTGGCAAGAGCTACTTCTTCAATCTTCCTCACATAACTAAAAAAATAAAAATAAATTCGTAAAATGGAAAAATGGCTGAATTAATTCATTTGAAACTTTGTATATAGATATATTATAAACGAGAATTAGTACAAAGCCAGTCTTTTAAACACGTAGTTTTTATTAAATTTTAAAACTTTATTGAATACGCAATTGACACCATTCATATAAAAATGATTTTTGGTGTAGGTGGCGAGCAATTTAAATACATACATATATATATATATATATATATATATATTAAATGTAAAATACCTATTAGAATTTTCAATTAAAAACGATTTTCCCCTATTTTTTATGTATGAAGTAGTATGTTGTGCAACCCAGTTAGCCCGGGTTGGACCCTTGTTTATAGTAAAACTCTAGAAGTGTAATGGCGAACCTTTTTGCGCCCGCTTCTTAAAATTCACAAACAATATTTCGTCGCCTCAGACCATCTAGTAATAATAAAAAATGAGATGTCTGAATGAGAATAAAAAATGAGATGTCTTACTGCTATGAATAACTGAGTTTCCATCTAATGGAACAACTTCTGAAACACAAAATTATGTTTAATACTCTATCTCAGATGTGTTTTATAAAAATTCCCTACTGTTCCACTAGATGCAGACACAGTTTTTCACAGCAGTAAGTCAGACATCTCATTTTCGATATGGATGTCCTACTGTTGCTCGCCCGTCGGCCCATCATCGGCCCGAGGGCTGGTGCGCCCTCGCCCAGAGAAAACTTCGCACCCCTAAGTGCATAAGCCGCTCCAATATTTTCCCCCTCGTTGTACAGATAGATTTTGATTAGTGTACTACCTTAAATTTCTAAAATTTCTTTAGGGGATAATCATCAATTAATCAACAGACAGCACAAGAGAGGTATTTTTTATTAACACTACTTAAAGATACATCGAAATAAATTCAGGATCGAAACCTAACTGGGCATTTTTGAATGGGATTGAGAGAGAAAACATTCACAGTGGAAAGCTCTAGTAGCCACGATTTTTTTCACAGCTTCTCTGCATATATTTCAGATTTCAACCAAATATTTTGCATATTATCAGTTCTTTAGCTTTTAGTATATTGCCTGTATCTCTTTAAAGCCGACTCTGGATGCACTTATAATTGAACCTGTAATTTTTTTAAAACAACTTGAGAAAAGAAAGATATAAATTAAACAAAAACATAATTTGAAGAACAAATTCAAAAAACAAAATTTATTTCCTGCATTGTTTAAGCCCGAGAAGGGACAGATATTAAGTCATTTCATTCAATTAGTTCTACATTTAACGTTAAATTTTTGTAACAAATTAGTTAAGCCAATTGAAGATTAAAAAATAAAAATAAAATTCATACAATATGATACTTAAAACACCCTAAGAAAAATAGATTCCGTTCAAATGAAATCGAAATAAATCTTAGACATTCTTTAAGTTTTGTATTTTGCATGCATCTTATCATTGTATGCACAATTGTCATAAACATAATACAAAATCTGCAATACAAATAATGGAAGAAGTCTACGATTTATTTCGATTTCATTTGAACGGAATCTATTTTTTTAGGGTGTTTTAAGTATCATATTGTATGAATTTTATTTTTATTTTTTAATCTTCAATTGGCTTAACTAATTTGTTACAAAAATTTAACGTTAAATATAGAACTAATTGAATGAAATGACTTAATATCTGTCCCTTCTCGGGCTTAAACAATGCATGAAATAAATTTTGTTTTTTTAATTTGTTCTTCAAATTATGTTTTTGTTTAATATGGTCAAGTTTTTCAATAACTACTGCATTCAGACGAACGCATTTCAAAATTAATAGAGAGTATCATCATCAGGCTTTGATGTATGCGGTGTTGCATCACAATGTGGGATGCAGTTAACCAATGTGTAATTCAAAATGTTTCACCACTGTAGTAAAGCAGGTTGCGGTAGTTTGGACAAAAACTTCCAATCTGATCATAAAAAATCTATAATCAAATCATAAAAAAATAACTTCACTTAAATTTAGATATCCTATTTCCCACTCAGAAACGCTATGAATGTAAATGTAAATTGTGTTGAATCCTTACTGCTAATATTTAACAATATTATACCTGTGATACAGTACAAAATAAAAGTTTTGCTTAAATTTTTAAACCTTAATCTCTCCCAAGGGGTGATGTAAACACATCAGAAAATTATTACCTAAGTTTAACTTGGGGTATAAATAGTTCTCAGCTCGGAAAAAAATACATTTTAAAATTTAAGTTATGTAATTCCCCACTAAGTTCACTACCTGCGTAAAAATAGCTACCCATTAGAAACTTTTTACTAAAATATAAACGTGACCAAAGCAAAAATTTATTCTGAAAATATCCTTTTTATTTCCACTATGACGCCATATTCACATTTTTAATTTTTGAAAAAAAAAAAAAAAAAAAACTAGCTCAATTTAATATTTCACGTGAAAATTTTTCACCGAAAAAGAAATAAATTATTATTACGACTTTTGAAATTTTGCAACAATGAAGTAAAAATTTTACATTTTCTATGAAAAAATGTCCGTCGATTTTCGAAGAAAAAAGCGAAACTTGGAATTATTAAGAAAAATATTTGAAAAATGTAAACAAAAATTGGCCCATGTTTCTCTCTGGGTTATAATTCACCGATAAGCAAAGGCATTTTACCATTCGTTTTGACCCTGACGTCAGGCAAAAGTTTTTACACTTTAAATTTATAATATCATTAGAATTAGTAAAGAATAAAAAATGTGTGGCATCAGGGACAAAAAGGTGGGAAGAAAAAATGAAAAAGTTATCATCTCCATAGGCTTTTCCATGTTAAATTAACATTGAGAAGTGACACTGGAAATAAATAAGTATTCCGCTGCCGCGCAATACTTAAATATCAGAAGGCAAAAACTTTTTGTGGGGATCTTGTTGTTGATTGGAAAACATGATCTTTCTTTTCGAGGAATACAAATTTGATTACTACAATCCTGTAAGCTGTGGAATCCCTGATTAAATAATTATTACGAAATTCTAATATGTATTTTGAATAAATTGTTTAATTTAATCACGGAAAATTGTATTATTAAATAAAGCAGTGTTTATTATTCAGAAATTATGATAGGTTTTTTGAATAAAATAAGACTGGCCACGGGATCCTGCAAGTTGCTTGAATACAATCCCTTCGGCCTTTCGCTCAGTTATGGAAACTTCAATATTTTCCTTGATCTCTGATGAGAACTTTTCAAATCATGGGTAGAGTGTGTGCTAAGAAGATTAAATTTATTCAATTATTTTAGTGATTTTAGACAAACAAAGCGACTTTTTTTGGTGTACTTTTTATGTTGAAACCTTTTAATAATTAAATATCAATTTAACATTTTATGGATACATAAAGTCAATTTTTAAGGTTGCAAAATACTTCTTCCTACAAAATACCTGACTCGCAAAGGTAATTGCTGTCAGATTGTAACAGAAATTGAATTTATTTCATTTTTAACCAGCTGATAAGTGATAACTAATTCATATTACATTAAAGAAATATACTTTCAAAAAGGGTGAAGCCATTAGCAAAAATAATCATAAAAAATTTATATCAACCAGTCGTCTAGAAAAGATGCCTACTAATTATTGTTATGTATAAATATTTCCAAAGTCTTCATACTAAAAATTCTACCAATTTTGAATTTTTAAGCAGTAATTTCCATTGTTGACACGTTATATGAGTTTCTTGGATTGAGATAGCCAAAAAAGTGTTTAAATACATTATCTTAAATCTTTATTAGAGTTAGAAGAGTTTAAATTTGACGATGCTGAAGTTAAACCCATTTCAGAAACAATTTATGTCTTCATAAAAGTCACCTGATTAAAAAAAAAAAAAAATTAATTTATTAAAGATTACACTAAATAGATCCAAACATATCAAAGGCTTTTTTCTCTATTCAAAAACATTTTTTTTCTATCGTGAAAACTATTAATAAATTAATCTTAAAAAATTATGAACTACATTAATTTTTGCTTGCAACAATCCGCAACCGTTAAAAATATCGAAATGTAAGTTTAGAGCTCATTTGAATAATTTGTTTTTGAGATGCAGAGAAATTTTATCTTTCTATGATTCAAGCTTCCAATTCTTTTTCTTTTATCAAAAGAGCCACAGGAAAAAAAAAAAAAAAAAAAAAAAAAAAAAAAAAAAAACAAGTGGGTAAGTGTGATCACAGATCGCACAGAGGATTTCATTTAATATTCCTTTCAAAACACTTTATCCTTTTGCAAGATATGTTAGTTCCACATTTCGCAACCAGGGGGCGCACTCTATTCTACACAAACCTCTATCCGAACGAAACTCCGTTTTACAACCTATCCGTAGATATATTAGTCGAGGGAATCGAACCATAGCACCCGAGATAAATAGGCGTCCCCTGGCAGTAAGAAATGGAACTACAATATGTAAGTCTATGGTGCATAATATGAAAGAGTGATCAAAGGGGTGCCGTCAAAAGTTTAATAAGTGCCCCCCGGGTGAAAAGGGGGAAGGATAAAAAATTGCTTAAAATACACAAGTTAGAGCCCAGAGGGTTAAATATAAGATTTTTTCGAAATTTTATGATTTGTCGTTTGATCGCAAGTGCTTAGCTATAATTTTGAAAATTTCAAGTCTTCAGCTTAATTAGGGGCTGAGTTAGAAAGAAAAGCTTAAAATACACAAGTTAGAGCCCAGAGGGTTAAATATAAGATTTTTTCGAAATTTTAGGATTTGTCGTTTGATGTGAAGTGTTCAGCTATAAGTATGCAAAATTTCAAGTCTCTAGCATATATAGTTTCTGAGAACGGGCTCTGTGACAGACAGACAGAGGAGCGAGACGAATAGGGTTTCGTCAGATGAACGAAACCCTAAAAAGATCTTAGAAACTTACCAGAAATACTTTATAGGATTTTCTTTAATCTAACGTAAGTTTATTTTAAATTTAAAATTTCCGTATAATTTTTTCTGGTGACTAATTGAGTATTTTAGGTACTCGAATTTTAAGACGAAACCATAAACACTTTTTGTTTTACAATTACAGTAAACTCCTGACTTTCCGGCTCTCGACCATCCGGCTCTCCGTACTACCCGGTCTAGTAAGAAAAATGAGGAATCCAACAGTTTGCCGAGAAAAGCTCTTCTAATTCTTTACAACGCACTTTCGCATCCGTTCATTGATGAATTCGCAGATGGAGACATCAAAGCTGAATTTTTATTACCAAATGTGGCGGCTGTCAGCCAATGGATCAGGTCATCCTAGAAATGAAAAAGAAAAACTATTGTCGGCGTATTTCTCCATTCGTTTATATCAGCGATTGGTATTAAGGCAGATTACATAACCACTCTGAAAAAGATTGACATGCTAGATGTCATAATATGGGTGGCAGAAGAATGGGCAGAAATTCCAAACATAGGAATTGCAAGGTCTTGGGACATCCTTTTGGACCATAAAGTTGGACATAAACCCATGTGGGAAACTGAAGTGGAAGATAAGAAATATAAGCTTTCTTGCGCTGCTGAAAAATATACCGGGCTCTGACTATGTCAGAGCAGAGGACATTACAGAATGGGTGGTAAACAACGAAATTAATGAATTAGATGGCAACTATATTGTAGAAATGGTGACGCAGGCAGAAGTAACAGAAGAAAAAGAGGAGAATGATGGCAGGAAAACTCTCATCCCACATTCTGAAGGTTTCAAGACGATTGAGGCAGCACTGCGGTACATTAGTCAGAAAGAGGAAGAAGCGACGCCAGCTGATAGCATCTGCTTGCGTAAATGGAGGAACATTGAGTCGCGGAAGAGGGCTAACAGAAAAAAGCAGTCGTGTATCAAGGACTTTTTTCAAAAACTAAAAACTGTATAAGTTTTGACTGTTTTATATTATCCATAACTTTTCATATTTGTGCAACCATTTATAAATAAACAGTAAAATAAGATTTACTCATTTTTTTTATGAATTAGGCTTACGTTTTACGTTAATGTTTTGCTTATTTTGAAACTGTATGTAGTGTATATATAAAATTTATCTTTAAATGGAAAACATGTGTCTTCAATATCATAGCAGGGGAGGGCAGGAATTACTAAAAGCAGGCATATTAAATATTTATAGAACTCCGGCCTATCCGGCTTTTTTGTTATCCGGCCTAACCTTCCTCCACATCAGGCCGGATAGTCGGGAATTTACTGTATATTAAGATTTAAGATGTTTAAGATTTATATATACCTCTTTTTTGGCTGGTACAGTTCACTTAGGTAACGTGAGTTCGTTAAATTTTTTGCACCCTCTGAAAATTCAAGGTCTGCGCCCTTTTCCCTGGCCCAGTCCGAACCTGCTCTGAGGCGACAATTTATCAGGCTTTTACGTAAGAAAATAGTTACATTATCTGTCCATTATTCAATTCAATACGTAATAGAATCAACAGATTTTATGTATTAAATGATTGAGAACAAAACAAAAAGGGAAAATCCCACTTCCTTTTTTACCAGTTATTTAATTGAATCAAATTTTGATTCGCAAAGATTTTTCATTCAAGTAGTACCTGTTGTTATGTCTGTATACAGGGTATCATCAAAGTCAAAAAAGGGACACGATTTTGACCTGTATTACACAGCCTTGGCCGCGTTTTTTTTTTTTTTTTTTTTTTTTTAATGGAGAATGTAATCGAAATAAGCTAAAGTTTTTTTTTTCCCATTGACGGTTCTTCCGCGCAAGACAATTTTTAAACATAATATCATAAGAAGAAATGCAGAAATTTAAAGATTAAGAATTACTATTCAAAAATAAATTCAACCAAACATTTTTTGAAATGAAGACTTGAACCAATACCCTCTGTTTTTTTTTTTTTTTTTTTTTTTTTTTTTTAAAGGAGGCTCTACCACCTACCCGCTTAAGATAAATTTGTTAAACACATGAATGTAAAACGAAAAATTAAACAAAAAATGAATTTGCACGAGGTGGGGGAGTAGAGTCTTGCGTCGGGTTTGGTTGGCGCTATATTTTTTCGTTGCTGGTTGGGTTTGAGTAGAGTTGACTTCTTTTTTTTTTCTTTGAGGGTCGGATTGACTTTCACTGCTTCAGGTTCGGGTCGGTTTCGAGTTGGGTTTTGACTCTTGTGGGTCGGGTTCGATTTTACCCGATTTTTCAAAAGAATGTCCAAAATATTTTTTAACTTTAAAAATCTATATACAATATGATTTTCATAACGTACACTCCCCGGAAAGCGGAAAACTTCTATTAAGCGAGCACTTTTCAATTCGTAACAACATATATTTAACTGGGAAAATATTGGAAAGTAACACACTTATATGTACTACTTTCCTTTCATTTGGGGTTCGAGTCGGGTTGCGGGTTGAAGTATTTCTGGCTCGAATTGGGTACGGTTTGAAAGATGTCTGGTTCGGTTCAGGTTGCGGATGGAAGATATTTTTTTGGCGGGTTCGGGTCGGGTTGCGGGTTGACTTCAAATGGAATTTTCGGCGCGTAGGACTCTAGTTCGGGGAAAGAAGAATCCACTGGAACGGGAAATTCTCAGTTACATTTGATCTTGGTGTTTAATTACTTTAAATAATTTGGAAAAAATAAATTTGACTATTTTTTGTTTGAAATAATCAGAGAACAAGAAATTTTATTTAATCAACTTGCCGGTCCCTATGTAACGGATAAGATTCATTTTACTCAGATTACTAATGAGTCAATTTATTGCGGACCGATGATATTGTATTTTTTTTTTTTAGTCCTAGTAAAAGGCTTTAAATAGTTATCTAAAAGTATATTATCTTTCTTTTTATTTACTATTTACTTTTTTTCCGTTATCATATCTTTTTTTCTTCTCTCTCGCCAGCTGAATTTCAGTTACTATCTCAGGAAATACTGAATTCGATAACGGTGCAAGCTCAAACAGTCTAAAATTTGTTAAAATAAAATTATGAATGCTTTTTATTTTCGAAGTATGAATATTTGTATAGGGCTATCGTGTATAAGTGCTGTGTTTATATGGAATTTGTGCAGTAAGTGAATGTGTTTATTTTGTTTTGTTCATTCGATTTATTTACAAAAAATCGAACAGTTAGTTTTGTTAATTATAACTATATATAAATAAATAAAGGGAAGGAAGCATATGACGTTAAACTCTTTAAAAGATTCGATTGTTTTTTAATACGGGAATGAGCTATTGTATTTTTCGGACATTAAAAACAAGAAATATAAATTAAAAATTTAAGCTCTACTCTTTTAATCAAAAATTTAATGCTTTGATATGCATCGTCGTTGATATGAATTTGTATGCAAAATTTGAACAAAATTAGTTCAATCAAAGAGTGTGATTTTAAATGTGATTTCAATCATGTTCGGTATATGTGATTTCACTCAAAAACGTAAAATAGAATTTTGCCCTGGACCTTTCTCCTGATATGGTATGGTCCTAACAATGTATGAATATTCCTTTGTCACCGACAATAAACACGTATGCAACATTTGAATAAATCGTTATACAGTGTGTCCACGTATAACCTGACCGACCTTTATTTTCGCAACCGTTGGTCCTAGATGCATACTTCCAATTACAAAAATGGTCAAAATTAGGTACACAGTTAAGATAGAAAAAGTTTGAAGCGAAAAAACAATTTAGCGAAGAATTACAAAATCTAAATTTTTATACGGTTCCCCGGTCCTATAAGTTATATTTAGTAAAATTTTTCTGTTACACTGACAAGTAAGGCAAAAAAAGTCCCGTTATTCTACGATTAAAATTGACCGAGTAATAGCTGTTTGAAGTTGGGGCGTATTTTTTGCTGCAAATTAGGGGTCATTCACAAATTTAGTAGAAATATAATTTCGTCAGATATATTAAAGAAATGGTTGAGAGTAAAATTAGCATTGCAATATAAATTTGAAATCCTTAATCATTCTGACATATTAGTGCAAAATATACAATTTCTACAGACCATATCAGAGAATAAGAATAACAGAATTTTTGTTAAATAAAAGGATGAAAAACAACAGCCTCAATTCTTTACAAAAATGATACATATTTTACACAGTCTTTCAAATTTTGGATTGTGTCATGTTATTTAGCTTTTGAAAATTGATTCACATGTATTTTTCAGCGCTGAATCCGAAAATGATCTTCATTTTAAATCATCACGTCAGGATTTTTCTCAAATCGCAAACTTCAAAGTTAAAAAGCTCAAAGTTAAAATTGATCCATCCTCCCCTCCCAACTTCATCGGACAGCTGTTTAGCTGTAAGAAACCCAGTATAAGCCACAAAATTGAATAAATTATTGAATTAAATAAAATTAAACTGAATGAAAAAGTCTTGCATCTGTTTTATAGTATCAGATTTTTTGCTATTTTTTAACCTTGAAATTTACGATTTGCGAAAAATTCTGACATGATGGTTAAAAGTGAAGGTGATTTTTTTATTTAGCGTTAAAAATTACATAGAAATAATTATAAAAGTTAAAAAACACAACCATCGCAGGTTTATGTTATCTAATCTAAAACCATTTCTTAAACTTGTTAACGGTAATCTATCCGATTTTTTTTTGTGTTATTCTCTAATATAAGTATGTAGAAGATGGCAAGCGTCGAAAATCATAATAAAATTACATTGTAATCGGATTTAAGTCAGTATGTAAAATTTTAACTTCGATCGGACATTTGAAAGTCAGTTAAAGTTCGAGTACAAATTTTAAACTGGAAAGACGATCGTTGCAAGTTAAATAAAACCTTATGAAAATAACATAATTTTTGTTAAAAGAAATCATAGCCTCAGATCCTTACAAAATACAACATATGTTAAAGTACAATTATTTTAACTAATCTGAAACTTAACTAATAAAGTTAATTCAATCGTAATAGTTGTACAATTTCTTTCAAACTGCAGATATCTTGAAATAAGTTTAAGTACTTTATATACGACCCCTGAAAGCATGGTCGAAATCATCTGTTTTGATATGCAAAAAAATGGTATAAGTCATGCATTTCAAAGTTTCATAACTCGGTCAATTTTAATGGTAGATGAATTAGACTTTTTCTGTCTTACTTGTTAGTGTCACAGTAAATTTTTACTAAATATCACTTATAGGACCGGGGCACCGTATAAAAATTTAAATTTCGTAATTTTTTAATAAATGTTTTTCTTGACCCAAATCGCTTTAAAAATAATTCTTTACCTTATTTAAACCATTTTTGTAATTGGAAGTATGCATCTAGGACCAACGCTTGCGAAAATAAAGGTCGGTCAGGTTATACGTGGACACACGGTATATGTGATTTCAACGAAGAACGTTTTGCCCCAGATGAGATACGGCCCTGACAATGCATGAATATTCCTTTGTCACCGACAATAAACGCGTATACAACATTTGAATAAAATCGTTATATAGATTTCACACTGAAAAAAATAGGTACTCAAAATGGAGTAAAAAGTACTCAATTTTAAAAACGTGACATACTCAAAATAGCTCCGATCCAAATGTACTCAAAATTGAGAAACACGTGTACTCATTTTCGATCCAGTGGTTGTGTTCAAATATGTATCGTTATGTACTGCCCCCTGAATCTACAAATTAAAGTAAAAATGTACTCACATTTATTTTCCGTTCTAAATTATTAACAAGAAACGTTTGATTGATTATTTATTAAGAAAAATAGCAAATTTAGTAACAAGATACCCAAATAGAACCTTTTTATAACAAGAGCTTTGTTTATAAGCACTTTTAAATTATTTTAAAATGATGTATATAATTTAATATTTGAATTATCATGAACATCTTTTATGCCACCGTAAATGAAATAAATCATTACAGGGTACAAAATTATTGTTTCGTTTGGGTTTGATAACATGTGATGCTTCAAAATTGAGAAAGCATATGTTCATTTTTGATCCAAACATACTCAATGCGATATGAGTACATCGATTTACTCATTTTTGAGTACTTCATTTTTTTTTTCAGTGCAACCAAAAACGTAAAGAACTTTTTGGCTCTGATGAGATACGGCCCAGACAATACATGAATATACTTTTGTCGCCGAAAATAAATGTGCAGGCAAAATTTAAGATATATCGATCCCTTAGATATTTGATTTGAGCCAAAAACGTAAAAGAATGTTTTGACCCTTATACTGAAGATTACAGTTCCCAAAAGTAAAGAAGTTGATCCTGAGTAAAAGAGCAGAAGGATTGGGTTCTTTTTGTAAAACCAAGTTGTCGACAGGTATATTTAAAGCTTTAAAATATAAGAGAAATTACTGAAGTACGAGGTGTGGCTTTTAAATAACCGGGCTGACGTCATAAAACTTTTTTATCTTCATCAATTACATCAAAAACTTTATCGCTTTCAATGTATTCCCCAGGGGCGTATCTGCAAAAAAAAAAAAAAAAATCGGGTGGGGGGGGGGGGGGGAGAGAGAGAGTTCAAAATCTTCCCAACTTATACTTCAAAAATTTCCCAACGTGAAATAAATTGTTCTATTTTCCAACTAAAATTATTATATTCAAAATAATGATACTTATACGCAAAAAAAAAAAAAAAAAAAAAAAAAAATGCTGAAATTAAAAACATAAAAATTATAATTATTGGTTCATTTAATGAAATTTTGTCTTCAGTTGTGTACGAGTCATAATCGTACTTCATATGAAAATAACCTCATATTTTTAGATTTTTGAGAAAGGAACAATGTTTTGGAGGAAATGTATTAGAGATTCTGTTGATGGACTGATGGACAACAGTAGAGAAACTCAGGTCTGGCCCTCATAGCATGCATGGTCACGGTGACGTCGTTGTGACGTCACTGTGAGTCACTGTGGTCACGTCACATCTGTGACCAAAATGCCACCACTCAGTGATGTCACATTGTGACTGAGATGTGAACTTCTTAGAAAACTTTGAAAAATTACAAAAAAATATTCAAAACATGTTATTTATGTAAAATTATATTTTCTGGCAATTAGAAAAAATTGTGACGCCACTGTTATGACACTGCATGTAACGTACGTCACGTCACATTTGTGACGAAAAAAATCACCATATTGTAAGTCACAGTGTGACAAAAATATGAACATCAAAAGTCTTTGAAAATGAACAGAAATATTACATGCCCGAGTTACAGCGACATAAGGAATGAAAATATATTAGTGGATAAAAATAGTAAATTCGGACACGAAAAGAGAGGGGGGGGGGGGCAGAAAAAAAATGCACGGTAGAAGTATCAACAAACTAGATTTTCATGCTAGATTTTATCAATTTCTTATTTAAGACAGTGAAAGTATACTTTTTTATGATTTCAATTTTATCTACCATTGCAATTTAATCCTTCACTGATTGTTATTATTATAAAAATGTTTCTCGGGAAAATGGTACGTATTGGAGCAATTTGGATAACATATTTAGAATTAGGAATATTACATTTGTACACTTTACATATTTAGTTTTCAGGGAGGAAGTTGTTTTATTTATTTTTTTATTTTATTTTATTTTATTTTATTTTTTGTCGACCAGTGGTATTCTAAACCCTTCTGTGGTTTCAAACTAAAATTTTCTATTACAGTTAAGTCTGTAGCTTTTAATGAGCACGTAGAAAGAATACTCAGAGTTTAGTCATATATGCATTTCTTACTTTAGAATTTGCATTCAAGTCATATTTTTTCCTGTTAGGGTTTAACTATTTTAAATAACTATTTTTTTTTTAAATTCTACTTCTTTCAGACTTTTTAAATAAAATTAGTATTTTCCGAAAAAATATGTATACAAATTTTATACAAAACCCATGATATAATTATTCGTATTTCAAATTCGTGTTTTAAAGATATGACTTTAAAAAAAGTTATTTTAAAATTGTTTTATTCTACAGAAAATGAATATGAAAAAAATGACATATTGACAAAGAAAATTTTTTTATGGTGTATACTCTCTTTTCATTTATTAAGAAGATACGTATTTATTTATTATGTGTAAAACAAACTGTACTTTAAAAAAAAAGAAAGAAAAAAGGCAGGTGTTTCATTCAAATAGAAAATTTTCATTACAGATACTCTCATAAAGGTAAAATTACTGTGCATTTAAACTCTGTTGTGTACAAAAAAAAAATTATAATAATACAGTAGGAGCACCTGCTTGGTCAAATATCGTCTGCGTTCGATGAAAACCGCAGAATAAAATAAGGATCAGAGAACTTCTGACACGGAGAGTTAGTTTTTTTAAGCTAACAGAAATATGCCTGACAATTTAGGATAAAATACGGATATTATTAAAATATTTATGGAACTTAAAAGGTATGTCTTATTTAATTTAAATTTTTTGTTCCTTTTTGACAGATTATTACATGAGTTAAATAGTTGTATGTCATATGCAATGAGACTGGTCTGGTATTCCTTTCAAAAGCAATATGGCGATGGAAAGATTTTTGAGAAATTGTTAAATGCATTTAATTCATCTATTATAGTTTGTTGTTGTTTAATAGTACAATTATAAATACTAATTATTTAGTGTTTTTCAATTTGCTATATTTTTTTAAATTGTATTTAAGCGTTTTTTTTACTGTTTGTGATTTTAATCAAACATTTAATTGTAGACATTCAGAGTCAGTTATTAAATTTTCTTTGATTGTGAACTCATTTCCTACATTTTCGATACATTTATTTTATTGGCATTAAAAAATAAAATATAATATTTAAGAATTGAAATAAAGTGTTTTTCATGCCCGATAAAGTTGAAAAGTGTTTATGACTTCGGTTTGTCTGGCCGTCTGTCCGCGCTCTAACTCGCGTAAATATACTCGGATTGACCTAAAATTTTTGGATGTTATTGACGTTTACCATAGCAAGACCCCTATTTGTAATGAAGTTTGTAGCATGTTTAGTTCATTTACAGGGACAGTCAATTGTATTCCATTACATTACGGCCTGTGGGAAAAAAATCGTTTCAAATGATTTTTAATGATTTTACACGCTTTCAGACAGAATAAAATTGATATGCATTTATGAAGCGCACTAAAATGTGCATTCCATAGAATATGCGATGCAAAGAATTGTTATTGTTCATTTACAGGGCTAAAAAAGGAATTCCAATACATAATGATATAGGGGTGGAGGGAATTGCTTGCGGCGTACTTTATTTGTGTTAATCTATCTGATATGTAATGAAATTGATATACGTCGTTGAGGTTTACATACTATGAATTATTTCATGTATAATACGAACTGTATATAGCATTTACAGGGACACACAAAATATTTCAGATACTATATTGTATCCGAAGTACTGTTCATTAGCGATGATTGCTGGAAATACATTTTTAATTATGATATGCACTTTTATGATTCACTACATTTATGCATAGTATATGGTGTATATATATATGCTATAATTCATATACAGGACTATACAAAAATATTCATAAGGGTTACTGGGTATTGCTTAAAGGTGGTTTTTAAATAAGTTATGCCTTTTAACGCTGCACTGTATTTAATTTACTAAGAAATGTTTGTAGTAGATAGATAAAATGATATACAGGGTCACGCAAAGAATTGGATACGTTGCCGTCTATGAATTATAATTTCTGGAAAAGTGATTTCAGCAGTTTTAAGAGTGTTTTAGCTTGAACTAAATTTTAACTAAATAGTGGCGTGTAATAAAGGTTCTAGGTAAACTACAGGGTTGTACAAAATTATTTAAGTATGTTTCCATATATTAGTATAAATTGCTGAAAGAGAATTTCAACCTGTTATGCGTTTCCTTGATAAACTAAATTTTTCCATTATATAGTATATATATATCAATCTACAGATCAAATACAGGACTGTTTAAAAGAATTAGAAAACATATGTGGCTGTGGATGGTAGGGTGTCAACGATTTTAATCGGTTGATTTAAATCAACGATTAAATCATGATTTTAATCAACCGATTTTTAAAAAAAAATCATTGATTAAAATCAAAAATTTTCTAAATGTTTAAAATGTCAAAAGAAGTATTAAAATCTAACATGAACATAATTTGAAAGTTTCTACAGGTATTTTGACTTATGAATAAACAAGAAAGGAGCTTTAAATAATTGTTTCTAAGCTTAATTCATTAGTATTGTAAAAAAATTAAAAACAGTTGAGTTTGTAAAAAGCATTGTTTTTAAGTTTTTATCCAAATTAAAACAGTTTCATTTAAAAATGATATTTAAATCTAACATAATTTGCAATGTCATAATTCCCTTTAGGTAACCAATTTATGCATTATTTTATATAAAATACACATAGCAAATATAATTACATTTCTACAAGTAAAAGAATAAATAGTAATTAATAGCAATCTCAAGTTAAAGAAGAATGAAAGAATGACATCTGCTCAGCAGCTAAATTGTAAATGAATGCATAAGAGAAAAAGAAATAATTGGTATAAAAATGCTAAGCACAGCAAGAGCTTCTTTGGTATAGGTTAAATAAATGTTTATTATTATTATTATTATTATTATTATTATTTTTGTAACTCATATATATTAAAAAATTAAACCATTGAAAGCTAATAGAGGTAATAATGCTGTTAGTTAAATATTTTGAGGATTTCAGATATTAGTGGCTAACTTATATTTATTCTATATGAATGGGTTTAACTCATTTTCTTTTTCTTTCTTTTTTTTTTTTTTTTTTTTTGGTTAGCATACACGTACATGTGTGTAAGTATAGATTTTGGTGGTTTACAGAAATTTTCCTAAATACAAATGCAAAATGAGCTGCAAATAATATTTGTTAGTTTTGTTATTTGTGCTACTAACTAATGAAATTACTTATTTGCAGTTTTTATTAATTCTGTAATTACTTATACTGCTTCTTCTAGGCCATTTTTTTTAATGGTGCCACACCATGCCCCTTTTGAAATTGGCAAAATGCACCCTGCCTTAAAAAAAGAAAAAAAAAAAGTTGAAATTTACCTGTAGTTGTAGCCAGAGATTTCTGGTAAAAAACTTCCCCATTCAACAGTCTTCAAAATTCATGTGGAAAAAATCTTGCAAAAATATGAAACTTTATTTCTTTAGAAAAAACAGGATATTATTAAAGTATGTTATTTAATTGTATTTTTCAATTTGTTATTCATAAAATTATTAAAAATTAAGGGCACTTTACTTATAATGCTAAAAAATATTCTTTTTTTTTTCCTTACATCATTACTAAACACATTACTAATATATTTCCTCATGAAATAGTGCCCGTTTTTTGAACTAGCATCCTGTCCCTTTTTCTTTCTAAAATGAATTATTATCATTTTAATAATTAAGGCTTAAAAATGTATAATATGTTCCTAATTAGAGAGTTGATTGTTTAATAATTAATTTGAAGTAATGTTAGCTATTTAATATAAAATGCAGTTAATAATTTTCATAAATGTTAAGTATCAATAGTATTTATAAAGTTTTACATAATTATTACAATATTAATGTATATAACATTATTGTATAATACTACCTAATGAAACTACTAATTTGCAGTTTTTATTTCTGTAATTACTAACTAACAATTATAATTTTATTAATTAAAGTGTAAAAACATAGATTATGTTAGCAATTAGTGGTGTAATTGTTTTGGAAACCTAAAACTCATGATAGCTATTCAGTATTTGAACGCTGGGAAAAAAATCATAAAAATCTGATTTAAATCAAAAAAATCTGATTTAAATAAAAAAATCCGATTTTTTTACACCTTAGTGGATGGTAACTGCGTAAATCAGTTTTTCAAATGTTTTACGCGTTTACATGTTTACTTAGTTATCTTATTTACGTTATTTCCCCAGATGTCTTGTTAAAACATTTAGAAAGAGTTGGAAAGTGTTTTATAATCTATGCCTAACGCATGATATATCTTACTTGTTGTTTCTATTTCCCAGATCAGTCTTTTCATATAAAACATACCAAATCTAATTAGCTCATATTCACAAAATACAATATATATGGGAATAAAAAATTTAAATAAATAGGGCTTATCATGTAGTTCTATAAGTAACAGTTGTATTAATGTCCGTTAGACTCCATGTTCGTATTTAATAAAGCAATGACAAATCATAACACATTAAAAAAAGCTTACACATTCTTAATATTAATCTTGAATTCAAGATCAAGCTTAGAACTTAATAAAAAAAGATGTCAGTTAATAAGCATTGTTTTTTAAATGGAACATTAAAAATATTTTAGAAGAATAGGACTCCAAAATAGTGATATCTTGCTAAAAAGTACGGTAAAAAGATAAAATTTTATATTTCAAACAAAACTTTACTTTAAAATTATCGTAGTTTTTATGACAAGAATCATCACAGTATTAATACTTGGACATTTTTCCAGAGAGAAACATTCGCCTTGCATACAATATTTCAAATGAAATTCAAATTTCAAATAAATTGCTTAAAAGGCGCAAAGGCCAACATAGTGAAAAATATCCACGCCGGGACTCAATCCCGGGTCATCAGTATAGCGCACTCACATTCTACCGACTAAACCACATGGAACGATACCCAGCCTGGAAATTTTCTCCCTATTACATGTTGGCAAGGCTACAAACGTAGCACAAGATGGAATATTTATCGTGAGCCACCGTCATGGGGCAAACACGAAACTTAATTAAATCCAGCATCAATTGAAACTATATTAATACTTGGAAAATTTTCCAGAGAGAAACATTTGCCTTGCATACAGTATCAAATGAAAATCAAATTTCAAATTAAAATTGCCTTTTACACTATTAATTTGAAATTTGATTTTCATTTGAAATATTGTATGCAAGGCGAATGGTTCTCTCTGAAAAAAATTTCCAAGTATTAATATAGTTTCAATCGATGCTGGATTTAATTAAGTTTCGTGTTTGCGCCATGTCGGTGGCTGACGATAAATATTGCATCTTGTGCTGCGTTTGTAGCCTTGCCAACATGTAATAGTGAGAAATTTTCCAGGCTGGGTATCGTTCCATGTGGTTTAGTCGGTAGAATGTAAGTGCGCTATACTGATGGCCCGGGTTCGAGTTCCAGCATGGAATCTTTTTCACTAGTTCGCCTTTGCGCCTTTTAAGCAATTAATTTGAAATTTGATTTTCATTTGAAATCATCACAGAGTTTATGACAAGTTCGTCACAAATGACACATATTTCACAAATTGGTCACAGTGTGACTTCAAAACATTGTCACTTTCGTCACAAGTTCGTCACAAAGTTAATGCCAAAATAGTCACAAATGACACACTTTTCACAAATTAGTCACACCGTGACTTCACAGAGTGGTCACAATGTGACGTCACAAACGACCTCTAAAACGGCCATAACGACCTCGCATTCTAGTCACTGTGACGTCACATCCACGTCACGTGACGTCACATCGACGGTCACAAAATCACAGTGTGACTTCACAACGACGTCGCCGTGACGTCACCATGCCTTACGGGGGTAGATATAGGATATTTTCGAGATATTTTCGTAGCAAAGAGCAACATAATGAGAAATTGAGTCTGGCTGCTTTTTGTATTTCTTTTGAAAGTTTAACTATTTTACTATTACAGAACTCAGAAAGGTAGTCCGCAAAACAATAACAATTTCTTTTTTTTTTTTTTTTTTTACTTTTTATTTAAAAAAAAAAGAAAAAGTGTTACAAAAATCTATTATTTCCCAACTCTAAGCTTAAATTTCCCAAGTTCACACATACTGGGGGGTGGAGGCTCCCCCTCATAACCCCCCCCCCCCATCGGGACACCTCTGGTATTCCCCTTGGCGGTCCCTACACCGCACCATCCGAATTTTTCACAGTGCAAAGCAGTACTGGAAGTCTTTTTCTGTCAGCTTGTTGATAATCGCTGCCGCTTTTGCTTTGACCGATAGCATGCTCTGAAAGCTTGCTCCTACAGATCGATTTGACCTTTTGGAATAAATAGAAGTGAGAGGGAGCTATGTCGGGCGAGCACGGTGGATAATACAACACGGAGATGGTGTGCTTTGTCTAGAATGCCTTTACAGACAAAGCGGAATGGGCTGACGCATTGTCCTAGTGAAAGATCCAGAGTTCTTCATGTTGAATCCATGCAAAATCTGACGAACACTTATCTGTCGATATCTGTCAACTCAGCAACAGCTCGGATAGCTAGATTACGATTTTCGCGGATCAGCTGATCATTTCTTAAATGTTTGTGCCCGTTTTTGAGGTGCAGGGTCGTCCAGGGCGCTTCTTCTTCGGTCTTCGGCCGTTTCTCGTCCCTTTTTGAATTTTTTAAACCACTCAAAAACTTGAGTGCACGATAAACATTTATGTCCATACACATTTTTTAACATAGCATAAGTTTCCGTGGCAGTTTTGACGAAAAACTTGACAAGAAACTTGACGTTAGCCCGTTGCTCCATTTGACTACTTTATCGTTTTTCCGGCAAGACACTGGCGCACGCTTCATTCCGAGCAAATGCTACAGCCAAACTAAGCTATCCGTTATCTGGACGATTAATCAGGGGATGGGCGAGATACCACGTAATAGCGTCAAGGGAAGTTCGACTGCACCACGCTCGTTGTTTGTCGGAGGCAGTAAAAGTCCGGTTATTTATTAGCCACACCTCGTATATTTATTTTGATTTGATAAAAGAGAGAAGTATTACTATTTAAAGTGCAGCCATCATTAGAGTTCTTTTTTAAGTAGAGACTGTGGATCTTAAAGTAGGGAAGCGTAATCCAGAGAATGTCAGATTAAAGAATTCAATACAATTAATGTTGGGAAACGGCTGTCTGTGTGTCTATGGCCGGAACTACACTG
Organism: Maratus speciosus; assembly: GCA_963932465.1. NCBI lineage: Eukaryota > Metazoa > Arthropoda > Arachnida > Araneae > Salticidae > Maratus > Maratus speciosus. Next base: position 444,079,773 of record OZ010792.1, on the reverse strand, counting down.
GTGCCCAAAATTAAGGACCAGTCACAAAATGCTAATTCTTAAGTAAGCGAATACTCAAAAGGAAATAATATAATTCAAACAATCACAATCCCTACAGCACAGCTAGTCCATATAGCATCTCATTCATGTCACACATGGTCACAAGTGTCACAGTCACTACGGTGAAGCAAAAAAAAATAGGAAATTCCACACGTCTCATTATGAGTCTCAAATGATCCCTATATGTGACTCCACCGAGACGTCAATGTGACTGCTGCTTTAAGACGAGTCACCAGATGACTTTACAATGTAGTTACATTGTGACTCTCATGTGACTGTCATTTTTAGACTCAATTTCAAAGTCATCATGAACGTTGCATTATGATAAGTCACCAAATAACATCACATTATAGTCACATGGTGACTTTTTGCAAAAGAGCACAATGGTGACTTCACAGTAGTCTCCCTGTCACCTGAAAGTCATCGTGTGACTTTAATGTGACATTATTTCGTAACTTATCACAATGCAGCGTTCACGATGACTTTGAAATTGAATCTGCAGATGACAGTCACATGAGAGTCACAATGTAACTACATTGTAAAGGCACCTGTTGACTAGTCACAAAGCAGCAGTCACAGTGACATCTCAGTGGAGTCACATATAGTGATCATTTGAGACTCATAATGACATGTATGGAATTTCCTGTTTTTTTGCTTCCCCGTAGTGACTGTGACACTCGTGACCATGTGTGACATGAATGAGATGTTATATGGACTAGTTATGCTATAGAGATAGTAATTATTCGAATTATATTATTTCATTTTGATTATTTGCGTCCTTAAAAATTAGCATTTTGTGATCGGTCCTTAATTTTGGACACCAGTGTACATTTCTGTCAGAAGCGGCAGAGAGATGCGAGGTGTGTTAAAAAAAGGAAAAATTCGGGGAAGTACCGACTTTCAAGTTTCGGGAGAATCGTGCCATAATTAGCGGAGAATTTAATTAAAAATCATCTCATTAGAAAGCATAAAGAAACGAAAACGGGAACCTGACGCACAAAAGAGGGCAAATTCGGTTCACTTTTCGAGGTTCGATCGCGAATTTGTTAAAATCAGGGAAACTAATGAACTCATCGATTTTAAAATTTCAGGTATTTTATAACACATAATAATGAAAATTTTAAAGACGGAGGGGGAGTTGAATTTCGGGGAGTGGGGGATGCGTGCGAAGAAATTTTTTAAACCGTAGCATTTTCTACAGTAAATATCATTTTAGATGTGTTTTTTTACAGAGCCCTTCGATAAATATTATTTCTAAAATATAAACATTTCAAAGAAGGGGCGTGAGAATGTATTTCGGGGGCGCGACAGTAGGCACCCCGGGGGTGAGGATTTTCAAACTTTTACCGAACCCTCATGTAATATGTCATTCGAAAGCCCTGTGACCACTCTTTCACATTATGCACCCCCGTCCCACCTCCCCCCTCCCATTTCCCCCGGGGGTACTTTTCTAACTTTTGCCGACACCCCTCATGTGATACATCATTGGAAAGCTCTGTGACCACCCTTTCATATTATGCACCTCCCGTCCTCACGCCCCACTTTCCTCCTTCGGAGGGGAGGGCTCATTCCTATCTTTTCATGACGACTCTGCTATACGGTGCTGGAAGCAGCGTGAACCAGTGTCGGATATTCATGTAGAACTTATTTTGCCTCGCAACCGGAGGTTCGGTCTGTTCCAGGTTAGTTTCTGGGGGAAATGGCGGATACACAAAATCAAGCACTGTATACCAGGGGCAGCATGCTTGGTATACGGTGCCGTAGGCAGCGGGGATCCGAGCCAGATTTTCATTCGGTTCGAAGTCCGTTTTTTAAAAAAAAATTATATGAATTCCAGGGGGTCTCGAACCAGATATGCGTATTAATTAGAGGTCCCGATGCAATTAGGGGCCCGCTAGCGGGCGAAGTCGTTTAGCGTTACATTATTGACTTATTACTTCCAAAAGAGCATATAAAAACTTGAACTTGCTTTATGTACATAGACCATCTTGGCATCCGTATCGCACGCATCTTAAGGCTAATGTCAGACAAATGTCCATTTGCACGTTTTTTGTTTCAACATGAAAAAGAAACACCTTGCTAACAGGGGTTTCTGTTTCGTGTTGAAACAAAAAGCGTGCAAATAGGCGTTCGTTTGATATTAGTCCAAGAGTCGCCAAAATGTGGGTGTAACTTAAAAAGAATTTAAATAATATGATATAGACATATTATTGATAACAGTAACGCCTGATTTATTTTTGTCGCAGCAAAGTGAAAGATCTTTGACTGTTGAAAATATATGAGTACGTTGAATATTTTGAGAAAAAGATGAATGAAGGTGTTTCGATATCAGTAATTTATATTTAGACTTATTACTGAACAATTTTGACCATTTCTAGCTTAAATCATGGAGGGAGAGGTTAACGTTGGAAGAAATGTGGTTTCGTTATATTTTAACGTGTTGTTTATATTCCGGAAGAAGCTGTGAATTAATCAGCATAAATGCTTTTCAATAACTGTAAACAGGGACGTTTTTCGAAACACAGAATTTCATGTCTGTTGGAAGATATAATTAATTTAGTTCTTTTCTTCTTTCAAATTGAAAGTGTAATAATGAGGGTGGTTGCTTTTTAAATGAAAATAATTAACTGGACAATAGGCAATATTTTGAGCTACACGTAAATGATTTTTTAAGGGGGAGGCGTAAAAAAAATTAAATCAATCACATGTGGTAACATGACAAAAACAAAATTATTGTAAGGGAGATTATTATTTTTTTAGAGGAAAATTTGAGAATTAATTCAGTGAGTGGCAAGATTTTCGAAAAGATACAAAGCATACTAAAACCCCTCTCAATTGTTTGCAAATTTTGGTAGGTATAGGACCGCAGCTAACGAAATAGACAGGCTAGGATACTCGAACATCACGTAATCATGCTAAGTTGAAAAGCAGTTCGAATGTTGATGGAAGCCAGCCCATGTCGATCCGTGATCGTCGTAATAGAAATACAGTATCGAAGGTCACAGATTATCTCCGATTCAGCCGAGATGGTTGGAAGTACCAAGACTGTATATTTCGTTGGTTGTGTATAGGATCATTTAATATGTCTTTGTCCCTAGTATCTAGAGGGAAAATTAGATTTACGACACATGACGCGAATTCAGTAAAATTAATAATGAGAAAAGTGTCTATTTTTGTACTTTCAGATGCGGAACTTAAAACTGAACCGGTGTTTGAATGTGATTTTGAGAAGAGTACATGCGGGCTAACTAACGACGTTGATCACGAAGCCCGATGGGAAAGGACATACATGAGTCTGGGAGGACGATCAAGTAAGTACAAAAAACTATACTGAGGTTCTTTTAAATGGGTCCGAGACACAAAAGTTTCAAATTTTCTAAAAAAAAAAAAAAACAAATGTGTTGCATTAAAAATTTCTATGTGTTTTTCTGCTTAAAATGACATTTAAATCACGTTTGTATCTTAATTAGAACAGGAAATATTAATTTTTTTGTTTTGGTTTGTTTTCATAATCTAGCTTACAAACAATGGTTTTCATGAAAATGATTTCTTGTGAAAATGCGTTTTTCTTCATGATGGCTTTTTCCACCATTCGTATTTAAATCGTTATAAGTCAAGAACCGTTAAAGATAAATGGTTCAAACTTGGAACATGTATTTTTCAATTGTTTTACTTTAATTTTGATTCAGCAAATTAGAAAACTATATTTACTTTTTAAAATATGAATTTTTCTTAAAAAGTTACATCTTTTTTACTTTCTTCTATCTTCAATAGAAGAAAGTATTGCAATCGAAATTTTTTCCGACTTCCGGTTTTCGACGGATTTACATGTTTTAGGGGTCAGAGATCCCAAAAAACATGTTTATAGAAAATGCCTGTCCGTGTGTCCGTCTGTCTGTCGCCATTGTACCATCAAAAAGTGTATGAAGTTATGAATAGAATTGAACCAAATTTTTATTTTAAGTTTTTGGCTATGGCAAGCAGATCCTCCCTGAATTTGAAAAAAATTCGCCGGTAGAGGGCGCTGTAATAGCTATTTTTGTGCGATTTTGAATATTGTACCATCCAAAAGTATATGAAGTTATGCACAGAATTGAACCAAATTTTTATTTTAAGATTTTGGATATAGCAGGTAGGCCCTCCTGAATTTGTAAAAAATTCATCGGTAGGGGGCGCTGTAACAGCGTTTTTTGTGCGATTTTGAATGTTGTACCATCCAAAAGGGTATGAAGTTACGCATAGAATTGAACCAAATTTTTATTTTAAGTTTTTGGTTTTGGCAAGCAGATCCTCCCTGAATTTGGAAAACATTCGCCGGTAGGGGGCACTGTAATAGCAATTTTTGTGCGATTTTGAATATTGTACCATCCAAAAGTGTATGAAGTTATGCATAGAAATGAACTAAATTTTTATTTTAAGTTTATGGCTATGACAAGCAGCTCCTCCCTGAATTTGGAAAAAATTCGCCGCTAGGGGGGGCGCTGTAATAGCGATTTTGCATATTGTACCATCGAAAAGTGTATGAAGTTATGCATAGAATTGAACCAAATTTTTATTTTAAGTTCTTGGTTATGGCAAGCAGGTCCTTCCTTAATTTGGAAAAAATTCGCCGGTAGGGGGCATTTTAATAGCGATTTTTGTGCCATTTTGAATATTGTACAATCGAAAAGTGCATGAAGTTATGCATAGAATTGAGCCAAATTTTTTGTGTTTCTTTTTGGTCATGGCATGAAAGTCCTCCCTGAATTTGGAAAAATTCCGCTGGAAAGGGCGCTATAATTACGATGTATGTACCATTTTCTTTATTGTACAATCGAAAAGTGTATAAAATTATGCATACAACTGAACCAAATTTTTGTGCATGTTTTTGGCTTTGGCCAACAGGTCCTCCTTGAATTTGGAAATATCACGCGGTAAAGGGGCTCTGTGATAGAGATTTTTGTATACTTTTCTTGATTTTTCGTAGTTCTATTGTCCATCGGCGGCTCGTGCAAAGGCGGTAACTCACTTCCTGCTAAGCCGGCTATTCGCAAACATCTGATAACAACAGAATAACGAAAAACTATTAATTTTAACAACTATCATGATATAGATTAACTCGTTTTCAGTTCATTTAATCGACTGAAGCAGGAATTTAAGATGAAAATCAAAGGTGGTATAGTAATGAACTAATAATATTGAAGTATTAACATGCGTAACTAGTTTTTGAAAGATTAAGATGCATAAGATAGAAGAAAGTTTTGGGATTGGCACATCCAACTAGTTTTTATTTATTTACTTTAAATATTTTTACTTTCTTCTATCTTCAATAGAAGAAAATATTGTAATCGAAATTTTTTTCGACTTCCGGTTTTCGACGGATTTACACGTTTTAGGAGTCAGAGATCCCAAAAAACATTTTATAGAAAATGTCTGTCTGTCCGTGTGTACGTCTGTCTGTCGCCATTGTACCATCAAAAAGTGTATGAAGTTATGCATAGAATTGAGCCAAATTTTTGTTTTAAGTTTTTGGCTATGGCAAGCAGGACCTCCCTGAATTTGGAAAAATTCGCTACTAGGGGGCGCTGTAATAGCGATTTTTGCGAGATTTTGAAAATTGTACCATCGAAAAGTGTATGAAGTTATGCATAGAATTTAACCAAATTTTTATTTTAAGTTCTTGGCTATGGCAGGCAGGTCCTTCCTTAATTTGGAAAAAATTCGCCGGTTGGGGCGCTGTAATAGCGATTTTTGTTCCATGTTGAATATTGTACCATCGAAAAGTGTATGAAGTTATGCATAGAATTGAGCCAAATTTTTTGTGTTTGTTTTTGGTCATGGCACGAAGGTCCTCCCTGAATTTTGAAAAATTCCGCCTGAAGGGGGGTTTAGTAAATTTTCTAAATTGCGATGTCTGTACCATTTTCATTATTGTACCATCGAAAAGTGTATGAATTTATGCATAGAATTGAAACAGATTTTTTGTGTATGTTTCTGGCTATGGCAAGCAAGTCTTCCCCGAACTTGAAAAAATTCTGCTAGAAAGGGGCGCTATAATTGGATCGCTGTGCCATTTTCATTATTTTGTCATCGAAAAGTGTATGAATTTATGCATAGAATTGAACCAAATTTTTTGTGTACGTTTCTGGCTATGGCAAACAAGTCCTCCCTGAATTTGAAAAAAATCTGCCGGAAGGGAAGGGGGCGCTGTAATAGCGATGTTTGTGCCATTTTCTTTATTGTACAATCGAAAAGTGTATAAAATTATGCATGCAATTGAACCAATTTTTTTGTGCATGTTTTTGGCTTTGGCCAACAGGTCCTCCTTGAATTTGGAAATATTGCGCGGTAAAGGGGCTCTGTGATGGCAATTTTTGTATGCTTTTTTTGATTTTTCGTAGTTCTATTGTCCATCGGCAGCTCGTGCAAAGACGGGAACTCGCTTCCTGCTAAGCTGGCTATTCGCAAACATCTGATAACAACAGAATAAGGAAAACTATTAATTTTAACAAATATCATGATATAGATTAACTCGTTTTTAGTTCGTTTAATTGACTGAAGCAGAATCTTAAGATGAAAATCAAAGTTGGTGTACTATTGAACTAATAATATTGAAGTATTAACATGTGTAACTACTTTTTGAAATATTAAGATGCATAAGATAGAAGAAAGTTTTGGGATTGGCACATCCAACTAGTTTTTACTTTCTTCTATCTTCAATAGAAAAAAGTATTGTAATCGAAATTTTTTTCGACTTCCGATTTTCGACGTATTTACATGTTTTAGGGGCCAGAGTTCCCAAAAAACATGTTTATAGAAAATGTCTGTCTGTGCGTATGTCCGTCTGTCCGTGTGTCTGTCGCCATTGTGCCATCAAAAAGTGTATGAAGTTATGCATAGAATTGAACCAAATTTTTATTTTAAGTTTTTGGCTATGGCAAGCAGATGCTCCCTGAATTTATAAAAAAATAGCCGGTAGGGGGCGCTGTAATAGTGATTTTTGTGCGATTTTGAATATTGTACCATCCAAAAGTGTATGAAGTTATGTATAGAATTGAACCAAATTTTTTTTTAAGTTTTTGGCTATGACAAGCAGATCTCCCTGAATTTAGAAAAAAATCGCCGGTAGGGGGCGCTGTAACAGCGATTTTTGTGCGATTTTGAATATTGTACCATCCAAAAGTGCATGAAGTTATGCATGTGTGAGGATAATATAACTCACACATTCAAAACTAAAAGTTTGGCTGGTGACAGTACATTGGGATGCTGCACAAAACCCAATTTTATTATTGGGCTCTCATCCCATTGACTGCGAACAGATTCAGCAAAGTAAAGATAAAAATTTTATTGAAGAAATGTTGACATAATATACTGATGGGGTGGGCCGCTTAGAAAATGTAATTTTAGTACCTCATATATTGAGTTAGTACAGTGTTTTTGAATATATCTTTGTTATTTTTGGAATCAAGCCATGCCGAGAGTCAGCATTTTTTTGCGTGCTGGAGGTGATAATATATGATGATGCAATCATCATATATTGTCCTTTTTATTCTTTTTTTTAAATTAATGTTTTCTTTTTCTTTCCATGTATTCAGTCAGTCATAAATGGATTTGTTAAAAAATAATTTCAGGCTTATTTCTCGCCTCTTTCATGCGGAAGTAAAACATTAAATAATAAACATGTCTTTTTAACGAAATGATTCATTATCATTTTGATTTCGCTATTTTATATCTGCAAGTCAACAGCTTAAATTATACTTGATTTACGATAATTACATTTTTGTCATTTCGATATTAATTTAATACTAATCTATTTTAGTTACAATATTTATGTGGGTAATTTTCCTTTGTTCTGTTTATTAAAAGAAAGCTATCATTTTTATTAACAAGGGGAATAACTCAAGCAATAAATTTTATCATTAATAATATTTGTCATCTGTAATGTAAACAGTTCTAACGGAGTGTTAATGTTTCGGTAGGGTTGCTTGAGTTATTTTCACGATTTTGTCTTTATCAGTTTATTCGCCAATAATTTAAATTCTCTCCCATTGTTTTTCTATGCAACGGATAATTTGGGCGTTTGCTTAACTCTCATATTGGCTTGGTATTTCAATGGATGTTGGCATACGATTATTATGCAAGTGGCAATTCGGCTTGATATCCTGACTGTGTAAAGACACGCTTTTCTAAGCGGCCCACCCCATCAGTATATTATGTCAACATTTCTTCAATAAAATTTTTATCTTTACTTTGCTGAATCTGTTCGCAGTCAATGGGATGAGAGCTCAATAATAAAATTGGGTTTTGTGCAGCTTCCCAATGTACTGTTACTTTTATATCACCGGCCAAACTTTTAGTTTTAAATGTGTGAGTTATATTATCCTCACACAAATGAAATAAGCCTGAAATTACTTTTTAACAAATCCATTTATGACTGACTGAATACATGGAAAGAAAAAGAAAACATTTATTTAAAAAAAAAATAAAAAGGACAATATATGATGATCAGTGGCGTGGCGTCCGGTCATCGCTGGATGCGGCGATGACCAAGCAATATTTTAAAACTCTTAATAAGCTTTTAAAACTCTACGATCCAGTTTTAGCAGAACATTTGGAGTTCATGTATAAGTGAAGGTAAGATTTAAAGTTTCTTTTTTGAACATTCAACCATTGAATTTTAGAGTTAATAATTTTTCACCACAAACTTAAATAATTGCGATGACCACCGAAAATTTTCACGCCACGCCACTGATGATGATTGCATCATCATAGCATGGAATTGAATCAAATTTTTATTTTAAGTTTTTGACTATGGCATCAGGTCCTCCCTTAATTTTGAAAAAAAATCGCCGCTAGGGGGCGCTGTTATAGCAATTTTGTGCGATTTTGAACATTGTACCATCGTAAAATGTATGAAGTTATACATAGAATTGAGCCAAATATTTTGTGTTTGTTTTTGGTCATGGCACAAAGGTCCTCCCTGAATTTGGAAAAATTCCGCCGGAAGGGGGTGCTATAATTGCGATGTCTCTACCATTTTCATTATTGTACCATCGAAAATTGTATAAAGTTATGCATAGAATTGAACCAAATTTTTTGTATCAGTTTCTGGCTATGGCAAAATAGTCCTCCCTGAATTTAAAAAAATCTGCCGGAAGGGGGTGTTGCAATAGCGATGTTTGTGCCATTTTCTTTATTGTACCATCGAAAAGTGTATAAAATTATGCATACAATTGAACCAAATTTTTTCGTGCATGTTTTTGGCTTTGGTCAACAAGAATTTGGAAATATTGCGAGGTAAATGGGCTCTGTGATAGCGATTTTTGTATGCTTTTCTTGATTTTTTGTAATTCTGTTGTCCATCGGCGGCTCGTGCAGAGGCAGGAACTCGCTTTTCGCTAAGCCGGCTATTCGCAAACATCTGATAACAACAGAATAAGGAAAACTATTAATTTTAACAAATATCATGATATTGATTAACTCGTTTTTAGTCCGTTTAATTGACTGAAGCAGAAATTTAAGATGAAAATCAAAGTCGGTATAGTATTGAACTAAAAATATTGAAGTGTTAACATGCGTAACTAGTTTTTGAAATATTATGTATAAGCAGTGTTCTCGCTGGCTTTTGACCAACGTTAGCGATTTGGCGAATAAGAAATAAATAACAGTAGCCAAATGAACAGAAATTTTAGCAAAATAGATTCGGCTTGAAACACTGAAAAATCTAACTTTAACCCTTTATTGTATCCCTTTTTTTTCGATATGTTCTAAAATAACCTAAGTTTTTGTAATTGCTTATACAATAAAAAATTGAGTATCCGCTACAGAAACTATTAAAAATAAGTACATTCTAAATGTCTCCTAAATGCGTAAATGTTTCAGACATTCTTTTAGCTGTCTAAATAAAAATTAAATACAGCAATCTTTGATTTACCATCGTGAAAATATACACTAAAAATGTCTATGAGATTTCGACTCTTAACCGACTGAAAAAATTTGACCTGCCAATGATGCTTTGAATACATTTAATAAATAATATGGTAAATGCCTAAATTCAACACCGCATTTCAGCAAAAAAAATCTCTGTTTTGCACTTAATGCGAATAATTTTGTGTGCGTTTTTACTGCCGCGACGCTGGATCATAGATAAAATTGATGTTGAGTCAGTATCTGTATAAATAGAGCAATATAAATGGCACGGAGTTAGAAAGTAAGGACATTAACATGAATTCGTTTTATTCATAAACAACTATAACACAACTTTAACATAGAACATTGTTCCATTAAAAGAGACATAAACCATGAATTTGAATATATGTGCAAATGTTTAATCATTATAATTACATAATAAATCTATTTTATAATGCCCTCTATAAGAAATACAGAGCTGAGGATCTCCTTTCAAAGTATATTACAGCCTACTTGCCTGTATTGGTACAATTGTGCATGTATTGAGCAGCTACTTTTCAAGAACAAGACGTAATTTTACTCGGTCATCGGTATGATACAAAAGGAATCATTATTTATTAGAAAATTCGTTTTCATTGTTACATTGACCAGTCACAATCTGCATGTTCTCACTTATAGTTGTAAACACCAATGAAGTTCAATTAAAAGTTTTTTCTTAATGTAAAGAAAACCCAACGATCAGAGTTATAGAGAAACACTTGTACTTACCTGAATTCTAATCAATTAGCTGAGCGACAGATTTCCGCTTGCTTTGTTTAATTATGCAAGAAACCCACTGGCATCCAAATTTCTTTGATAAGTTACACATCCTTCACGTCTTCTGGTTTCATAGTCATTCCTTCACTATTAATACAACTATATTCTACATGAAAATATATTTATGATTGAATATTATTTTCTTAATGTCACAGATAGCTACAAAATACTCATTTAGAGAAAATGATATTTAAATGTATGAATATTTTTATCTGATTTATAATACCTGATTGTTTTAGCTATTCGCGTTTCAAATCTCCTTCAGGTGGCGTTGAAATCAATAGTAATGGCGAATATTTCCAGTTATTTACTTTATTGTGATTCGTTGAACAGTTTGTTTACCTTCGCTCGATGTACTGTGATTCGCTCAACGTAACTGAAATAAATATTTAGAACATCTGCCACCAGGTAGCGTATTAGAGCGCTGGGAATCGCGAATATCCCCAGTTTTATTGCAAATTTTTTGTTTATTGTAGTTTTAATCTTATGGATATAAGACAAGTATTGAAGTTTCTGATATACACTGCCTGCCCAAAAAGAAATAAAATCGCGCAATTTTAATATTTGCCATATTTTACCATCAAGTGAAGACTTACTGTGAAGACAAGAAAAGTTATTGGGGTTTGTTTGTGTATTTCTGGGTTTGTACGTCTCGCGATAACATATGCAAAAAGCATCCGATTAGACTATAATTCGGTAGGTATGTTGATCAAGTAACCAGAATTAGCTGTATTTTTTTTGTTGTTGTTGTTGTTAAATTTGGTTCATTCGTTCGAAAAATAAAGAACATTTTCTTTGATGTCATAATGCTTTTCAGTGGGAATTTAGACGATTTTCAAATTTTAACATCCATTGAAAGGAAATTTGGGATAATTGATTTAAATGTGAAATTATGGATGCTAAAACTTTCGAATTAAGGTCTTAAATTACTCCGATTAGTTTGAAATTTTGTCAATTCTTATGTAAGAAATTCTAAATGATCTATCTATTTTTTGATGCAATTTTGTGCATCTATTCGACAAATATAAAGTATGCTAGCTGCAATACCCGGTGATGCCCGAGTCAGAATATATCGCACGCTTAATGGCATGAGGACCAGTCTCCCTATATCAGATATATTCAGACATATATCCTATTAAACGTATGATGTATATAGTGTAGAGCGTTTTAGATTATTTTTTAACATTATAGATCATTCTAGATCCTTTTAGACCATTTTAGATTATTATAGAACATTCTAGATTATTTTAGAACATTTTAGATTATTCTGGAACATTTTAGATTACTCTTGATTATTGTAGAGTGTTTTAGATTATTCTGGAACATTATAGAGCGTTTTGGAACCTTTCAGATTATTATAGAATATTCTAGATAATTTTAGAACACTTTTGATTATTCTGGAACATTTTAGCTTAAAACATTTTAGATTATTCTCGAACATTGTTGAACATTAAAACTTTCTGAAAAAGTCTGAGTCATTCTAGAAAATTCTAGACCATTTTAGATTACTCTTGATCATTATAGATCGTTTTGAATTATTCTGTAACATTATAGATCATTCTATATCGTTTTAGAAAATTTTAGATTATTATCGACCATCCTAGAACATTCTAGATTATTTTAGAACACTTCAGATTATTCTGGAACATTTTAGCTTACAGCATTTTAGATTATTCTTGAATATTCTAGAACATTCTGACACATTCTGGAAAAATCTGGATCATTCTTGAAAATTTTAGAACATTTTGAAACTTTCTAGAAAATTCCGAATACATCTCTGTCCCTCATTAAACACATGAAACGTCACTCAAAACATTTTAGACTCTATTCATAAACACAATGTGTGAGAAAAAGAGATATATATTCCATTTCACATTTTTGCCATCCACACCCATTCAGTTCCACTCACCGCTATCAAACTCCCTTACTAACAACAGGATGCTAAGTGCTATCTACCACTACAACCACGAGTGGGCGGCAGAGGGTGGTCATGGAGAAAAGTGTGTCTTTACGTACACTCACTTGTCTTTTATATATATATATATATATATATATATATATATATATATATATATATATATATATATATATTGATTGATTTTAACTTTTCAGTTTTGGATTTTTACTATTAATTTAATACGCTTTTTTATCGGTTTAAGGAACCGTTACCATCTGGATAATAAATGTATACTAAATTATTGTTTTCTATTATTTTAGTTTGCTTCTATATTACTTACCATTTTTAATGATGTTATGTATTTAATAAATGTATTAAATTACTGTTTTGAACACGATTGGTCATGGTCATTGATATGATTTTGCGATTTAAAAATAATCATTTTCGGTGATCTATCTTCCGGCCACGAATAATACTAAATACCAAATTAACTGATGATTCGTTTTTAAATTTGACATTAAATATTAGTTTACTTACATTATACTTCGTCAAGAAAAGATCTTGAAGGAAATTGTGTTGTATAGAAATTCACTTAATAGAATTATGTTGCACTTTGATTGTCTTATAGACGTAAATTGTTTTTTTTTTTTGTTTTTTTACACCACATTTCCTCGCTGGAGAATTTGTTTTTCGAATGGTTACCTTTCATGGTTTAATATTTATCGCTCTCGAGGAACGAATCTTTTATGTTTATTTACTTTGATGGAATGAGATATAGGCTGTCAACCTAATTTCAACTGAAGTTATCTCAGAATATATACATATTTGAATGTAACTCATCTCTCAAACATTAATTTTTTTTTCTAAAAATATAAAGAAAGGGCAGCTGACGTCACTGTTGGTCGAATTACTGTGGATCAGCAAGAAAAACCTGTCCCTTCTTTATGACTCCTACCGTACACATGAGCTAGGGAAATTTGATTGGTCTACGTTTAACAGGTCTCTGATATGATTGGTCTACTCACCAAGACTATTCCTGCAATGATCGTTAAGACAAAATTATAGTTGGTAGATTGGTTGACAGAAGTGTTTGTTTGTAAACATGATCTTTCCTTATAACTTTTATGCAGTTTTATTCGAAAAAGTAATTTTGAGTAAAAATGAAGCGGTCAGCCCGTAACTGTCGGTAACAGTCACATGACTTACTCTATTATAGATATACCAGTTATATAGATTTCCTAATATCTAGCGTGCCATATACATTGCCAAACTCAATCATTCGGATGCTGCAAGAGTACTCATGATGCTCTGATTGATAAATGCGGTTGCATATGCACTAAAATTTTTATAAGTGTTAAATTGGAGTTATCTGGCAACAGTGGCTCTGTGAACGACGTATTACGGTGTTAAATTCGTAATGATTGACCTTTACCGGCACAAAAAGATTAGCTCGCGTTAAGGAATTTACCCAGAAATAATTTCTAAAAACAATCCGATAGAATTTGAAGAAAAATATCTTAGCAATATCTCGGCAATCTCTTGAAATTCTGAGATAATACTTATCATCCAGAGAAGTTAAAGAAAGTAATTTTATTTATTTGTTTGTGAGGCAATATGATAGAAAAATTAAGTACAGCTAATAATACTAGATTTGTCTTAATAATACTAGATTTTTTTTTTTTTACTTGTTTGTTAACAGGCACTATGATGGTCACCAAAATTGGAGGTAAGAAGAAACAAATAGCACGATTGTTGTCACCTATTTTAGATGGACACTGGAGTGGTAAAGAAGGATGCCTGTCCTTGGATCTTTATGCAGCCGGAGATGGTATTACCGCATTTCGAGTAAAAAAACAGGATGATTCCGGAGTCTTTCCTCTGATTGGAGTTCATACTGTTGTTACTAAGTGGCGAAAATATAATTTGCATGTTGACATAGACGATTATATAAGGGTAATTAAATAAATGCTTTATAAGAAAAAAATATAAAGTTAAGTATATAGGGTGATCAGAACTATATGTCAACAATGTAAAGGCAGGTAGAGGGGACCTAAATAAGCAGATTTCCTATAAGAATGCGGGTGCGAAAATACAGTGTTGAGGCAGTAGAGGGCGCTGTTGAGTTCAGTGGAGAAAAGCACCTCCCTGGCTTCGATCGTTATTCCCCGCTCGGATTTGGAGCAACATGCGTTGTTACGCCAATGCGAAGCTTACCGACATGCATTTTATGTATTGGACTGCACAAAGAAATGGAGCGGTTGCTCAAAGGATGTACATGGAACGATTCCAAGGTAGGAATCTGCCGGATCTCTAAACATTTGAGCATCTTCATCGGGAGTTGTGCGCGAGTGGATCATTTTATGCTTCGAGGCATAAAATGGTAGCACAAGCCAGCACAAGTGCTGGAAGATATCGCAGAATTCATGCAGTGGCAGAAGCAGTATTACGCATAGTAGAGGATTGTCCTTCTACAATCTCGAGAGCTGTTGGATTTGCGCTGGGTGTAAGCTGTAAGCCATATCCTTGCGCAGCCCCATACACGAAATGCATGTCGGCAAGCTCCGCATTGATGTAATAATGCATGTCACTCAAAATCCATGCAGGAAAGGACGATTAAAGCCAGCGAAGAGCATTTATCCGCCGGACTCAACAGCGCCCTCTAATGTCTTAACGCTACATTTTCGCACCCACATTCTTATACGAAATCTACTTATTTAAGCCCCCTCTACCTCCCTTTACATTTTTTGACATATACTTCTGAACCACCCTGTATATAAATTAAGCACAAGCAATCTTTCTTGTGCACTGTGTGATAAGAACCGCTATATCTTCTATATGTGTTTAAATTTTTAAAACGGCTTCGAAAGAAATGGGAACATTACAGCACTTTGACTAGAGTCAGGTTTTCAACTTTCTTGTACATGCACTTTCGAATGGCTGGAAGATTGCTAATTAGATAGTTTGATATTACAATTTTTCAAACATTTTTTCCTTAACTTTCACATATATGGGTTTAAATATCTCGAACCCGTTCGGAACCAGCATGCATTACACAAATTTTATTCGGTTTGCCCCAAAACAATTAATTTTATTTCAATAATCACGAAAATGCCTTAATTATTAGCTCAAGAAAAAAATTCTTGGCTTTTTTTCTCACAGATGGCTTTAGAGTCGCATAACTTTGGTAACACTAATCCAATCAAGCCATACTATAACGTATTTGAAAGGTATCAGTACGTAGGTCATTTAAAAGAAAACGTTATGACATTTGTTTATTTAGTCGAAAGTTATTGCGTTTTAAAAATGAGCCAAGCTTCTGAAAAAATCCGCTATATTTTACAATATCGCTTCGACCAAGGCGATAACGCTTCGCAGGGTTATGAAAAAAATTTAGTGTGCTTTATCAAAATCAGCAGTGTACAATTGTTTTGCTTGTTTCCGTTCTGGAAATTTCGATGTTAAAGACATTTAACTGCGCTCTGGTCGACCAATCGTTGAAAAAGTTGATGAAATTCTCCAACAAATTGAAGAAGACCGACACATTTCATGATATCTCCTCGGAAATAAACATCGATCAAAATACAGTTTTGAACGTTTTACGTAAGGTTGGATACAAAAAGAAGCTCGATATTTGGGTGTACATGAATTAACAGTGAAAAATTTAATGGGCTGAATTTCCCTCTGCGAATCGCTGCTGAAACGAAACGAAATCGAGCCATTTTTAAAGAGGCTGATAATGAGCGATGGAATGGAAGTTTTGATGCACCGTATACCTCCTTGTGTCGTCTGATTACGATTTGTTTCGCTATCTGCAGAACTCTCTTACTGGTGTAAAGCTAATTTCAAAATACGCCTGTAAAAATCACTTGATTCAGTTTTTCGCCCAGAAATTCCAGAAGTTCTACAACGATGACTAAATGGTTTTAAAAGAAAAATGGCAAAAGATTATCGATCAAACGGCCACGTATTTGGTTTAACGAAGTTCATTTAAAATATAAGGAAAATGTGTTTGGGTTTCGGTGAAAAAACGCCACGAACTATTCCCTTGACCCAATAAATAAGATAACTATTGCTTTTTTTTTTGGTCGGTGTCAAAAACGAATGCTGCAAGAACCTTTTGAAGATACATATATGTACCTATGGTCCTGAAGGGGTTGCAGCAGATGTGCGCCGATAAGTAGGGATGTAGTGGAGGGTGTACGGAGGTATACGCCGTATACCTTCTGGATTTTTTAAGGAACACCGTATACCTTCTGTTTCTCAAGAAAGCTATAGTATATACAATACACTCTAGGGTATACGCTCTGCCTTGAGCGTATACCCTCTACTTAGAGCGTATACCCTCTGGTTTATTTACGACTATACCACTGCCGATAAGGTTAGAATCGGAGAATTCACGGTCAGAAAGCGAGATCTTTCGTGTCGAGCAAAAGGCTAGATCGATCGCTTTCTGCGAGAAACTCGTTTTACTGACCGCGCAAGATGGCGTCGCCACAGTACTCCACCCCCAGTGTGAAGAACGTCTCGTTGACGTTGAACGAGCGATGCGCACTCGTGTTGCTGTGGCAGTTGCCAGAGTGATGCTGTCGTGTTGCCGAGCGCATGTGTGTGCCCCTGGAGATGCCCCGGGAGACAGGCTTTGTGCTATGAGAGTTGTCATAGGCTTTTGCGTGCTGTGAGCGTTTCACAAGCTTTGCTTGTTGCTTGTATGCTGTGAGAGTTCCACAGGCTTTGCGTGCTGGGTGGTGTTTTCAGTGCTGCCATCTGTTGGTCTCGAGTGGAGATGGTAAAGTGCGTGTTCGCACAATAAATAGTTCTGTTCTGAATCTGAAAGAAATGACGTATTAAATCTCTTTTTTTCTACGTTTTCATATGAAAAATGATTGACTCATTAATCAAAATCGAATGAGCTTAATATATATTCATTTTTATGATAAATATCTAATAATAATCAAGGAAATGTGTTTATTCGCAAGGAAGGTTTTTGGCGCAGTGCAAGCAAATGACTAGTAACCTTAGATCCCCAATAGAGTTCTGCGGTTGATGGTCAATAGATATAGCCTCCTCTTATTATCAGCGATTGTAAATTTTTGATGTCCAATCAAAAGAATCTTTTTTTAAACTATTAAATATAGAGAAAATTTTTCGGTGGATTTGAATTTTTTGGGAAATTTAACAGTTGAATTACTCGGTGATACTTATAAGTACAGTCAGCACACTGGGTGTTGGAGAAAAACTTCTTGTTTACTTTTCGTCTGTGTAGTTATCCATCGTTTTCATCTGCTTTAAAATGTAATTACTAAAATGTACTGTAGTAATAATTTTTCTAGTATTATTTTTCTGTTTCATTATTATTTTTTTACAGGAAATCGAAAAAGTTGTAGTACCGGCCCTTTTTTTTTCCTATGCTAGAAATGGCATATGTAAATTCATATATTGCATATGTATAGCATTTTCAATACTAAAGTGTTGAAATAAATGATTGGCACCGGAATTTGCCAAAAAAATTTATTTGTAAATAACAAAAAGGCTATATTTTACATACTTATTTAATCTAAAATATTCTACCACCATTCTTGTGCCATTTGAAATACCTTGCGGGTTTTCTGTTACGATATTTTAGTCATAGTGTACTGACGGTACTTTAAAGTACCACTTTAATTAGTTACCTCTAAGGAATTAAATTTTTCACGGGTGAGTGTTCTTTATGTTTATCCTTTAATTTTCATTGTAGTAACTGAAAAAAAAAAATACATGAAAAAAATTGCAGTAGATCATAATGCAGTAGATAAAGGGTTAAAAAGATTACGGAAGATTGAATTACAATTAAACGAGTGATAGGACGTACTTCTCCCCCTCCCCTGGTGTCCACGTGTTACCGCGCATATCCTTAGATAACGATCCGGATGTGAGCTTGTGTCAGATCCTGGACTGAGCATTGGGAAGCAAACCCCTTTGATTCTCGGTGATACTGGTGGTTTTAACTCATACCGTCATCACTGACCTCTGATAAACTAGAGATATTGTTATATAAGGTCTTTTCTGATTATAGTAGTGGAAGGAACGAGTTAAAAAAGTTTCAGAAAATGAAAGAGTCCCCTCTAGATGTCTTAGATTTAATTGAGAAAACTAAAGAAAAGGTTGATACCTTTTTGGCTGATGTTGAGACCATTAAGAAAGTTCAGTATAAAGGTCTCTTTACTTACAATTACCAACCTGTCAAATTTTAAAGTAGAATTATCCCTATTTCGAAATCTGCCCGGTCGACTAATTCGACCAGGGTTGCCAGTTTGGCCTCCATTTTTATCCCGAAATTTCGACTTCAGACAGGACATTTTTGAAGAAAAATTTTTACTTTAAGTACTCAAGATAAGTTTGGCATTATAAATAAATCTGAAAATACTTTTTGCATTTTCTGGTGTGAATCCGAATTTTTAAAAATAAAAGTGGAGGCCAAACTGGCGACGCTGAATTCGACGGTTGACTCGAGCTTGACACAGGTATCAACAGTTTGGTTAATTAACCAAACTGTTTCGACGAGTAAGAGAAGGTTTAAAGTTGAATACGACATCAACGTAAATATTTTAGATAAGAAATTACGTTTAGTCCATTTTTAGGGTTCCGTACTTAAAAAGTAAAAACGGAACCATTATAAGATCACTCCTGTGTCTGTCCGTCTGTCTGTCTGTCTGTCACGGCCATTTTACTCGTAAACTATGGAACGTGGAAAGTTCAAATTCGGGGAAGTAGTAAAGACCACTGATCCACATATTTTCAGATTAATAAACATTCATCAATATATTTAGTAAAAAAGTAGAGGGGCTAATTATGCTACTTGAAAAAAAATCTTTTCTTTGTATATCATGTGGGATATCCTGTGAAACCTTTTGTAACGCTGAACTCAAAAATACATTCCTTTTAATTTTAGGTATTATATTTTCAAAGATATTGTTGAAAATGTAGCGGAAAAATATGTTCTCCCCCATCTAATTCCGAATCTACTGAAACTAAAATTATGAAAAAATTAGAGGTAGTAGACGTTAATTTAAACCTTGCCGGAAAATTATAGCGATTACCCTAGGTCACATAGTTTTTGAGTAATTAGCATTTTCTGTTATACACAAATTTCGATTTACGGGCATTCAGAAAAATTGTTGAGCATCGCTGAACATACCTATCGTTGCAGAAGAATAAAAGCATTATTGATAATGATTTTCGAAAAAAATCATCAGTAATTAGCCGAGATATTAACCCTTGAAGATACGGTCAGTTTGGACATACACAATGACAGGGGCGGCGTACTCTATGCCTAGTTAACAACTTTTAATGATATATATGTGTAATGTAATGTCCAGTAACAGTATAAAAGCAATAAACGTCAAATTGTTAAAAGCATACTAATTTAAGGGGTCTCGGGACTCTAAAAAGTGGAAAAAATGAAAAAAAGACCATTTTCAACATTTAATGTCTTAAAATGTATATGACTTTAAAACACAATTTTAATTGGGATGAAAAATATAAGTATGTTCTTTCGTTTCATGTATTTAAAAAATTGCAAGATACAGAATTAGTATTTATAGGGGGCTCGAAACTGTTAGACATTTGTCGAACAAAAAATTGGCATAACAGTTTACGCGCAGGATTACAAAATAAATATTGCAACTAGAAGGAAAATTTTGGTGCTTACTTATACTTCGGATTGTAATAATTTCTCTGAACTTAAATAAATTTGTATTTAAAGTATTTTTATATTTTTAATGCAATGTTGCATTTATCTAATACAAAATTTTGAAAATTTCAACAGTAAAATCACCTAAAAAAATATTTTTTTGAACAATAAAAACGAAATTTTAGGTTCAGTTTATACAGACTAACATGAAATATATGTTTTGAGAATTTCATGAAAAAATATTCAGAAGTTTTTGAGGCATCCTGCGTGTTATGCCCAAAAAACGCCATTTGGAAAATAATGACTTTAAAGTTTCGGAAACGCCGCTTCAGCTATTGAGCGGGTATAATTCTAAAAGACAAAACTTCTGTTCTAATG
The DNA here is from genome assembly GCA_963932465.1 of Maratus speciosus. Taxonomy (NCBI): domain Eukaryota; kingdom Metazoa; phylum Arthropoda; class Arachnida; order Araneae; family Salticidae; genus Maratus; species Maratus speciosus. The sequence continues at coordinate 444,059,086 of OZ010792.1, read as the reverse complement.
GGAATTTCAAGGAAACAATTATATCAAAATATTCAGAAAAGATAGGAGTTTAACATCTAAAAAAATTAAAATTTCTTAAATTTTGAAGCTTTAAGAGTCCTGCGACCGCTTAATCCTTTCCGGCACGGAGTAATTCCATTTATAAACTTATGAAATAATGAACTGACACCAGAATTTATAAAAGAATTTATTAGAAAATACGAACTTGCCTATTTTCACGTACATGATAAAAGGAAAAATTTAATTAAATATTCTTGGTGCCTATAATAAAGCACACATACTACAATATATATTAAAACACACATACACAACGCCTGCATTCAACAGTTAAAGTTATATATAAATATTTTACAGGCAATACAATAAACCCAACTGGAGTGAAAAATTAGCCAGAGCCAGGAATCGAACACGGGACCACAGTATACAAGACTGCTGCTCTAACCACTAAGCTACTCCGGCCAATGCGCAAGTCTGCAATTTCTCACTAATAAACCATGCAATAAATACACATTCTTGGTGCCGGTTGTCTGTTTTGGAATTAAAATTAGGTGTCCGTTTTTTAAGGGCATCGCCCTCGAAAGATTTAATTAGAATGAATCGCATAAATACTGTGGGATTCGCGATAGTTTGCATTGATTGTATCTCTGAATACGCCTCGATTGAGTTTAAAAGTTAATTAAACACCTATCTGTAAAAACGCGGCACTGACCAAGGCGGCGTTGCAATTTTGAGACCAATTCGAAGCGCGCTTAGCACAATGCCAAATTTAAACTTTGAACAAAGGTTTTGTTTTAGCTACACTGTAGAAATAAAAGTTATTATTACGCTGAATTTAGTTTCATGAAATGCCAAATGAAGTTTAACTATGCACTGCTTTTATTGTCAGTACCGAATTAAGTTCATTATAAACAGATTAGGATAATATTAAAAAAAGAGTTATACGAATAGCTATATTTGATATTATTTAGGTTCCATATCTCTTTGAACTTTCATGGTATACCCGATTACACTTTTCTAATATATACAGTTATACCCAACCCTACGTTGTATAGTGTTTTACAAAGTCTTTGTATTCTTTTAGCAACGTTTATATATTTTTTAATAATACAATTACAAATTCATATATTTATTCTACGGAACCCTCTGTGCGCGAGTAATGCTCGCACTTGACCGTTTATTCTAAATAGTTATCGTGTGTGTAGTTTTTGTGTGTTCCAACCCTTCATACGTATATTAGGTAGATTTCGTATGAAATACTACCTATTACATTCTCCCCTATGTTGAAATTTCGGAAAAAATTTTGCAGATCTACACCGATCATGAGCCCTAGAAACCAAAACCACCCCCAGTAAAAAACTTTATCTACCTACCTATCTATCTATATCACTTTGTTATGGACACGATATCTTCCCTAATTCTGCACAAATATTTTCCAAACTGATACATAATATCAAGGGCATAAAATCTCGGTCAAGTTCATTAATGGGCAAAATCGGACCAAGGGGGTGGAAATAGGGCGGGGGGTTTGTGAAAAACGAAAGAACCTCATAACTTTTTAATTATAATACATATCGACTCAGTTTAAAGTTTTTATTACTTCTAAATAAAGGTCCAAAATTTACGTATGACAGATTTTTGATAAAATTAAAAATGGGCTCAAGGAGCAAAAAAATAGGGTTTTGGGGAGAAAAAAATCCATAACTTCGTCAAATCTCAAGATACCAAATCCAATTAAATTTATTATAAATTGTCTTAATATTATCTACAAATTTTATATTGACAAGTTTTTGATAGGAACACTTCTTACAGCAAAAACGAATTAAAAATACATAGAGTTTGAAGAAAAAATATCGTATTACTCAAATCCAAACTGCTTATTTTCCGAATCATTTTTAAATTCCTTTTTGTTTTCAAACGCATCCAATTGGTAGGTTCTGTTATTCAAAAACTATATAATGTACTGTAAAAATCGATTTTTTGATAGAGGCAGAATACATTTCAAAAAATGATGTCAAAGTGGACAATTTGAACCGAATTTCCCGAAGCGATTGTGTTGAAAACTAAAAATATTGTCCTACTGAGGAAATAATCGTTTATAAATCAAGTTCTAATTAATTGAACGAAAAATAAAAGCATAAGTCGCTTATAAATCTCTTAAAAAATCACGTCAGCAAGTTTCATGTTTTTCCTTTTATAAATTAATCTGAAAATGTGTCAGAAAATTCCAAGTTTTTGAGCATGGAAAAATATTTTTTGAATACTGCTTTAACATGGTTCTGATAAAAAATGCTCTTATATAAAAATGATATTAAAAACTCGTCAAAAGCGGCCCGATAAAACTATTAAAGTGGCTTTAGCTCTAATCATGATTTAGTTTTCGTTGATGAAATTAGTACTTAACTTCGAAATCTATCTGCGTCTGTAGGCCGAGCCGGCAGGAATTTTTTTGTAATATATGTTTATTATTCATCATAGAACAGTCTTTTTAATGTCTTTATGAGCCACTATTTTGATTAATTAAGACGAATTTTCTATTCGGAAAAAAAGCCATCCGCCACCAGAACCTTCGCGAAGAAACAAGTACAATTAGATTATTTTTTAAGAAAGTGAATAATATTTATTGTAACCAACGTTGGCCAAACCATCCCCAGTAACAGTTTGATAGGCTTGAATATGCGCACAAACATTTGGCACGACCCACGAACTAACTCATTTGCTGATCGGCCATTTGCAGAGTAATGAAGGATAGTCACAGTCGGATCGAAAATTTGTAAAAAAGGTTTCTCAGGTTTGGCTGTATAACTGCGCATAATAAATCGTTCGTTTTGTCCAACTAATTTACATCTAACCTGTACTTTGAGTATTCTTAAAAAGTGAAATACAGTCGGACCTCGTTATGCCGACACCCGGTTTTCACGTCACTCCGCTTATTACGTCAGTTTTTCAAAGTCCCGATTTTCTGTACATGATTTTAATATAAATAAACTCCGGATTTTACGTCGTTGAATAGTTTTCAACTCCTGATATCCCGACAGTTTAGGAAAATATTCTATTTTTTATAATCCATCTTATAAGCACGGAAATTAAGCGGTAAAAAACGTCTTAGCCAAACTTTTCACAAAAGTGTCTAAAATACCCATTGTGATAAATGAGAAATTTTACTTCAATCTTTTATCTCAATAAATAAATCCACACATTATGAATGACCCACTTCTTCTTCTACTTCGACTTCAGATCATAGACTTGATATAACCTGGACCGCTCATCCCCATTCAGCTCAGCCTTGGAAAGTGAGGTCGACATGTGTCACGTGTGTGAGGTATTTTGGTGTGCAATACTGGCGATTTTGCGCAACTCTTGGCGTAGGGAAATTAATTTAAAAGTATTTCGTGCTACAGATGCATATAAACATTATGAAACAAGATAAATTTATCTTTCACAAGTGGGAAAATAAAAATAAAAGATGAAGTGGCATATTTTATGAAAAATATCCAAAAATAAATTATAATTACAAGCAAGATAGGTAATTGAAAAACAATAAAACACTGAAATATATAAATATAAATATTGTAATCTCTAGTTTTATTTGAATACACATGTTTTCATTCTCAGTTTAATCTGAAGCTGTTTTTAAAAATATAATTTAGTATTTCAGGGTATTTGGATCAGGGTATAAGTTCAATTTGCTTTGTGGCAAACATATATTGAGTTATATTCAAACTAAGAAAGACATTTCTACTAAAAACAAAAATCAAACTTAGAAAACATCAAACATGAAAAAAAAATCAATACTTTTTGCACTCTTGAAATGGTAAATGCCCAAAATAGTATAATTTTTTCACACTTTTTGAGCCCATAAGGAAACATATTTTATGACACTGTTTATTTAGCATCAAATAATATTGTCTCGTGATTCTTCCTCCCATCGCTGCTCTATTCGGTACAGAATATTCGATTAATGCCACACACACAAATAAGTAATAAATATATATACACATATATAAGGTTTTTTTTTTTTTTAGAATTTTTATAAGTATAGGAAGATTATATACGAGTATACGTTTAAAATCCTGCAAAAATAAAAGCATAATTAATAACAAAGAAAATACAGAAAAATATATTTTATTGAATTTTTAATATTGCGCTCTCCGGAATTATTTTCCTAATAAAATCTTCTTCAAGCGACCAGAAAAAGACGGAATTTGTTTCATTTTCTTCAAAGAAATGGGTTGCTCACGGAGGGAGGTCAACTGGGATGGTCTCTGAATGGATGTAAAATTAGTATTGAGCCTATGGGAATAAATTTCGTTCCGTGAAAAAATGATTGTTCATGGAGGTAGTCGCACAGGGAGGTTTCACTGCATATATATATATATATATATATATATAACTCTGTCCCTGGGTTTTAGATTTTTTACCATCCCTCTTCTAAAATGATACAGAAAATCACTTCAGATGCAGCGACAGAATTTTTTTTCAAGTTTTTGCTCATGCAGAAGTATGCTAGAGAAAGAATATCTAAAATTTTTTGACAGGAAATTTACTGCAGAACATAAATCAGCATTTAAATAACAATTTCAAGCACCGTGGCTTTATTGGTAGTCTTACCGTCCCCAAGGGTTATTCCTCCATTTTTCGAGGTAAATTAAAATAATAATAATAATAATTTAATCCAATGTTAACAACTGTTTCTAAAAATCAATGAACATTGTGGCTATCACTTAGTCTTAACATGATTTTCCTAAAAATAGGTGGTAATTTTCCTTACCTTTCCATCCTTACCGTCTCTTTTTTTTACCATTTCGTCTCTTTTTTTACCTTACCGTCCCTTCTTTAACACCCCTTTAAGACAATGTTATACAAAAATTCTGTATTAAAAGTACTACATTTGTATTATTTCTTATTTGAATGTCTATGCAAATTCATTATAAGTAAAAATTTAGAAGAAAATAAAAAGTTATAGGGGTAAAATGGTAAGGAAAAATTAAACTCACTCGCACGTTTAACTTAAACCTCAGTTAAATAAAAAAATTTTCGCTGCTGACCATTTTTTCTTTATTTTGAATCATTAAGGTATTCGTCTATCAGATTAAAATGTTATTTTAGCAAGTTTAATTTCGCCAGATTTTTTTGCCCAAAAGTCAAAAGATTGTGAGAATGCTCCATATATATATATACATATCTCACACATGCACGCATATATATGGGGCTGTACTTATATAACGTTATCATGTTTTTGGTAATTTTGGACCTCCCCCCCTTATGATATCATCCCTCGATCCCCCCCCCCCCCCTCCCGCCAGTAATGATATCGTTATCAATGTCTAAAATTGGCTTTTTCTTCTTTTGTTTAGAGTTACATACAAATGTGGTTACATTTATTTTTCGTATACTTTATTGATTCAAAATGAAGTGAAGTCAATAAAATATCATTTTATACATGAAATAACTTTATATCGAATAACACTTAAAAGAAATAGTATTTAAAAAAAATTAATAATAGCTTTTTGTTACATAATGCATTCAACAGTAATAATGTATTTCTGCACATGCCCCTTAGGGGGGGGGGGGGGTTAAAAATTTCTTATCAACAGAAAAGGTGGACAACATTATTTCTCTTTTATCTACTAGCAAACACAAGTATCATTTCAAACATACTTCGCATATGGTTTCTCTAACAGCGGATTATATATGCATGCATATATGACAGAAGAATAGGAATGCCAAACGTTAGTGTATTCCATATTTTGGAATTAAATAATTTTATAATCATTTAAACATTTTAATAATAATAAATTCTATTGAATACATATTTCGCGTTTATCTTGGAACTTTACGTTTAATTTTAATTCAGAAACTCCAAACAACTAAATAACATAAGGAAAAATTGCATTTATATTTTGACAAAGGGCATTTAGGAAACGGATGTAGAAAAAAATGTACAGTATAACAGTTTGTATACATAATATACAATAGTACAGTATAACAGTTTGCAATCCTTTTGTATTCCCAGAAGGAAACCCTACCCATGTTATTTTGAGAGTATATGTTTTTGTCACAAGCACAGAAAGAAAATTACACTATGTAAATATAATTAAAAAAAATATGAAACGAAGTTTGTAGTATAAATTTGGCGTCCCCTCAATTTCTGCGCCCGGGGCCTTCGCCCCCCCCCCCCCCGCTTTGCACGGCCCTGAATGTCAGATCCCCCACCCCCCTAAAATGGCAACGTTATATATGCACAGCCCTATATACATATCACACACACACACACATAGGATGTCCCAAATATATTGATATGCTCTTTAATTTTTTTTTACCAGTTAGAAATTAGCCAATGCAAAATGCAAAAGTGTGAAAACAATTAAAGCGCGTTACAATATTTTGGGGGCATCCTGTAGGAGTGTATATAAATATGTGCGTGTGTTATGTGTAATGAAACATCTTCCTTCACAAACCTTTTCACTATTAAATTTTTATCAAAATACTTTCATGTTCACATTTGATACTGTATCACAGAAGAAAATATTGTATAATAAATATGCAAAATGCTGTTTATCTTCACTTATTTAAAAGCTCTACATTTTAAAACAGGATTAAGAAGACAGTGTCATCTTTATATCGTCTTAATATTAGGAATGAAAATTTTAAATTTACGTTAATATTTTTACAGGGTTTTTTTTTTTTCAGGATTAATTAACTCAAGCAATAATTTCTATAGGCTTTTTTATGTAACTTTTTTTCCCATTTTGGAATAATGAAAACAATTGTTGCTTTTATCTAAAAATTACGCTAATTTATAACATCGATGACATATTGAGATTGTTTCCTCAATTTTTTCCAATTCTTATAAATATTTATTTTTTGTAATTATAAATTTCTGGAAAAACTTTAATCAGAATTTTTTTTTTTTGAAATACTAATATTTTTTTATTCAATACATATTTTAAAATTACTTATACTGGCACATTATGAATAATTTAAGAAAGATTTACAGTAGTCAGAAATACAAATATATTACATGAGAGGCAAAAATTACAAATTGGCGCAAAAATATGTCGCCAAGATAGAAAACGAAAGCTTCTCATTTGTTTAAATAAATAATAAAATTATTGTGATTTAAAACTTACATAATTTACACAAAATAAAAGTAAATATATCAGTGAAAAAATAAATAAATAAATAAAGTGATATGTCTCTTTTACGAGGCAAAAACCAATCATTATCAATTAATAACACTGCTTCAAGTCACAATTATTATTATTATTTTAAATACTAGGGGGCTCAGCCCCCTACGAGCTACGCTCGCCAACCCCCCGTTCAGACACTGCAGTCTCTAAAAGCACGCTAATTTGATCGGCTTTAATTGAATTTTTTTGGAAGATTGAATTATAATTAAAAAAACAAAGGCGATCGCCCTATAAACGGGTTTCTATTCATTTCTCTTTGATTGGGGAATTTTACGGAAAAATCAGCTGCTGTTAAAAGATACAATGGCATTTCAAAATCATCTAATATAAAATGAATTAAGTAAACAGAGTCTTTGTCTCCCGGTATTTTTTAACAAAGCGAAAAGAAAGTCCTTTTAAATAAAACATTTTAAATATATCGTTTTTAATCTGACGTAATTTTCACCAAATTTTTCTTTCCCTTTTTAATATTCACGTGAAAATGCTTTTATTAGAAATGAAATATTATTTGCGATGTCAAAAAAAAAAAAAAAAAAAAATAGTTGAAAAGTTCATCTCAAAATATCAAGTAAATGTCTCGCGCTATTTTTAAATTTATACTACTATTTTGCAATATTATTTTTTGTTCATTTTACGTAATAAGTGTAATGTGACGTAAATGTGATGTAATTTCTCCTATTTAAGACTTCTAACGCATGTTAATGAATTTATTACTTTACAATATCCTTTCTCTGTTAAAATTCACGTGTAATTATAGATGAAGTAATTTTCAATAAGTTCCTGCTTTTTATACGTAATTATTTAATTCTAATTTGAAAGTTTTTCTTTTCTGTTTATAATAGTCACGCGTAAATAAATTTTTAATTTGAAGCAAACATTATTGTTTCCGTTGTTTATACAGTTTGGCAACAGGTTAAATTAGTACAATTTTCTGAAATAAGTAAAAAAATATCTCTCGAAATGCTGAAAATTTGAATTTAAAATAGAAATGAAACCTCGAAAAATGAGTCAAATTAAAAAAATAAATTATTTCTGCACACCGGGAAATTATAACGTATAAAATGATCTAAAAAGTATTAAATTCCGATGTATAGTTTTTGCTCCTATAAAACTTTTTTAATGGAACGATTTTGTCCAACTTTAGCATTAAATATCTCTTAAAATAATTCTTCGATTTGAAAACTGTCTACATCAGCGTGTTTATCAAACATTTCTGTATAATACTACCAATTTTCATATTTTTGTATGCTTTATTTTTCTTAATATTAACGAAGAAAGACCTCCGGTCACAAAAAATTCAAAACCGGCGGCGGCGGCGGCGGCGGCGGTGACAGCGGGAGTTACTTTTTTTTAGAATAGAGAGAAAATAAGTTTAAAAAGTAAACGTAAGATTCACCAATGAAAGGTTACACCTCCTCCTTTGACATATCTTGATTTGCATTCGTATGCGCTGCAATACACCACCATTATTACTTAGAAAATAAAAAAGAAAACTGTCAATGTGTTTGTTTTACTCCATACTCCATATAAATCCAATGGACGGCAACTGCGGTCAAACTTCGGCGGGAGGAAAACGTCCAAGTATCACGTGACTTTATCAAGGGGTCAAAAAAAGGTTGCCGATGCTCTCTCCATGTTATCTCATCTCAATGCTTCAGATAGACGTGTCAGTCTACTCGAGGTCTTTTTTTTCTGGTCAAGCGGCACTTTCTTGTAGATACACGGCGTTTTTCATCCGCCTAAAACCGAATCATTGCATTGCATTGAAACGATCAGAAATTATCTAACATCCATTTCTGAAACAACGAATATTGATTACAATTCATTGTATAACATTGAAAGAATTGTAGGAAACACATCTAGGGATAACCAAATCTTAATTCATCAATATTTCATGCAACAATAAGAAAACAAGCCATCATAAATCTGATTTTTATTCAATTCTGTTTTTGCGTTTACTTTGTTTAATTATAATGTTTTATTTCTTAAAACTGCAAGAACAGTTATGAATTTAAAATTGTCTTAAATTAATTAAAAATAGAGCTTTTTATAAACATATGTTTTTTCTCCAACTCCCGTTACCGCGACACTCCGCTTATGACGACACTTTTTTCTGCTCATTAGAGTGTCGGGATAACGAGGTTCGACTGTAATATGATTTCGGATAGTATAATATTTCTTAACGGAATAATTTATCTTTATCTATCAGTCTTGACGAGGACTCTATGTATTTATTTTTTTCTCTCCACAGTTCATATTTGAAGCTCATGTTAATCCTGAACTTGGTGGAACTTTAGTGGCAATAGACAACATATCCTTCAAGCTAGAAGACTGCAAGGACTGAAAATACAACATTAATAGTTTCAGTTACAGTTTTTGATAAAAGTTGGAAAATCCTTTTGCTTACTATCAGAAGATATCTGTAAAAGAATCACCTTGTTATTTTACGAATCTTGTTGAATTAATACAATAAAGAAAATATTATAGACTAGGAGGCGTCTGCACAGACTATCACCTCATCGAGTTGGCGGCTGAAATTCCAGGATCAGTTTAAACTCGATTAGCATATTAAAATGCAACTGGTCTGCCAAGTCACATCTTGGTGGAAAACATCTGCAAACTAAACTCGGTTTTAGTGGGTGACTGGTAGGTTTACCATTATGTTTACCTGCTTCCAGACCTCCATTTTTTCACACCTTTAGGTGCAGGAAAACGCAAGGGTAAACCTACCAGTCAACCACTAATATCGGGTTTGCCGGTGTTTTTCACCAAAATATGGCTTGGTAGGTTGCATTTTAATACGCGAATCGAGTTTTATTATCCTGGAATTTCAGCCGTCTACTCGATGAGGTGATGGTTTGTGAGCCACCTCCCAGTCTGTTATGAAACACCAAAGTTTTTTAGTATTATTTCTTTTATTAAATACACAATATTAAAAAGAAAAAACTCATTAATGTTTATAAATTGAAATATACATAAAAAATAAGTATTTTGACTGTTGATTACACCTCTTACAAGATTTGAAATACAATTAAAAATACCGCTTTATCGGTGAAACTTTATGGTGGAGTAATTGGCCAAATTTGAAAATATTTTGATTGCTTTCCCAATTATGTAAATTTTAATATACGAGGGTGGTTCAGAAATTATTGTCCCTAGTGTATATAAAATATTTGAACTGCGGTGGTTGTTGTGGAATAGCGAAGCCTAGTCTTAGATGCCTATATGCTCAATTTCAGAACCGTAGCTGCTATATTCACATAGTTTTGGAGGGAGGAGTGAAAGGGGGGGTGAAAGGCTGATTTTTAGCTTATGGGGCTAGATTTGTGACAGTGTATGAGACGTAACTACTGTCGTTTGGACTCGGGATCATAGTGATGTAGCCACATCTCATCCACTGTCCAAATGTAGCCTCATAAACTCCGAACCAGCATTTCACCCTCACCCCCCTTCTACTTTACCCCTCCCTCAAAAACTATGTTAATATAGCAGCTATGGTTCTGAAATTGAGCATATAGACATTTAAGAGATTAGGCTTCGATATTCCACATCAACCATTGTAGTACAAATATTTTATATACATTAGGGACAATGATTATTGAACCACCAACATATTTCATGGCTTTTACTCTAATTTGTTTTTGTTATACAAGCAATTTTTATTTCAAAAAAATTTCAGGCTATTCAAAAAAGTAAATAATTAAATTGAATGTTTCTTATCCCATATATAAATCGTGTTTCTTTTCTTATACAGGGTGTCCACTCTCAACGATGTCCAATGGCTAATTCCTAAACCGTTAGTGATAGACATATAGTTCCAATTACAAAAATGTTTTAAATGAGGTAAAGAAGTATTTTAAAAGCAAGTTTTGGGTCAATAAAAACATTTCTTAAAAAATTACAAAATTTAATTTTTATACGGTCCTTCTGTCCCATAGCAAAAAAAAAAAAAAAAAAAAAAAAAAAAAAAAAAAAAAATCCGTTACTCTACGACTAAAACTGACCGAACAATAGCTGTTTAAAGTTGGAGCATCTTTTTTGCTGCAAAATAAGAGTCATTCACAAATTTAATAGAAATATAAATAATCGTCAGATATATTAAGAAAATAATTGAGAGTAAAATTAACATTACAATATAAATTTGAAATCTATAATCATTCTGACATATTAATGCAAAATATACAATTTGTACAAAACATATAAGAGAAATAAAATAACAGAATTTTTGTTAAATAAAATTACGAAAAGCAACAGCCTCAATCTCAATTCTTTACAAAACTATACATATTTTAAAATGCTATTAGATTACACTAGCCTGCAAAATTTGGGTTGTGTCAAGTTTTTTAGCTATTGGTAAGTGATTCTCATGTATTTCGTATCGCTGAATCCGAAATTGACATTCATTTTTTATCATCACGTAAAGATCTTTTGCAAATAGTAAATTTCAAAGTTTAAAAAAAAAAAAAAAAAAAAAAAAAACAGAAAATAACGAAAATCTGATACTATAAAAAAGATGGGATTGTTGTGTTTTTAACTTTTGATATTTAATATCTATATATTTTTTCACTGTTGAATCCGAAAATGACCTTCATTTTTAATCATACACCAGGATTTTTCGCAAATCGTTAATTTCAAAGTTAAAATTGAACCCCCTCCCCACACACACACACCACCACCACCTCATTGGACCCCTGAGCTGTTTAGCTGTAAGAATCCCAGTATAAGTCAATAAATTGGATAAATTATTTAATTAAAAAGTTTTACATCTGTTTTATAGTATCAGGTTTTCGCTATTTTTTAACTTTGAAATTTACGATTTGTAAAAAATTGTAACTTGATGGTTAAAAATGCAGGTCATTTGCAGATTCAGTGCTAAAAAGTACATAAAAATCAATTATCAAGAGTTAAAAAACACAACCATCTTTTCTATTTTAGAGTATCAGAATTTTGCTATTTTTTAACTTTGAATTTTACGATTTGCGAAAAATCCTGACATGATAGTTAAAAATTAAGATAATTTTCGGATTCAGCGCTAAAAAGTACACAAAAATCAATTATAAAAGTTTAAAAAAACAAACCATCGCAGGCTTGTGTTATCTAATGTAAAACATATTCTTTAACTTCTTGAAGGTAATCTATCCAAATTTTTTGTGTTATCCTGTAAAATAAGTACAAATGGTAAACTACCAAAAATCCTATTAATATTAGTTTCTTTGCACTTTGCGTTTTCTTTGCACTTAAATCATTCATTCATCATGTAAAAAGAAAAGCCTACATCGCCAAGGCTATTCCTACAATGATCATTATGACAAAAATGTAGTTGGTAGATTGGTTGACGGAAGTGTTTGTTTGTAAACATGCCCTTTCCTTAACTTTTGGTGGACACTCCCATAGAGCGTAATGGTAATGCGATTGCGACCGTAGCGCCTTTAGTGACAATGGGGAAGAAACTCCCCCTCCTTGTAGTATGCTTATTATTGAGTATCTACTTTATTGTGCTTTCTTTTTTTAATGTTGCATGTTTACGTTTTCGATAGAATCTTACACCCGTACATGAACATAGAATAGATATTCTATTTTATATATCTAATATCTATTCTATGTTCATGCACGGATATATGCTTTTTTTTTTTTTTTTTTTTTTTTTTTTTGCATGATGAATGAACGCTTTAAATGCAACGAAAAACAAGGTAAAAATTTCGTCTTGAATGCTATATATGAAAAACAATGGTGTAATATAAAAATATACGAAATATTGCACTCTACAAGTCCCACTCTTTGGTAGGAAAATTTTTATAGCCCATCTTTTATTAATTTATGAAGTTTAACGTATTAAACAATCGTTACAATAATCTTTTAAAATTTATGCATTTTTACTTCCTTACAGATAAAATAAAAATATTGTTTTTAATGTAAATAACGTACAATCAATTCAATAATATTTATAACATTAACATATAAGAAATAATAATAATATTATTACAGATAGGGAAAAATTCCTTTCGACACATTTTTAGAATTGTATAAATCTAAAAGTTAACTAGTATGTTGTGGCCATCACAAAACTTTCTTTTATATAAATCACGTCAATTAAATGATTTAAATAGTACAAGAAATAACAAAGATTTAGCACCAATTCATATCAAAGTATATCTGAATTTGAAGTTGGATGAAAATTCGTGCATTAGTTGTTGAGACAGAGCTATAGCGGAAATTCTGAAAAAATGTAGCATACCAGCGCCACCTGTTGAGCGATTTACACCAAAAGTAAACAGCACTAAACGATATCAAGGTATACCTGAGTCTGAAGTTTGTTGAAAATCCAAGCATTATTTCTTGGGATAAAGCTATTGCGGAAATCGGAAAAATACAGCATAGCAGCGCCACCTGTTGAGCGATTTACACCAAAAATCAAACAGCACTAATTTATACGTCAATTAATGTCAAGGACTAAGTAAATCTGAAGTTTGATGAAAATCCGTGCAATAGTTCTTGAGATACTGCTCTTGTGGAAATCGTGAAAAATGCAGCACAGCTGCGCCACCTGTTGGGCGATTTACACCAAAAATTAAACAGCACTAATTTATATCAGGGACTAACTGAATCTGAAGTTTGATGAAAATTCGTGCATTTTTTCTTGAGTTAGAGCTATTGCGATAATCATGAACAATGCAGCATACCAGCGCCACCTGTTGGGCGATTTTCACAAAAAAGTAATCCGCACCAAACTATATCTTGGACTAACAGAATCTGAAGTTTTATGAAAGTCCGTACAGTAGTTCTTGAGATATAGCTATTGCAGAAATCGTGAAAAATGCCGCATAGCAGCGCCACCTGTTGGGCAATTTTCACCAAAAACTAATCAGGTCCAGTTTATATCAAGGTCTAACTAAATATGAAGTTTTGTGAAATTCCGTGCATTAGTTCTTGAGTTAGAGCGCCCACAAAATTTGTGTCACATACAGACTCACAGACAGAGTGACAGAGTGACAGACAGACTCACAGACAGACATTTTCTAAAAACCATCAAATCGTGTTCTGGACATTCTAAAACGTATAAATCCGTCGAAAACCGTAAGTCGAAAATTTTCACGAATCCAATACTTTCTTCTTGTAAAGATAGAAGAAAGTAAAAATAAATAGAGGTAATGACATTACACTCAATAAAATTTTATTCGATATGATTAAAGTGACACGATACCTGAATTTGATTTTTTACAATTTAATCTTATAAACTTACATATTTGCATTCTTAACAGAATTTTCTGAGGGTTTTCTTTTATATTATTGGTCTAGTTATCATTTTGTAAATTAAAAGTGAACAATACGAAAACCGTAAAAAAAAAAAAAGCAGCTAAATAAATAAAGCAAGCATGAATAGAATATCGTCTGACACCTGCTTCGTTTTAGGAAAGAATAGATATTCAAAGCATAGAGGGTAAGCATGGGCGAGTCCAGCAGACCTCACCAAAGTCACCGGTGAAATTGGTTACGTGACGTTACGGAAAGCGACCGGTCTCTTACCGGTCGACAGACCTACTGGACGGCACTGGTGTTATTTACTATTGGCGCCATCTGTATTACGTTGCCGTAATTATTCTTTTATTATTGTTTTATCATGTACGATGCAAATGTAAATAAACTTTCATGTAACCGATCACGTGACCCAACTAACCAAGAATTTTCTTCGGTTAGTTCGGTCTCTCACCAGTCACTTTGGTTACTTGCGCTGAACGACATTGGTTGCGTCCCGGTTAGCAGCACTGAACGCCTTGGTGACTAACCGATCTCACCGGTCACTAACCGGTGGCTTCTCTGGACGCGGCCCATATTTCTTCGACGCTAGTACTGTTACAGCGCCTAGAAGATACAGTGTGGAAAACGGCTATTCCTATAATTACAGCGCCTAGAAGATACAGTGTGGAAAACGGCTATTCCTATAATGCTTTAAAAAGTGCTAAAAAGTTGTATCCCATAAATCTCCAACAATGCTCAGCGGCAATATGCTGATACGAGTGCCATCTCGTAACTCTTTTCAATATAAACCCTGTGTTTTAAAAAATTATAGAATGTTAAATATCGGAAACTATAAATATAAGATATTTTAGTCTGTTATAAGCTAATTTAGTTAAGGAATGACGTGAAATGGGTTAAAGAGTCTCTTTTAGAATGACTATCGTTTTTAAATCGCTACGATCGACATCTTGTTATTCAGCATCGTTGTACATTTATGGGATTCAATTTTTTAGCACTATTTTGTAGCCGTTTTCCACGCTGTATCTTCTAGGCTAGGCGCTGTAGTACTGTTGCCATTACCAGTGGCGGATTTATGAAGTAAGGGGCCCCTCTCACAGTAACTTTTTGGGCCCCCCCCCCCCATCTGAAAAATTGGGTATATTTATAATTTTAAAGCAATAAACAGTCATTAATTAATTACAAATTAATTAAAATTTATTGAAAGCATTAATTGTTAATTATACAAAATTCACTTTATGCAGGATATCCCATCAAGACCAAACTGTACACAGCCAGATTCTTCGCTTGGAGTACATAAAAAAATGCTCCAAAATCTTTATCACTATGGCGCATAATTTTCGAGTAAAATGCGAAAGAAGAGTACGACATGTTATCCGGTGCAAGAAAAAGAAAAACTTCATCGGAAACGTGAAATTGGTATTTGCATATGTTTGAGGACGAAGAGGAGCTAACTGCCCACCGCGCATATCGAGTACGCATTCGCGCGCCGTAGAATGGCTCATTGCACACATTGCAGCAGCTTGGTGTCCACAAAAAAATATCTATCAGATGCAGCCTTTTAAGTACGATTCAAACGGCGGCTTGACATCAATCCACGGTGTAAGCATGCATGCCTGAATATACACGGTGGATATTTTACTTATCTTAGTCTGAAAACATAAGCAGATACCAATGTTCATGTTTCCAATAAAGTTTTTTTTTCCTTGTACCCCATCTGATGTCATACTTTTCTTTTGCATCTCCTCGAAAACTATGGGTCGTAGAGGTATAGTTCGTTGGTCTTGTTTTATATTCTTTAAGCGAGAAATCTCACTGTGCAGGGTTTGTGCTGTCTTGATGAGACACCCTGTATTTAAATTAAACCATATCTAGACGCTTATTTAGAAACCTTATAAAAATTTTCGTCTGGCTTTAGCTGCAGCAAAATTGTCTATGACTTCATCGTAATTTACAGAGCTTAGAGAATTACACTCAATGTATAATATTGCAAGGTTATTCAAACGCACTTGAGAAAGAGTTGATCGTAGATAATTTTTCACTCTTTTAAGAGCACTAAATGATCTTTCTCCACTTGCATTTGATACGGGTAATGTGAGAAAAATTTTGAGAATGGTTTCCACGTTTGGAAATGTTTCTTTCAAACCGTCACTATTCACCAGCAATTTATACCACTTTTCTGGCTCTGCCGAGTGCTGATCTTGCCCCATTACACTAAGAAAATGACGGAAATGCTTCAGTTCATCGGTAAACTGTTTTCCATGTATATCGTTCATATATACTTTTGAAATGGAACTGGTGTTAGTTTTGGGAGAATTAGGTGGTTCATCAACAAAAACTTCTTTGAATACATTAGAAACATATTCTAATTTCTCTTTTCTTTTCTTGAGTTCAACTATTAGGCTGTCACAAATGACATTCAGAATCTCAACACGTACTTTTTCCGTTCCTTCTAACTGTATTTCCCCATCAACATTTTCATCTGGAAATCTTTTCCTTTTTCTTTTTCTCTTATTCTTGCCATCATCTGATCGCAGAATCGATGAAGATAAAGCTAAAACTTCTGCTTCAATTCCGGAATAATCATCACGCACTTCCTCAAAGAATAGTCGTAGCGAATGAATT
This sequence comes from Maratus speciosus, assembly GCA_963932465.1. Lineage (NCBI taxonomy): Eukaryota > Metazoa > Arthropoda > Arachnida > Araneae > Salticidae > Maratus > Maratus speciosus. Next base: position 444,042,017 of record OZ010792.1, on the reverse strand, counting down.
TGATTTATGGCCGTCTTTAAGTTTATGTTCTTCTTCTGCAAAAATGTGCTTACTTTGTCCATTCGCCTTAATATTCTGTCCCACAAAATTGTCATAAAAGCAATCTCGTGTTTGTCAAACTTTTTTGCTAACGAGTTAGCCTCTAATTTGGTTGATGGCCTTTCAGTTTCAGACTCAGAAACTTTGATAAGTGCTTTTTTAATTTCGCCGTAGCTTTCGCGTAGTGCTGATACAGCATCGACTCTTGCTGACCATCGGGTGTCACTCAATTGTTTTACGGTACGTTTTGATAAAATATGAGATTTCAGAATCTCCCATCTATAGGTTGAAGCTGAAAAAAATGTATATAGATTTTGCACAAAATCAAAATAACTTACAGCATATCTGCAGCATTCAGCAGCATTATTTCCTACTAAGTTCAACGAATGGTTTGAGCAAGGCACATAAAATGCTGTCGGACTTTCTTCAAGTATTTTTGCCTGAAGGCCACCATAAATCCCAGACATGTTCGAGGCATTGTCATAACATTGCCCCCTACAGTTTTTTATCTCTAAACCAAGGTCAGAAACCTTTTTCAAAATTATGTCTTTGATATGTTCTGCTTTATGAGATTTAATGGGCACAAAACCAAAAAATCGCTCAACTATCTCTCCATCAGCTTTAACGTATCGTAAAATAAAAGTTAGTTGATCCACATGACTAATATCTGGAGTTGAATCGGCAATTATTGAAAAATATTTGGCTCTTTTAACTTCTTCACAAAAACTCTTCTCAACTTTATGTGCCATTATGTTTAGTATCTCATCATAAGTTTGATGAGACAAATAATTTGTATTTCCTGAACCGCAATGATCATATTTTTCTAAATGGCTTTTCAGGAAATCATCAAACTCGGCGAGATACTCCATACAAGTTAAAAAGTTACCCCTTCTTGTATTTTCTGGTGGTTCTGCATCTCTATGATTTCTGAATGCTTGGCCAAGTGCAGAAAGCAGTTTAACTGTGGCAACTACTCGATGAAGCACTTTTCTCCAATAATCTCTCTCATTTTCAATTTGAGTTGCTATTTGAAAATCAACTCTTTTAGATAATTGAAGTCTTGTCTGAAAGTTTACAATTGCTGACAAATGTGACTTCGAAATTTCATGGTTACTTAAAACCTTTTCAGTTCGTGACCAATCAGAAAACCCTTCTACAAGGTTCTGCTGAGGTAGCTTTATGATTGGGGAAAAGTTTGCATACATAGCAGTAAACTGATTTAGATGTTTCAGAGAAAATCATCCAGTTTCTCCTTTCTTTAGTGCCGTTTACTTTAATCCTATAAAAATGCTTTTCCTGTAAATTTCTGAAGTACTTCTTTTTAGACTCAAAAAAGAATTTCTTCAAATTTTTGAGCTCTCCTGTATTCTGTGGTTTATTTCTAATAAAGAATTCTATCATAGCTGAAGTAGGATTTGAAGGCCATAGAGCTATATCAGACGGAAAATCTTCATTTGAAGAATATTCAGGAATCTGATTCAATGATTCAGAATTTTGACTCAATGCTCCATATGAAGCGCAGGTTGACACCTTAGGTTGAGATGCATTATCATCCGGCGTTTTTTCCGATAGTGATTCACAGGTTGAGACCGAAGGTTGAAATATGCCATCATGCTGTTTTTCTTCTGATAATGATTTACAGGATGAGACTTCGAGTTGGGATGTATTATCACTCAGTTTTTTTTCTGACACTGATTCGCAAGTTGGAACATAAAGTCGAGAAGTATTATTACCTTGTTTTTCTTCTGACAGTGGTGCACAAGTTAAGACATGGGAATGAGATTTATTATCATATGGTTTTTCTTTTGGTGATGATACACAAGTTGAAAGTTGAGGTTGAAAAGAATCAGAAGAATCTTCAGCAATACATACTTTTTGCTTTTTATGCTCCATGGGTGCATCACTGAAATCAGGTTTCGCTAGAAAAGCCTTTAAACTGTTAGCTTGCTCATTTCGGTATTTAATTTTTTTCTGTTGCTCCTTTCGCTTCTGACTTCCTGATTTATAATTTCGTTTCATGGTCTTCACGCTTTAAATAAAGCTGCCAAAACCTATTTAATGAAAATAAGAGTCTAAAGATTTGAATATTAGATAGACATTTTTAAATACCTTTAGCGTATTTCCAATGTTCTAGATTCATAAATACAAATCTAAATCATAGTAGTCGCTACTGCATATGAATATTAAAAAGATGATACACTGAAGAGATATACATAATTACATAATAACGTGGAAAAAAATGGTGTTCCTGAGAGAAAATTTTATGCACCCTTTCTTAAATACTACTATTGGAACTCTACAGAGCATTTTGTTTATATATATTTTCCGGCACTTATTCTAATGCTTGTGCCTGAGACTTGCACTCCTGTGTGCCTCTTCATATAATCCCTTCTCCAACTTTTCTCTATGACTTAAATGTGGGAATATCAGTTCAACTGACTGTAGGCTATTATAAAATTTTAACCCTTATGACATTAAGCTAAGTTAACAAATTTTTGTAACAATTTTGACTTCCTCTGTGAGTTAAAATTAAATGAAAAAAAAAAAATATGTCATCAATTCGGAATAGGGTTTAATATTATCGTATGCATCAATAAAAAAATTTATTCATGCTTTGCTTAAAAATGTCACTGGAAAATAAACAATAAGTCGAAAGCTTTACGAAATAAATCGATTCTCCATTTACGAAAATAAGTACTCTTTCGATTATTTTAAAAAATGTGTGAATTGCATTGTTTTAATATTTTTACATGTAAAATAAGTGACATAATTCATAAAAATGCAAGAAATGTCAAAATTTACATTAGATTGGGTAAAAAGTAGAAAAAGCATGCCCAACAAACTAATCACTACTTTTCATTAATTATGATATTTAATGTCGCACCTCATGTTTTAAACAAAAATCCAATACCCACTAAAGAACTATCGCAAAACCTTTAAACAAAATTATAAAATCTAATTTAAAGCTTTGATGAAAAAAAAAGTTACCGTCTTATACGAAAACATGTTTCCCAGCGTATTTGCATATTGTTGTGTGAAAATTATTTGACATGCGGAAAATGGAAATATGTAGTTACAATTGCTGAGGCTTGAATATAATATCCGATTGCAATTGAAAAATATCGATGTATAATTGAAAAAGAGTCGAAAAATGTTTAGAAAATTTGTCAAAAAAAATTTTGCTAAATCTTTTAGGTTATTGTTGGATTCTCTTAAAAAGAAAAGCTTTAATAAAGAAAATCGAAAATAATAGTCAAAATTAACTCGGATTCCTATATACAGAAATCGTTTCAACATCTGTTTTCAAATAAAGCACACCATTTCCTTTTCCTGGACAATTTCCACTGTGTTAAGTTCAATCAGTGTACGGCTACTAGCCGTATCTCTAAATCTACTGTTATATTTTTAGGAAAAATAAGAAATGAAACCAGAATTGAAGCTATTCAATTTAAATGTACCCCACCCAAGTTTCCCGACGTGTCTCCTAATGATTACTGTGTATTTTGACTTTTAAAACAAGCTCTTTATAAGCCACATCCCAAAACTTCGGATGGATTCTTGAAGACCGTGGTCGAGAAGTGGAACATAATCAACCTGGATATTTTAAGAAAAGCTCTTTTATCTTGAAAATCAAGATTTAATATGATGGTTCAGCAAAAAAGCTATCAAACTGAAAATATTTGAAATATTTTTTTTTCTTTGTTTATATATTTATTTTCGCAAAATCATTACAAAAATGTATGAATTGTACGTGTTGAAATGCGTCCTCTGTACTTCAGTTATCTTTGAAATATCGCGACAATTGCTTGCCAGTGTTTTAGATTTTTTTTTAAATTATTCCGTTGAGGACTATACACTATACGTGTCACAATCATGAACGTAATTAGAAATTCTATATATATTTTTAAAAAGCGATATCATGGTTCTTGTATCAATTAACATTTTTCAAGAATTGGAAGATAAAATCCGTATTGGCTAAGTCGGTAAATTTTTAAGAAATTTATTTTAATGAAAATTAATTATTGCATCGTATAAAATTAAAATTCGTGGAAAAACAAAGGATTTTTTTTTTTTTTTTGTAATTGTTGAAAATTGAAACCTAATTAATTGAAGTTTCTTAGAATTTTTGAAAAACATGTCTGATTTTTTCTGAGCTTCAAATGAGTTTTAACCGTTCAACCGCTGTTGTTTAATACTAAATTAAAAAAATTATTATTATTATTATTATTACCCTAAATGTATCTTAACCAAATTTGGGACAGTCACAATTTGTGATCAAATCACATGAAGTTGCATTGACCTCGCCTATATATAGGCGAAGTCAATGCAACTTCATGTGATATGTATTTTCATCATCTTTTCTTTGTTCTTACTGCAACTAGTTTTTCATATTTCATTATAAATCGCGTAGAAATTTTATTTTTTTAAACTTATGCAAATTTTCTTGAAAAAGTTTTTATAAATCTAAATTTCTCATTTTACTCGATTTATGAAGAGAAAGTTTCTGATTCAAGATATAAAATTATTCCCATTACTATATAATATTTAATTATAATTTATGATATAATGTATCGAATAATTTTCAAGTATTCATGTGCCAAATAGGGTAAGAGATTTCATTATTTCCTTATAAAGGTGATACATCTTTAATTAAATAAGATTGCTATATGATGATTCTATGAATCTATTTGGCAGAGTCATGATTTTTATGCCCTGTTTATTCATTCCAACCCTTCCCTCAACTTTGATAGTCTTTTTAATAATTAAATTACTTTTATGGCGTGGCAAAAAACGGTTTTAAATTCTCTGGAACCTGACTATCTATTTTTTTTTTATTTAAAAATGAAAATGATGTGCAATTTGTTATAAAGTAGAATGTAAAATTGTTATAAAATTTGGAACAGTTGAAAAAAAAAAACTTTTTGAACATCCTATATGAAATTTAAATGCACATACGTAGCGATATTCCTCGCAATCATACAAGCAAAGCATGGTTTCCGAAAGCTGTTAGAAAGTTGATTTTAGTTTTTTAAAAATGTAAAAATATTTATACAATAAAATGAATTTGACTGAAATTTATTTTCCTAATATTAACAATATTTCACATCTATTTAAATAGGTAAAATGGGTTGGTTTAAAATCTTGCAGTGAATTAAAACATAAATTTTGGGATGCTTAACAGTATAAGAGCGGTATCAAACTACTTCGTTTTTTAAATCTGAATTTGAATTGCAACTGTGCCAATAACATACCGCGCGAAGTTAAGATTTATTAAGGCTGTTCTCAAATGCCTACAAAAATGGCTACTTTCTGACACATCTTTTAATTAATTTTTGTTCGTAAACGCATATGAAATCAAAAAAATGTTCTTATTCAGAAAGTATGTAATCGAAAAGCTTTTATAACTGTTCGGGAAATGTAAAACACTTTTCAGAAAAAGCTGTCAAAATTGATATTTTTTACAAAGTTTCTAGACGCGAGAGTGCGGTATAGAAAAGAAAATGATGTTGTTACACAAATATCTTTACAATAAAAAGATATATTTGAATAGCTAACACTAATAACTTTTAACCTGAAGATGTGATTTATTTCTTAAAAAATGAAAAACTATTCAATTACAAATAACTTTAAACTTCTAGTGATTTTGCGTTAAAAAATAAATCAAAAAATATGTTAGAAATATTCACGTTGTTAAACAGGGTTTTATTTATTTATTTATTTTTTATTTATTTATTTATTTATTATTTATTTATTTATTTATTTATATTTTATTTATTTATTTTTAGAACCGTTTTAATATAATTAGCTCGTCTAAAATTTTTTTATGTTTAGAATTTTTTTATAGTACACAAATATCTTTACAATAAAAAAAGATATATTTGAATAGCATTAAATTAAAAATGGAAAAACACACTTTTTGGGAAAGAAACACATGAGAGATGTGGTGATTCTAAAAACAAAAACGTCTTATAAAAATATTTTATCAAATATTAGAGAAAATCAATACACGTATATTCTTTAACCTTCAAATACAAATATATGCACCTTCAAATGTTACATGGAGAATATGCTTTTGCTACCAGTATTAATATTTGCTTTATTTAATTAGAGCATTTTCGTGATTTAGAAAGTAAATGTAATGTCCTTGAAAAAAGTGGTATCAGTCGAAGAAAATTTGTGTAAGGGACGCCGGTCCCGAAAGGGCTAAGAACAATCAGTTGCTTTGTACTTGAAATTAGCGACTTACTTTTTACTAATATTTTTTTAATCTGATGCATGTGCGAATGAATTCATTTGTGAATGAAGTTATTAAGAAAAATGATTACGTTTTAAATATTACAAGAACTTGTGGAGATGTAAAAAGGGACATTAAGCAATTAAAAATAATAGTCATGTTTACTTTTTTTATGTAAGCAAAACAGTTGAATACACTTATTTTAGGCATGATAAAAAATTGATTTAAACTAAAACTTATCAAACATCTAAACTCTAGAGCACTGTGCATTTCATTTTCGACTATTTTGAAATATATATTTAATTTGATCTATTTTTTAATCAAAGTAAAACATAATAGTTCTGAAAATTATCGAAGCTCTATTACATGCATTTTATAGAATTAAAAAGCTAAAGCTACTAACAATTCGTTCATTTTTTATTTTAATGCATTCCAATTCTTCTTTATGATAAAGAGCAACGGACTTCGCTATTTTAAAAATCTCAAAATTATTTCTATCTGAGTTGTGATATTCCCTAAAAAAAAATACCAAAAGAAAAAGCGCGAGAGGACCGACCATGCCACTAATTTTGTACCAAAACAGATTTTTAAAAAACTAGTTGCGTGGCAACGGCAACCCGATGTATTGCTTTTGAATTGCAAGAGATCATTGGATTCGTTTAAGAAGAATGAAATCTAACTTTATTGTAAATTTAGAAGGCAATCGTAGTCTTAATATTAAATAAAATATTTCAAATAATAAATTATAATTGCAATTTAAGACAAAATCTTTCCCAACAAAAATGCATATATTGTATAACTTCATTTGCCAAGAGCTTTTCGTACTTCCACGGTTTGGCTTCTAATTTAGGAGATGATAGAAATGATATCATTTGGGTAAACTATACAAAAATGACTTTATTTTGGCGAAATTATTCAAAGGCGTTTTATATTTATGAATTAAATATAAAACGAGAGAAGTATATTTTTTCTAAAAAAAATAATTTTGTTTTTAACGTCCTTGTGAAAAGTTTTAATCGCCATATGATGAAAATAATTGAAAAGCTATAATTGTTTTTCTACTTTAAATTAAATTAAAAAAGCTACGATGGATTTTTTTTCTTTTTACGTCAATGGAATTTATCTCAGTGTTCTAGTTGACAGACGATTTTTTCCTTTAAAAATAAACTGATTCCTAAATCTTGAATATGTGAAAATAAATTTGTATTTCTTGAAAAATACAATCCAATCGCAGTCTATATTTGTCAGTATATATATTTGATTGAGAAACTGGTCAATATTATGAAAATTTTTAAATGTGTAAACAATATTACGACATATGATTTCAAAAATCTTTTTAATAATATAGATTTATTAGATCTACATATTATAAATGCATTATTTAAAAAGTATCATCATAAACTGGATTTACCACTTAATATAGATATAGCGTATTTTAAATCTGTAACATATTTCATTATCTATAATAATTATATTTTGCTAGATAACACATTATATTTACAGAACGTCGGTATACCACAAGGTGGATGTAAATCCAGTTTATTATCAGACTTATACATATATCACTATGGACGTGCTTTTACTAATAGTAATCTACATTTATATCGTTATATTGATGACATAATTTTAATTGCCACTGATCATACTAATATTTCTCAATTTCCAGTAGATTATCCTACTAATTTAGAATTAACGGTAAACTTCCTATCTAACAAAACAATTAACTTTTTAGATCTTAAAATTACAATAAAAGAAAACAAAACAATAACTGATCTATATGATAAACGTAAAGAATTTAAATTCAACTTTAATACATTTACTAATTTTAAATCTTGTCCGCATAATTCTGTATATCGTAATATAATTCTTAATCATTTATATAGAATAAAGTGTTTATGTTCTAATTAACAATTCTAATAACATCTAATTAACAATAATATTAAAAAACTAATTTATGATGCTTTAAATCATGGTTTTAAAAAAATTTCATGTATTCTTTAATATATAATTAGTACTTAAATTATCTAAAAAAAAAAAATTAACACATGCACATGTCCGTTACACATGTCCGTTTAACACATGTCCGTTACAGAATTTTTTCTTGTTGTCGTTACATAAAAAGTTCTAGGAATCACAGTTTCCTATAAAAACTTTAGTAACTTTACAGATTTTTTTTTTACAGTGTGGGCAGTTTCCCCCGGGTATATTGAGTTAAAATGACAAAATGAGGAATATGATTCCAATTTTCCTCCCAAATAATAATTTTCAGAGTTGCCACTATATAGGGAAAACTGGAAAAAGTGGGTGAATTTAAAAATTAATATAAAAAAAACCAAGAAATGTTACTAAATTTTGGTACTTTGCAAAATTTATCCGTCGAAATTTTGAAAATTCTCAGAGGAATTACTCGGGGAAAATTTAATTTTTTGCTTAGGAAAGCTCAAGGAATTTGATTGCCGAAATAAGTGGCAATCCTGATCTCATATACAATCTTTGTGAACACTTCATAGTCTAATAGATGGGAATGACACCAGTCTTAATAAGGATCTCAATATTTTTCTCTGTTCTTAAAATACATATATATACACGATCCCTTTAATTTAAATAAACAAAATTTAAATTGCAAAGCTATCAATTGTGTGTTATTTAATAACAAAATATAAATATAACTTAAAAAAACCTTGCTCCTTTGAAATTATCATAAGATTAGCAAATGTTGATAAAAAATATCTTACAACAAAAAATTTTCTTATATGTATATACAGGGTGTCCACTCTCAACGGTGTCCAATGGCAAATTCAAAACCATTAGTCATAGATATATAGTTCCAATTACAAAAATGTTTTAATTTGAGGGAAAGAAATATTTTAAAAGCAATTTGGGTCAATAAAAACATTTCTTAAAAAATACGAAATTAAGTTTTTATACTGCCCCGGTCCTATAAGTTATATTTAGTAAAATTTTCCTATTGCACTGACAAGACAGACAAAAAAAGTCCCGTTCATATAACACTAAAATTGACTGAGTTATGAAACTTTAAAAATGCATGACTTATACCACTTTTCTGCATCTGAACACAAATGAGTTTGGCCATGCTTTGAGGGGTCATATCCTAAGGGCTTAAAGTATTCGAAGAACTTTTCATGTGTATCTGCACTTTGAAAAAAAATAGTACAAGTGTTACAAATGAGTTAACTTTTATTAAGTTTCAGATTGGCTAAAATTATTGCATTTTAACATATGCTTTATTTTGTAAGGATTTGAGACTATTTCTTTTAACAAATATTATGTTATTTTATTTAACTTCAACGATCGCATGTATGTTTTCCCAGTCCAAAATTTGTACTCGAAATTTAACTCACTTTCAAATATGCGATAGAGATTAAATTTTACATGTATACTGACGTAAATCCGAGGACAATCTAATATTATTATGATTTTCGATTGTTACCATTCATACTTATTTTACAGGATAACACAAAAAATTTCGGATAGATTACTGCCAAGAAGTTTAAGAAAAAGTTTTAGATTAGATAACACAAGACTGCGATGGTTGCGTTTTTTTTTTTTTTTTTTACTTTTATGTATTTTTTAGCACTGAATCCGAGAATTACCTTAATTTTTAACCATCATCTCAGGATGTTTTGCAAATCATAAATTGTCAAAGTTAAAAAATAACAAAAATCAAATACTATAAAATAGAGGAGACGGCTGAGTTTTTTAACTTTTGATAATTGGCTTTTATGTACTTTTTAGCACTGAATCTGAAAATGGCCTTCATTTTTAACCATCACGTTATAATTTTTTTGCAAATCGTAAATGTCAAAGTTAAAATGTAGCAAAAATCTGATACTATAAAACAGATGTAAAACTTTTTTTATTTAATTTTTCTGACTTGATGGTTAAAAATGAAGGTCATTTTCGGATTCAGCAGTAAAAAGTTCATAAAATAATTTAATAAATATAATAAGTTTAGTAAATATAATACCCTTGAAGCTAACTGAAAAGCTTAAATTTACGTTTTAAATTAAAAGCTAAAACGTTTTAAAAATTATAGGGTTCTTAATCTAAAAGTGCAAGTAAATTAGTACGAATACATTTTCTAAGATTCACAGAAGAGAATAAAGAAAACAAAATAACCATAAACAACAAATACATTATTTGTTCCTTTCCAGAAATATATTTTTAAAAAAAACCCGGGCTTTTCATAAAAAAAACCCAGCCCGGGCGGGCAGCTGGGCGGGTACCCGGGCAGCTACCCACTACAACCCTGCTTAAAATACTTAAAATTTACAGAGACCATTTTAATAAGACATATCATCGGCATCTGACGGCATCTTCGTTTCATATAATACAATCTATACATCTGAAGTCTACTTTCTGATAGTGAAAACCGTATTCTTTTATGTCTTTTACAAAATATGATAAATATAATGAAACTATTTTTTAACGATAATAATAAATATAAGTTTAGATGCTCTTATCAAAAACATTTTAAATTGTTTACATAAATAAATTATTTTAGTGTTTTATATAGCTAATTACGAGATTTTGCGTTTCCCTTTCAATACAGTACTTTTGATTTATTAAAAATAACAACAACAAAACTATAGAATATGTATACAGGTATAAAAAATATCACTTTTATCAAATTTAACTATTGAATAACTAAACATTTGAATGATTTGAAAACTGTCTGTTCTCAAACCTCTTATTTATTTATTTATTTTATTTTAAAACCTTTTCTGGGGAGAAAAAGATGTCACAATCATGAAATAAAATTCATCCCAACACGTATGAAATTTCTAGAAAATTTGAAATTCAAAATAAATTCACTTTTTATTTTATGTTATTGTATTTTCTTATTTGTAGTTTATTATTTATATTGAAGAAAAAGAAAATACAGTCAACTCTGTGAAATCCGCACACTTAGGGACAGAGGGTTTTGTGGATTATACATTTTTGCGGATTATAGATCATCTGTTTGTTTGCATTTTATTTTTAAAGGTCTGACTATAAATTAGGAACAACTGCACAAAAATTACAATGGAAAGGAAGAACATAATGCAATATTGGGTTAATATATTTAATAACTAAGTTAATTTAAAGAAAAATTAAATTTATATGCGATACAAATTTTACTGATTATTTATTATTTTAAAAATTGACAACACAATGGTAATTTCAGTTTTGGTTTGTTGTCAATAATTTTCTTCTGTAATCTATAAACACTCATCTGTTAATCAAGGAAATTTAAATATTTATATCAAATTTTTATTTAAATATTTATTCATTGGAAAATTGATAACTGAAAAAAAATACCAAATTTAACTTATTGAGTTTAACTGTTAATGATAATTTTCATTGTTTACATTCCAACATGCAGTGCGGATAATAGACGTTTGCGGATCACATCGGCGGATTTCACATAGTTGACTGTACAATCAAAAGGTTTTTTCACCTACTTATATAGATATCTTACGATTAAGGGCAGTTGTTCATATATATAATCTTTTACTGAGAGTGGCCTTTGGATGTAACCGGAAGAAACAAACAATTAAAAAAAAATCCAGAGGTTCAGAAATTTTAAAACGGGTGAAATAAAAGCAAACGACTGAGAAATTTATAAAAAGTTGAGATTTTTCATTATCTGGGTTCCTCAGAGTGAAGGAGGGGACATAATTTTAGGACTTGCCTCAGAAATCTTTCCGTAAACTGTTCCAAAAGTGAAAAAGTCCTCAACAGGGTCGAAACTAATGCGGGGCAGAGGGGTCATGTGTCCCGAGCGCCAGAACGAAGGGGCACCAAATGAAGGATTTTGTTTGTCAATTTTTCTCATGTCTATGTTTAGCACAGAATTCGTATTGTTAAATTTGTCCTGTCTGGGGTATGCCAAAGCATAGAAGAATGATGATATAGCATAGGGATCCGGTATAAAGCGGAATTATTTTCGATTCTGTTTTCGAGATTTCAATGAATCAATATTTGACAAAGCATATTACATAGTTCAGTATTACATATTTTATGATTATATATTTTAAATTTTAAAATAAGTCGGCTATTAGAAAACTAGTAAAATTATCTTAACAAACATATGTTGCGGAGCAGGGAGGGAGGGGTGCTGGAGACGCTAAAATCCATGTTTGCCCCGGGTACAGAAAGAGCTAGTTTCGGCCCTGGTCCTCAAAAGTTAAAAGTGCAACCGAAATTTAAAAAGTACGAAGATAAGCGGTTAAATCGACCTCAGATATGCAAAAATGGGGGATGGGGAAATTATTTTAAAATGTTAAAATGCAAACAAAAAATTTGGAAAGAACGGCGCCATTTGTTTAACTTTAGCTTCCGAGTGTCGCCGCGTTACTAGCGTGCCACATCTCAACATTTTCTCTCTTTTTTTGTTATCCCCTCCTTAAAAAATCAGATAATGATAAAGGCTTCACTTTTTAAAAATTTCACTTTTTATTTTTATTTTATCATCTTTAAAATCTTTGTATTTAAAGATTTAAATTTCTTGATTAGCCCCCTAAAGATCACTCTTTGTAAAAGTTAAAAACATATGTAAGCAGCTTCCCTTCTATATAAGATGTCTGTCTGGCGGGTGAATTGATAGATTTTATTTTCTTTTTAATCCTCCCCAAGGCCCGACTAAGGCTATGGGGGGGCCCCGGGGCAAGCATCATTCTGGGGGCCCCCTTCTATATATCTGTAGAATTCTTTTGGAATTATGTGGAAGTGGATAGTACTAAACTTCATACATATTGTATGTATGCATAAATTCTGTACCCGGTACTGCTCACATCTGTAAACAGGGTATCACAAAATGATGGTCACAACATTAAGAAAAAATACTAGTAGCATAATAGTTGAAAAAATGATAGACTGGTTGATACGAGTATTTTTTTTTTTTTTTTTTTTTTGCAAACTTTTACTTTGCTCATCAACTTACGTTATAAGATGTCTAAAAGAAAATGCCCCAGATTGATCATAATTAATGGTTTTAACTTGCCACATTGCGCGAGGAAAATGTTAATAAAGAATTTCTTTTGAAAACAACACAATACTAAGTTGTCGTAATAAAATCTTAATCATTAGTTTTCTAATCATATAGTTTGTTTTTGCATGGGTGCAGGGGGTACTGGAAGTAGAGAGGGGAGGGGGACCATACTTCTTCCTAAATGTTTGAAAATATATGAATTTTGGTCACTTTTGGCTAATTTTAATAATTTGACACCTTTTAATGAAAATCCTGATTACTCTCATGGGGGGGGCCCTAAAAAGGGGGGCCCGGGTGCATAAGTCGAGCCCTGATCCTCTCTTGTTCCCCCGCAAGAATATTTTAGAGTTCCGGTGGGGAAATTGCACTTTTGTCCATTAACTAAAACCTTTCGAGGGGGACATTTAAATGTTCAGGGGGGGGGGGGGTGTCCTCTGAATTCAACACTGGATTAATATGTATATATATATATTTATTTTTTCTTTTAAGCACTCATATCTAAATAAAGGTAAACAAAGCAAATTCATTTACAAATGCTTTTATGCATTTTATAGTACAGATAAGTAATTTGTTTACATGGAAATATTTGTATTAATTTTGGGATTAAAGATATTTTTTGAAGTAAAAGGAGAAGAAAACAACAAAATGACAACAAATCAGTTATGAAATTTATGCTTCCTTGCGCTACCTATAAATATTATTTGTTAGTGATTAAATTTTACAAAAATTATTTTTGGATATAATGGAACAAATTTAAAGGGTGAGACCAAAAAAATTTAAAACCTCAAAAATAAGGATCACTCTAATATTCAATCAAATAAAGCTAAGTCGTCCAATCACTCCGTTTTTTAACAACATCAAGTTAAGAAAAAAAAAGTTATTATTTATAATTTGTATTTTATGCGTCTCATAGATGAAAATTATTTCATGTTTGTGCTTGAAAGTGACGTTTTTTAAGTACGGAAATGAAATGCAAAAGATTTCAATTCGTAAAATTGTTCAATTGTACTTAAATGAAGATAAAGTGTACACAAATAAAAAGTTTACAAAAAACATACAAATGGAAACCTACTAATTTAATTACAACAGAGCAAAGGTTTTCACGAGCTATAAAATAAATTTTGAAATGCACGAAACAATCTTACGAATTGAATACATAATAAATATAAAATTATTAATAGTAACAGTTATGCTTACCGATTTATAATATTTATGAAATTTCAGAACAAAAACATCAAAACTAAGACGAATAGACGAAAACAAATCACTATCACTACTCTCATCAAGTTGCACTACAAAAAGTAATTCTCCTATTTACTCGGATATCTCTCCAGAATTCTGGGAGCATGGGGATGGGGTCATTTCCGTTAAATTTTAGGTGACCTCAGTAGGCAAAAGTTATTCATAGTCCTACATTGTAACCTTGAGGTAATACGTTATCTTTGTTCTTAGAGCTGACCCAATATCCCTCAGGATATATGGACACAGAGGCGATTTTGTCTTTAACACTGATACTATTGCAATTTCTTGCTAAGTATAGGAATAAAAAAAAATTGCATAAAAAGGTTTTGAGCATTATCTTGGACAAAAAAAAAAAAAATCTTTATTTTTTAGGGAAATTTCGCAAGAAGAGAAATTATCTTAAATAATCGCTTAAGTTTGTTGAAGCTTTCATGAATTTTCCTATAAGTGACTTTAATCAACAAAATAATAACGCATTTAGGGAAATCTATGTTAAATGACGTTAAAATGAGAAGAAAGTTTACATTATTAACGGAATTGTGATATTGTCATAAAACATGCAAACAAAATTTATTCAGTAAAATTGGAGATAATTGATATTAAAAGAATAACAATAAAAGGAGATGATTGCTTGAAAATATGATAGAAATGTGGAATTATCTATGTATACTAATTTATTTAAATTTAGTTTTAAATTTATTTATATTTTACACACTACATATTATTTTACATATACGGTTTCTTTTGCGCTTCCCTGTAGAAAAACATAAAATGTCATATGCAACATTTTCTATGGATAAGATGTTATTGGGCACCACAATAATAATAAAAAATCATAAGTATAAATGTAAATTACTTATTAATGTTTGATTAAGTCTAAAAAAAGTAAAATCAAATTTCGGCGTATAAATTTTACTTTCAAACTTCAATTTATGTGAAAATTCTGAAATAAGTGAAAGGGGGTTACTCAAAATATTTAGTTGACTATGGATTTACTAGTAGAAAAGCAGATATGTTAAGAAAATATTTGTGCGAAAGCCAGTTACACTAGAAAAGCCCACCTATTAACAGTTTCAAGTATTTTCACCAGAATAAATAATCAAAGAGTTTGTAGATTGTAAATGGAAATATCTTAACAGTTAATAAATGTCAGCAATTATTAACACCGCAGATGACAAGAATTGTGAGATTTGGTACAGATTATAGTGGGGAAGTGTCTGTGTCTGATGATCCCGTTAGTGATTCGAATGGGCCCTTAAGAATTGTATTAATAAATCAACTTACTGAATTATTTTTTTAGGGCATTACAAAATAATTTAAAATTTAAATGTATATTAACAGAGTACAGAGAAAAAAAATTGCGCCTGTCGTTAAAAGCTTAGCGGTAAGATAATAATTTTTAGGGGGCCTTACTTTTTCGTCATCTTGGACACTCGATAATTGCACTACTTATTGCTGATAATTTATTAGTTAAGTTAAAAGTTAAATAAAAAAGAAAGAAAAAGCCTTTTCTTAGTGCTGCACAAAATTTAAAATACACAAATTATACGACTCGGGGTTTGACATTTTATTTCCCTTACTTGTTAGTTATTTTAACTTGCAGAATTTATACAAAAGATGATTATTTCAATCAATATTTTTTTATTATTTCATCGAAAGACAGGGCCCGTGACGGACCATTTAAAAATAACCGACCTTCTGTTATTTGTACCGTCCCAGGGCCCAATCTCGGCTATGGGCCTCGGGGAAATCATCGTTCTGGGGGCGCCCCTTCTATTTATCCATAGAAATTGTTCCCGAATAATGTGGAAGTGGCTAGTACTAAACTTCATACGTATTATATGTATGCATAAATTTCGTACCAGTTACTATCCACATCTATATACAGGGCATCACAAAAAGATGGTCACAACTTTAAGAAAAAATACCAGCAGGATAATGGTAGAAAAAATGATATTTTGGTTGAAAGAAGTATTTGTTCGCAAACTTTTACTTTGCATATCTACGTTTGTTACAAGATGGCTAAAAGAGAATGCCCAGATTTTGTCATAATTAATGGTTTTAACTTACCTCGTTATGAGAAAAACATCAATAAAGAATTTCTCGTGAAAACAATAGAATAATAAGTTGTTATAATAAAAGGTTATTCATTAGTTCGGGTTTTTTTGTGTGTGGGTGGAGGAGGCCTGGGTAGCAGAGAGGGAAAGGGGAACCTCACTCCCTTTCTAAATGTTTAAAAATACATGAATTTTGATCACTTTTGACCAATTATATTCATTTGACACCTATAATGAAAATCCTAATTATTCCCATGGGGGCCCCGTAAAAAGGGTGTCCGGGGAAGCTGTCCCGCATGCCCCTGCATTAGTCAGGACCGACCGTCTCCACCCTTCCCTTTGCGACCCACTCCCTTACATATCCTTTGATATGCATAGGGTACAGGACCCGACCAAGCCAAAGACAGGACCAGGAGGTGATGTACATTCGGGTCCCTGTCACAAAAGAGAAAATAAAAACGGTTTCTTAGAATACAGATATGAATATATAAATAGAGATTTAGATAAACTTTGTTTTCAAGTTTATCCTACTCTAGAAATACAAAATATTGATTATAATCAGTAACAAACTCACAATACATTTCAAATATCAGCTTTCTGAAACTGCATATCATGTTTGGGTGCTCCCCGAAATCAGGGGTCGAAGAGGCACGACCCACTCGGCCCATATGTTTAATAACATATGCTATCCTGATTTCGGGGCCCCCTAAACTTGGTATGCCCTACATCTTTGTATGCCCTAAAATATCGATTATAATCAGTGACAAATTCACAATATATTTCAAATATCAGCTTTCTGAAACTGCATATCATGTTTGGGGGCCCGCCGAAATCAGGAGTCGAAGACACATGACCCACATGTTTAATAACATATACTATCCTGATTTTGGGGGCCCCCAAACTTGGTATACCCATACCCTACATCTTGGTATGCCCTAAAATATTGATTATAATCAGTAACAAACTCACAAGTCACAATACATTTTAAATATCAGCTTTCTGAAACTGCATATCATGTTTGGAGGCCCCCCTGAAATCAGGAATCGAAGAGACACGACCCACTCGACCCATATGTTTAATAACATATGCTATCCTTATTTCGGGGGCCCCTAAACTTGGTATGCCCTACATCTTTGTATGCCCTAAAATATCGATTATAATCAGTAACAAATTCACAATATATTTCAAATATCAGCTTTCTGAAACTGCATATCATGTTTGGGGGCCCGCCGAAATCAGGAGTCGAATTGACATGACCCACATGTTTAATAACATATACTATACTGATTTTGGGGGCCCCCAAACTTGGTATACCCATACCCTACATCTTGGTATGCCCTAAAATATTGATTATAATCAGTAACAAACTCACGAGTCACAATACATTTTAAATATCAGCTTTCTGAAACTGCATATCATGTTTGGGGGCCCCCCTGAAATCAGGAGTCGAAGAGACACGACCCACTCGACCCATATGTTTAATAACATATGCTATCCTGATTTCGGGGGCCCCTAAACTTGGTATGCCCTACATCTTTGTATGCCCTAAAATATCGATTATAATCAGTAACAAATTCACAATATATTTCAAATATCAGCTTTCTGAAACTGCATATCATGTTTTGGGGGCCCGCCGAAATCAGGAGTCGAAGAGACATGACCCACATGTTTAATAACATATACTATCCTGATTTTGGGAGCCCCCAAACTTGGTATGCCCTACATCTTTATATGCCCTAAAATATCGATTATAATCGGTAACAAATTCACAATATATTTCAAATATCAGCTTTCTGAAACTGCATATCATGTTTGGGGGCCCGCCGAAATCAGGAGTCGAAGAGACATGACCCACATGTTTAATAACATATACTATCCTGATTTTGGGGGCCCCCAAACTTGGTATGCCCTACATCTTTATATGCCCTAAAATATCGATTATAATCGGTAACAAATTCACAATATATTTCAAATATCAGCTTTCTGAAACTGCATATCATGTTTGGGGGCCCGCCGAAATCAGGAGTCGAAGAGACATGGCCCACATGTTTAATAACATATACTATCCTGATTTTGGGGGCCCCCAAACTTGGTATACCCATACCCTACATCTTGGTATGCCCTAAAATATTGATTATAATCAGTAACAAACTCACAAGTCACAAATGTCACAATACATTTTAAATATCAGCTTTCTGAAACTGCATATCATGTTTGGGGGCCCCCCTGAAATCAGGAGTCGAAGAGACACGACCCACTCGACCCATATGTTTAATAACATATTCTATCCTGATTTCGGGGGCCCCTAAACTTGGTATGCCCTACATCTTTGTATGCCCTAAAATATCGATTATAATCAGTAACAAATTCACAATATATTTCAAATATCAGCTTTCTGAAACTGCATATCATGTTTGGGGGCCCGCCGAAATCAGGAGTCGAAGAGACATGACCCACATGTTTAATAACATATACTATCCTGATTTTGGGGGCCCCCAAACTTGGTATGCCCTACATCTTTATATGCCCTAAAATATCGATTATAATCGGTAACAAATTCACAATATATTTCAAATATCAGCTTTCTGAAACTGCATATCATGTTTGGGGGCCCGCCGAAATCAGGAGTCGAAGAGACATGACCCACATGTTTAATAACATATACTATCCTGATTTTGGGGGCCCCCAAACTTGGTATACCCATACCCTACATCTTGATATGCCCTAAAATATTGATTATAATCAGTAACAAACTCACAAGTCACAATACATTTTAAATATCAGCTTTCTGAAACTGCATATCATGTTTGGGCCCCCCCCCCCTGAAATCAGGAGTCGAAGAGACACGACCCACTCGACCCATATGTTTAATAACATATGCTATCCTCATTTCGGGGGCCCCCAAACTTGGTATGCCCTGCCTCTATTAAAATAGCTGTAAAAGGTCTCTAACAACGTTCTTTTTAGTTCAGAGCAAAGTACGTTTGTCTCCCTTAAACCCCACCCCATCCCTTCACAAATGTTCACAGTCTTGATGATAGATAACAGAAAAAAAGATAAGGAAAACCTAAAATATTTCTGGAAATAACAGATAACAGAAAAAATATTATACTTATTACATGAAAATGATGTAGTAAAAGTAACTGAAAATACAAAAATCTTTGATCAAAGTCACTTTTTCTGTTTGAACTTAAAAGAAGATTTGGGGGCCCCTTGGATGCGGGGCCCCCCGCGATTGCGACCATCGCGACCCCTTAAATCCGCCCCTGGCCATTACAGATTTTGCCGTAAATGTCCCATCTTGGTTCTTAATCTATGGTGTGGAAATATGCTATCAAAACAGTGCTAAAAATTTGTATCCCTTAAATGTGCGACGATACTGCTAAAATCTCAAGTGTCGTTACTAGTATTACATTGTATATAAACTAGCAATTTCTTGCAGTTGTAGAAAATATCCTGCAGATGTCGCTGCGATCTACATATTGCAGCAGTATCATTGCACATTTAAGGGATACAATATTTTAGCGCTTTTTTAACATATAAGTACCAATAACGAGAAGGAAGGCAAGCATATCTTTGCATTGCATCTTCCCTGCCTGCTGTTTGCCACCGGATAATTTCTCTTTCGTTAATCCCCATGAGCACTTGCGGCAAAAGGGGTGATAGTAACAAAGCCCATTGGATAGTAAGGTGAAGCGTTAAAGGGGTTTGCAACACCGTAAGCAGCTCTGTGTCTTTAAATCCCGTCAGCCCTTGCGCGCTTCAGAACTAATACTATGTTCATACTACGATACTTAAGATATCTTAGGCCGCCGAACTCTCTGAGAGAATTCCACAAACTCTCTCAGTGAGTTTCCACTTACTTCGGCTAGATACAGGAACGACCACTCACTCTCGTTGGCTATGAAGCTTCGCTTTTACTGATTGGCTGTTGCAGCCGTTGTTATTTTAAGCGCATGCACATACTTTACTTTTGTTCAGATCACAGACACAGTGACGCTACTAAAGGTGCGTTTTCACTGGTCGACCCAAGGTCTAACTTAGCTAACTTTTTATCTAAGCACAAGATTTTAGGTCGTTAGAACGTGATTTTGAAGGAATGATCTCTGTTCAATCCTAAGCACCGCTTACCCAAGCGCAGCCAATTAAAAAAGAGCTTTTTTATAGTAATGGCGGCGTTGTGAATGTACGAAGTAATATTTATACTTTATAGCGTTGTTGTATTTACTTAAAATTATTCTTTTTTTACGTCAAAGAGGAATCTATTTTTTAAGTTAGACATGTTGAATAGATATCTTTTATTATTGTCTTTTAATTTAATAAATAATAGGTAATCATACGGATTGTTTAAATTGTTGCACTTTTGTAGGATAAATATCGCTATTCTTGGTAATCATTCAGATACATTTTATTAATATTGGAATACCAATTATATACTTCATTTAAGGATTTCATTTCTGATATAAGAGTGAAGATACTATGTCCAGTTCTCAAAATTATTTTATTTTTATTGAATGTTAATAGTATACAAAGAATAAGTGTTTTTTTAATAATATTTGTTTCTTTAAATGAATTACTTGCTTCATTGATTATATTCGGTTACCTGATAGGGTATTTCTGATCTATGTAGATTTATATTTCCCTTTGCTCACTTAAAATAATTGTAAGTATTAAGAAGGATATTGTTTACTGTAGCCCATTGATATTTAAATGGAAAATTAATTACAGGCAAACTTCAATCCAGTTTTGCTTATTGTAGGTAATTGATCCTGCATGTTTAAGCAAGCATGTAAACAAAATTTCTATAAAATAAATAAGCCAATGTATTTTGTATTTTCCTGTTCTCTTTTAAGCAAGAAAGATCAGATTGCAAAACAGATTGCTCTTTACTCCTTTTCAGATATTTACTTGTGAACTTTGTCATGTAAAAAAAAACCCTGCTGATCTATTTTTTATTTTATTTTTAATGCATTTCACCTACAGATATGCTATCTTTCTTTTTGTTGTTAAGATTAATGTTGAAACTTTTATGAAGATTTATAACTTTGTATGAAGTTTAAATCAATTGAGAGATATTCAGACCATATGTAGCTTTTCTATGTGCCCATTTCGAAAAATTTGTACACATTACCGTTCCAATTCGATACATATTCCGATAAATGCCTATTCAATGTATTTTAAGTTAAATCAGCATGTCTTGTTAGCGGCGGAGTGATTATTTTCATTGAGTAAAAAAGTATTGATACCTAAAATCTGCCACTAAGCAAAAGAAAAAAGTGTGGACCAGCCTTACATAGTACACATTGTTTGTTACCAGAGCAATTACACTAATTGGTTTTATTGTAAAAGATGAAAAAAAGACCGGTTGGGGGAGGGGGGATATGTTTTTATGTATTAAATGTTTCTAGTGTTTTCTTTTTGGAAGTAAAAAAGTGTTCTTAAAAGATGCAAAAAGGGTTTGTTGTTTCTATTCATATGAATGAGACTAAGTGTTTGAAAGTAAGAAAAAAAAGCATTTTTAAAAGATAAAAAGTTTGTTTTAAGATGACAAAGTGTTTTTGTTTTTTTTCTTAATTATATTTAGTGTCATCAGAGCAATTACGTGATACAGTTGGTATGATTTAAAATTAAGTATCGACCGAAACTGAAATTTATTAAATCTTGATTCTTCAATTGCTTTTTACTGTTATTGTTTTGTTAATAATTATGAATACAGAGAAAAAGAAAAATTTAAATGTGAAGTCACATTGCAAATAATTTTTTTAAAGAAATTAGTGGTAAGGTAATCTTTCAAAAATTAAAAGGAGATTATAATACATCTGTTCCAATTAAAATTATGACAGAAACTTTCTTATAATTAGATGTGAGTATTTTATATGTATAATAAACTTAATCTTTTGTAGAAAGATTTTAAAGTCCACCAGAACAATTTTATGCATGTGCAGGTAGGACATTAAAGGATTAATATAACTGCTTATGTATTTAAATGTAGTTTTATTAAAGTCTTGTAACAGTTGATGGAATTTAGATCTAATGTAAGTGGAAGCATGTGTAATTTTATAAATCGTTGCTTAGGGATAAAATTCTTTTATGAGGTTGTTGTTAATGTTACAAATGATACTATTTTAATAAATATATATAATCAGCTATTTTCAGTTTCCCATATTTGATTTTGAGTAGTACTTTAATAAAAAATTGACATTTACCGTTTAAATAAAATATTTATTTATTTTTGTGTTATATTTTGGGCTAGTGTACGTATTCACCTTCAACTGTTTTTTGTGTTGAGGCCTTTTGTGAATCTATATTACAACTTTATCCTAAAACTTGATAAAAATGTAATGTAAACAAAAGAACTATTTTGCAGTATCGTATCTTTTTTAAAATACGATGCAATAAATTTATTCTAATATTTATAGCATTTTAAATGTTTTTTCATAATTAGCATTCTGAAATAAATATTTAGATGATATAGTGGCAAAACTATATCTAATTCTGTCTATAAGCATACTTAAATTTCTTAATAATTAATTAGTCATTAATAAATAATATTAGCTTTTTAAAAACTATATCTGTATATGTATGCATGTATTAATTTTTTTTCTCTCTTTTAATTTGCTAGTTGCTTCAGTTTATGATAGAAATGCAACAAGGATGGTAGGTGTTAAGCTGTGCTATGATCTGTTCATCAGCAGCATCAATTATTGTCCTAACATGATGATGATCGATGTAGAAAGAGCAAAGCCAACTAATATCTAGTTGAGTTGCAGCTTGTTGGCTCCTTACTCCTGTGTTGGCCCGTTGGAATGCGCCTGGGAGACTATTAGGTTAGAAATAATCTTTTAGTCTTTTAGAGGCAAACTTGCAGGCTAAAACACATTTTGTATGCAGCATGGAAGCTACACTACTTTTTTATTTTCCTGTATTGCCTATCTTTATGAAAAGTAAGTCACTTATTGTTTTTTTTTTTTTGTTTTTTTTAATTGTGTTCTATTATCTACTGCTAAGTTAATAGTAAATTCTATTTAATGTTTTCTGATTTAAGGCATTAATTTTTAAGGAATTTAGTAATTATCAATTGCTGAAATTTAAATTAGAACAAACACTTAGATTAAAATAAAGACTATAATATAAAATTAGATTATTGTTTGGGGAAACATGCTGATATAAGCATAAAAATTTAAAGCACCTTTTTATTGGTATACTCGGATTAGTGTTGACTGTAGAAAAAAAGGGATTCCAGGCGGGAATTTTTAAAAAAGGACACTCATATACCTTGTTCACAAAAATATTTTGAATTGTGGTTTGTTTAGAGTCCTTTTTTATCAATGAAATTTTGCTATGTTTTCCCACAACTAATTGACAAATTTCTCTTTTTTTTCTTACTGACTGATAAATTTCACAAATTTTTCCGATGACTGAATGACGATTTATGCAATTTTTCCCCATAACCGATTGACTAATTTTGCGATATTTTATTTCTACCAATTGGCGAAATTTGCAGGGGTTTTTCTTGCAACTGATTTGCAAAACTCGTGGTTTTTTTAATATACAGCTGATGGATGAATTTTGATGAGTTTCACTGCAGCCAATCAACGAGTTTAATTATTTTTTTCCTTAAACAGTTTGTGAATTTTTTAATTTTCCCCCACGACTTACTAGTGAAACTTTCAAGTTTTCTTTTCATGCGATCAATGGACGAACTAAGCATTTTTTTTCCGTTGCTGATTGAAGAATTTTGCGATTTTTTCCCTCCCATAACCGACTGGCGAATTTTTTGTTTTTTTTCTTCTCTCAACCGATTGACAAATCTTACAGTTAAATTGAAAGGGAGCAGCAAAAATTGCAGTATGGAATACCGGGTGTATAAAATAATTAAAAAGGTGTACCGGGCACAAACACTAGTTAAAAAGGGCTGCCAGATGCATAAATTAATTAAAAAGGGATGCTGAGGTTTGCATCCTGTCAAATTGGTCTAGAGTCAACACTACATTTAGAATAGAATATTTATGAATAATGTGGAGGTGAAAACAAAAATTATAAAAAAGGCATTGACAGAAATATTCGGTTATTTTCCTTTAGATGCACACTACTTTGTGCTGAATCATGCAAGTGTTGGCACAGAATTAGCAGAAATATATGGCTGTACATATCGCTCGTGGTCTGCAATAGTGGCACAACTCAAAAAATACGAATTTAGAGTTAATGCGCTCTCCAGCACTGCAGATTGGTATTCTTTCCAGCTCAGCAACAGCGGCATATCTTGTAGTTCTGTATTTCACCAACAGATGGCAGAAGTGCCGCTGTTGCCTTATATATGATATAATCTGAATGCATCATCATATAATCATATTTATCATCAATATAACACGGGATATGAGGATACTTTTTTTTGCATTACTATTAATTGAACCCTTACGGAATCATTTAGTACTACTTAACACTTATGACAACAATGAATCGTGTAAATTTTGCATTTCATTACAAGGCGAAACTTCAAACCCATTAATCTCAAAAACTGATTTTTTGAGTTGTGCCACTATTGCAGCCCATAAGCGATATAATAATATATCATGCATTCACCATTTTTTTACTTTTTTGGTTTTGGTTGCAGATTTTTTAATTAATTTACTTTCACTTTAGGAATCGGTTCCAAAAATAAAAATGTCCTCTTAAAAAAAAAAAAAAAAAAAAAAAAAAAAAAAAACTGCAAGCAAAATATTGAAAAAATAAAAGAGTCGAATGTAGAAAATGACAGGCTATCCAATGAAGAAAAAAAAAATATATATATATATATATATCGAGATGCAAATAATATATTTTTTTAAATCTTCCCATAGGTTTAACATTAGCTTGTGAGCGTCTTCGCATGAAAGGATGGAAGCCTTAACCTTTTGATCATACTGATGTATTTAAAAAACTAAGAAAGATGAAATTAGTTTGCAACTTTTAATAATTTTAAAAGAAATGGATGGAGTAAAGTGTCTTTTTTGCTTATTTTTAAGTATCAGAATTGAATTTCTTTGAAACGAGAGTATACTCTTCCAGAAAATTTTCCTTGAATGTAGAATTAAAACATTTCTTTCATTATGGTGTTTATTTTTCATACCATTTCAAATATTTTCATACTATAGTACAGTAGAAGATCTTTATAACGCAAACCTAAAAACGCAAGGTATTGCGTTATATAGAATTTTGCGTTATATGGATCATCTTTCACACATCATTAAATTTACCTTGTAAACATGGCCAAATATGTCTGAAATATATCAAAATACATTAGAATATCTTTATACTGCATTCCTTGTTACCAGGAGTTATCCAGATTATAAATTTTGCCTAATATACAACATTTCACACAGTGTTAAATTTACTTTATAAACATTGTCCAAATATACTTGAATCAAATCATTCATTATATTACTTATTTTCAAAAATGTTTATTGTAATAATAGCAATTTTTTCATTAAAAAGGTCTTAAATTAAGAGATAAAGTTGAACTAATGTTTCAAATTTAGTCCTCTAGAGAGTAGCAATTTTTGACAGTGTGGAAATGCAAGTGCTTTTTAACTGCAAAATTCATTGTTTATGTCTGAGAAGTTGTGCGTTATATGGAAAATTGCATTATATAGATCTTCTACTGTACTTTATAAATAAGAATAATACCTATATAGATATCTAAAATTATCATGTTTCTTTAGATCGAAGACATCCTCTTAATCGAAGAAGAAATATATTATTTTGACATAAAAAGAATTTTTTTTTTAAATCTAGAAGACATGTAAATACGAAGCTATTATTATGGCTGGTTGGTTGTGTTTATGACGGCCAATTATCAGCACGAGGGATATAGGCCAAAGGGGGGGAGGGTCTTTCTAAGGGAACCTAATCCGTATTTACACTTGGAAAACTAAGGTTTGAAGAAAACTCCGAACGATTAGGCCGACGGGCGTGATTGGGATCGAACCCAGCACTTCCCGTCTACTAGCTTCGAGAGCAGAACCTCTCGGCCACTGGTGGGGCGCTACTATTATGATCTCCATCATTCACAAAACCAATACTAGACAATACTCCCGTTTTATTATCCTCATTGCTATTACCAAGAGTAGACTCGTCTTACCTAATAGTACTCCAGATTTGTAAAAATGATGTACACCTGAGTGCTTCTTTTGGCAATAAATTTTAGTATTTTTAGGAACTTAATTATTAAATATTAAATTAATTTTAATGCATTTTTATATTAGAGTCACAGGTGATAAATCACCAAATATTCTTTATGGTTACAATAACAGCAGAGTTAATTATGCATCAAACCGTGCCATTAAAATATGCCATCTGGCTGTGAAACTGTAACAATGAAATATTTTAAACAATTTAAAGGTAAGAAATGAAATATAAATAAGAAATAAAAAGATAATTTTTAATTACAAAAATAAAGAAATATTTTTTTAATCTGCTTTTATCAATTAATAATTTAATATTAAGTAAATTATAATTAAACTTTGAAAAAATAATTTAAAGAAATTCTCAATTCATAGTTTAAAAAATGTTTTTTTCGCCTTTTCCGTTGTCATATCTGAAAAAAAGAAGAGAGAAAAAATAATTTTTTTAATAAATTCAGTAGTTCATGCTTTCTACCAAGTCAAAGTGGTGAATTTTCCATAATTAGTCATGCCAAATTAATGCATTGTAACAGAAGTTTTTTGAACCAACATGAATTACAGTCCTGAAATTAAGCATGATACTTATAAATGTTTAATGTTTATAAAAGAGCAGTTTAAATTTAAAAAAAATTCTTTTATACTTATTTAGTAGCAACTATCATAGTTTAATATTTAAACTGACTGAGAGGCAACACAACATGTTTTATTGGCATGTTATGGTTGGAGATAATTGATTAGTGAAATCATTGTTATGCCAATTGACTCGATTGTTCAAATTCACAACATTTTCGGGTACTTTATATCAGTCAAGCACATGAGATAAACCAGGGCTGAAACTAGCCTTTCTTCACCTGGCATAAACATAGATTTTGCTCCCCCCCCCCCCTTTCCCGGTCTCCGCAAAGTCAATTTAGAAAGAGAATTTTAATTCTAATAGCCGACTTATTTGAAATTTAAAATATGTAACAAAAAAAAAAAAAAAAAAAATACATAATACTAAATTACGTAATCAACTTTGTCAAATATCGATCCATTAAAATCTTGAAAATGAAATCCAAAGGAAGTGACATGCAGAAACTCGTAAGATAATGTTAAACTTATAGGAGCATTCTTTTTAAATTTCTCACTTGCATTTTAATATTTTTAAATGATTTTTTCTGTTTGGGATAGCTGAGGTTGATCCCTCCCTAACTGGGTAAATGTTTGCTTTTTAAATTTTGATTGCAGCTTTATACATATATATACAAAGTTACTTTCACTTTTTGAACCAGTTCCGAAAGCTAAAATAGCCTCATAAAAAAAACTGCAACCAAAATCAAAAATGTACAACCTAACAAAGTTAAAGATCAAACTCAGCTACCTAAAGAAAAAAAAATCATTTAAAAATATTAAAATTAAAGCGAGAAATTTGAAAAGAATGCTCCCATATTTAACATTAGCTTGCAAGTCTCTTCACGTGACTAGTATAGGTTCTTTAGAAATCAAAATTCAGTTGGCACCCCCTTCGTTTTCCGTTCTGTCACCCAGGGCACATGCCCCCTCTAGTTTCGGCCCTGAGATAAACCATTAAATATTATTCCTATTGTCATCATTTGTATTCATTTCTTTTAAAATATAAACCTCTCATTCATTTTATTTGAAATACAAATTTTTCATTTAAATACATATATTACATACATTTAAAATATGCGCCTTTCACTTATTTCATTAAAAAAAGGAATAAAATAATAATAATGAGAAATAATACAACGAACCAAAATATGTTATTTTAACTTTAATACATTGTTTCTAATTTACACAAGTGAAAACTAAAAAGTATTATTGCCGAAGGGAAAAATAATTGCAAGATTTGCTTCCAACTAACATAAAAGTACCTTTTATGTTAGTTGTGTTTAACGTTATGTTAGTCATGAGCATGTCAAAGATTTATACCCCTTTATTCTTCTTTATAAAAGAAGCCCCCTCACAAAATTATTTTCCATAAAAGCGACTTCACAGAATAAGAAAAAATAGTTGGAATTTAAAATGTGTAATTTGCAAACAAAACAAGCTCACGAGAATAATATAGCAGGAGGACATTTAAAAAAAGGATTATTAAATGTTTACTTTGAATTTAAACAACTGAATTCAATTTTTCTCAATTCAATAACGAAAGAGGGTTTAACCTCCCACCCCCCCAAAAAGAAAAACCTTGTATCGAAGACTTGCATCCCTGATGTAAAATCATAAAGTAAAACTTACAATTTTAAGTACATTTATTTTGCATTTTACTGTGAATTTTTTTTTCTTTGAGGAGGGGGATCACAAAAAGTAGATGTAACTATATTGGATAATTTTACATTGTTGTGATATAGTAAGAGAATCTGCCAGTGTATCTAAATGCTAGTCTCACATAGGCAAAGAGTTGTATGTGCTCATGGGTCCCGAGTCCCACCACTAATTTCTAAAATAGATTCTTTTTCACTCTTATATAAAAAAGGTTTTATTTTTTTATTTTATACTATTTTATTTAAGCTTTAAAGAAGTTTTTTCACAGATATTTTTTTTCCTTGAATTTTGCTATACTTTTCTTCTTTTTCTTTTGTTACAGAGATAAACATTATTAGGAATTTTTAATCCTAAATTTTCCATTCTTTGAAAATTATAATAAAATTTTAAACGTTTGAACTTTTGTAAAAAACTAAAATAGAAAAAAATCCATATTTCAAAAAAATAATAAAATAAAAATAAACATTCTTAAATGTTAACTTTTCTTGTGATTTATGAAAAACGTTTCACAAATAACAGTGAGTGCATCCCTTCATAGTGTAAGTATGTCTCCCAAGCGGGTCTGAACATTCAAATTTTTACATTGTCTTAACGTTTTATTTAATTTGTGATTTATTTAACAAATTTCAATTAATTTTTTTAAAAGGGAATTCAAAAAGTAACATTAAATTTGTGTCGAACTCTATTACACATACACGTACTTGTGTGAAAAATAATTTATTCAATGTGCTTTTAAATGCATAAACCATAGCGACTTAGTGTTTTTATTTAATTTAGGAATATAACTCCATTGCTCCAATTTGAAGTTTGGTTAAACAATGATTTGTGGGTGCTTTTAAAGCCTTTTAGTGGAGAAAACAGTCAAAACTTTCGATTAATTTCTATACAGGTATGTAGTGGGGGGGGGGGGGGGGCTTTGGGACCTATAAGCAGCACGGCTGTTGTTCCGAATGATCCATACGAACAGAAGCGCCAGACACAGACAACACTAGGCACCTAGCTAGAAGCAATCAATACGATGAATAAACTGTAGCGTAGAGTTACGAAAGGCACTCGACGAACAGAACTTATTGATAAAGCAACCAAACGAACGAGAACACTCATCACTCAAATCAAAGCCCGCCCAACAGCTCCTGCGTTGAGCGTGGTACCTGACACAAGAAAACAAAATATGCCCCAAGGAGTTCAAAACACCACAAGCACGGCAGCTGCCGTCCGCAACCAAGTTAAAGCGAGCCCAAAATCTTCGGGGTAATAAGCATCCTGCAAAGGAGACGAGACACAATCACATCATCCCTTCGATTATGAACCCAACGCAGAGAGTGATTGATATTGGGGATATCCCCATAAGAAGCATAATACTTGCAAGTCCGGTAAGAGTGCTCACCCTGCAGCAGAACACTGTGAGAAAACCTACGGATAGTATCTTCTGGCGATGTCCAATCGATCAGAGGGTCAGAGACAGAAACACTTTTGGCAAGGCCATCGGCCCTTTCATTGAGGGGGATACCACGGTGTCCCGGAACCCAGTAAAAGGAAAGGTGAATGGAGAACTGCTGCATCCGAACAATTTTATTATGGAGCCAAAGGATAACTCTGGGAGACTTCAGGTTAGCAGACTGGAGAGCCAAAAGAACCGACAAGCTGTCTGTTAAAATCACCACGGGACGAGATAACGAGATCAATTCGTCGAGAGCCACGCCTATTGCGAGAGCTTCCGCCGTGAAGACGGAGTTGACATGCTGCACCCTGCAGCCAAAGTGGTGGGAGGAAGTGCAGCCTGCAATCGAAGTGAGGGAATCTGTCTTTGAGGCATCGGTGGCAATAATATCCCACGAGTCAGTAAAGTTCTGGAAGTAATCAGCAAACATCGGAGCAATTATGCTAGAATCAAGGTCCGTACGCTGAAAAGGAAGATCAGAGGTGAAAAATTGCACTGCGTTCGAGTCAAGAGAAAGAGGAACTTGGAAGCTGATGAGGAAATTCAGATCAATAGCCAGACCAGCAAAAAACTCAGAAACATAAGAAAGATGATTTCCTGGTGAGACTAGAATATCCTCACAAGAGTCCAAGAGAGGAGACCAGCTGCCAAGGGCAAGATGCTTCACCCAGAAGCCGAAAGCCAGAACCCTGATTCTGTCAGCTAGGAGACAAGCCCCAGCCTGCTTGAGAAGAAGAATATTAGGCGTCCACTTCGGGAGCCCCAGAGCAACCCGTAACGCACTCGTCTGTATCACTTCGAGCACTTTCAGTAGCGAAGGACTAGCGGCAGTGAGAAGAGCAGCTCCATATTCGATGATGCTACAAATAGAAGAGAGGGCCAACGTCCGCAGATGATGTGATCGAGCCCCATACCTTTTATGGGCTAGAGCTTTTAAGATGTTGATCCTTTTAAAACATTTCGTCCGGAGATATTCTACATGCTTCCGGAAGCCTCCACGACGGGCAAAAAGGAAACCTAAGAACTTTAGAACGGGGCACCACTCGATGAGTCCACCGTTCACGCTGAAGTGGAAATCACAGTCCGCTCTCCGTCTCGAAAGATTAATCGAATGGCATTTGTCAGCCCGGATGGATAATTTCCAATAGGAACACCACACTATTATAAGTCGAAGAGCCTCTTGGAGTTTTACTCTACAGGTGTCCAAACAATCATTCACACAGTAGATGAAAATATCGTCTGCATAGATGAGGAACTTGATGCCCAGGACCTCATAAAAATCTGCCATGAAAATTGTAAAAAGGATGGAACTCAAAACCGCCCCCTGGGGAACACCTCTACCAATAGTTGAGGAGGAAGACACGTGACCCCTCCACGCAACCTTGACGACTCTAGTAGAAAGAAAGCGATGTATCCACCGAAGCATCCGTCCTGTGATGTCCACTTGGGCACATTTATAAATGAGTCCATCAATGTAGATAGAGTCATAGGCTGAATGTAAATCCAAAGAGACGCCCAAAATATATTTTTTCGCCTTTTTGGCAGACGTGATGTCATGCTGGAGAATCGCTAACGCCGTATGGCAATCCCGGAAGGGAAAGAATCCAAGGTGCCTAGGGACCAAGGTTTTATGACAGAGGAGGTGATGCACAATCCTTCTGGCAATCATCCGCTCACAGATTTTACCCGTTACCGAGGTTAAGGCAATCGATCGGTATGAAGATATATGATGTCTCGGCTTGTCAAGCTTCAAAATTGGGAGAATGGTCGCCGACGTCCAGCTTGAGGGAATGTCCCCTGATCACCAAATGCTGTTGTACATACTCAACAAGCAATCTAAGGAGTGATCATTTAGCCCCTTGAACAGGGTCGCACTAATCCTGTCCTCCCCAGGAGTGGAAATTCTCGTTCTTCCAATGGCCATCTTTAGCTCTGAGATCGTGAACAGACAGTTGAGCGAATCAACGTAAATGGGATTGGCTCGTGGCAGCTTCCCTCGCCAAAGTGATTTGCAAAGGCTTCAGCTTGGGCTACCGCATCAGCAGAAAAGGAGTCAGGTAGTTGTAAGTAGAGATGGGAATCAGGAGAAAAGCTGGACCGAGATTTGAGGTTACGAAAAATTTTATATAAAAGGCCAGGATCATTCGCATTACAGCAAATGGAGTCCCAGTACCGGCACTTGGCTTCCCTGATAACCTGGCGGAGCTTGGCCGAGAATCTTTTATATTTCATCCAGTGATCCACCGAAGTTAATTGACGAGCTCTTCGCAGATGGAACTTTTTCTGTTTGCTAAGGGTGCTACACCGCGCAGTCCACCACACAGGGAGGCGTTTCAGGGATTTAACACAGGCTGTACTGTGATTCGACATGGCACCACGAACCAAGGACTGGTACGATGAAGGCTGGATATCGGTAGCCAAATGTAGGCTGGAATTAACTTCCTGTGTGATGCGGGCCCAGTTGTAGAGAATGGGACCAGGACGCAGAGGAGGGTTAAGCTTTACAGAGATAACAGTGGGGAAGTGATCGCTGTCGAAAAGATCATCCTCAACGACGATCGAGGAGCAAGTAAGAAGCCCAGAAGAACAGATCGAAAGATCAATTAAAGAAGTAACCCCACTAGGGGCCACATGGGTAGGAGAAGTATAGTTCATTAAGCAGAAGGGGCTATCAGAAAGCCAGTCCACCAAACGCTCGCTGGCCCGCGAGGACACCGGGGATCCCCACAGCGGGTGATGAAGATTAAAATCTCCCAAGATAAGAGAATGACCAGAAAGATCACGGCAAACCTTCAAAAGATCGTCAACCACCAACCCAGATGAGGAGTAAACGTTGATAATGTTGAGACAGGGAGAACCAAAGGAAATGCGGACGCCTAAGAATTCGTTAACTGAGCCCAAATTATCGAAACACAACCTTGTAGACGACCAAGTAGAGTTCACCGCCAAAGCCAGACCACCACCGGCCCGACCGACCCTGTCTTGACGGTAGATCACTTTACCCGACATCGACAGAGGCTTCTCAGGTGAAAGAAAAGTCTCCTGGAGAACCAAGACATCCGACGACAAGAAAGGTTCAAGCTGAAGGAACGGGAGCTTGTTGGAGATACCTCGGCAATTCCACTGAAGCACACTAATACCCATAAGAGACAGAAAAGAGAAATACTATCACACACAAAACCCAAAACAAAAATCAAGATCCTGCCCCCTGCAGGAACACTCGCCCCAAACACAAAAACAGAATTTTTTTTTCCCTACCCCCCTTTACCGTGCACGTAGGCCCGTTTCCGCTCCGGGGATTTGTCACTGAGTTTTGCCATACAGTTCATAATTATATTACTCAGAGCACTGATAGTTTCTAGAATTTTTGCAGACTGTTTTTCTGAATGATCAACTAAAATCTTTAACATGTTATTAGTCCTGATCTCAATAGCTTTTTTTAATTCATCTTGGTCGGGTTTTTTAACACTGGTTTTCTGTTTCGCCCTTGTCGAAAATTTTCGTCGAGCTTCAGTAAAAGATAGAAAATGTCCACTTTTGAAACGGAGAAAATCCATTTCTCTCGAGCGGGTGGGGCACTGGAGATAATCTGACCTGTGGCCCTCCCCACAGTTCACACATTTAACTTCTAACGTGCAAGGACCAGTATGCTTTTGGCCACACGTGGCACAGATTTGTTCGGACTGACATTTTCCAATTGCATGATTAAATTTAAAGCACCGTGCACATTGCCTCGGTCTATCAACAAACTGGCGGATCTTCTGAAGAGTGAACCAAAGCTTAATTTCAGTCGGGATAGCAATACCAAGAGAGGTAATTAAAACTGGGGAAACAGTACTAGATGAATCTTTCTTCATAAACCGTCGCATTTCTAAGATCTGCACGTTGTTATTGGCCATTATCTCCTGGCCCACCTCCTCCAGGGGATGTCGACATAGGAACGATTCGAAATGTTCTCCCAAATAACTCTATGTTTAACTGGAGCCCCCAAAAAGCTTGTAACCTGACAAATATCAACAGCACAGCTAACGTCTTTCGTGCTAATAAGTAGACTGCCCGTACGTGTGTGACGGACATTCTCTATATGATTCGCATGAGGGATTTTATTTTTAATCTCTATTTGCACAGCTCTAGGATCTCTATTTGGAATAGATTTTGAATCTGCACTTTGTAAAAAAATATTGAAACACTTACCGCCATTCTCGGCAGCCATTGAAAGAAGCAGCTCCGTGGAAGCCGTGGACCGCGCCACATTTTTATTATCGCTGTTACATGTCAAGAAATTTTCTGCCCCGTTTTTCTTGTCACTGTCACATGAGGTACTTTCTTCACAGTCCACCATTTCAACAATGACAGCAGAAAAATCCGCTGTTCCATCAATATCCACTATCTTAAATTCAGAACTAGGGATAACAATATCCAGGGCCATTAGCGGCAAATAGTAGAGGTAAACAAAACGTAAATAAAACTATTACACCTAGCAAACACCCACCAAATCCCCAATAAAATAGTTCACTAATAACCACCACGAAAAGAGAGAGAAAAAAAAACACCTTACTTCAAACCACAACAGCGTAAAAACGAAAGCTTCACCCAAAAGAAAGCTCAGATACCGCCGGCTGCAAAACGGTCACCGCCCCCCACGTGTAGAAGGAGGGAGCACCTCACACGGCCAACCTCTCCCCCAAATTTCTATACAAAATATTTTCTACTAACAATGACAACAGCAACAAACAATTATTACAATTGACATGACATCTGATCTGATCGATCTGTAGACAGTAAAGCCGTAAAGTAGACGCTTGCGCAGTAAAAACTTGCCTTTGATTGGTTGGCGTAAGGCTTTTATCTGAAACCAGTGAAACGCTCTTAGGTTAAGGTTCTGGATCACTAGGGTTTTTTAGGTCGTTAGAACGACCAGTGAAAACGCACCTTAAGGTGAAGCGTTATTAAAGGGGTTTGCAACACCACACCGTAATGGTGTTATTACACGAGGGGTCAAAGAGGCTTCAGATTCCGGGCGTCTTCATGTTATTCCTATGGCTGCAGGGGAGTCGCTTGGAGAGCGAGCGTCTTTTTTCCGTCGGAGCATCTTTGACGCCCGAAACGAGGCGAGTCGCCAGTAACAGCCAATCAAATGCTTGGAAATCTGAATCTGATAATAGAAAAGCCTTTTCCGGAACAGCCAATGAAATGCTTGGAAAAGACGGACCGTGAGGCGGCTGTTGTCGCTAGACGCCTGGGATCCCAAGCGTCTTTGATGGTGAACACCACTACACGAGAAGTTAAAGACGCTTGAAATCCCAGGCGTCTAGCGACAACAGCCGCCTCACGGCCCGTCTTTTCCAAGCCTTTCATTGGCTGTTCCGGAAAAGGCTTTTCTATTATCAGATTTTCAAGCATTTGATTGGCTGTTACTGGCGAGTCGCCTCGTTTCGGGCGTCAAAGATGCTCCGACAGAAAAAAGACGCTCGCGCTCCAAGCGACTCCCATGGAGCCATAGGAATTGTTGGATTCCAATGTAAATAAATCACTTAACTAAATGAATCCCTAAAAGTTAAGTATTAAAATATCTATAAGCTTAAAACTGCCCTCAATAATATTTCTTATTGTTAAAGTGAATATATTTCTAACTTAAATTCAATGACAGAAGAGCCATATATATTTCACATTACTTTATTTTTATAAACTTTTCTCTAGAACAAAACAAAACTAATTGTTGCCAGATATTGAAACAATGCAATTACAACCAGTTAAATAATTATGCAGGTGACTGATACATGGATGAAAGAAAAAGTTAGTCATTACGTAACAGGAATACATGGAGACGCCTGGAATCTGAAGCGTCTTTTGCTGCGTTTACACTACGTGGCCTGTCAGGTCTGTTGGGTCTTTCAGGTCCAAGAATCGAAAAAATTGCGTTTACACTACGGCATAAGAACTTGGCTTGCGCATGCGTATATTTGAAGGTTAGGGGAAGGGAGGGACAGTCGTGTTTGTTTGTTTACGTTCGTATTCGTATCGAAATGAACGTGTCAGAATTGTTTGCGCCGTAATTTCTTTTGCACAGACATTAATTACGTGTAAATTAATAAAAATTACGCGTTTTTCTAAGCTCATTGCCCACAAGGGAAGCAAGAAAATGCAATTGCCCCCTAATTTTCTTTTTCTCTGACTCTGAAAAAAAACAAAATTTATTCTTTTCAAACAGTTTAAAATAATGAAACACAGAGAGAAAATGAATCTAACTTTTTTTTTGTTGTTGTCTGGGAAAGGGGTACGATCCCTCCTTTCCACAAAATAAAATTTACATTCATTTTTCCTTTTGATTTAAGGGGGCAGTTTACCTTAAAATTGGTCAAAAAATTGATTTTTCTTTTTTAATATTAAATGAAAGCCTGTTTAATTGTGAATATTTTGATACCTCATTTTTATCCATACCGTAAATATATCGCGAGGTATTGTAAATTTTGTTAAAACACTCTGTGCAATTACCACACAAATTAAAACTTTAAAGGCTTTTTCTCCATTTTCATATTTTCTTCACTTTCATGTTTTAAGGCTTTTTCTGTATTTGAGATAGAGATTTTTAAGCTTTTTTTTTGTGCATGTTCTTTATTACATATGTGATAAATCTGCGCATGGAATTAGCCTTTAGGTTTTTTGTTATTTAAAAAAAAAAAAAAAGTATATGAAGATAAGTTGGATTTCATCGTTTTGCACTATATATATATCAGTAAAAAAAATCATAATAAATGTAATATTAGATATGTTTAAAAATCCATGTGCAAGTTTCTGTAGTACACATTTGAAAATCTAAAAAAAAAAGGGGCAAAAATATCAATTTTTTTAAAAAGTAGTAGGGATTTAAAAAAATTCAAATTTTTTCAAAATGTACTTTTAGTTGAACATTGAAATTCAGTGAGTTCACCATTTGAATCATATTTAAAATAAAGAAAATTGTTGAAAAGGGAAACTATCCCGTAAGTGTTCAGAAATTACCTTAAACAGGGGTCCAGGAGGGCAAGGACGATTTTTCTTTTTGATTTAAGTGTTCAAAAATTACTTTAAACAGGGGTCCAGGAGGGCAGGGACGACCCCCTGACAAAAGAGATAACTGCTTCACTTCTTCATTTAAAAAATGGCAGTAGGAGCTTACTTTTGTTTTCTTAATTGTTATATGTATGGTTTGGCTTTAATGTTGACATTATGTTGCTACAATGTGAAATGAATACCAACACTGATGGAAAACCTAATCGAAGACATCACCAGTAATCAGGTTACCACTCATTTCACATTGCAGCAGAGCGTATGATGTTGCTACGGCAACACCACTCACCCTCTGGTGCAACAGTTAACTGCCTGTCTCATTTATATTATTATCATCTGTGACACTACCTTCTGAGCAATAAATCTTTAAAAACGACAATGAGGAAAAAATTAATTACTTTGACACAATAATAGTAAATTCCCGCTGTTTTATAAGGGAGAATACAGAATTTCTTTGGCACATGTAACTGGAAAAAAAAGGGACTAAATGTAACATTTCGTGAAATTTTACTTTTGGACAGTTTGAAAATAAAGCTTTTACTTTATAGATAATGGACATTAATTTCAGAAGAGAAATTATTGTCCTCACCTGATGATAAAACAATATTTTTAAATGGAAACTTACATTATCGCTTGTGAAAATTAAATCTACAATGATTACATGAAAATGACGCCATTTTCTATATACTTTTAGTCGTGATGTTACATTTAAATAAAGGTACTATGGTAACACTTATAGTAAAGGCTTAAAAAATTATATATGAAAAATATGCATTATCTGTTCAAAATGATGCCATTTTTGCATGTGAAAATACAGTGAGTCTGATTTTTAATTGATTTATAAAAATAATGCTCATACCCATTTTCTTTTTGTGGCAATATGAAAGAAAAAGTTGCATTAGAAAATTAAATAACATTTTTTTAAAATTATAAACTATAGCAGATGGTTGAAAATAGGGCTGAGAAATCTGATAATTGTTTTAAATTTGCAATAATTTTACTCCCGTTCTAAAATTATTGTATGGTGTTGTACATATATAATGTTATCAACATTTAGGTAATTTTAGTCCCTACCCCATCACTTACAATATCATACGTTATCATTCCTCGAACCCCCCCCCCCCCCCCCACACACACACACACACCTTAATGAAATCATCATCATTGTTTAAAAATCCTTTTTATTTTTATATGTTTGCGTTTGCATAAAGATATGATTTTACATTTAAACAACTGTATATCAATTAACATCTAACTACACTTACTATTTAAAAAGGTATAAGACTATTTTGATGTAAAGAAAAAATTAAAGCACTAAAACAAAAAATATCATTTGGATTAAAAAAAAAAAAAACTTTCCTAAAAAATATCTTATGACAATCAAACGTCAGGTCCCCCCCCCCCTCCCACACACATTAAAATGATAATTTTATATATGCACAGCCCTTAATTTGTATAAACACTGCAGCAGCAAAAGAAGGTGACATTTCAAAATTCCTCCCACAGTATTTAAAAAACTAATAAGTTGTATTGAAAACACCTTATATTATAAAGAAGCTTTTCTATGAAACCTTTAAACACATAAATGCTAAACTTATTATGTTTGTTTTTGCTTTTCATTACATTGGTTTTTATTTGTCACATATTGTATCCCACAAGGAGTAATAATTCTCCAAAACCCCTTACAAATAAGGATACTGGCTGCACCACTGGTATAAGGAATATACACAAATTATGAAAAATTAGGCATAGATTATGAAACACTCTCCAACAGTAGCTATTAAGAAATTTAATATTTTCATACAATGAAATGAAATATCTAAATGTGCCATTTAAAAACATGTAACTCAGTAAAAATGCATTTTCAGCACTTGTTGTCCCCATAACTTTTTGATGCATTATATTTAATGAATTTCACATTTAAATAGCACCCTCTATAGCGAACATCATTAGCATTTAATAATTACAATGCAATCACAGTATATTTACAAGTGTGACAAGCTGAATTCATAAATACTTTTCAACCATGTTGAAAGGGTTTTTCTCATTTTATATCTTAGCCATTTTTTTTTATAAAAAATAAATAGATAATTAAAAACAATTCTTAAATCAAGGTTTACATGATAGACAAAACAAGTAAATACCTGAAATACCATTTATAATAAAAATATATAGTCAAATAAAAGACAACAAATTTTTAATAAATTTCTTTTATTTGAAAGTACAAGTTACAGAAACAAAATAAAATTTCTTTATATTATAAATATTATTGAATATAATGATTACTACGTATAATAAATGAAACAATATTAATATGTATCATAATGGTCTATGATGATGACAGTGTTTTGCAGAAAACTTTATTGATCTGAAGAAAAAGGTATTTATATTTCAATCTGAAAGGAAGATAAAGCATTAGTAAAAATTGAGTAAAAATAAACTGTGTAACTAGCTAAATTGTGAACTATTAAGACAGTTTTTTGGAAAGAAGCGAGATAATCATTTAATAACTTTCAGTTGGTATAATAATTAAGAAGTAATAAATAGTGCATCAAAACCCAAAAGCATGTTCTTGACATACCTAAAAAAAAGGAAAGAAAGAAAATTTCAGTCCATTAATTGAAATAAAGAATACATAAATTGGTAAATAATATTTAGTAAGACAAAAAGAAATAAGTCTAATTAAAACTGCTAAGAATACAGTAGACTCCCTTAAATCCGCGACCCTAAAATCAGCGAACGCCTAAAATCCGCATATTTTTTCAGATGTAAACAATGAAATTTACAGTTAAGTTGCAGGAACAAAATTCAAGATGGCGCCGAAATCAGCAACTACCGTAATGTTTTTTTTACTAAATTTTTTGTTAATCATTCTCTTTTGGCTATTGCAGCTGATTTATTACTAAATAAATTAACATTACTTTTGATTTTGATATAAATTAGCATATCTATATAAAAAATTCCAGGGTTCGAAATGGAAAAAATCCAGGAACGGGAACGCTATTTTAAAATTATTGTTTGCGGTATTTTTTTTTTTTTAAATTATAGACAAATTTATTTCTAAATATACAAAGCAGTATAAGAAGAGCATTCAAGACTCTAAATAACAATGAAAAAAGTTACAGTGAGCGCAATAAGCTATATATACTGATAATAGCATTAACACTGTTCTCCTTGCTACCACTAGATGGCAGCATAGGACTCTTGAAATCGAATTGAATCGATTTCATTCGTAAAAATTTAATATTTTTCTAAATTTTTATTTTACATAATTATTTTAATAATTACTTACTTTTAAACTAATAAATTATTTTAATATTTTACTTATTTTAATATTTCACTTTATTGTAAGCATTCATTATAATTTCCCTTTCTTAACTACCAATCAAATTAATGTTTCAAAAATGTAAACAAATCAATGACCAGAAATCCGCAAAATTCTAAAATCCGCACAACCTCTGGTCCCAAGCTGTGCGGATTTGTGGGAGTCTACTGTATCAGTAGATTGAAGACATACAAAATGCAAGTGATCCTATTAAAAGGGAAACCTTTATTGTTTACATATCAAAATTTCTAAAAATATTACAAGAATGTATATAGAGTATTGTATATTTACTTCTCATAAATAAGAGAAACTTATTGTATTGCTGACAGAACTGCTTTCAAAGAAGTCAAAACTCATACTAAATTTAAACAAGTTAGAAATTGTACGGCAAATGAGACGTGCGTTCATACTATAACTAGTTTTATAAATATTCAGATCTTGGTGCAATAGCTGTTGCAGTTTTATGCAAAAATGCATGAATACAAAATTTATTATGATTCTATATACAGTAGACTCCCTCAAATCCACACAGCTTGGGACCAGAGGTTGTGCAGATTTCAGAATTTAGCGGATTTCTGGTCATTGATTTGTTTACATTTTTGAAACATTAATTTGATTGGTAGTTAAGCAAGGGAAATTATGTTGAATGCTTACAATAAAGTAAAACATTAAAATAAGTAAAATATTAACATAATTTATTAGTTTAAAAGTAAGTAATTATTAAAATAATTATGCAAAATAAAAATTTAGAAAAATAAAAAATTATTACTGATGAAATCGATTCCAAAGTTCCTATGCTACCATCTAGTGGTAAAGCGATCGTAAGATTGATACGTTATTATTCGTTCTTAGAACTTTTAACTTTAGTAAGTTTTTTCATTGTTATTTAGAGTCTTGAATGCTTTTCTTATACTGCTTTGTATGTTTAGAAATAAATTTGTCTATAATTAAAAATAAAAATTCCGCAAACAATTTTAAAATAGCGTTCCAGTTCATAGATTTTTCCATTTCGAACCCTGGAATTTTTGATATAGATATGTTAATTTATATCAAAATCAAAAGTAATATAAATTTATTTAGTAATAAATCAGCTGTAATAGCCAAAAGAGAATGATTAACAAAAAATTTAGTAAAAAAAACATTGCGGTAGTCGCTGATTTCGGTGCCATCTTGAATTTTGTTCCAGCAACTTAACTGTAGATTTCATTGTTTACGTCTGAAAAAACATGCGGATTTTAGGCTTTCGCGGATTTAAGGGAGTCTACAGTATTAAATTCAGTAATATGGAAATATAGTAAATATAATGACAAAATTCTGCAACGATTATATATATATATATTAAATTTCAAACCATTTGGTTGGGTATTTTTTGCGCTGTTATATGCAGACAGATGGACAAACCAGATGAAGACTATAGGTGCTTCATATTTATATAGTTACAAACACATCTAAAAAGAGCTTAAAAAACACTATTTCTGTTTCCCTTTCATTCTGATAAAAATAACATTAAAATGACTTGAAATGGAATAAGTAATTTTTAAGGGAAAAAAAGTTGTTTTATTTTTTTCTGTATGAGAATAAATAAAATTGTTAATTTCAGAATGAATGAGTTCGGGCCCACCCGAGCTCGAAGAATGGTACAAAAATCGAGCCCAAGGCCATATCTCTCATCTCTAGTAGTAACACAAGAACACTGAAACTAAATGTTAAACCAACGGCAATGTTCTTTTCAAAATTCTTATTTGCATTTCAATACTTTGGTTTTTTTTTTTTGGCCTGGGCAACCTGAACCTGATGTCTAACCAAATATGTTTACTTTTATTTCTTTAGTTGCAGTTTTTTTTTTCTTCTGACGACACTTTTAATTTTGAAACAAGTTCTGAAACTGAAATTTTCCTCTGAAAAACTGCACCTGAAATCAAGGGCAAAAAGATACCCAATTAGACATGTCCCACGCAAAACAGAAAAAATTATTTAAAAATATTCAAAAGCAAACGATAAATTTGTAAAGTTACCATTGGTTTAATATTAGTTTGCAAGCATCTTTCCATGAGAGTTAACATAGTATAATTAATAAATAAACTTAAAATTTCAAACCCAGAATCAAAATAACATTAATTATTAATAACATTAAAACTCTTCATTTCACGATTTGCATAGTAATATAAAAAATATGGTACTTTTCTGTTAGTCCGCACAGGCGATAAATCAACAAATATTTTTCCTTTGTCCTCATTTGCATTGCATTCACTTAATTTTAAATATAAACCATTCACTCATTTCATTCTAATACAGATGTCCCATTTAAATACATGCCTTTCACTCATTTCGATTCAATTGCAGAAAAAAAAATATATCATCAAAATATTGTTTCTAATTTTCATGTGTGTTAAAAAAAAGTGTTATTGGAAAGATTTGTACACGAGTGACATAAAAGTACCAAAAATACTCAGAAGTTA
The DNA here is from genome assembly GCA_963932465.1 of Maratus speciosus. Lineage (NCBI taxonomy): Eukaryota > Metazoa > Arthropoda > Arachnida > Araneae > Salticidae > Maratus > Maratus speciosus. The sequence continues at coordinate 443,998,744 of OZ010792.1, read as the reverse complement.
AATATAAGTATTAAATAGCTTAACCAGCATGAGTAATAGTCAGTGTAGAATAATTTAAATAGAAAAAATAAGAGAATATGCTTTCCACACGTAGAAGAATTCAATAAAACACACTTATTTATATTACGCACTATACATAAAGGTTATTTTTCCAAAAAAAGCAGGGGGGGGGGGGACAACCAAACGCAGCTAATGCACAATATGTTTTACTAATAAACATCATTACTTTCCATATGTTATATTTATAAACTGCATTAATTACAACTAAATAAAATAACCAAACCATACAAGTGATAAATTTTATACCTATGGTCATTTAAATTTCTCAAAATGCTTTTGAACTAAATTCTGATTCAGCAGCTATGAATATTATCATTAACATTTCAAAACTAATCTTTTGAGATAAAAAAAAAAAAAAAAAAAAACATTTAAAAAACTTTTACTTGCTATGCTCACAATTTCTTAGTTAATTCATATTTAAAATAAAGTATAAAGCTGCAGCTTACTTACAAAATATATTATAGGAAAAATGTAAATTTTGTGAGCGAAATCTAAAAGCGTAAAAATCATAAAAGCATGGCTTCATATATATATATATATATATTTTTTTTTTTTGTTTAATGAATTTTGACCCAAAAATTTAGAAGACTTATTTCAAATTATAGCATTTTATGGCACCGGATACGTATTAATTCCAATTTTGATTGTCGTTGAATACTAAGGTCATTTCATGGTAACTTACGTTATAATTTAAAACAATTTACAGCGGTAATTTCAGTAATATAACACCAAAAAATTTTCAAATGTTAAGTTGACATGATTTGTTAATTAAACCTATCCAAAGGCCAATTTGGATAAAAATTACCTAGAAATTAAATATTTTAAATAAATAAAATAAATAATAAAAATTACCTAGAAAATGAAAATTACATTTTTTATGGCAACTTACGTTACTTTTTCAGTAATGTCAGTTACCATAATAAATATATCTGGCAGAGTTCAAGAAAAAACACTAAAATTAGGCCACTATCATCTAAATTTATCTTTGAATAGGTTTAATTAACAAATCATGTCAACTTTGCATTGTTAATATTTTTTTTTTTTTTTTTTGTCTTTTATTACTAAAATTACTGAAGTAAACTGTTCTAAATGTAACGTAAGTTACCATCGAATGATCCAGTGAATTATAAACATTGATTGAGCGAAACAAACAATATCACTTATTTTATTTTGAAGCTCAGAGCTTTATAAAAATTAATTACAATGTTGACACATTTTAATTAAATTCTAAAATACACCATATGCTCCTGATAATTTCAATAACTTATACTAATGAAATAAATAATTCATATCACTTCAAAGAATTGTAAATAAACAACCCAAATCACAACAACAACAACAAAAAAACAAAACAAACAACAACATTAATAATAATACATTTTAGATTAGTTCAACATTAACAAATATTAAATCAAATACATTAGATTATTACATATGCAGCTTAATAATTATTAAACAAATAAAAACCATGATACTATCACAGATAATACATTTTATATTATTTCAATATTAAATAAAATATATTAATAATTATTAAGCTGATATTAAATTAAAATTATCCACGTGTACCAAATGGAAGAAAAAGGAATTAGAAATGGAAGAGATATCATTTGATCATAGTTCACAGCTACGAAGCAATATACATAACCATGTTCTCAAATATATACATTATTACTAATTAATTACTATGCTTAAATTGCTTATTTAACACTGTGATCTTATTTTAGACAAATCTGATAAGTTATTCTAGCTTTCTTGTAATTTCTGAATTTTTTTAAGTCTGAGCGACACATTTTTTGCAATATCAAATCCTTGAAAAGTGTGTATAGGGAGGGAGGTAGAGATTAACTGCTTCCCACTAACAGAATACTCATATACTCGATGTTTATATAAAACATAGTTTACATATTTACATAAACTACATTTTTTTAATTGATCATTTAACGCCATTTTATAAATTAAAAACTAATGGGAAGAAAACATTGATTAAAGAATAAAAGGAATTAAATAATAAATATTGTATTGAGAATAAAATTTTCTTAGATACAGATTGATTTTGTGAGAAAAATGACGTTATATATAAAAGATAAAACAATGATAAATAAAATACAGAACATGTACTTTTGAGAAAAATGACTTACTTACAATCATCATACACGAATATTATTGAAGATTCATATCTTCAAAAAAAGCATGCAAATCTCATGTAAAAGTCGGGTCAACAGGCAATCGACAAACATTCACATAACTGTTGAAAATGTCCCATTGAAAACATCCTGCAATGTAAATGAATAGAAAAAAAAGACTATAATAAACTAATAAAAACAACAAAAACAATGTAGAATGCATTTCAAAATCCCTCGTTCTAAGCAACAGAAAATAAATATATAAAAAAACTACATACTTACAGTCAGTCATACAAGATAGTAATGCTTTATTTATGCGATAGTTCCTGATTGATGAATTTTAAGTAGAAAACAACAAAACAGCACATAGTGCAAGAGCATCAGACAATCAACTTTCTTGCAGAAGATCACAAATGGTAGTCACTTATTATAGAAGACTACACACCTGCGATATCCTGAGAGCAAACTTGGTAAAATATGTATTTATCTTGGCACCAGCAGATTCTAATCTCTACTTCAAGTATATCTTTTATAGGTTTGAAAGTTTTTCAAACTCTTTCTGAAAAAAAAAATAATAATTTACGAACTTTTCAATCGTAAATCATCTCTTGTGGGGAAGTGGAGAGAAAAAATTCATGTTCTAGATTTTACAGTTTTAATATACTACTACTGATTAATTATTAAAGAAAACTACAGAAAGATAAACATATAAGATAAAATTTTAAAAAGAATAAGGGATGGTTTATAAATTATTAATAATAATTACAAGTAAAAACTTTATTTAAAAACAAGTTTGTTCAATTTAAAAAAAAGTTAAATTTTATATGTCATTAGAATTTTTTTAGGGGGAGGATAAGAAGCTAAATACAATTCAAAGTCTTCATATTACTTTTTAGATAGTACCGTATCATTGTAAAAATTCACACATTTAAAACTGATTAATAATAATGTAAATCATGTATGCAGAGTTTGCTATGATCAGTCAATTATATAAAAATAATAGAGAAAACTTTGGAGTTAATTCAAAATTAATTCTATGGTTAAAAATTTGTTGCTAGTTTTAGGATAAATTAAAAAAATGTCAGTACTAAAAATGCATTGAAATAGAATATCAAATAAATTCCTGAAGGAAATGAAACTATTTATTCACAAAAAAGGCATTACCGTACATTATAATAGAATGACGACCGTATTATATTAATTTGTATTCATATACTATCAAATTTGTTTTAAATTCATGCATATGAAACCAGGTTAATTTTAAAGAATTTGGAAATGAGGAACATAATTATCTATTAACAAATGCATAGGCAGCGTTGTATGTAAATACAGGAAGATGCAAATTAAAGAATTTACGAATACATCGTTTTACAGAGTTTGGTAATATTAAAAAGTAACATAGTTAACAAATTAATTTTAGTAGCGTAGTATGTAAATACATGAAAATAGTAACTTACGATTGTATAGCTTTATAAAAGAAACTTCTACAGTTATGAAACAATGTAAAGAAATGTTAAAAAACATCTGAAAAACCATTACATACCTTTAATTTGTAAATCCCTTATTAATTTCAAATAATCGTTAAAATCATAAGCTGTCGTCTGCTTCTTCAATCTTTTAAAATGGCGGAATACAGAAAAATGAAGCACGCTGATTGGTTGGGTCTAGTATTTTAAAGCCAAGGCCTAGACCACAGAGACCAAGCCTCGCAGACCACGCAGACCCTCCTAAACCAGGCTAAACCCACGCCTGGCAGACCTCGCAGACCTTGTAGACCTGATAAGCCATAGTGTAAACGCAGCATTTGAGTCCTCGTGTAATAACACCATGAGCGCGTTCACGGACCGCACCCTGGGTTCCCCAGGTTTACCACGGGTAACCCGAAGCGTTCAGAGACCGACATCACGTGACTTTTTTCGAGTTCCCCGTAGCGTTCAGAGCCGGAGATTAAAAAGATTTCGGGGAACCCACATTACCTGAAAAATTTTGTTGGGTAAAGTGATCACGTGGTTGGGAAATCTGATTTGTTTACCATTTTATAGCTTAACTGTGACTGTTAATCGGAATAGCACTGTTTTGATCAGTTTTATCGCACATTGTTACTGTTTTTTCATATTACAAAAATAATAATAAAAACATATCTGGTCTAAGTTTAACTTTTAGATAAGTTAGAAGATAAATGTAAATTTTGCATATGACAAATCAGTTCACGCTTGGAAGCCTAAAATGGCTAGCAAAACCTGCACTGTTAAAAATATCGCGAAAGATTACCTCTGTTTTTAAAGGCTATCAATTTTCTGACCAATGAGAACGCTACATAAACGCCTATAAAGCGCTCTCATTGGTCAGAAAATAGATAGCCTTTAAAAACAGAAGTAATTTTTTACGATATTTTTAACAGTGTGTGATACATATTTGTTGCGATAGTATTCCCCATAAAAATTAACTTTTGGAACAGTTTCCCATCTAAAAAAAAGTGATAATTGAGTCTATTTGCACTGTCGAAAGTGCAGATGCCGCCATGTTTGTAAATGTAAATAAAAAAATCACGCAACTTTACCCGAAAGCGTTCAGAGCCGTTTTTACCCAACCTTACACCAAGAAACCAGTATGACGTCATTCCCCAATTTTCCGAGTTACCCGTGTTTCGGTCTCTGAACGCGCAGTTCTGTTTCTTTAAATCCCGTCAGCCCCTGCGCGCTTCGGAACTAATCCGGTTTCTTGTCTTCCTTCTAGTTATTGTTACTTCTATGTTTTTTAAGCCGATTTCCACACTATATATTCTAGGCGCTATACTTTTGGCAATGAAAGAGCGAAAACACTTTGGATTCAAATGGTCTTTACTCCTTATCTTTTCTCTGAGAACTGCTCCTTTTGGAACCTCCTTGGCGTCTTTTTGGCCCATAGCAACGAAGAAAATTTGCTTGGTATTTGCTGGCAACAGTAGAAAATTTGCGCTTTGCGTTACGGCATGTGAATTTGTTTGTGTTCTGAACTGAGCTTATTTAAGTTGTTAATTTTATAATGTTTTAATTGTAAACTATTTTAAACAGGATGACAGGAGTACTGAATAGTAGTTATCAACATTTCGATGTAACCAACACTCAAGGTCGAGAAAGAATGAAGTTTTGGGGTATACAGTTTTGAAATCGTTACTGGTTTTTGTCAAAATATCCCTCGTGTATATTATAAATGCTGCTCCGAAATTTCTGAAGAAGAAAAAACTGAAACTAGAATAAATATGTTTATTCGCTTTTGTTTTAAAAACTTTTTCTAGTTTTTCATATTTATGTATAAGTCATTCGCATATCTTTTTTTCATTAACCTTTCTATATTGCAATTTTCATCTTTTATTTTATTCAGCATTTGTTATCGTACTCCATGTTAGCTTTCTGCACGGACCGAAATGTCCGGTACCGGCCTGATCCGTGCAAAAGCTTCAGTGGCCTGACCGATTATGAAATCTCAAAGTTCGGCCGTGAACCGGTCCGGTATAAAACCTGAAAGTATTGCCCGGCCCAGTATAAAAACCAAGAATGTCGCTCGGCCCGATCCCACCCGACAATTTCTACGAGGCATCCTGATATTTGTGAAGAATCATTATTCTACAGTTAAAATTATAAAAAAAAGTTACTTGTTAGGTATCCTGTCGACCAATTTCGCCAAATTATACAAATTGACATAATTTTTATTTTAAATGACGAAAGAACAAATAAATTAGTATCACATTAATAAAAATACAAGTAAAACGTCGAAATAAAAATCACTTGATGACGTAAGCACATGTTGTCAAGTGAATGGGACATTTACGATCAACCATTATTGGCATTTAATCTTACAATTTGGCATCTGTAATACTAATTTGGTAGACGAGATAACTAACAAGTACCAAAAACACTTATGCATAGATTATATTTTTATATTATGTGTCTGCAAATCATGTAATACAGAACAGTAATATTAATGATCACTTAAACTAATTGTGTACACACTCATTAACGCCTCACCAGTGGTCGAGAGGTTCTGCTCTCAAAAGCTGGTTTCGAATCCAATTGTGCCCTCCGTCCTAATCGTTCAGAGTTTTCTGTGCTTTTCTTCGAACCTTAGATTTCCTTGCAAATTATGGGTTAGGTTCCCTTAGAAAGACCCTTCACGGATGCCCCCCCCCCCCTCTTTGCCCCCATATCTATTGTGCAGATAATTGGCTGTCATAAACAAAACCACACTCATTAACATAATGTATGTTATGCAGTATGATATATGTTATGTGCATATATAGTATAGCATGTACGTACATAAACGTTCATCTTGAGTAGGGATGCAACGGATATCTGGCAGAGCCACAGCCAATATATAAGGGTAACAGAAATCTTTTGACAAAAACAATGCCAAAAAACTTTTGTTTATAATGCAAAATATAAAAGTAAGTTCATATTCATGAGTAAAAGGTAATTCTCAAATGTTTAAAGAACTGCTAGCTTTCCTAACATTGATATTTGAACTCTTTATATTAAATTTATGAATTTACGTTTACATCTTTTAGAAAATTGTACCTTTACTTTCAGAATATAAAACAAAATTTGAAGATGTTTATTAAAGTATGACTTTATTAATTTTCTTTCTTTTAAGTTTAACAATTAAATAGGCCTATTTTTAGTTTCTTCTATCTCCAATAGAAGAAAGTATTGTAATTTGAATTTTTTTGGATTTCTGGTTTTCGACCGATTTAGACATTTTAGAGGTCAGAGATCCCAAAACATGTTTATACAAAATGTCTGTCTGTCCGTGTGTCGCCATCGTACCATCAAAAAAAGTATCTGAAGTTATGCATGGAATGGATTAAAAATTTTTGTATATGTTTTTGGCTGTGGCCAGCAGGTCCTTCTTCAATATGGAAGCATTCTTCCAGAAGGGAGAACTGTAATTGCGATTTTGGTATTCATTATTGTACCATCGAAAAGTGTATGAAGTTACCTATATAATTGAACAAAATTTGTGTATGTTTTTTGCTAACCCAGCAGGTTCCCCTTTAAATTGGAAATATTCTGCCAGAAAAGGACGTTGTAGTAGCGATTTTTGTGCCACTTTCATTCTTGTACCATCGAAAAGTGTATGAAGTTATACATAGAATTGAACCATTTTTTGGGAGTATGTTTTTAGCTATAGCCAGCAAGTCCTCCTTTAATTTGAAAATATTCCGCTCGAAGTAGGCACTATAATAGTGATTTTTGTGTTATTTTCATTATTTTACCATCAAAAAGTGTATGAAGCTAAACATAGAATTGAATCAATTTCTTGTGTATATTGTTGGCTATGGCCAGCATTTTTTCCTTGAATTTGGAAATATTCAGCCAAAAGGTGGCACTGTAACAGCGATTTTTGTAAAATTTTCTCGATTTTTCGCAGTTTTTTTTTTTACTGTATATTGGCAGCTTGTGAAGGGAAGGAAACTTCGCATTCTGCTAAGCTGGCTATTCACAAACAACTGATGTACAACAGAATAACGAAAAAAGTATTGATTTTAATAAATATCATGATCGAGATTAACTTATTCTGATTAATTGACTGGAGCGAAATTTTATATCAAAATCAAATTTGGTATAATATTGAAGTATTAACATTTGGAACTACTTTTTGAAATATTAAGATGTATGAGATAGAAGAAAGTTTTGGGATTGGCACATCCAGCTAGTTATTTTTGTAACTTCATTATAAATATTTAAAATTAAAAGTAATTTTCTTTTTACTTATAAATATCAAAGTGATTTAACTTAAAATAAAACTAAATGTGACTTAAAGCAAAACAGGATTAAATAATTAAAACAGAAAAAAGGCATAAACTAAACCTATGTTTGGAGAAAATAATTCTTTAATCATGGATATATTAGTAGATATTTTATGTTTAAATTTTAAAAAAAAAATAGCATATATTTCTTTATGAAAATACTCTATAATTATAGGCATATTAATTGGTTAAAATTTGTTAATTATTAGCAATTATCAAGATAGTCAATCCCATATCTGAAATCCAGTAGCAATTATCAGCAATTCATTGTATAAACAAACAGAATATTTTAATTTTAATTACATTTTTTATACAACATTATTAATATGCATTACAGGGATTGAATGGCAGATACAAGGCTTGAATTTCGAGACAGGATAGCAGGATTCGTGCCCTTAAGAATATTGGGGGGGGGGGGGGGGGGAGGCTCCTGTTTCCAAAAAATCATTTTCCGAAAATGTTTCTTTGTAAAACGATCAAGTCTCGAGACAGACTGACAAATTTCGTGATATTTTCCACTATCGATTGGCAGATTTCACTGTTTTTTTTTCTACAACAAATTGACAAAATTCATGTTTGTTTTTCTGCATCTGACTGAAAACTTTTGTGATTTTTCTCCACAACCGACTGGTGAATTTCACTATTTTTTCAGGAGACCAATCTGTGAATTTCATAATTTTTTTTTCTTGTGACCAATTGACGAATTTAGCAATTTTATTCTATGATCAATTGGCAAATTTCCCTGTTTGTTCTTGCGACATACTGATGAAAGTAACGACTGTTTTTCTCAGGGTTTGCAAAGCTGGGGCCACTTGAAAAACCCATAATGTGGGTTTTTTCAATTTTCAGAAATATTTAAAAATTTGAACAACATTTACATTTAATGAATTTAAGTCATTTCAGTTAATTTTGAAAAAAAAATTATGTATAAAAGCCATTACATACACATCCGAAGTAAAATAAAAATGTATTTCAGCACTTTGAAATACTTTACTAACATAGAGGGATCGAAGAATCGTGAAAAGAACGCGATTTTGTCACAAATCGCAGGAGAAACACTAATTTTGGCAAATAATCGTGAAAAGAACGCGAATTTCGTCAGAAAACGCGTAAAAACGGCAATTTCGTCAAAGGATCGCGAAAAAACTCTATTATCGTCAAAGATCGCATGAAAAAATACGAATTTTATCTTTGAAACAAAGCTAATTTCGTGAAAGATCGCGGGAAATAACGCGAATTTCGTCAAAGATCGTGTAAAAAACTCGAATTTGTCAAGGATCGCTTAAAAAAAACACCCCGCGAAATTTGTCAAAGATCGCGGAAAAAACGCAAATTTCGTCAAAAGATCCCGAGAAAAGTGCGAATTTCGTGAAAAGATTGCGAGAAAAAGACGTATTTTGTCAAAGATCGCAGAAAAAAACGCTAGTTTTCTCAAAAGATCGCGAAAAAACCGCGAATTTCGTCAAAAGATCGTGGAAAAACGCCAATTTTGTCAAAAGATCGTGGAAAAAACACATTTTGTCAAAAGATCGCGGAAAAAACGCAAATTTCGTCAAAAGATCGCTGAAAAAACAGTAATTTCGCCAAAGAGCCTCGAAAAAACTCATAATTAGATCCGGCAGGGAGCCCCCCCCCCCTTTCCTCCCCAATCCCTTGGCTGTAACCTTTCAGAAAATTTGCTGTGAATTTCAGAATTTTTTTTTTTTTTACTTAGAATTTCCCATGCAAAAAATTTTTCTTATGAAATCTCACGTTTTTATTTTGGAAAAAAAAAGACTATACATAAATATAGCATAGAAAATGTTATGAAATATTACTTTTTCCATTGCATGTGCATATGTTATGCATTTTTAAGCACATAAGAATACATCATAAAAATTGTAAGGATTTCAAAATTGACATGTTGGCAGGTATGATAGAACCTAGTAGGCAACATACATAGTACATAATTATAGGTTAAGGTATATCATAAGTATGTCTTTATATAAAAAAATTCAAATCATCTATATTCATGGAAATAAAAAATATGCATATTTACTTTCTTCTATCTTTACAAGGAGTGTTTGATTCGTGAAAAATTTCGACTTCCAGTTTACGATGGATTTATACGCTTTAAAAAATGTCTTAAAGACAATTTGAAGTTTTTTAGAAAATATGTCTCTCTGTGAAAAACATTTTGTGGGTGCTCTATCTCAAGAACTAATGCACAGAATTTCCCAAAACTTTTGATTGAGTTAGACCTTGATGTAAAGTGGTGCTGATTAGTTTTTGGTGTATATTGCTCAACAGGTGACTCTGCTATGCTGCATTTATCTCAATTTTTGCAATAGCTTTATCTCAAGGACTAATGCACAGATTTTTGTAAAACTTCAGATTCAGTTACAAATTAAGTTTTGGTGCATATCGCCCAACAGGTAGTGCTGCTATGCTGCATTTTTCGCGATTTCAGCAATAGCTCTTATTTCAAGAACTAATGTATGGAATTGAATAAAAATTTAGATTCAGTTAGACCTCCAGCACAACAGTGGCACTGTTGTGCTGCATTTATCACTTTTTGCTGTAGCTTTATCTCAAGAACTAATGCATGGGTTTTCATCAAACTTCAGATTCAGTTAGACGTTGATGTAACTCAGGGATGAGAATTTTCAGTCTTTTGGCGGATTTCCGCTTTTTTGTTATTTCAAGGAGTTTCCGCTTTTTTTTTTTTTTTCCGAAATTCCGCCTTTTTTCCCCGAGGATTCCGTATTTTTTCTCCTACAAAATTTTGTTTTCCGAAATTTTCACTTTCCTATCGATTCCGCTTTTCTTCAGATTTCGAAAAAACATTCAAAGGTGATGAAAAAACGGCAAATTTCGTCAAAAGATCGCGAAAAAGTGACAAATTTCGTCAAAAGATCGCGAAAAAGCGGCAAATTTTGTTAAAAGATCGCGAAAAAGCAGTAAATGTCACCAAAAGATCACAAAAAACTACAAATATTGTTAGAAGGTCGCAAATAAACGGCAAATTTCGTCCAAAGATCGCGATAAAAAGGGCAAATTTCGTCCAAAGATCGTGATAAAAAGGGCAAATTTCGTCAAAAGATCGCGAAAAAGCGGCAAATTTCGTCAAAGGATCGCATAAAAGCAGAAAATTTTGTCAAAAGATCGCGAAAAAAGCAAAATTTTGTCAAAATATCGCAAAAAAGCGTTAAATTTCGTCAAAATGGCGCGAAAAATCTATGTATTTAGTGCTTTTAGTGTATCCTCCCCTTCTCCTCTCTTTTGTAACCTTTCAGAAAATTTTCTGTGAATTTCAAATTTTTTTTTCTTTACTCAGAATCGCTCCTGATTCAGAATTCACATTAAGCTGGCTGTAGGTCCTGGTCTAGTTACCCCGTGTGACCAAAAATAATTAACCATTCTGATTTTCACCAAGTTTTTCATATTTTTTGCTAAAAAATTTATTAAAATTATGACACACAAAAACTCTATTCTTAAATTATTTCATTTTCAGGAGCGGTCATGATTCTGATAAGTCGAGCATTTCATACGACCTACACTCAATGTTTTAAGAGCTGTGTGTAATTTGGCTTATTTTCACTCCTGTAATGTAGTATACAGGTTTGTGCGCTTGTCTCCATTTGCCTGGAAATCAGACCCTGGTTTTATTTCTTAAAGTATCTTTCACGGATAAAATGTGGTACAATTTTTTGTTTGCGCATGGTTTCAGTCTTTTTGCTTTTTTGCTATTCTCATCCCTGTGTAACTGTTACTAATCAAGTTTTCTTGTAAATTGCACAACAGGTGATACTTATATATCCTTATTAAATGCATCCAATTCAACGAACCTATATTTTACAATCCTCATGATGGGCATAAATTGTCATTTAATTTTGGCACTGTGATAGAGAATTTTGAATTATTAACATGTATGAGATAGAAGAAAGTTTTGGGATTGGCACATCTCACATCTGACTAGTTTACCCCCCTTTTTTTCTTATATATTTTAAATTTTAATATTCTATTCATTATTTGATTTTAAAGCAAATTAACAATTTTATATCTTCTATTATATTTAAAACTAATTTGTGTGAAACACTGATACTTAACTAATTTAAATTCATATAATTTATACAATTTGAATTTATAACTTGTAAAATAGCATCAAAATTATATTGATGTAAGGGAACAATGTGTTTTTTTTTTAGGTATAGTGTATATAATATATAAATAATATAGTATACAATAATGTAAGTACGCATATATTATACTTTTGAAAAAACCCGATTTCTCCCAGGAAAAATTGGGTATTTCATGAAAAAACCCATGTGGGTTGGGTTTTTTAAAAAGAAACCTGGGTTTTTGTGAACCCTGGTTTTTCTGCTTCTGATGGAAAAATTTTGCGTTTTTCGTCTGTGACCAGCTGAGGAATTTCACGATATTTTTCCGTGATCGATTGACGAATTTCATGATATTTTCCCGCTGCTGATTTCCCACGAACTTCAGTTATATTTTTCTCGCTAATGGTCGACAATTTTTTTTAAATTTATTTTTTTCACTGTGATTGACGAAATCGGCAGTATTTTTTCCTACGACCGATTTACGTATTTTGCAATATTTTTTCCCTGTGCCCAAAATAGGAGATAACTAAAAGAGCAGTAACAGCCACTGGAGACTGAGCTCTACCAAATTGGCCAATAGTCAGCACTAAATAAAATGAGATTTCACTTCTGGTGCACAGGAAGAAAAAAAAAAATTGTGAACTTCAAAACAACCTATTTAGAAATAGAAACAACAAACTAGTTGATTCTTGCAATCCACAGAAATTAGGACATGGTTTTTTGAAATCAACCTTTTCTCGTGTAATAGAAGAAATCAATTGATTATTTTCTTTTCAAACTTTGATATGGATTTAAAATTACAATGCATAGAACATAGTTCAATTAACGAAAATACCAGGGATTACAGTTTTGACTATAATTCCATTAAGGATATAATAAGTTGCTCTGTGCTGTTTGTCAAATGTGTAACTTGTGAAAGAGTTTGTAAAATGGAATAAAATCTAAATTAAGAAATTCATTTAGCAACCCAATTGTTAATTGCCCATAACATTAGGTGAAAGTTGAAAAATGGACATGGTATATATAAAGCTTGATTCTGTTCCTTTGTTTTAATAAAAATAAACATTTTGGATAATTATCTTGAGTTTTTAATTTAAATTATTTGAATGGTACTTTGTCATGTCTATATAAATGTAATTCTTTAAGTGACACACAAAAAATAGCGGTGTTTAAGGATATTTTATTCCCTTTCTAATAGTTCAACTCCCCTGCATTTATAAATGTTCAGTGGGAAGTTCCCTTCCTGGAAAAACTTGAATTTCAAGCCTTGATATTCAAAGAGATACAGTTTTTGTAAATTATATTTCAATACATTTAAAATGTTTTAATGATGTGTGAAACATGTTTGTAATTTATTGTTCTGAGATGGCATTATATAAAGAAATAATTCACCATATAACTAAAAACATATCTAGTGCCGTATATACGAATCCGGTAGGCAAAGGAGCTTCGGATATCCGGTGCATCCCTAATCTTGAGCATATAGTCATATTTTTAAAAATTAAATGCACTTCAAAATTTATTATGTGCCTTTTAAAGACCTCTTCTGTAAAATTCGAAAACTTCGAAAAATATGAAAAATATAAAAAAAATTAATATCTAAAAAGTACAATTAACCAATATAAATTTAAAACTTATTCTTTAACCCATCATTACTCATTCTCATACACGAAGTCTATCAAAAAGGATTATTGCTTTCTGCAACAATTCATTGGATAATGCGAAATGTTTGTAACTGTATCTTATTTTCTTTTAAGTAGGGATGCACCGAATATTCGGTTTGATATTCGGCTGAACCGGTTACTTAAAGAAACTTTTAAAACATATTTTTAAAAACCTTATACAACTTCTAAGCTTAACAGTCAACATATAAAGATATTCAGAATAATTAGAAACAGAATCATATTTAAATAAAAGAGAATGTTTTTACATTGTTTATTTGCTGTTTGTTAAGTATTATTTAAGAAAATTAACCAATCACGGGGATATTCATAGGAATTATGTACAAATGGGTCATTCCATGTTAAATCAACCAAAAAATATCAATTTTAAACCTGACCATTTCAGATTTAAATGAAACTGTCAGGGATCATTCTCTCTGGTGATAAAAATGAGAATACATTTTTATAATTTTTTTATCGCGTTAAATTTTTATACAATTATTTAAATTTTGAAAAATCGTTTTTTGGGTTACACAAATTTTTCAATTTTGAATTTCTCAAGTTCTATCAGGCGTACAGAATTTTATGATCCCTCATTTTAAAGAGAAATTTATAAGATTTAATTTGATACCCAAGTTTACTATGCTCAGTTAAAAAAAGTATGTTTAAAATTTTTTTTTAATTTAAAATTTTTAAAAAATTCAGATAGTTTTTTTTTTTTAATTTTAGAAAAAAAAAATGTATGTTTGTTGTAATATTATAAGCTAAAATTTCTTAAATTTTTAGAGTGGGATCTCAATGGGATCAAGAGTTATGAAATAAAAACTGAAAATTACCATTCAAATAATACATAAATAACAAAATAGCTAGAATTAGATTGTTATTTGAATGGTAATTTTCAGTTTTTATTTCATAACTCTTGATCCCATTGAGATCCCACTCTAAAAATTTCAGAAATTTATAAGCTTATAATATTACAACAGACATTTTTTTTTTCAAAATTTTTAAAAAACACTATCTGAATTTTTTTTATCTGAGCATAGTCAACTTGGGTATAAAATTAAACTTTATAAATTTCTCTTTAAATGAGGGGGTCATAAAATTTTGTATGCCTGATAGAACTTTAGAAATTCAAATTTGAAACATTTATGTAACCCAAAAAAGGATGATTTTTCAAAATTTAATGAATTGTATGAAAATTTAATGTGATAGAAAAATTATAAAATATATTTTCATTTATATCATCAGGGAGAATGATTCCTGAGAGTTTCATTGAAATCTGAAATGGTCAGGTTGAGTCACTGGTTGATTTGACATGCAACGACCCAAATACAAGTTCCTGAACATCGTCCAGTAAATAATCTCTTTCTTGCTAAGATTTTAGGAACAACATTTACAATCTCTGAAAATGATTGCTTACTTCAGACACCGATCTAGGATGCATTTAAAAACTTCCTTGCTTAATCAAAGGGAGTAGAACAGTTATTCTTGCTCAGTTGCCGCCATATAAAATTTGAATAGATTGTATTATTATTTACTTTTACTTTAGTTTCTTCCTGACAAACAAATAATATATGTACAATTTTTTTCACAATTTCTCTTTGATTTTATAATGTTTGTTTTAGAATTTAAGAAAATTTTATTCATTTGTTTTAATTCACAGAAGAAGCCATGAAATTTAAAATTTTACTAATTAAAATATTTTTATAACTATCCTCTTCTGAAATAACTCAAAGCAGATTTTTTTCAACATAAAGTTTACGGTATGATCCATGTCAATTCAGGCAGCCAAAGAAAAAATCTTACCTTCATAGTCTCAGAAGTTTTTGAATTGAACATATGTTAAAATTCAATAAAAAATAAGATACTTGTATATTTTGGTTTTGCACAAAAAAATTCCTGGCCCGAGATACAGGCCGCCAAAGATGGCATCCCGGGCACCATTTCCAATTCGCCATTTTCAATAAAAATTTTAAAGTGCTTTATCTCTAGAACGGTGCAAGATATTTTGTTGCATTTTTTTTTATTTTAAAGATAATATTCTTCTGTTTAAAATGATATACCCAATTTTGAAAAATGTATTCAACTTTTCTTGTGGCAACCTTTTGAAAAAAAAATTTTTTTTTCAAAAAAAATTTTTTTTTTCGAAAATGCCAATCCTAAAAATTTTGATTTTTTTGCTGTTGATCAATACCATTGGGAACTATCTTCACTGTAAAGGAGAACTTCCACTTTTGAGTTTAACAAATTTTAGAAACATTTAAAAAATTCAGAGAATTTTACAGGAACTGTATATATACAGTTCCAGTAAAAGTCACTGAATTTTTGCTTATTTGTATCATATTTGTAAGGATAAGCCTACTATATTTCCTAAACAAGTTAGAAATTGCAATATCAAATGTGGCAAATGAGGTGCGTGCATAGTATTAACTAGTTTTATAAATATTCAGATCTTGGTGCAATAAATGTTACACTCTTGGGCAAAAAGGCATGAATACAAAATTTACTATAATTCCATATATTAAATTCAATAATACGGAAGTAATATGAATCCATCTTAAAAGGACTTAATCGCCATGGCAACCTAGAATCATTGCCTATCATGGTATATCATTGAATCAATTATGTATTATAGGATTTTTAAATAGAATGAAGAAAACTTTTATTAATGTCTTTTATGTTTTAATTTGATTTTCATAGCATTTGAAGTGATACATACTTTATTGCAGAGGTTTTCAAAAAATTACTTCCTGTGTCATAGAAAGTGCATACAGGGACACACAAAAGATTTCGGATACTTTACCTTATTGGAAATACCGTACATTAGCAATGATTGCTAGAGGTGCATTTTTAGTTGCAATATGAGTTTTTAAGTTTAATTAAATATTTCCATATTACGTTGTGTGTATAAAGGCTGTAGATCATATACCGGGCTACACAAAAGAAATCGTAATGCTGGAAGTGCATTTTTAGTTGTGTTTGAGTTTTTAAGTTTAACTAAATTTTTCCATATTACGTTGTGTGCATAAATGCTGTAGATCATATACAGGGCTACACAAAAGAAATCTTAAGGGTTTACTGAGTATGAATGAAAGTAGCTTAAAGGTGATTTTTAAATGAGTTATGCATTTTTACACTGAACTACATTTAGTATACTAAGATATGTTTGGAGAATATAGATAAAATGATACACAGGTCCACGCAAAGAATTAGATACATGGCCGTCTATGGATGATAATCTCTGGAAGTGTGATTTCACTGGTTTTAAGGATGTTTTAATCTTAATAAAATATTAGCTAAATAGTGGCATGTATATAAAGATAGTAGGTAAAATACAGGGTTGTATGAAAGTATTCAAGTATGCTTCCGTCTATTGACATAAATTTCTAAAAGTCAAATTCCGGCCTATTTATGTGTTTTTAACAATTTCCAACATAGTTGAAAGTCTTTATGGATTCGATTTGTCTGCCCATCTGTCTGAACTCTAACTTGTATTAATATAATTTGTATTGCTGTGTAATTGATATATGTTATTGAGATTGTTTTACTATGTTCGGTATTGAAAATAAAGTATGTATTACTTCAAATGCTATGAAAATCAAATTAAAACATAAAAGACATTAATAAAAGTTTTCTTCATTCTATTTAAAAATCCTATAATACATAATTGATTCAATGATATACCATGATAGGTAATGATTCTAGGTTGCCATGGCAATTAAGTCCTTTTAAGATGGATTCATATTACTTCCATATTACTGAATTTAATATATGGAATTATAGTAAATTTTGTATTCATGCCTTTTTGCACAAGAGTGTACCACTTATTGCACCAAGATCTAAATATTTATAAAACTAGTTAATACTATGCACGCACCTCATTTGCCACATTTGATATTGCAATTTCTAACTTGTTTAGGATATATAGTAGGCTTATCCTTACAAATATGATACAAATAAGCAAAAATTCAGTGACTTTTACTGGAACTGTATATATACCGTTCCTGTAAAATTCTCTGAATTTTTTAAATGTTTCTAAAATTTGTTAAACTCAAAAGTGGAAGTTCTCCTTTACAGTGAAGATAGTTCCCAATGGTATTGATCAACAGCAAAAAAATCAAAATTTTTAGGATTGGCATTTTCGAAATTTTTTTTTTTTTTTTTTTTTTTTAAATTTTTTTTTCAAAAGGTTGCCACGAGAAAAGTTGAATACATTTTTCAAAATTGGGTATATCATTTTAAACAGAAGAATATTATCTTTAAAATAAAAAAAACGCAACAAAATATCTTGCACCGTTCTAGAGATAGAGCACTTTAAAATTTTTATCGAAAATGGCGAATTGGAAATGGTGCCCGGGATGCCATCTTTGGCAGCCTGTATCTCGGGCCAGGAATTTTTTTGGGCAAAATGAAAATATACAAGTATCTTACTTTTTCTTAAATTTTAACATATGTTCAATTCAAAAACTTCTGAGACTATGAAGGTAACCCCCCTGCCTGAGTTGATATGGATTCAGCCTTACTTGAAAAAAGCTCTTTTTTATTAGAATAAAAGTTTGTTTTACGTATTATGTAAAATTGTTTTAAAATTTAATATTTTAATGCCTTTAAACTTTGAAATATAAAAGTATTCGACAAGCCAAATATTCAGTATTCAGTTTGCCTGTTGGTCGAATGTTTGGTATTCGGCCAAAATCACTATTTGGTGCATCCCTAGTTTTAAGTTTCTTTTCATACAAGCTGTACATCTGCATAGAAAGATGTTATTTTAGGAATACGTGCAGCGAACGCATTTTTTCTCAAGAAGGCAAAATTTACAAGAATAAAAGAAATTCCCTTATCTCCTGAAAATGTAGAATAGTTGTTTTTGCATCGTAATTTGCAATATACGAAATTTGATTTTATATATATATATATATATATATATTTGTACATTTATTTGGCAGAATCTTAGAACAAGTGAGACACCTGATTTGGCGATTTTTCTGGCATTTGGTCAACAACCACACACATCCAACCTAAAAGCCAGACTGCTCTTTTCTACTATGTCATCATCTTGGAATCATGTGAAATACAATTTCTATAAATAACAACATAATGTGTTACTAACTATTCATATGAGGTTTTGAATGAAATACAGCTTTTCACTAGTTTTGAACATGAGAATTTTAAGTTTAAAAATATGAAAAAGTATTTGCTGTATATTTCTGTCAGTTGAGAAAACTTTTTAAACTTATTTTTTATTTATCTTAGGTGTGTCTTGTGTTGGTGGCAAAGCTTATAAGCAAGTTGTAAATTATAGATTTCATCTGACGATGGCTGTATTGGATCCCAAATGTAAGATTTCTTTTCTGTTTAACAAATCTTGTATGAAAATTTTGAAATTTTAGATTTTCTTTGTTCATAAAATTAGTCTTTTTGTAATGTCATCAGGGTCGGCATTTTTTTCCCTCTTGGTTAAAAACTGAAAAAACAAGTATTTTTAGATTAATAATAACCAGGTTTTTTTTTTTAGTTGAAAAAATTCTCATCTTGATGATAATAAATTTTGTATATTCTAGAAATACTAAACAATGTCCTATCCATAGTAGGGGAGGAATGGGATACTTACAAAATAAAGAAATAAACTTTGTTTACCATAAAAATGAAAATTTCAATTTATAGAATACAAATGGAAACACTTTCTAATGTCCTTGAACATTATAGAAACATAATATGCAGAAACAATTTTATAATTAAAGAAATTGTAAGTTTCAAAATGTTTCCCATACCTCCCCACTAACAGGGAGGTATGGGACAGCTATAAAACAAAGTATGATAAGACACAAATAGTCTATACTGTGGGAAGTCCTTAGTTGTCAATGGAGATTATACTAGAGAGTGCGGAGTGTAAGTCTGCAACAATAAATAGTTCTGTATTGAATCTGAAAGAAATGGCATATTAAATCTTTTTTTTTCTACATTTTCATATGAAAAATAATTGACTCATTAATCAAAATCGATTGAACTTAATATATATTCATTGTTATGATAAATGTCTAATAATAATCAAGGAAATGTATTTATTTCCAAGGAAGGTTTTTGGCGCAGTGCAAGAAAATGATTAGTAACCTTAGACCCCCAATAGAGTTCTGTGGGGTGATGGTCAATAGATATAGCCTCCTCTTATTATCAGTGATTGTAGATTTTTGATGTCCAATCAAAGGATTCTTTTTTTAAACTATTAAATATAGAGAAAAATTTTCAGCGGATTTGAATTTTTCAGGAAATTTCTAGTACATACACAACATATGGATGAAATATTTAAAATAACAAAGAAAAATTTTTTTTTTCACAGATTAAAATGAATAAAAGAAGCTCATTATTTCAAGGCTATTTGTTCTCAAAAACTATTTTTCCCCACTCAAGAAGTAAGAACTGGAAACTTTCTATTTTAGGGCTTGCTTTTAAACGTAAAAACAGGATACTTGCAGGCATGATATTTGAAGGGATTTGAAATCCGTTTTTCTTAGTTTCCAGTAAATTAATTGCAAGCAATTGTTGTCAGTGAATGGATTTTTATTTATTTAATTTATTATCGCATTGGATAGAAAATTTTGGTGGATTAGACAGTTTCACCTCGAGTAAATATGAAGCATATGGAAAGAATATGTAAAATAACAAGAATTTTCCTTTTTGTGTGAATTCAGGGGTCGATGCAGGTTTTTATTCTTGGGGCCCATTTTGTGAAAAATAACATTTTGTAATGAAAGTTGAAATCCAGTTACTCAAATTCAAACGAAGAATTTATTAAAAAAAACTTCCTTAAATCCCCTTGCTAAAGTTTTTGTTTTTCTTGACCTGGTTTTATTTACAAATTACACATTTTAAAACAGTTTTTATGAAAAAGAATGTTATGAAAGGGGCCTATTTTATTAAAAGGAATTTTGTGAAGGAGCCTGTTTTATTAAGTTATTTTTGTGAAGGGGTCCATTTTATTAAATTTATTTTTGTGAAGGGGCCTATTTTATTAGATTTTTGTGAAAGGGCCCTATTTTATTAGATTTTTGTGAAAGGGCCCTAAATAGGCTCCAAATTTTCCCTGGATCGACCCCTGGAATTAAAACTAATCTTTTTTTTCTTATGCGGCTTTTCTTAAGTACATCCACTCCACGATATAATTTCCATCCTTCCGCATACAGAAGTTTAAACTATTTTTATTTTACTCATCCGAATAATGTACAAGTAACAGCAGTCTTCTATATATAGGGGAGAGTGTTGTACCTTGGGACAATTTTCACATTTTAATTTTTTACTTTGATGATTATAATCAAATTTAAAATTTCAATACACCAACATATTTCTCTATAATATAATTTTAGAAATTCAGACAGTTTGAAAATAAATAATTGCCATTCATTTAAAGTAGGGAAGGCAAACTGTCCCAAGGTACAACATCATGTTGTACCTTGGGACATACTGCATAATTCAGGCTATAGGCATATAACTAATCAGTAATTTTGTACAATAACTAATTTTGTGCCAACAAACAAAACCTTTTTTTTTTCTAGGAAATAGAGAATGAAACTCAAGTTCAAGAAAGATTTTTAAAAATACAAGATTCCTCATTATTTAACATTATATCACATAAAGTCAACTTGGAAAATCAGCTATGTTATTTGTCATTCTGACCCACCTGTGGAAATTGGATGTGAGAGTTAACACTCAATATCTGATAAGCAAATATCATACGATAGGAATCATCAGTTCAGTGAGCAAATTTGCTGCTGTTCCTTGTGCGCTTTAAAATTTTTACTTGAAATTCATCATTGGCAAAGACATCAACTAACTTCAGATGCATAAAAGGGAACAGCCCCCCCCCCCACTTTCTTGAATTCTGACTTCTAACACATCTTTTGTAATGATCATAATACTGTAATCATCTTTTGCACTGGATGAAACAAGATTATCATTAACAGATTCTGAACTGCTATTTTCTTCTGGAATGTGGTCATTTAATTCCTTTTCTTGCTACAGCAGTTTGAATTTTAGCTTTTACTTAAAAAAAAAAATGTTAAAATGCAAGATTTCCCTTTTCTTCTACAGACATTACTTTTATGAGTTGCAGCTTTGGAAAATGACGTGGGATGTAACAGTTTGAGAATGTGAAGATAAACTTGTTACATATACGTCTGATAACACATTTGCTGCTGTAAATTCAGCTGTTTCAATAAATATTTCAGTTGAATGAAGTGATCTATTGGTTACATATTATGTTAAAAAATTCATTTTACTGAATCCGTTTTCATTGATTGAATAAATGCCTTTTACTTCAAAACTTTTAATGATATTTGATGGTGTGAAAGCTTCATAAAGTGAATTTCCAGTTACTTCTGCTACAACATATATTGATTATTATTGGCTATCCAGGATGTGACAACATCCATTCATTAGCACAAGTCCTGTAGTATGTTTTCTACGACCCAAAGACAGTACAATCAAGTATAGGTAGGGAGAATAGGTAGAAATTATAAACCATGGTTCGTACGCTTTGGAAAAAATAGAAAAAGTGCTGGAAAAAAAAGTTTTAATTTTCAAGGAATGAAAAGTGCTGGAAAAGAAAGTATTGATTTTCAAGGAATGAAAAGTGCTGGAAAATATCGCGAACTTCGACAAATTGTTGCCGAAAAACATCAATTTCAACAATCGTTCGCATTAAAAAATCGGTAATTTCGCCAAAGGATCGCTTTAAAAATGCGAATTTCTTCTAAAGATTGCGGAAAAAACGCGAATTTCGTTGAAAGGTCGTTAAAAAAAATGCGTATTTCGTCAAAGACTAGAGAAATAACCCGACAAGAAATCTCGAATAAAGCGCAAATTTCGTCAGAGTATCGCGGAAAACACGCGAATTGCATTAAAAGATCGCGAAAATACACGTGTTTTCATCAAAGAATCGCGCAAAAAACGCAAATTTCGACAAAGGATCGTGAAAAAAACACAAATTTCAACAGAAGATCGCAAAAAATTGCGAATTTCTTCAAAGGATCGCGTAGGGGTGATTCTGTTCCGAATTTTCCGAAAATTTAAAAAAATCGGTCGCCAATCCGAAAATTCGGCCATAAAAAATCACGAAAAAAAAAAATTTTGCCAATCGTTTTCAGAAAAAATGCAGATTTTGACAAAGAATCGCGGGAAAAATGCAAATTCCGTCAAAGGATCACGGAAAAAACGCAAATTTCGTCTTAGAAACGCGGGAAAAACTGTAAATTTCGTGGAAAGATCGCAAAAATCCCGAAGATTTCGCCAGAAGATCGCGAAAAAATCCGAAGATTTCGCCAGAAGATCGCGAAAGAACCTGAAGATTTCGTCAGAAGATCGCGAAAAAAACCCGAAGATTTCGTCAGAAGATCGCGAAAAACGCCGAAGATTTCGTTAAAAGATCGCGAAAAACGCCGAAAATTTCGTTAAAAGATCGCGAAAACCCCCGAAAATTTCGTTAAAAGATCGCGAAAATTTCGTTAAAAGATCGCAAAAACCCCTGAAAATTTCGTTAAAAGATCGCGAGAAAAACGCGAAAATTTCTTCAAAAGATCGCGAAAAACCGAAAATTTCCTCAAAAGATCATGAACAATCGAAAATTTCGTCAAAATATCGCGAGAAAATGACAAATTTCATCGAAAGATCGCGAAAAAAAGGCAAATTTCGTCGAAGAATCGCGAAAAACGCGAATTTCGTCAAAGGGCTCCAGAAAAAACGCATAGTTAGTGTCGGGAGTGGATTTCCCCCTCTCACCCTCTGCTGTAACTTTTCAGAAAATTTGAGGTAAATTTCAGAAATTTTTTTTTACTCAGAATCACCTCTAGGATCGCAGAAATAATGCAGATTTCTTCAAAGGATCGCTAAAAAAACACAAGTCAAAGGATTGCAGAAAAAGTGCGAATTGCATTAAAAGGTCGCAGAAAAATCTCTAATTTCTTCAAAGGATCGCGGAAAAAAGGGAAATTCCATCGAAAGGTTACGAAAAAAGACTAAATTTGTCAAAGGGCCTCAGAAAAAACACATAGCCAGTGCCGTGATGGGATTTACCCCTTCAGCTATCCACTGTAGTCTTTTAGAAAATTTGCTGTGAATTTTAGAATTTTTTAAATGGAGAATCACCCTTGAAAATTTCGTCAACTATATACGTTGAATAATTGCAAATTTTAACAATCCGCTGGGGAAAAATACCATAAAATTTGTCCGTTGGTCATCGATAAAAAATCGCAAAATTCGTTAGTTTGATGCCAATTTCATATATTGCCCCCCCCCAAAAAAAAAAAAAAACCTTGCTCCTTCTTAACATAGTCAATTGGTCATTTTAAAAAAAAGTCGCGTTATTTATAAAAATCGCGAATGTTGTCAATCAGTTAAAACTTCACTGAATTATATTAATTCCAAATTTTTCACTGTGTAACTGATAAAAAAATTTTATCTCCTTTTTATAAATCCATTTAAAAAAAGGCTTTTGTATTTAAAAAGTAAAAGTAAATTATCTAACTTTATTTCAATTATTTTTGTACAAATAAGTGCAAATGCTGTAAGGTTTGAGAATTCAGAGAATATTTATTAAAAAGTATATTGTTCACAACTTCAGAAATGCTAATATATGACTCCTGATGAGTGTTCAGAATTCCTAAAATTTAACTGGTTTACTCCTGTTTTCTGCTCTTGTAGTGATACCATACCTTTTATTTATTTTTTTTAAATATTTTTTTGCACTTAAAGAAAAGAAAATCAAGCTCTGTTGTCTTAACTTTTTATTATATATGAAATTTCTTCCCATGGTACCTTAATAAGTTAAAACACATTATTCTTTAAAAGTTCTCTAATCATGCCTTGAAAATGCCTGTTATAAAAATGAAAAGTTTTGATAAGATTTCTTTGAAATAGATAATCAATGGGGTGGCTATTTTCCTTATGTGTTATTCTATGCCATTTTTATGCATGTATCTAAACAGTCCTGGAATAGTGCTTGAAAAGTGCTTGAATTTTATTTGTTCTCGAGTGTATGAACCATGTAAACAAAATAATTCCAACTTCCTGGCATTTCTCTGTTGTAATAATTGAAATACGGCTGTTATGTTATCCATGATTAACAAGCAACATAGTGAAATAAATATACCTTTAAAATTGATTCAAAACCCGGAAAAATACATCAGAACATGTGCTCTTTGGAACATTGCATCACATGGAAAGTAAAAGGTTTATCGGGAGTAGCCAGATTCTTATTTACAAACTTCAATCATTATAAAGTAGGGGAGAGGGGGCACATGTGAACAATTTTTACATTTTTGACTATTTCTCAAAATTGTTATGAGTTATTGAACCAAAAGTTGATTTATATGAATATTTAGAATTTGTTTGTTCTTTTGGTGAAACTTTTGGATGTATTTATCAAGAATTTCTAACTTATATCATCATTCTAAAAATTGACTAAATTTGTTCACATGTGCCCCGGTGGAGGGGTAGTTGTGAACATAGCTGGGGCACATGTGAACACATGCATAAATAAGACAAATAATTTTTTGTGAATAAAAACTAATTAGATGCCCTTTTTCTAGTTGTGTGAATAAATCAATAAATGTTTCAACATAGTTACAAGAAATTATTCGTAAAATTGTACACTAATATGCCTACTCCTTTTGAGTCACTTTTAATTGTTATCTAACTTCCAGTAAATTAAAACTGTGAAGCAATCCTAAAAACATTGAATATATAGCTCAATGTTTGACAAGGGTAATTAAATTTTAAACTAAAAAAAAAAAAAAAAAAAAAAACTCAGACTTAAAAAAATATACTTGTGAACTGTTCACATCTGCCCCCATATGTTCAGTTCACAAGTGCCCCATCTACCAACTTCAGCCTAACTTATAAAAAAAAAAAAAAAAAAAAAAAAAAAAAAGACATTTTTAATTGAAATAAAAAAACAAAACTTTTTGTAGACTTACCTAATTAATGCCATTATAGAATGCAATGCTGATATTCTTCTTTAAAAAATGTCTTGAAAGAATTTTTACTTCAATAACTTAGAAGACTTTTTTACTTCACCCCTTCTAAAACAAACAAATTACAACTACCAGAAATCAAAATGGCCTATTGTTCTGAAAATTCAGTCAAAATATGGTACTAGTACTACTATCAATTGGTAATTTTTTTAATTTTTTTATTTCAAATTAACTGAGTGAAATATGTACTGTTCACATCTGCCGTATGTTCACATGTGCCCCCCTCTCCCCTATATCCAAAATATAGTTGAATTGTTTTATCTATTGTATTTCACATGATTTATAGAATTTTCTGTAAAATAAGTAATAAAAATACTTTAGTTTATCCAAATTATTACGAACCATGTATTTATTGTACCACCAGACATGTCCCAAGGTACAATCACCACACGGTTTAAATAAAATCAAAATGTTAGTAAATCTAGAAGCACTATCATTATTTTCTCATAACTAAAACATTTAAAAATCTTCTCTTTTTTATGAAAAAAATAAATTGCAGTTGACTTGTTGTAAAAATACATAGGAAAAAAATTAAATTAGAATGGGGGAAAATATTTACTTTGGACTAATGAAATTCTTTTTTTTTTTTTCACCAAGCCGTTAATTCGATGCTTCTGATGTTGTCTGTTACTATGATGAGATCTGTTGGTTATAGGTCATTATTAAAAATAAACAAAAGATAACTGCTGCCAATAGTTTATTAGAAATTGTCAATGTCCCAAGGTACAAGCGTCCCAAGGTGCAACACTCCCCCCTATACATCTTAGATTTTAATAATTTTCCAAATCATATTAAAAATTAACATAATAATAATAATTTGAATCAATTTTATTTTTATATATTAGCTCTGATTAAAATCATTGGCACTCTTTGAAACAGCTAAAAATGATAATTGATATTTTGATAATAAAAATTTCAAACTATTTTATGACTTCTATTTTCTTAAACTCTTAAGAATTGTTTTATATTTCTTTTTACAGTCTCATAAATCTTATATTGAAATGCTTTTCATTTATTATAGCTTATGATAGGGATGTACGTGATAGAATAGTAACATTAAGTGTCATTCAACATGGACAAGTATTCCTTCTCTGTGTTTTAAAACATGGAGAGATTCAACAGGTGAATTTGAATCTGATATTTGACAAAGGAGACGATATTACTTTCACCGTGGGTGGATACGGTAAGATTTATTGTGTATAATTTATAGAAAAATAACAATATCCTTAAAACATTTTTATTTTTATAATTCAGACATATTTGTTGATATATTATATTCTTCATTCAGCGCTCTTATATCTAACAAGGGGACCACTAAACATGGTGCACAGATTTTGATGATTTCAAAGTATGTTGCAGGGGTTATACCACTAATTATTCTGGTGAAAGGGTTTCTTCAAATGGGCCTTAGTTTTTGAGAAATTGAGGGAGTTAAAGTTCAGCATATATTTCAAGTACCCATTAGTATGACGTTTTGTATGTAAATTTGTGGCACAGTGATAGCATGTGAGCTTACGGAACAAGATATTGTGGGCTCGATCCCACCTTAGGGCGTTTTTTCTTTTTTACTTATTTTTATATTTTTTACACATTACAAATTTTAAGCAGAATTAAGAATTTTACAGCTTTGAATTTTTTTATTTTTTTAATAAATTACATTTTCGAATTTTTCATGACTATTTATTTTTCTCTACAATTTTTAAACTAATATTTCTTACTGACAAAACTCCAAAACAAATTTATGCCTAGAACTTTTTTTTAAAAATAATTATTATTTACATTTTTTTATTTTAAACACAATTCTGAAACAATGACTTACATATTTTCTTAAAAACTCAAGTTCACTGCTCAACAAGTGCAAAACTTTCTGACACAACGACAGATTTTTTTTTTTTTTTTTTTTTTTTTAACGTAAAGGTAAAATTGACCGGCCTGACTCTGGAAGCAATTTAGAATAAAAATGATTTTTCCATTTTTTGATAAAGTAGCTATCGAGTTATAAGTGATTTTGATCACGTGCCAAAACGTTTTTCTCCCTTCTCTGACTGGTTTTTCAACTTTCATCCAGAAATTCGGTTCAAAACAACTTTGACAGTATTTTCTGAAATTTTCTCTATATATAGCAATATTTCAAATATTCTATTTGTCTACAAAAGAAGCTAAAGAAGATCATTAAAAATAAATTTTCATTTATTCTGATATTACCGAGAAAAGGAAAGCAGATGATTAAAAAATAATATATACAGTGAAACTCTAGTTATACGTTACCTGAATTGTACGTTTAAAGTCACTGGTCCCGATCACTTGCTGTTAAAATGTAGCTGAGTTATACGTTTCCCTCAGTTATGCGTTTTTTTTTTTTTTTTTTTTTTGCGTCCCTGGATGAAATTTTATCTTATGTTTTAAGAAAATATTTTTGATAAAGTAATTTTGATGAATTTTTTCTGTATGGTTTCTGGGATTTAACTAGCCATGTACAAAAATGAAGCATATGAAGAAAGGGGAGGGGGTGAGGATAGAGGTGTTGGCCATAGCATCAGGGACCCCGCCTTCCACTTCCCTTTCATGTTTCTCTTTATGACCACAGCCATGTGATCGCCTGCCTTCATCTAGAATTCCTATAATACAGACTAACATCATCCCCGCCATTGTGGGTCCAGAACCAAAAAACCAAACTAAAACCAGTTATCGTTAGCAAATGGGGAACAATAACAGGTCCTTTTAAATACGCAATCCGAGCTCTGGCAGTAGACTAATGCTGAGGTCCCAATATGCCGGTTATTTTAGACAACAACATGGATATGCGTCCAACAGTGTGCTGTGTCATAGATCACTTGACATTTCATCGTGCAGCTTACAGGGTTGTTTGGTTTAAACCAAATGGTTTTTTTCTCTTTTTCCCTAATGTTTTCATTTATTTTACACATTATTGAAAAATGCAAAATCCAAGTTATGCAGAAGCTACAAGCAAAACTTTAGAAAAATAATGAATTAATAAACTTGTAAAGTGACAAACATTTTTAGTCAATCAAACTTTTCTTTAAATCTACATGGCAGACTAATTTTTCTAAAATTAGCTGGGGAAAAAAAAAATAAATGTAGTTAGTTTTCTTTCTTCTTCTTCTTTTCAAGCCTTTTATTTTTAAAAATAGCCAAAATAGCAGATTTGAGCTAAAAATAGACTTTTACTACTTAGATTGCTTGATTATACTAGATTAATTTTAACACAATTATTCTAATTGGTAAATAAATCATATTAGACGTAAATTTCCAACTGGACAAAAAATGTCCGGACCAGGATTCGAACCAGGGATCTCCTGGCTGAAGCCGCCAGTGCTCTACCATCTGAGCTGTCCAGGATGAATCTGATAGGACTTTTTCACCCAGCTAACCTGAGTGATTACAGCATCTGGTCTGAAACCTGGTTCAGCTCAACAGAATAAATCTCGAGTAGTGGAACTTTAGTATAATTACATGTCCAGCGATTTCTGGAGTTCCATTACTTGAGATTTATTCTGTTGAGCTGAACCAGGTTTCAGACCAGATGCTGTAATCATTCAGGTTAGCTGGGTGAAAAAGTCCTACCAGATTCGTCCAGGATAGCTCAGATGGTAGAGCACTGGCGGCTTCAGCCAGGAGATCCTTGGTTCGAATCCTGGTCCGGACATTTTTCGCCCAGTTGGAAATTTACATCTAATTGCTTGATTAGTTAAGATTTACTAAGAATTACATTATGCCTCAATGATGACATAATCATAATAATTCTCTCCATTGCTTACTCTTTGTTCTGTATGCTAATGAATGGTTGGCTGTGAGTTTTCTTTGCTGTATCATGGCTATTGGGTTTAGTAAGTCTTTGTTTTTCTTGGATTCCTACATTGGTATTGAGGTTTTGCATTATGATTTTATTCTGTTACCAGCAAGGTTGGCATGGTTTAAATCAATTGGTTAACCAACTGTTTTTTTAGAAAATATCTAATATAATATTTTCTCATTTTTGTAATTTAAGTGTTTCAAATTATTGGATATAAATAATTTCTACTTTTAACCGGGGATGTAGTGGAGGGTATACGCAGGTTACGACGTATACCTTCTGAATTTTTTTAAGAAGCTCTGTGTACCCCCTCTTTCTCAAATAAAAAGCTATAGCGTATACCCTAACCATGAACATTTAGGACTGCAGCATATACCGTCTGCCTATATCGTGTGCTTCCTGCATTTTTTACGACTACAACTCTGCTTTTAACAGTCTTATACCAACAGTCACCGTGAGACATAGTGAGTCTAGGTTAATTTGTATGCATGTACAGTGATAGAAATTGGCAAATAAAAGGTAGGCGTCAAAATTTTTAGTTGCAATTTCTAAAATTCATTTTTTACATTACTGTAGATACTCTATGTTACATTTTAGAAAAGTACCAATACTTGTTTTTATTTAAAATTATTAAAGTTCTTAATTTCCAAGATTATAATAATTGAAGAAACTTAAAAGTGATGAAAAGCTTTTTTAATTATTGCTAAGAAATTAATAGAAAAGTGCACTTAATCATGTTAAATAAATTTAAAACTTGATAACTTCTTAGCAAAACAAAAACAAATTTTATACAGTGTTGATAGTTACAATTGAATCTAGTAAAAATTAAAAAAACATGTAATGCATCTACATTTAAATCTTGTAACATGAAATCAAAAGGTACACTAATTATTTTCACCATTAAAATAATACAATAAATATTTTTTTAGAAAGCTAGGCATCAAATTTGACAACCAAGAATAATTTTGTAGTTGTCAAATGCAATAATTTGGTTGCATTTGACGACTAGCGACTGCTAATTTCGAACACTGTGCATGTAGAATGCAGGTGTTGATGAACATATCTGAAGCTCTAAAGAGAAAATTTAAAGCATGTGAATTTAGCAAAGATAAAATAGACTAAAAATTACCAATAGTTTGAATAAAATATTTTCCTTTGAGAAAACGCAGATTATTCACAATTAATAGCATAAAATGACCTTTAAGATTTCAGTCAAGCTGTAAAAGAAAACTTTCTTGATTGGGTAAATTATCTTTTAAGACTGTTCTCAACTGCTCTATTCAACAAGCACAAAATGCTTTGACACATTTACAAAATATTTTTTTAACAGAAAGTTATGAAATTGGAATGCCTGACTATGGAAGCGATTTGGAATCGAACTGTGTTTTCCATTTTTGATGAGTAAATTACCTATAGGCAATTTTGATCATATGTCAAAGATGTTTTTAATCTTCTTTCAGTGGTTATTTTTCTTTCATGCAGAAATTCGGTTCAAAATGCCCGCTTTGACAATCTTTTCTGAAAGATCTATTGTGTTTACAAAAATACGTAAAACACTGTTCCATTACATAGTATCTGAACAACAGCATCTGCTAGCTTCATGCATTTCCGAACAAAAATAAATTAAAACTTATGTCATAAAGTTGCCCTTTTTGAATTTAAGAACAGCCTTAAGAATAAAAAAGAAGCTCAAAATTTGAAGTCGAATAAGAGGACATACAAAAATTGGGTGTTAGCGAAGCACCTGTTTACTTTTAGCTAAAATATGCAATAAGATATATTTAAATTGTCTATTGCATAATTGAATCCACTATTTAGATCTGACAAAAAAAATGGGAGAAAATCGAGATAAGGTTCACTTGAGGCATAATAGAAAAAAGCCTCACATAAAAATGCTTAAAAAGGTATATTATTAATTTATAGTTTAGACATTTAAAAGTAATATGTATAGCTTTATACATAGCTTAGAAAAAAAGCCTCTGTATTAAGTCTGATGGCTATTTAAATGTTTTAATAAATGGCAAATTTTATAAATCTACTTTCCATTTTAAGATCAATGTTTTCAGTAGTCTAAAAAGCTGGTAAATTGGTATTTCTGTTTTTTTTACTGTCACCTTTTTTTATCTGGCAGAGAAGTGTCAAATGACAATATACAATGCTTCTTGAAACGTGTAAAGACTCTACTGCTAAATTCAAATCATTCCAGGAATTCTTTATAAAAAAACTTTACAGTCAATAAAAAATAATTGCTCATGTAGTGTTCTAACAGAAAAATCAGATATCTCAGATTGCAAATATTTCAAAAAAAATATTTTGAATAGCCATGGGAAAATATATTGTATTTATGAAACTACACCATATATTTATTTATAGTACTAAGTAATCAAAAGATTGTTTATTAAGATTTTTAAGGTATCAATGTTTCACTATGTAGAGCATTTTATTCATGGAACATAAAACATAGCTTTTACTAAAAAATGTTTAAATTATTTCAATTTTCTACATAATTACTGTAATTATTTAATTTAAATTATTTTTAAATGAAGTTATATTACTTATATATCCAACAGTGTTTATTTTTATCCATAAATATGCATGTATACGTAATAGGAAAATATGTTTAAACCAAAAAAGCTGGGTTTTTTTTGAAAAACTGGTTTTTACCAACCCTGGTGGCTTAAAAATTAGTCTGAAATAGGCAGCTCTCTTGGTAGAGGAAAAGCTAAAAATTATTTGGAAGACTGGAAGCCAATTTTGGTGAGAGACTTTGTCTCAATGTATTGGAATATCGTACTCTACCCTCAACACAATTTTAAGCAAGAATGAAAAAAATAAGAGACTTTAACTGAAACCAGGCCAAGATCTTCCAAACAAGCACACCAGCAAGAAGAAAGATTTTCTGAATTAGAAAAATCTCTATAATTGTGGTTTGTCTAAGCGTTCGGCTGACATACCAGTAATCTGAAATTTGTTGCAAGAAAATGCCCTCGAGTTAGTAGTATTCGAAGCTTCTTAGGGTTGGTTTACAGGATTCAAGGACCACCGTATTACTGGTCGACCCATATGCGACGAGTAGGATGCCGTGGATGATCGCACAGTTGTTCACTTCAGAGATCAGGAACTTCCAAAATTAATTCAAGGCTGTTATGCGAAAGATGATTACATCACAGAAAGACCGGAATCATGTCAGGACTGGCATGCAAAGTAAACAGAGTTTGACAGTACCGATAAGTTACAACATTTAGTCATTGAAAAATACAAAAAGCCCCATTGTTATAAAAATATAATCACATTCTTCATTTATTATGAGGCAAATCTATAAGTGTGGATGACGTGGGCAGCCATGGACAGTTGGCTAAAGAAACTAAATGTGCATATAGGAAGAGACAAATACTGTATATTTATGAAACATTGTGCTGCCCACTCTCCTTCAAGCTAGCTTGAGAACATCAAAGTGAAGTTCTTCCCGGCCAGCTGCACTAGAAAATTCCCGCTCTTAGTTTTGGGCATAATTGCAAAT
Organism: Maratus speciosus; assembly: GCA_963932465.1. Lineage (NCBI taxonomy): Eukaryota > Metazoa > Arthropoda > Arachnida > Araneae > Salticidae > Maratus > Maratus speciosus. The sequence continues at coordinate 443,965,655 of OZ010792.1, read as the reverse complement.
TATAAAGTACATTATCACAAGAGATTACTTTAGTATAATGTGTCATGTCTTGATGCAGAACAAGAACACTCCAAAATAAATGTTCTTAATGTAAGAAACAGTTTCCAATGGAAATGTATGAATGGTTTACACAATTTCATTCATTTCTTTTAATTTTTCATTCATTCCCTGTGTGTAATAGTATTTTTTATAAAGTTTTATGATAAAATAACCTTTTTTTGTGCTCCTTTCCTCATGTACAGTCTTGAAAAAAAAAGTAAACACCCCCTACTAACTCCTCAACAAATTATCATAGAAGAAAGTTACTGGTACCGATCAATTGGAAATAGTCTACTTTTAAATGACATATAAAATTTGCTTAGGGGGCCATCTACATATTAAAATTAACCATAACTTTGTTTTTTTCAATAGCAGTACACAATTCTGGCAGCATAAATGAACTCTACACCCTTCAATTAATCTAAAAACAAATTTTTATGCAATTTGTATTACAAGTTTCCGAGAAATTATTTTAAAACAAGCGTATTTTAAGGGCTGTATCCAAATTGTTCAGTACTCGATTGTTAACCGAGAGAGCTCCCTTCTTGATCAAGGCACCTTAAGCAGTCAATTAAGCCTGTTAGATTACAGGATAGCATAAGAAATTTCAAAATATTTAGCCACTTCTATCATAGACGGCCCCTTAAACCATCATTTTGCCGTTTTTTAAGCATAACAGGGGTGCCGCGGACGCGCTATAGCGCGTAAATAACGCGAAAAATCGGCGACGGGACGCAAAAAAATAGCTCTTACGCGTCCCGTGGGACGCGTAATTTCGTCAAAAAATCGCGGAAAAAAAGCCGATTTTCGTCAAAGAATCGCAAAAAAAAGCGCAAATCTCATCGAAATATCACGCAAAAACAGCGATTTTCGTAAAAGGGCCGCGAAAAAATAGTGTACTTCGTCAAAGGATCGCGAAAAAAAAGCGAATTTCATCAAAAAAATCGCGGAAATAAGTGCAAATTTCATCAAAATATTGCGAAAAAAAGCGATTTTCGTAAAAGGGCCGCGACAAATTAGTGTATTTCGTTAAAAGATTGCGAACAAATAGCGAATTTCATCAAAAAATCTCGGAGAAAAACCGAATTTTGTCAAAGGATCGCGAAAAAAAAGCGCAAATCTCATCAAAATAGCGATTTTCGTAAAAGGGCCACGAAAAAATAGCGTATTTCGTCAAAGGATCGCGGAAATAAGCTCAAATTTCATCAAAATATCGCGGAAATAAGCTCAAATTTCATCAAAATATCGCGGAAATAAGCGCAAATTTCATCAAAATATAGCGAAAAAACGCGTTTTTCGTAAAAGGGTCGCGACAAATTAGCGTATTTCGTTAAAAGATCGCGAAAAATAGCGAATTTCGTCAAAAAAATCGCGGAAAAAGCCGAATTTTGTCAAAGGATCGCGAAAAAGGCGCAAATTTCATCAAAATATCGCTGAAAAAAGTCAATTTTCGTCAAAGGGTCGCGAAAAAACAGCGTATTTCGTCAAAGGATCCTCTCAAAAATAGCGAATGTCGTCAAAAATAGCGTAAAAAACGATTTTCGTCAAAGGATCGCGAAAAAAACACAAATTTCATCAAAATATCGCCAAAAAAACCGCTATTTCCGTAAAAGGGCTGAGACAAAACAGTGTTTCGTCAAAAGATCGCGAAAAAATAGCGAATTTCGTCAAAAAATCTCGGAATAAAGCCGAATTTTGTCAAAGTATCGCAGAAAAAACACATTTTTCGTGACAGGCTCCTGAAAAAATAGCGAATTTCGACAAAAGGATCGCGGAAAAAACGCGAATTTCGTCAAAATAACACGGAAAAAACGTGAATTTAGTCAAAGCACCAAAAAAGATGTGCAAACTAAACTTATAGGTAGAAAATTCATAAAATGGGATTTAATTTTTTTATGAGATTCTTAAAAATACAGAAGGATTTCAGTGTACTTTGATAATGTATTCAGTAGGTGGACCAGTGAAAAATCCCCCCCCCTTCTTACTGCATTGAAATGTCTCACACCTTCAGAACATTTAGGATTTGCTGTTTATTAATGATTCAGATGTAAATTTCCCTTCCAAGAAAAATATCTGATTCCAACACAGATCTATGCTGACAAATAATTCAATGGGAAGTATAATGAAAGCACCCATTCATTCAACAAAAAGTACACCTTTACTTAACATAAGTATTCTTTTTTTCAGCAAAAATCTTTTTCAATAAACCTGTCTTTGCCCCTTTTTAAAAGAAATGCGAACATTAGTGATACTTGTTAGTGGAACTTGGTATCTTCTACTCTCAAATAAACATTATTTTACAATTAAAATTGTATTTTGCATTTTTACTTTTAAAAAAGTAAAGAAAATTTCTCTTAATATTTTTAAAAATATCTTATTTGAGTGTAAATAATACTGGTTTTAATTCATTATTTAATTATTATTAAAACAATAACTAATGCATTTAATTTATCTTTTCCAAATAAACAAGTTTCATTTATTCCTTTAAAATATAAATTATTGATGGGGACCCGCTTTTGTAAAAAAAGGACCCAGATTTTTGGAAATCCTGGGTCCCGAGGACCCAGTTTTTTTCAAGTACAGCGGCATCACTGCATAATTTGAAAACTACTAGGAAGAAAAATGTGAAATTTTGGATTTCCATAAAGCAGGACTTAATAAATCTGAATCCATCAAAAAAAATTGTAGGTTGCAATTCATAATTTTTTTTAATATTTGTTACTGATCGTAATTAAAATCTCCCGTACGAGGGTGCTGTGTCAGCGTCGTAATTTTATTTATTTTTCCAATCGTCTGCGTGTTGACGATAGATTGTAATTTATTTACTAGTGAGTGGAAACACTGATTTTTTGTTGTTATTGAAATGATGGAATGTTTTGACTTGGAAACGGCCAGAGAGTCTGTTTCACTCTTAACAATTATTGTTTTAAATAAAGAAATTACAGTTCACTGCGAAGAGTTCCTTAAAAATGGTGTCATTGAGTAACTTATTGTTTTATTCTTAACAGAAATTGGTCCTTCGTGGCCAAAGTAAATAGATTTATCGTTTGCTTTTAAGAGTCAAGAATCAGCGACGAAACTTGGTTTCTTCGAATAAGGTAGGACTTTTTCTTTAACATGTCTACTGAATTAAAAAATATTTTGACTAAAAAAAGAGTTTTAAAATGTAACAGAGTTTCCCCCAGATTTAAAAAAGGGCAGGGTGCTGCTTGTGAGAAAAGGGCATCTTTTGATTCCAAAGGGCACATTTTTTTTATTCTTATGGGTACTTTTTTTTGTTTTTAAAAGCATTCTTTAGATTTTTAAAACTACTTTTAATATTTAATAGTCAGGGAACTCTTTTAAAGTCAACAATGAAACACTTTTTAGTTTTTATTATCCAAGTAAAATTTTTAATACACAAAGGAGTAAAGACATTTTTTTTTCAATTAGGGCAAGAAGGGTGCTATTTTGTAAACCTAAGGGCAGGCAGGGTGCAGCGCCCTGCTGAAACTGCCTGGGGGAAACTCTGATGTAAAATTACCAAATTTGTGAGTGAAATTAAATTGACTCTGATGAATGCTCTTTAGAACTTGTAAATACGAAATGTGATCAATTCAATACAGAATTGAAAGAAATTTTTGATAAAATTTATTCATTGTGCAATGAAGAGGAAATTGATAAATATCTCAATGAACAATTATCGATTGAAAAAGAGTTAGATGAAACTTGGTTAAAAATTAAAAGAGCGAAACAAAAACAATCAAATGTTCTTGATGAATCAAAGCCAAAACAAGAGAATAGTGTAACGGAAGTTCGACTTCCCATGATTAATCTACCTTTTTTTTAGTGGAAATGTACAGGATTGGATATATTTTAGTGATCTTTTTAAATCTAGCGTTCACAATAATAGCGCACTTTCGGGTGCTCAAAAGTTATCATATTTGAAATCTTCGCTTCATTCTGAAGCTGCCAAAGTTATACAAAGTATAACAATTTCAGATGATAATTATCAAACAGCGTGGTCCTTATTAGAGGAAAGATATTCCAATAAAAGACAACAAGTGTTTGCTCGCATTAAAAAATTAATGTCCATTAATTCAATACAAAGTGAAACACCTAGTGCTATTCTTAATTTGGCAGATACCGCCAGTGAGTGTATCGGATTTCTAGAAATTCTCGATCAAAAAATTGAAGGGTTTGCGGATACAATAATAACTTATATATTGTGGCAGAAATTAGATGAGTCCACAAAATTATGGTTTGAACGTGAACAAAAAAAAGACGAGCTACCAAAATTGAAAGAATTAATCGAATTTTTAAAAAGACAAGCGAGAACGCTGCAAGTTTCCAAACCTCTTATAAATAATGTAACTCCTAAATGCAATGCTCAACAGCGAATCACTAGTATGGTATCTACATCTAATGGTAAAAACTCAAAAACATTTTAATGTGTTAAATGTCAAAGTAATGAATTTCACGGTTTGCACAAATGTCCAGAATTCTTAAATCTTTCAGTGGCTTCTAGATATGAATTCGTAAAGAAAAATGATATTTGTTTTAACTGTTTAAAATTCCACTTGGTTAGAAATTGTAAATCTACTTATTCTTGTCAGAAATGTATGAAAAGACATTCAAGTTTACTGCATTTCGAGAATGAAAATGAAAAGCAAATTCAAAACAGCGGTAGAAAAAATGAATTTATTTCAAAACCCGAGGCCCGTGATTGCAATACCCAAAACCAGAATCAAATTGTAGCGCATTCAAATCTAGACCCGAATGCTGCAACATTTCACATTTCTAACGAAAGAGTATTTTCAGGTACATCTGTTTGTGAGATGAATTATTTAAGTTCTGGCATCTTATCAACTGTCATTGTTTATATTAAAAATAAATTTGGTGAATTTAAGCCATTAAGATGTTTGATTGATGCTGAATCAATGAGTAATTTCATTACGATTCAGTGTGCTGATTATTTAGGAATTAAGAAAGAAAAAATAAAAGTTGCAGTTTCAGGATTAAATGGCATCTCTGTGAATATTAACTCCAAGGTAAAAGCATTAATTTCGAACAATTCAAATTTTAAGGCAGAAGTGGAACTTCTTTGTGTACCAAAAATATCGGATACCATTCCAGTAAATCGGATTAACGTTCCAACAGAATATTACCCTAATAACATTAAATTAGCGGATCCAGAATTTTACAAACCTGGAAAAATTGATGTTCTTTTGGGAGCTCAAATATTTTATGATCTTTTAGAAGTTGGTCGAATTGAAGTCCCCAATTCTAATTTAAAATTCCAAAACTCAGTATTTAGATTCATTGCCTGCGGAAGCGTATTAAATCCTGACAATCAAATCACGCAAAATACTCATTGTGGGCTTATTTGTAACTATGAAGATGTGACAAAAATTCTTTCAGTTAGAAACATTAGGGATAAAAGACGATCCCACATGTACTGACGAAGATAGAGCATTAGAAATATTTGAAAAATCTGTATCTTATAAAAATAAACGTTACGAAGTTCCCTTACCATGGAAAAAGGATTGGCAAGAAATGAACGACAATTTCAAAATAGCCAATAATGGACTAAACTGTCTTAAAGTGAAAATGAAGCGAAAATTAGAGCTTCGTGCTCAATATTGTGAGACTTTGAAAGATTATGAAAATAAAGGAATCATAGAAAAAATAACGGAAACGCACAGGCCAGTGGAGAAACCACTTTTTTATCTTCCACATCAACATGTCTTTAGACAAAGCCTAACAACAAAAATGAGAGTAGTCTTCGATGCCAGCTCACATGATTTTGGCGAATTATCGTTAAATGATTGTCTTTGGCCAGGTCCAAATCTTAATCCAAACTTATTCGATCTACTTATCAATTTTAGATTGAACAAAATAGCATTGATAGGTGATATAGAAAAGGCCTTTCTGCAGATATCCCTAGCGGAGAAAGACAGAGACGCAGTGAGGTTTTTATGGATTGGAGATAGAGGTATAGAAATATATCACTTCAACCGAGTTCTTTTTGGTATGAATGCTTCCCCGTTTCTTCTTGCTGCTACTCTAAGAAAACATATCAAGAAATTTCAAGTTAGATATCCTACAACAACAAAGTTATTAGATAGGTGCCTCTACGTTGATGATTTCATCGCTGGTGCTGACAACTTGCAAGATGCGTTAGAAATCTCTCGAAATGCTGTTTATGTTATGAACGAGGCAAGTATGAAACTCAGAAAATAGTCAACTAATGATAACGATTTGATGGAGCAATGGAAACAAGAAGGGTTTGATACGCAACCTCTACATAACCCCCATTGAATTAGGATTTGACTCAACAAAGGTTCTAGGAATGTCTTGGCATACGAGTGAAGATTGCTTTATCATAGATGTAAAAGGCTTATTAGAAATTTTATCAAAAAATGAAAACACCAAGCGCTTCATCCTACGTGCTATTGGAAAAATATTCGACCCTCTTGGCTTGCTCACTCCTTATACTATTCGCATGAAATGCCTATTTCAAGATCTGTGGTTGAGGAAAATTGCTTGGGATGAAGATCTACCAATAGATGTTAAAGAAAAGTGACTTCAATGGTGTTCTGAGATCCCACGCCTCTCCGACCTAAAAATTCCAAGAATTGTGCTAAATTCAACGAAAGAAGAAAATTCAGATGTGGTAGAGATTCACTGTTTCTGCAATACTAGTGAGAAAGCCTTCGGCACTGTCATATACCTCAGAATTGTTAAAGAAAATGCTATTGAAGTTAACCTTGTGACTTCAAAAAGTAGAGTTACACCTCTTAAAAAAATCACTTTACCAAGATTAGAGCTATTGGGAGCTTTACTTGCTGCCCAACTAGGTAATGCAGTCAAGAAAATAGTAGATCATAAGAAGCCATCAGATATGTTCTTCTGGACAGATTCGAAAATCACTTTGTACTGGATTAGAGGTTTTAGTAAAAGATGGAAATCATTCATAGCGAATCGTGTCAACGAAATTCAATCTTTGACTGACTCCAATTCGTGGTTTCATTGTCCAGGAAAGTCTAATCCAGCTGGCCTCCTTACCAGAGGCATCAGTGTTGATATGCTCTTAGAAAAGGATTTGTGTTTTAAAGGTCTCCCTTTTTTGAGAGAAACAGTTCTCCCAACTAATGATTGCAACAGCCAAATTTTGCCAGATGACTATTCTGATGAACTAAAGAAAACAGTTAAATGTGAAAATGGTAACTCTTTAGTAACTCTAGCTATTTATGATCAAAATTACCTATTAGATTATATTATTAGTGTTAGTAATAATTATATAACTATCATTCGTATTTTATGTTATGTGCTTAGATTTATTCATAACCTTCGAAATGTTAATAGAGTGAAAGATCATCTTACTTCTAAAGAATTGAATGCTGCAGAATTATCACTGATAAAGATGGTTCAACAAAGTGAGTATCAGGAAGAAATAAAATGTCTTCAGAAAGGTAATTCAGTACCAAATAAAAGTAAACTAAATTCTTTAAATTGTTTCTTAGATGAAAGTAATATTTTAAGAGTTGGGGGTAGATTGGGTAACTCATATTTGACAACAAATGAAAAAAATCCTATGGTTCTGCCAAGTAAGCATCCCCTTACTTTAATTATTGTAAGATATTTTCATTTAAAGTATTTACATGTAGGATCACAAACATTGTTGTACCATATTCGTCGTAAATTTTGGATAACTAATGGTAGAAACACCTGTCGCAAAATAACATATGAATGTGTCACTTGTTTTAAAAACAAGCCTGTATTAGCGAGTCAAGTTATGGGTGACTTGCCCAAAGAGCGTGTTACACCTTCATTTCCATTTTCCATTATTGGAACTGATTATTGCGGCCCTTTTTACATTAAATTCAAAAATCAAAGGAAAGGTACATATAATAAAGTGTATGTATGTATATTCGTTTGTCTCTGCACCAAAGCTATTCATTTAGATTTCGTTTCAGATCTCACTTCTGCAGCCTTCATTGCTTGTTTTAAGCGCTTTGTTAGCAGAAGGGGAAAGTGTTCAAAAATATTTTCTGACAATGCAAAAAACTTTGTAGGGGCAAACTTAGAATTGAAAAGGCTTCACAATTTGGTTAGACACCCAGATGAAGCATTAGCTGATTATTTTGCAAGGGAAAATATCGAATGGAATTTTATTCCTCCGAAAGCGCCGAACTTCGGTGGTCTTTGGGAGGCAGGGGTTAAATCATTCAAATTCCATCTAAAATGTGTAATTGGTAACGCGCACTTCACTTTAGAAGAATTTCTGACAGTAATTCTAGAAATTGAAAGTGTTTTGAACTCAAGACCTCTGTCCCCATTATCATCAGATTTCGACGATTTCGAGACTGTCACCGGGTCATTTTCTTATAGGTAGGCCCTTAACGTCTATTATTCAGAGCTGCCAACCATTACGGATTCTGCGGAATTATTCCGCATTTTAACTTTAGATTACGGGATTACGGACGTCTCTACAAAAATTACGGAAATAATAAAAAAATCCGGAAATTAAAGTTTTGTGATTATTTGAGATTATGTGATAATTTTAACTACTGAAACAGTTGTTTATCCATATTTCGATAGCATATTAAAGCAGAAAGTCAAATTCAAGCTGTAAGTGACGCGTTCGCAAGCCGAATTCGCTATGTAGAAAGCAGAAAATGAAAGTGCAGAACATAAACAAGCTCATTTCTTCCTGTATTTGGCACAGTCACTGAGCTAACAGCTTATTGGGCAGAGCTAACTGCAGAAGGCGTGGCTTATGATGCTGCTTATCTGACGGAAGAAAGCAAAGCAAGCAAAGGGTAGGTACATCCATGGGCAACGCTGATTCAAGCCAATTCAAAATTTGCTTTTCTAAATTGGCAACAACTTCACATTTCGCACGCGCATCGCCTATTATGATAGTTGTTGCACGTGCACGTTGTATTTTGTTAAAGTTTTGTGACTAATCGTAGAATTTCAGTGATGGAGACGGAGCCGAGGCCGAAGAAAATGAAGGTTTTGTAACGATACCATGTTAAATATACTAAGGAGTGGCCGTGTATCCAAAAATCAGAAATATCTGAACATTATGTGTTTTGCACGGTTTGCTCCAGTGATTGAATCAAAGAAGCATGAGAAAAATGGACTCTCAAAAAATATAAGCCTGTTACTAATTTTTTTGCTGAACAGAGTGACGAAAATGCCATCATAAAAGCAGAAATGTTGTTTACACGTTTTGTGATTGAACATAATGTGCAGATTGCTAGTACCGACCATGCTTTCGGAATTTCCGGATTCTAAGATCGTCAAAAAGTACGGCTGTGCACAGACTAAAACATCTGCAATCATTCAAGACATGGCGAAATCAACGCAATCCGAAATTGTGAACGATTTGAAAAATCGCCCCTATTCCACTGCTACCGATGGCAGTAATGACAATGATGATAATAAACTATATCCTATCATAGTATCGTATTTCGACGAATCTGCCGGTAAAATCGATACCGTATTATTGTCCTTGTGCCAGACGAGTATTAACACTGGGGAAAGGCATTTTTAATATTTTAAATTCTCAACTGAGCAAAAAACAAATCCCATGGACTAATTGTTTATCATTTTCGTTAGATAATGCATACACGGTGACAGGTCAGTACAAGGGTGTTATTGCCTTCCTTCTGAAAGTGCAGCCTTCTATTATTCAGCTAAAAAAGCTACTAAGTTAGCCCTTATGGGTAGTGGAAGTTAGTCTTAATAAAAATATTTTGGAAAGAAATTTATTTTTATTGTCATATATTGTGTTTTATTTTATTAAAAAGAATTCATGAACAAGTCAGTATTTTTATGGTAAGTTAAGAATTTTTGTGATATGTTGAGGAATTTTGATTAGGTGAGTGAAAGAGTTTTTCTCAGTTTCAATTATTGTTTCTTAAATTTCAAATATGTTTAATTCATTAATTGCTTTATTATTTTTAATTATTAGACTAATAATTATCTATAATTTAATTGTTTCAGTTTTGATTACGTTATGTTTGTATGTTAACATCTTGGTAAGGGTGTAGGACGGTCCGCGGGTGGGTACGGCTGATTACTGATGGCTTCGGTTAAAAGTTGGCACCTCTGATTATTGAACCCCAGCTCACTGAAATTTCGGAAAACAAACTTAGCAACTGGCAAAAAATATCAAAATATAGCCAGCAAATATGGAAATTATGGAAGCGGGACTATCTGAACACCTTACAGCAACATAATAAATGGCAAATAAATAAAAACAATATAAATGTTGGTTCTCTCGTATTGATCAAAGATGAAAATATGCTCAGCACAAAATGGGAAACAGGTAGGATTTCAGAGATATTTCTCGGTAAGGACAAAAAAGTTCGAGTAGTGAACATTTGCCTACCTAACGATACAATAATAAAGAGAGATGTGAGAAGTATTTGTCCCCTTCCAATTAATGGAAACTAATTTCTTTTATGTATATATTTGGTGTATTTTGAATATATTTTGTTTAATTTCTGTAGTATGTTTTATTGTATTCAAATGTAAAGTAATTTTGCCATTTTTCCTTTGTTATTAATTATATCTTTTGCATTCTTATATGTAGTATTATGTAATTTTATATTGTATATTAGAGTAGTTTGAAACCTGCAGGTTTCAATGGTCGGGAGTATGTTACTGATCATAATTAAAATCTCCCGTACGAGGGCGCTGTGTCAGCGCCGTAATTTTATTTATTATTCCAATCGTCTGCGTGTTGACGATAGATTGTAATTTATTTACTAGTGAGTGGAAACACTGATTTTTTGTTGTTATTGAAATGATGGAATGTTTTGGCTGGGAAACGGCCAGAGAGTCTGTTTCACTCTTAACAATTGTTGTTTTAAATAAAGAAATTACAGTTCACTGTGAAGAGTTTCTTAAAAATGGTGTCATTGAGTAACTTATCGTTTTATTCTTAACAATATTAATTTCATAATTCATATCAGAAAATTATAAAAATTGCAAATTCAACGTATTTATGTTTGGGTATATTAGTATTATTGCTACACAAAAAATTAGAACATTAGAATCATAATTTCAGAAGTTATAAATAAAAATATGAAAATGTAATTTAACATTAGAAGCACTAAATTTTGAATGTTTATAATTAAAATCTTATCATTCAAAGGACTTGAAATTTGGCGTCTAAGCATAGTTTGAACCGAAGATTTGAAATATCTTGTTAAAATTGGGTATTGCCATTGAAAAAAATGAAGTTTGGATTCGTTTTAATATGTAGATGGCCTCCTAAGCGAATTTTATATACGTCATTTAAAAGTAGACTTTATTTCCAATTGTTCAGTACCAGTAACTTTCGTCTATGATAATTTGTTGAGGAGTTAGTAGGGAGTGTTTACTTTTTTCTTCCACGACTGTACCTTTTTTTTTTACTCTTCAATTTTCACGAATTTATATTATGGTGCATAATATTTATGAAACTTCGGTTTTCGATGAAAAAGGTAATTGAAACTTGTCAGCAAAACAAAATTTTAACGAGATATATTTAAAAAAGGTCCTTGTAGATCATTAATTGAATTGTACATTTTACTGAGTTATATGTTTTGTTATCTGGTTCCGGGACAAAACGTATAACTAGAGTTCCACTATATATATATATTATATGTATTGTAAATTTTATCTCATTAACAGACGATTCTTGCGATCCAGTTGAATTTTTATGAATCACGTAGAGAGTGTTTTTATTTGTTATAATAAAAAAATATTTTTAAATGTAATCTGCCATTTTTTATTTGTGCAAACGAATTATGATGTTGAGGTTGATTAAAGATAAATATATTTACAGAGCATTAAAAATTTGTATAACTGGTAAAAACTTCCATTTAAGCATTACTGCATTAATATTTTATTAGTCTTTCGAAGATATGCATTATTTGAATTATCTAATCCTAAATATGTTTGAGAAATTGCACCTGAAAGTTATTTTGTATAATATATACAAAAAAAGATAAATTTTCAATTAAAATTCCATAAAGTTAAAAAAAAAAAAAAAAAAAAAAAGTCATTGTTTCAGAATTGTGTTTAAAATAAAAAATGTAAATAATAATTATTTAAAAAAAAAGTTCTAGGCATAAATTAGTTTTGGAGTATTGTCAGTAAGAAATATTAGTTTAAAAATTGTAGAGAAAAATAAATTGTCATGAAAAATTAGAAAATGTAAAAGTAATTTATTAAAAAAATATCAAAAAGCTCAAAGCTGTAGGATTCCCAATCCTGCTTAAAATTTGTAATGTGTAAAAAATATAAAAATAAGTACAAAAGAAAAAATGCTCCAAAGTGGGATTGAACCCACAATCTCTTGGTCTGTAAGCTTGCACGCTACCACTGCACCACGAATTCACATAAAGAAAGTCATACTAATGGGTATTTGAAATAAACGCTGAACTTTAATCCTCAATTTCTCAAAAACTAAAGCCCATTTGAAGAAACCCTTTCATCAGAGTAATTAGTGGTATGACTCCTACAACATACTTTGAAACCACCAAAATCTGTGTGCATCATGCTTGGTAGTCCCCTTGTAAGAGTACTGCTAAACATGACTTTTTTTTGTTGTTTTTGGTATTGAAATATGTTATAACTATTTTCCCTTTCATTAACTTGGTCATACAATTTTCTTCAGTTCCTCTAAATATCAAACCAGACAATTGTTATAACAATTACATAAAGTTTAAAGTAAAACACAGTGCTTGACATTGTCAAAGACTTACAAACTGGTCTTTTAATACTACTGTATATCTTGGCGTATAACACACACTTTTAACAGTAAAAAATCATTTTGTGCATGTTATACACCGATTATAAAATAGTTGATGTAAAATCATAAGAAGAAAACATTTAAAATTTTCAGAGGTATATTTAAAAGCATTTATATATCAATAAAAATAAAGAAACTTAAATATATATTTTCTAACAAACAAAATATTCCTTATCGGATAACATGAAAAGTTAGTTGCACTCGTCCTCATTTATATTTTCGGAAATGCCATCTTCTTCCCCACTGTCGCTTTTATGTACTTTATCCCAACTGTCACTTTCAGTTAGCCATAAATAGCCATCCTCTGTAGCGTCAAGTTCATTTGATATTCTGCATTTTAAAAATGGTTTAACAATTATTTCTAGTTTGATTTCATTCCATGATGTTATAATCCACTCGCACATTTGCATTGATGACGCATGTTGCACATTATCCCAAACTAAGACACTTTCTGGTTTTCTTAAAGCTCCTGTATGCTTTTCCCAAATATATTTTATCCATAATTTAAAACCATTTTCGTCCATCCAGCCCTTCTCATGATCATAAACAAAAACTCCATTCGGAAAATTACCAATTAGATTTGTTTTTCGTTTGAAAATCACCTATGGTTTTAATTTTGCGCAGATGAGGTGGAAAGGAGTTTGAGCACATAATAGACAAGACCTGTCTCAAACCAGATTTTTGGGGGTCGGTTTATTTAGGTTACAAATGTTATAGAAATTATAGCACATCGAAATCAATTGCATTCACATGTCACAAAGAAAAGACACATTATCCCACATAATATCCCATTAATCTGCCCCTCCTGATTAAGTTAAATGCCTCCACCCCCATTTTGTAAACTAATTCGATATTTTAAAAAAATCCCGTGAAAACATCCCTTCCAAAATAAAAAAACAGCATTAGAATTGATAGAAAAATGTCACTATTCTCAAGGACCAGTAAACATGACAGTTTGCTGATCCATAAACATCATCACTGGCTCGCTACATAAAATCTATTAAGTACCTTTAACCCTTTGAGGGACTCTCCTTAGACTCTCCTTCATGCTCTTTTAAACGTTTAGTCTGGCCAATATAAGAAAGGCCACACTGGCAAGACCAAGAGATTTGGTAAATACCCCAGTTATCTAGGTGATCAACGAGGTGTTTGAGATTTGAAAAAGTAATTTTATTAACAGGAGAAAAAAATAACATTAAAAAGATTTTAGTAACTTGCTGACTGATTTTAGGAAAAATAGGATTAGGATAGGTTTGATTTTAATGTTATTTTTTTCTCCTGTTAATAAAATTACTTTTTCAAATCTCAAACACTCTGTTCATTGCCTAGATAACTGGGGTATTTACCAAATCTCATGCCAGTGTGGCCTTTTTCGTTTAAAAGAGCATGAAGGTTATGTTAAAAATCAGGAGCTCAAACGTTCTTCTATTGCTCAACATTCTTGGTCTTCTCAACATAGGTTCGATTTTTCCTCAGCCATCATTATCCAAAAATGTTCTTCTAACCTTGATCTTGATTTTTGGGAAGCTTACCACATCATTAAAAATTCTCACTCTTTAGTCAATGACATATCTAGTACTCCTGATTTTCCAAATATTTGGAAAGCATTAATTTAATTTCCCCCTTTTTTGGTTTCTTCTTCTCCTTCTCTGGTAGATGTCGCTACTTGTCCACCCAGTCGTTTCCACTGCTTCTCTCTCATTGGTTGTTTTTGGTGCCTTCGCTACCCGCATAGGGTATATAAGCCAGCGCGTCTCTGTCTATCATTTTGCCCAGCCTTGCTTTTTCTAGCATGCTGTTTCTTTTACCCTATCTTGCACTGAAGAAGAATCTCGCTTGTAGATTCGAAACAGCTGTTTGCTGCTTTTCATGTATTATTTGTGCATATTTGAACATTGGTTTTTGTGCTTTTTAATACCTGTATACACATTTTCAGAGTTCTACATTCGGTAGATTTTGATAACGATAGCAGACTTTCTTTTATTGGTTTAGATTTAGTCATTATAGGACATAATGTTTACTTCGTTCCTAAATTTATACAAAAAAGCATGATAGGCAATTAGCATACACTCCCCCTACCCATACATATTACATACCCCTTTAATCCCGTGTAAGTGTCCCCTCTGATTATTTTAAGATTTTTCATCGCGTCTGGGAAGTGGGGGAGATTGATGGTATTTCACAGTATATTTTTAGAAATAATGTCAAAAATGTACTGCAAAAACATCTTTCTTTCTTAAAGGTAATAGAAGTTTATTTAAATTTTGTAGAAAAACTATAGAGGTTATCCTAGGTCAGATAGTTTTTGAGAAAATTGCATTTTTCTGTTACACAAAAACTTTACTTTGCAGATGCTCTGTGAGGGAGTTGGGGAGGGCACTCAAATCACCTATCAATGCGGAACCATTCAAGAATTTTTGATAATGATTTTTGAAAAAAAAAATTGCATTTAATTCACCGAGATATTAATTTGACTCAGGGTTGTCAAGTTTTTGACATGCAACGGTTTAAACCGATTTTAACCATGGTTAAAACATTCGTATCAAAAACCTAGTTTTAATAAAAATAATACCAAAAGAATTATTTAGCAGAGTTAGATAGGCTTTAAACAATAACTTCTAAGTAAAACTGCATAAATACATTAAAACTGTGGGATATAGACTGCAGAAATACATTCTTGAAACCTATTTGCATAGGATATGGTAAACTGCAAATTGATTGTTGCTGATTTTTTTTTTTTTTTAATTTGTTAATAAAAATTACCTAACTCTTATTTAATGATTTAGTTTATCATTAATGTATGCCTTTAAGATGAACAGTTAATAAATCTTTAATTATTTATAATCATTAAAACTAGATAGGTTGAATCTAAATTTTGCTGAGATAAATTGTTTAGATTTTTTCATTTTTTTATGGCTAGAAGCACAGAGTAATCTATTACAATTTATATTTAATGAGCGTATTTACTATCCTTAAGATAGAGAAAATTCAAAGATTCCCTTCCAGTACAAAACAGTATTGCTATTGCAACAAAACCAATTTTCCTTGCTTTCCTCCTATTATGTTCTTAAGGATGGGGTTGTTTAAGGGGCTACTTCACTAATGTGAAAACACCTGCCTGCTAATGTTAATCCTACAGGAGATTTTTTTTAAAAATATCTTGTTTTGAAACTTCATACTTTTTAATGATCTTTTTCAAAGTAGAAATGAAAACCCCCACTGAATAATGCCAATTCAATGGTAGAAATTTTGTTTGATATTTCAATATTGTTAAATGTTTTTTTTTTTTTTTTTTTTTTTGCATTGGATAACTAATGTCGATCTCTACAAAGGCCGTTTTTTAATTTTTCGATTTTGCTTGCAATTATTTTATTATTAGGAAACTTTCACTTTTGGAACAGGTTTCAAGCTAAATTAAGCCTTTTTTTTTTTCTTATTGGTATGGAAATTATTCATTTGTCCCTAATTTTAGGAGATATTCCATAAATAATTTCATCAGTAAGAGGTGATTGTTAGTTACTAACAAAAATTAATATTCGGATAAAAGGATTAAAATATCATATTTTATCATTTTATCCTAACATTTGATTCTTATCTCATTTTTAAAATAAATGTTATTTTTATTGTTCTGTGTTTGTACTAAATGATGGGAAAAAAAATGCTGCAGAGTAAATATTTCTGTATATATAGATGTGCCGGTAATAGACACCCTTAAGGAATTTATTTAAAAATTGTTTTTTAATTAATAGTTATAATTATTATATTCCAGTTTTTAAATATTACATTAAACTATCAACAATATTTAATATAATCTATTTTTATGGTATCATGATTGATTTCATTTATAATGGTTTATTACAAAAAGTTTGTATCTATATATATATATTTAAAAAAATAAGAAATACAACCAAGTATGCTGAAAAGCCACAACAAAAATAGACATAAAAAAGTTGGCATAAACAAAGAAATAAATTATAATTTAATATTTGATTACAGTAAATAAATGCTAAAACTAAAGTGCACTATTAAATAAAAGCAATGTTGTATCTTGCTATAACAGCAATTTTTTTTGTTGTTGTCCTGACCATATTTTAAATATTGGTGTTTTTGATGATTAAAACTGCTTAAAACACGGTTTAAACTTATGTCACGTCAAAAACTGATTTTTGACGGCTTAAACTCAATCCTGATTTGTTTAACTCTGTATGGCCCTTTGTGCATGAGTAAAACTCGCATTTGACCGATTAATGAGATACGCTTGTTTTGCCATGTTTCTAGTATCTTTTTCATTTTTCAACTTGTATAAATTTCCCATTATAAATTTTATTATGATTTAAAATGTGTATTGTGCAGGGCTTTGTATATTGTTTGAAATATTTTAAGTAAAAGTATTAAATTGATATTTTGGCCAGAATTTTAATCTTGTGATGTTAAATAAAAATATGGACACTTCGTTCAATTTACAAAATGAGAAAAAATATTAATAACGACGAATATATGTGTATTTTGATATGCCTTTTATATTTTTATTAGTGAAATTATTTGTTTTGTATGAGATTTTAATGTGCTTCATAAATAAAAGTTCATCTTAATATTATCTTTTAATTTTTCTGCTGTGAGCGTGTTCGTAATTTCAGTGACCACGTTTAACATCTTAACTTTAATTTTTAATTAGCACACTTAAGAAAACATCTTAAGTCTTATAGCTGAATCAACATCCAAAATACTATTAGTTTAAATTTATTAAGACATTACAAATTTTTTGCAATGGTGGAAATCTTCCTAGTAAAAATATTTTCTGCCACAATTTTTACTACACTCAAAAATTGATATTTTAATCCATTTATGCCTAGCGTCCCATTTTCAGGATGTTTCGAATTTTAATTTTTTTTTTTTTTTTTTTTTAATTTTCTTCTTCTTTACAACATGAAAACTGTATGAAGTAATTGTCTATAAATATCTTTTATCTATTACCGAGAGATGACAGCATAAGATTGATATTTATTTGCTTAAATGAAGGCCTTTTTTCAGTGTTTATAGATTTTTCATTTTTTTCAAGTGAGCGAAATGTGAAAAGTAAGTTTATATATGTTTTTTGTGTCAAGGATCCAAATAAGTAAGTCATAACTTTAGATTGTAAACTTCTTTGTAATACGTATTTTTTTAAACTGCTAAATTATATGTTCAAGCCTATTTTTTATGCATGTTTATAACGTACAAAATATAGGGTGCAAATGAGTACATATTTCTATTAGACATTTAGGGACTGTTATTTATGTAAAGTCCTTTTCAAGATAATTTTGAAATAAATTATTTTTTACCCTCAAATATGATTATTCTTAAATTTTTATTAATAATACTTATGTCATTAGTCTCTGTAAAGAAATATATTTTTTTAATAGTCCATAAAAATAATAATTATAGTATACAATATACAATTTAAAAGCTTTATTTATATAAATTTATACAAAACATATAATTATGCATTTTTCCACATATAGATATTTCCATATTTAGTAAGTTTGCATTTTATCATATAAATTAGGGATGCACCAAATAGTGATTTTGGCCGAATACCGAATATTTGGCCTAGAGGCGAACTGAATACCGAATATTCGGCCTAGAGGCGAACCGAATACCGGGCTTGTCAAATACTTTTATATTTCATAGTTTAAAGGCATTAAAATGTTAAATTTTAAAGCAATTTTACATAATATTTAAAACAGAAACTTTTATTCTAATAAACAAGAGCTTTTTTCAAGTAAACTTTATGCTGAAAGAGATTCGTTTTGAGTTATAAGTATTCGGTTTGGCCGAATATTTTGATATTCGGCATACCAAATTCGGCCAAACTGAATATTCGGTAACATTACCGAATAGATACCTAATATTCGGTGCATCCCTAATATAAATACAAAAATATTTTAGCGTAATTTTTTTTAGTATTTTTTCAGTTCATTTTGCAACATTTTGAAGTAATTTTACAAACAAATTTAAGAAAACAAAAATTCAGGCATAAATGGGTTAAGGGGCAGTTGGAAGTCAAACTCGTGGAAAAAGTTATTTTTTTTTTTTTATGTTCTCCCTTTCGAATAGTATATTACTTTTGTTTCTATGACAAGAAGTTAACAGTTTTTAAGGAATTCAGTTTGTTTATATCATACATAAACATTACTTACGTAAACTTTAAACTCAATTTTCTGAAAATGTAGCTTTTTGAACTTCAATGTACCTTTTTATAGAAACTACTACATATTATTGTTTGTAATCTTGCCAGAATATTTCACACATATCCCTGATCAATCTGAAGTGGACTTTTGTTACAAACATATGTACAAAATTTTAATAGGAAAAATGTTATTTTTTTGTTATCTAAAAGTGGTTTTTATTCCAGATTAAAAAAAAATAATAACTAAAGAATATCTGTTTATAAAGTGGACTTCACTTTATTAGGAATTATTCATATTATGTATATAAAAAATTTCAAGTGAATATCTTTGGTAGTTTCTGAGAAATGGTACATTAATTTAACATGGTATGTATAGGGACTTCCGACTGCCCTTTTAATAGACTGTTTTTTTTTTTTTTTAAATCATTAATTCAGATTATATTTTCCAAGCCAGTTTAATGATCTGTGTGGCATTATATTTAGCACTATTAAGTACTGCATATGAAATAAATGACTTGTAATGGTGTTTGCAAGTGGCCTATAATGTCAAATGAAGTGTAGTACAGTAATCCCTTAACATTCAAAAGTTTTGATTATTCACGAAATAAAAAATGAAGAACATTTCAACATTTGCAAATACTTAACTTGGTTATTCACAAATTTTGTTTTATAAAGAATATTTTTTTACAAAGTAAACTCACTTTGTTTTATTAATTCCTTAAACTACTTGACACTGGATAGCTGCATTGTACTATACAGTCTAAGTTCCGAGAATTTCAATCTTTTTATTGAGACAAAATATAGATCAGTAATTCCAAGAAACACAAAACATGACGCTAAAAATAAAAAAAATCTTATATTTTGTAAAACTCAAATTTTTTATTGTAAGTAAAAAATTTTTTTCAAAAATTGTGTGGGAAATTTTAAAGCTTCAACAACAACTTGTTGAAAGAGCAATAGAATGCAATCCTTATCTGGTGAGGGGTCTTAAATCTAAAAGAGAAATCAAGACTGCAACTTTTCTTTATATGGAAATTCATAAACAAATATATTGATAAAAATTTTCAGCCATCAACTAGCAACTAAACTTTGTACCATATGTTTATAATTATTTAAATATATTTTCAGCCTGTACTTTTTATTCTTTAATAAATATCTTTTTACCTTTCAATTGCTTTTTTCAAATAAAAAAATCATAAAACCTAACCCTCTTTTATTCATGGGAAGATAGTCTCAACATTTGCGATTTTTACATTTGCAGAGGTTTCCATGAACCAAATCCTTGCGAATGTTAAGGGATTACTTATTTTAAATTCTGTTGTAAATAATTTATACCAGGCTCTTAAATTCATGTTAAATGTTGTGTCTTACCACTACAAAAATCAATCCCACAATTCAAACTGAGAAAACAAAATTGTAAGAAAGAGTAATGCTGTGATAAAAGACAACACAAAAAAATAAAAATTAAAATTTATGTACTTTATTTACTGACATGACACTTATTTCTTAACTTTCTAAACCATCATTTAAAACCATTAACTTATCCCATGAAAAATACAATCCCTTATATAACATTTATTCCATTAACATTAATCCCATTAAAATCATAATTACTACCCCTTTAAATCATCTTAAATTAAAAACAAAACAATTAAATTTAATAATTAACAAAAATTAATGTTGATTGGCGTTGTGAACAATCAACTCTAGAATTGTGAAACCCGCAATAACTAGATCCTAGTCTAGAGATCACTATTAATTAATTACATTTAAATTTAATCTTCCCGAGCCATGCACTTCACATAACTCCTTAAAAATAATTAAAATTAGTCCCAAGTCATGTACTACACATGACTTCTTCAAAAGACAAATCTCTCTTCAATTTATTCCAAGAACTCAGCAGAAACAATTAAATTCAAGAATTTAATGAAACTAAAAATCTTACTTAATTACCTAAACACCTTACAAGAATTAACAACAACAATAATCCAAAATTACATTACTAAAAACTAACTTCTAGACAAACTTAACTAACGTCAAGAATAAAATTATTTCTGCCAAGTTATCCCTAACATGACCCCATCCTGTGGGCAACTACACGTGCATTATCTGAAAAATAAAGATTACAAAATAAAGATGTACACTGCAGTAATTACAAGCAAAATTAGGGATGACAAAATTTAAGTTTAATTCATCTATTATTCTTTACAAAATAAATTCAAATACTAATAATGCTTCACTATGAAGCTTCCAGATTCAGTACATACTTAATACAATTTCTTTCTTACTCATAACATTCAATTAATAAAAATATTCGTTCTTCCTTTACTAAAAATTATTGTCACTTAAAAATTTGCATCATTTTACAATATTATCATAATTACTAAGACTAACATCCCTAAAAATAATTTTCTGTATTAGGAGCTACTGGCAGTAATAATAAAAAAAAATGTGGAAAGCTTACATTCCACTATCTAATTGGCCAAATAAAATAAAATAAAACTCGCGTAAAATAAAACATGCAATAAAAGTTAGCAGAACAAATAGAAAGAAAGAAGACTTAGCCGGGGCCCCACGACATCTTCAACAATCTCAAGGCAGCTTCCACTTCAAGAACCTACTCAGATCACTGTTGCCTCTCCAACTGACGAAAAATCTTCCTACTTCCCGCCAACACCTTTTACTCCATTTTTTGCCACATATGCGCACAGGGTAAATAGTGCAATAAAAATAACACTTGAACTGTAAAATTATTTAATTAACTTAATTACTTGCATCAAAATGCGAGAAACCAGCTACAAAAGCTTTGAGAATTCTACACAAAAATGCTTGATTAGGAAGATTTATTGTTATTAAATTTAAACTTGAAGCATATCCCTGCGCGCCATTTGATCACGTGACGACGCTCGTTCCTTCCTCTGACGTCACCTCAGGCGGGAAACTTATCCAACGCTGCATCCTTTATGGTGTTGCAGTTACAGTTAGAAAATGAAAGAATATGAAAATTAAGATTGATAGAACAGAAAAATAAAGTAAAATAAACCATTAATTTGAATTACCTTTAAACTTTCAAAAAATATTAAAATAAATACCAGTAGCTCAAAAATAAAAAAAAAACCTCGTTTCCAGTAGCTCCATGGTTGATGTTCTAAACAGATTCCAAAATATTGAAAAATTACTAATATTGCAAAATACACATATTTGATGGTTGATAAACAATTTAATTAGTTGGAAATACACACTCTAGAGACTAAACACTGATGTGGAGAAGTTGCGCATTCTTCAACTCATCAAATGCCAATCAATAAAATACGGCTTCCACCAACCAATGTGTCTTCACAGCCAAACAAACATACCAAAATATTTAATTTAAAATGAGCTTTGTGGACAGTGTGAATTCATCCCAATAGTTTCATAAAATTCTGTGCCAATACTTTAACAATAAAACATTATAACACTTAATTATTTACTTTTAACTGACTTTAATTTACCCAAAACAAAGATCGTTACTTTGTAAACAAACCGACCGCGAGTGACAAAAATTAAGTAAAAATATCGTTGAAATAAGTTAAAATATAGCAATTAAAATTCATAAATGATTAATATGATAATTTTATAAGCTACGACACAACACAAATACCTCTTCCCCCCCCCCCCCCCCTACTGCTATCACTGTAATTAAAAAATGCTAAATTTTTAGTCTGTGAAGATATTCCTTTTCTAAACTTATTTAAATTATAAGCAATATAAATTTGGAAATTTATCAAATTGTCATTGTGTTTTTTCATTCTCAATTTACAGGTACTGTGCATTTAACTGGCTATTCACTTATTGATTCTTCAGACTGTGCATTTGATACAGATAATGATTATCACTGTCCCCTTGCAGGTATTTGAATTGTAAATTTTATTTTTTTTATATATCTAAGTCTTGTATAGGTGCAGATTCACAGTCATCATGTGGTGACTAAATTTTTTGCTGTGGCCACTAACTTTTCAAATACAGTTATATTTCATTTTTTTGTATAAATATCTGTTAATCCTGTGTCCCTGAATGATATGAATTTGCTGCCATTGAAGAGATTGAAGATTCTTTCCACCCTTTTTTCTACTTTTTCTTTCATGCCTGAACATGATGATGTGACACTTTGCCTTGAATGTTTTATTTCCACTTTCAAACACTTAGGGTAGATAAGAAAATTTTTTTTTCTGTTTGTCTGTGATTATTTACAATCCTTCTTTGTTGCTTTAGAAATCTCTCTTTTGAACATCAGCTTTTCCTATACGTTTTAAAATAATGATGAGAATAATATTATGCCATTGCATTAAATAAGAAATTTACTTCTTGAAAAAAATCCAAACAGTATCTCTACTCCTGGACAGACTCAGGATTAGAAAAGTCTAACGACATGACTACTTTGACTTTTTCCTTCTGTTAGTGCTTTCAGTAGTTTATTCTTTCAAGTCCTTACTAGTTTTTGTCATCTTGACTCTTTATTATTTATTGCATTACTGTCAATTTTCTTGAATTTTTGAGACTTTGAAGTCTTCTAAAAAAACTCATGCAAATTGGCAACTATGCTACTGGAGGAAAAAAAAAAAAAAAGAACAGTTACATTATTTATGTTTTATGTACAGAAAATAATTTTTATTAATATAATATATATATATAGGGAAACTCTTTCATTTAGCACTTGCATAAAAAAATATGAAATGCTTTTATATCAGCTATCTCTTCAAAATCTTTTAAAAGCTGTAAGTTTTGATTTTCTCATTAATATGGGAATTTAAATGTATTTCATTGAATTTTTTTTATTTTTATTTTACATGAAACAATTGCAAAATTTGACTAAGAGTTGGAGCACAGCAACTTGGGTTAGAGAACAGATTATAGTCCACTAATTTTATTGCAATTAAAAAATAAATAAATCTTTCATGTCCAGTTGTTTAAGATGTTCTGCGCTTATAGTCTTGTGTATCATTAGAAATGCCAGATTTTACTTTTGAAAATTGTGTGATATTTTGATATATATCTGGTGCTTTAATTTAGATGCCAACATCTTTGAAAATTCTGGAGTTTCTCAGGAAATGTGGGGTAAAATACACTAATATAATACAAAATATTGAAATTGGCACTTACAACTAATAAATTAAAAAAACAAATTCCTAACTAATTTCGACTTTAGTTCAAGTCGTGAAGTTCCTCAATCCACAATGGTTTTCTGCCTAATATATATTGTTATATGTGATTTCGGAGTTATAGATTGAATACCAGAAAAGTATCAAAATACTTGAAATTTAGTTATTAAGGTTCCTGTCCCTGAACAATATCTTTTCGAAATCCTTTTTCAAGATTTTACGTCTAGCTATGGCCGACAGGTATAGGCAGTACCTGATGACATTTTGCAACAAGTACAACAAACTCAATTAGTAACCATTAGAACAGGTGCCCGTTGACATGTAAAAGACTTCATACACTCCCGTGAAGTTAAAGATAATTACTTTAAAAATGTGTTTTTTTTTAATGCACAATGTTATTTTTGAGAATATTAAAGATAGAGCAACAATTTTTGTATATTTGAACTTTTCAGAAAATTTTACCTGAAATACATACCAGTAATATATTTAAAATAACAAAAAAACTGTGTAAAATAGAATAAATGGAAATTTGTTTCTTTTTAATAAAAAGAAACAATAACAAAAATTCCGCTTAATGTCTAAAAATTCTTTTTATTCCTATATATATTTTTCTTTTTCTTTTTATGCGGTTGCTGTGATATACACAGATATAGTTATATATTTGTTATTCACATTACTTTACTAATTCAAAGAAGTTAATAAAGTGTCATATATGAAGTAATTTTATACCAATTAAAATTTAAAAGAGAATCTATATATTTAAAAGACGAGATTTTTTTTTTTTTTTTTTTTTAGTCATTTGCCCTGAG
Organism: Maratus speciosus; assembly: GCA_963932465.1. NCBI lineage: Eukaryota > Metazoa > Arthropoda > Arachnida > Araneae > Salticidae > Maratus > Maratus speciosus. The sequence goes on along the minus strand of OZ010792.1, from coordinate 443,940,704 downwards.
CTTTATACTGGACCAATTTTTTCCTAATTATTTTTTTTAAATGAAAGCCATTCATTTGTAGATGTGTCTCGCTAGCTAATTTTTAAAATATTCCCATTTTTATATTTTAATTTTTATGAAATTTCTTCAAAATGGTGGCAATCGGATTATTTTCATTGTTGTAGAGAAAAAAGAAACAATGCGGTTTATTTACCTTTATATGATTACATGCAATATAATGTTGATATCAGTTTCTCTTAAGATTTGTAAATTTTATTTATACTCAAAATACAGAAAAGAGAGAGAGATGCTTTGCAAATATTAGTTAAAATTACATGCCATAAAAAATTCTTCTAGAACTGTAGCCCTTATCCCATTATTTAATGAAATTTCTGCGTTTGGATGTGTGTAACTATAATAAATTACATGCAATTAACTTGTAATTTCATTGCGGATAATTGAGATTACAAATTTGCCCAACTCTGCTGTAAGACCATAGAGCTGTACAAATACATGGTTTGTAAATATTAAAGAAGTATGCAAATATTCATTTGATTTGACAAAAAGGGAGCATATCTCAACAGTTAGAAAAAAATATTCTTTGAAGTTTGAAATTCTGAAATTACTGCTACTCTCTTCTGGGGGTATGTTTGAACACCATGAATAATGGACAAATTCAACATTCCCGAAGTGCTATTGAGAGATTTTTCTGCAATTTAGATGAATATATATTTTGCTTTTAATATTATTCTAACATAAAAGTTCAAAATATTGATTATAATCACTACAAAGTTGAAAGAGATTATAAATACAGCTTTACAAAAATTGGATACAAAATTTGAAGACTCTAAAATCAAAGGAGTATGGGAGACATCGCCCAGTTTGCTCGTGCTTTCATAAAATCCTGTGCCTGCAAAATATCCAACCCAACATTATGGTTTGTTAAATAGAGGTGTTCACAGGATGGTCAGCAACCTGGAAAACATGGAAATATCAGGGAAATTCAAACTAAACCTGGAAATTTATTGAAACAAATACTAATTTCCATTTCGATTGCGGTAATCTGGGAAGAAGATATTAATCTCGGCTTTCGGGCTCAATTCATACCTGAAAGCAGCTTGGACTCTATTTTTATCCAGTCTTTGAGCTTTGAACTCAGGGTCATGATACAAATTTTATTTGCAGGGGTGTAAAAATCTAGTCACCAGCAGGCAATCTCTCACCACTAAATTTTATTCATTATTTTTTGTGTAATATTTCGTCTTAAATTTTTTGTAAGAAACTCTCGCTGTTTGAGAAACAAGAATGTAGCCTAAGTTTCTTAGTGTTTTGCAATCCTTTAAAAACTGAAAGTAAACTGAATTGTTATTAATCTATACTCATATTATAAAAAAGTAAAGTTTGTGTGTTTATTTATAGGGGATAATATCTGGAATTATCAAACCAATTTTAAAAGTAATGATGGCAAAATGATAGTGTGATAGTCTCTATTCCAACATAAATTATATTTTACATCTGTGCAACTATCCCCAAGGGGGTGCAGAAGCAAAAAACGTTCTAAAAATGCAATTTTTGTGTTACTGAAAGCCCTAAAAACTTGAAATTTGGTATGTGAGTTATAAGATATAAATTATGTCTAAGAACAGTTCCTAAAAAAATTCGAAATTTAAAAAGGGTGAAAATGCGCGAAAAGTGTTCTAAAAATTTCTAAATTGCAATTTCTACACTATCTCAGGGAATACGAAACTGATTTAAAAAATAAAGGTTACAAATTGATGGGGCCAGTCCTTATTCCAACATAGGCTATGTTTTATGCCAGTGCCACTACTACCTGGGGGTTGGAAGACCAAAAACTGTTGAAAGAGCTAGTAACTTGATATGTGGCATGGTAGTTACTTATAAGATGTAAATTCCCTCTAAGAACAATAGAAAAAAATTTGAAATTTAAAAAGGATGGAAATGCATGAAAAGCATTCTAAAAAGTTCCAAATTACCATTTCTATACAATATCAGAAAATACCAAATTGATTTCAAAAATAATGGTTGATGGTGACAGTTCCTACTCCAACATAGGCTATATTTTATGTCGGTGCCACTACCACCTCGGGGTTTCAGAAGCTAAAAATATGTTCCAAATTGTGATTTTTGTGATATTGAAGGGGCTAGCAACTTGAAATTTATCATGGTACTTATAAAAAAAAAAATTCTAAATTTAAAAGAGGTTAAAATGCGTGAAAAGCATTCTAAAAACATTTTTAATTATGATATCTAGGCAATTGTTAAATATAGAAACTGGAAGTTTGGTGTGGTAGATATTTATAAAATGTACATTCTCTCTAAAAATAGTTTCTAAAAAATTCTAAATTTAAAAAGGTAAAAAGAGCAAAAAGCGTTCCAAACATGTTCTAAATTACGATTTTTATAAAATCTCAGAAAATACCAAACTGATTTCAAAAGTAATGATTGCAAATTGATGGAGACAGCCCCTGTTAAAGCAAAGGCTATTGCAGAAGCAAAAAATTTCTAAATTGCGATTTTTGTGACACCGAAGGGGCTAGAAAGATTAAGTATGGCATGGTAGTGACTTATAAGATATCATTGCTCTCTGAGGCCAGTAAAAAAAAAAAAAAAAAAAGATAAAAGGTGTTAAAATGTGCAAAAAGCTTTCTAAAACATTCTAAATTGAGATTAAAATATTCTAAATTGAGATTTCTATGCAAGTGTTAAAGATATAAACTTGAAAATTGGCGTGGTAGATACATATAAGATATAAATGATCTCAAAAACAGTTACTAATAATTTTGAAATTTAAAAGGGTGAAATGAGCAAAAAGCTTTCTAAAAACTTCTTGAATTATGACTTCTGTGGAATCGCAAGAAATATAGTAAATTGATTTTAAAAGTAATAGTGAAAAATTGTTGATGGTGACAGTCTGATTCAACATGGGTTGTATTTTTTTGTCAGTGTCACTACCAAAAGGGGTTTCAGAACGAAAAACATTCAAAATTATAATTTTAGTTATACTGAAGGGTCTAGAAACTTGAAATTATGCCTGGTAGTTAATTTTAAGATGTAAGTGCTCTCTAACAACTGTTTCTAAAAATTTTAAATGTGAAATAAATAAGTGAAAAATGTTCTAAAAATTTTCTATTTTTCTTTTCTTTTTCTTTTTTTTTTTTTTTTTTTTGGTTGGAATTGTCAAAGTCAAAATCTTGAAACTTGGTATTGTAGTTACTTATATGGTGTAAATGCCTTCTAAGATCAGTTTAAAAAAATAGAAATTTAAAAGTAGAAAATAAGCGAAAAGCATTCTAAAAATGCTTTAAATTATGATTTCCATATTGAATTTTCAAAAGATTCTAAATTTAAAGTGGTAAAATGAACAAGAAATCTTTTAAAAACTTTCTAAGTTACTATTTCTATGTAATGCCAGGAAATACCAAACCGATTTCAAAATGTATATTGGCAAATTCATGGTGACAACCCATGTCCCAACATATGCTATATGTTATGTTGGTGCCACTACCATCTGAGGGGTGTTAGACCATTAGACTAGAGTCTTGAAATATGGAATGAAAGTTATTTTTAACACTTTGAGATCAGAGCTATTTCAACTGCATATCTCCCTCTGGACTGAGGGACCTCTGGTACAGTAGAACCCCGGTTATCCGAAAATCGACTTATCTGAAATACTTTAAAATTCCTCAAAGTCCTTTTTAAATGTGAAAAATTTCATTGTCAACACTATTTTGACCGATGTCAAATGACACCTTTCAACATATTTTGATTTATGATTACTATTTTATTTGTAAGTAACAGATTAAAACAACTCCGAATCATTTTTAGTACATTGAAGAGTTGTTTTAATACTTATTATCTTTAAAAAATAGAAGCAAACTAAGTAAAAATCAAAAGTTTGAGAGGTGTTATTGGACACTGGTAGAAATAGTGTTAAAAAAGCATGTTCTTTATGAAAGTAATAAACAGAGTGAGCTTGCTTATTTTTTCCATTGCGTAATTTCAGGCACTTTATTAGATAGACACGTACGACACTTCATTTTTTTACAAAATAACTTTGCAATCATTTCAATGCTGCTTTATCACACCACCTTTTAAATAACAACACATCTGATGCTGTTGTATCTTCTTGAATTTCAACATATTGATCAGAGCTTTTCATCAAACAAGTTTTCACCATAAGCCTTCTGGTTATTCGAAAATTCCTATGAAACCCCAGTTAACCGAAAATGCTTTAGTCCCATGCTTTTCGGATAACCGGGGTTTTACAGTATTTGTTACTTTTCATGATTTTTTTAAAAAGTTGGAAGATACGTATTTTAATATTTTTTATTCATAATGAAGGAACTACTTAAATGTACTTTAATATGTAATTAATGGACATTTAATGAGAAATTATTAAAAAAGAATGCTTTATATTTAAAGAAAAGCTTCCTATAAGAAATCATAATTTTTTAACATAAAATTTCACATAGACTTGAACAAAAACTTACCCAAAAGTTATGCAAATATTTGAAAATAGATTTTATTTGCATATGAACATTATTTGGTATAATTTGTTTTTGTGTGGTACATTTCAAAGCACAGATTTGCACAAAGAGCAACACCACAAAATCTACAATAAGTTTGAGTAAAGCTCTGATTCTAGATATTTTCATATACTTTCTCCTGTTTAGTGCTGCAATCTCTATTTTTTTTCCAAAATAGAAAAGTCGTACATAATATCTGAAAAGACCGCAAACGTATGTAGTTGGTAATTTTATAGCTCAGAGAGTTAAAAGTTGACAAAAGAGACTCTCTCAGGCTTAGTTCGCTTTACCAAAAACGGCAACCGTGTGACACTCGGGATTATACCTCAAAGTATTATCAAAATCTCAAATAAAAATTGAAATGAGCATAAAAGCTTCAAAATACATTCTAAATATCTTTTATTTAGAATTAGTTTGAGTTCTTATTAATTTAAGTCTAATTTTTACCTAATGCAGTGTAATAATGAAGTTTAGTCAAACTGTGGCTGAATTAGTAATTTTTTAATTATTACTAACAGTATAATTTTTTCTAATAAAAATAGGCACACAAATACCACTATCATATTTCAACTATTATGTGAGCAAAGCTGTGGGTTTTGCTAGAGTGACATAAGAAAAATATTCTATCTGATTTTGAAGCCTTTGCATGGTCAGTGTTAAAAACATACAGAAGCCGTGAAATATCTCTTATTGTTTCTCCCTCTCTCTTTTTGTTTGAAGTCCCTTGTTTATTGGAAAACAAAATTCATGTCTTTCTGTCATAGTTGTATTGATATTTTATAAAAATGAAAATAGTGACTTTTACAGATTTTTGCCAGTGGTTGGATATAAAAAAACAAATTTGCCATTTTAAACAGATTTTCAGGAATATGAAAATCGAGGTAATGAAAATATCAATCTTGAAACAATTTTTAAATGATTTTAACAAATTCCTGCTGTGTACTTTCGGTATCGGTCTCAGCCAATTAAAAAACAAAAAGTCTGAACTTATCTCTAGGATGAAAATGAATGGTTGCATTTTCCTTGTACAAATCTGTAATTGACGAAACTTGATATGTGAATCATTCTCAGATAATGGGAAATTTTATGTCCTTGTCTAAAAAATGTGAATTAATCAAGTCAACTATGAATGTTTGAATTTTTTGTGAACATTTCTGTTCGATTGCTAAAGGTTAAAATTCCCGGTCGCCACCGGCCACAGGGCGACTAAATGTAAAAAATTGGCGACTTTATTATGTGCATCTGATCGCCAAAGTGGCGATCTTTGTTTTTCATGTAATAGTACATGTCAGAAATGCCATTTTCCCGCTTTTTTTATTTTTTTTAATCGATCAGCGATTTCCGCGGAATCGTAATAAGAAAAAGAAAATTGCGTTGATGTTCACATTGAAGGCATTTGGTTCAGAAAATTAAAAAAATCGGTCATCAATCCGAAATTTCGGACAAAAATATCGCGAATTTCGACAAATGGTCACAAAAGAAATTAATTTCGTCAATCGTTCGCAAAGAATCGCCGGAAAAACGCGAATTTCATAAGAATACCGAAAAAGACGCGATTTCCGTCAAAGAATCGCGGAAAAAACGCACATTTCATGAAAGGAATGCGTAAAAAACGCAAATTTTATCAAAGTATTGCAAAAAAAAAAACGCAATTTTCGTCAAAAGATCGCGAAAACCTCCCTAAATTTTGCCATTAAATAGGGAAAAAAACCGCAAATTTCGTCAAAAGATCATGAAAAACCGCAACCTTTGTCCAAAGATCGCGAAAAAACCGCAAGTTTCGTTAAAAGAACGCGAAAGACCGCAAATTTCGTCAAAAGATCGCGAAAAAAACTGCAAATTTCGTCAAAAGATCGCGAAAAAAACGCACATTCCGTCTAAAGATCGCGAAAAAATGCAAATTCCGTCTAAAGATCGCGAAATAACGTAAATTTCGTCAAAAGATCTCGAAAAACCGCAAATTTTGTCAAAAGTTCGCGAAAAAATGCAAATTTCGTCAAAAGATCGCGAAAAAACGAGAATTTCGTCAACCCGGTGCAGAAAAAACACAGCTCCACCCCTTTGTAACCTTTCAGAAAATTTGCTGTGAATTTCAGAATCGCGAAAAAAACGCAAATTTCATGAAAGGATCGCGTAAAAACCGCAAATTTCATCAAAGGATAGCGAAAAACCACAATTTTCGCTAAAAGATCGCGAGAACCCAGTAAATTTCGTCAAAAAATCACGTAAAAACCATAAATTTCGTCAAAAGATCGCGAAAAAACCATAAATTTCGTCAAAAGATCGCGAAAAAAACGCAAATTTCGTCAAAAGATTGCGAAAAAATCGCAAATTTCATCAAAAGATTGCGAAAAAATCGCAAATTTCGTCAAAAGATTGCGAAAAAATCGCAAATTTCGTCAAAAGATCGCGGGAAAAAACGCAAATTTTGTCAAAAGATCGCGAGAAAAACCCGCAAATTTCGTCAAAAGATCGCGAAAAAACCCGCAAATTTCGTCAAAAGATCACGAAGACACCACAAATTTCGTCAAAAGATCGCGAAAAACCCGCAAATTTAGTCAAAAGATCGCGAAAAACCGCAAATTTCGCCAAAAGATCGCGAAAAAAACCGCAAATTTCGTCTAAAGATCGCGAAAAACGTAAATTTCGTCAAACGATCGCGGAATAAAATCACGAATTTTGTCAGAAGATCGTGGAAATAAAGTCACGAATTTCATCAAGAGATCGCATAATAAAATCGTCACTTTCGTCGAATTATCGCGGGAAAAAATCGTGAATTCTGTCGAATGATCGGCGAAAAAATTGTGAATTTTAGCAAGAGGTTGCGTGAAATAATTGCAAATTTCTTAAAATAATTTCAAAAATTAATTGCGAATTTCGTCAAACGGGAAATATTTTAGGCCTATTTTCAGAAAGAATTCTGATCTCGGGCTACATAGTGACGTATTGGAGATGTGAACCAATCTTTGACCTCGGTCTTGTACGACATCGGTTGATAAATTCTCTCTTTTTTTAATGTAATAACTGTTGATTGTTTCTGTTGGGGTAAGTAAACTGACACAGTGAATAGTTTTATTTTTATATATTTTAAAATATGTCTTCGCAACATTAATATTTTAAAAACATTACTTGTAAAACTATTTAAATCTACAAACTACGATAAGTGGCCACTAACTTGACAGTAGTGGCTACTAAACATACAGTCTCTACCGGCCACTGGCTACTAAAGCAAATATTGAATTTTAACCTTTATCGATTGCTCACTATATTATGCACTTTAAATATGAAAAAAAAAAAATCAATATCTAAAAAAGTTGTAAACAAAGGCTTATCCCTTATTTCAAATTTATTTATTGAAACTCTTGTTTTTTAGATTTGGAAAGCTTTAGAACAAATGGCAGTGATTATGTGGGTATATTTCCCATCTCTATTTTTTACACATTTGACACTTTAGACAAAACAGAAAAAATATCAATTAATTATCCGGTAATTGTCTATCAATCTTGACTACCATTTATCTTTATTTGAAGTTTGTCCCTATTGTCATTACGAGGATGCACATTAATTTTTCATTCGGCTCCCTACTAGATGTCGTTTTGATACGACTCGACAGCATTTTCACATTGTACAGTACCACAAGTTCTAACAGGCAGTAATGTCTATTTTTGATTAACTATGTAAGAAATTTTAGTGTTTTTTAAATATAAACTTACTAAGTAATGACTATATGTATTAGAGTAATGTTGTAAATGAAATTATCTATGAAAATTTCATAATTTTGACGCTAATCTGGAAATTTGAAGCTAACCTGGAAAAATCATGGAAATATCAGGGAATTTTAAGAAGATATTTCTGACCACATGTGTTCAGTATTCGGGAGTCTCCGTTAAAATGAATACACAAATCTTTTAACTCAAAAACATTTATTAAATACAAGAATTAAGCAAACATTAAAAATACATTTTTCTTTTTTACATCCTTATATAATGACATTTTCAATACTGTTCCAAACCTAAACTTACTCTTAAATGCTCGATATTTTACTAAATTAAAAATCATTTCCAGTAAACAAATTTCTTTGATTGATCGTATAATTTTTTTATATAAAAAATTTCATTCGCAATTTACATATTAGATAAGACTGAAAGGTCTGAGATGCAGACGATATTTTGAAATTCAGCATTCTTGCTTCTTGGGAAGGGGACGTGCAGAAACTTATCTCAAAACTTATCACTGCCTCATCGGATGATTTATTTTTAATTTGCTCCCTTTACCCCCCCCCCCCCCCCTCGATTCCCTAAAATCAGGGACTATTTTCTGATAATTTTTTTAAGATGCAGATCTTCATATATAATATTTCATAAGGGTATCTTTACTTCTGAATAAGGGAGAAGGGAGGATGGATATATCTACGTTTTATATCAAGTCCCTAATATTTGGAACAGTGTGACGATATTTAAATGTATTTGAAAAATTTTCCGTCGATAGTAAAAAAAAAAAAAAACTGGGGGAGCTAAAAACTTAAAATTCGTAGAGAGCAAAATTTGCTATAGTAGACTTCGTAACATTGTAACCGAATTTCTTTTACGAATGTCAAAAAATTACAGAGCGAACGTTAAAAATCACAAAAATTCAAAAATTGCTCTGTGAATTCAGAATAAATTTTATTGAAAAGAAGGCAACATTTATTACATTGGGCGAAAAAATTAAAACTGGAATTATTTTTACTAATGTAGAAAAATCGCCGCAAAGCAGAGCAAGAAAAACCCTGCTATTCAAACATCACAGAGGATAAAATTTATTTTTGCGGGCTGAAATATTGTATCGAGAAAAGTTTCAAGAAAAATTCGCCGCAAGACGCGAAAAATCGCCAAAATTGACATAAAAAATCTCCATGCATTTATAGAAAATCATCAAAAATGAACACACAAATCTTTTAACACAAAAAATATTTAATGAATACAAAAAATAAGCAAATATTAAAAATGCATTTTCCTTTTTTTCGTTTTTTTATGTCATATATATAATCACATTTGCAATACTGTTCCAAACCTAAATTTACTGTTAAATGCTCGATATTTTACTACATTTAAAGTTAGTTAAAAAAAAAAAAAAAAAAAAAAAAAATTCATTGATCGTAGAATTTTTTTATGTAAAAAAAATTCCATCCACAATTTACATATTAGATAAGATTGATGGTACCGAATGGTCTGACGGTAAGTTTTAGGCTAATGTCAGACGAACGTCTTTTTGCACGCTTTTTTTCTTACGTATTATCCCTACACATTGCTAGCGGCATTGTGTAAAGATAATACGTAAGGGAAAAAGCATAAAGCGTGCAAAAAGACGCTCGTCTGACATTAGCCTAAGGCGCATCCCACACTGAGACGACAAGCGACATGTAGCGCAAAAACCTGTCAAAACAAAGAACGAAGTTGTTTCAAACCTGTTTTAAACCAGTTTTTCCAGTGAATTCAAGCGACATGTCTTATGTGTCGCCTTAGTGTGGGATGCGCCTTAAGACTAATGTCAGACGGACGTCTTTTTGCACGCTTTTTTACTTACGTAAACATTGTGTAGGGATAATACGTAAGTAAAAAATCGTGCAAAAAAACTTCCGTCTGACATTAGCCTTAGAATATTAATTCTAGATGCAGACGATATTTTGAAATTCAGCATTCTTGCTTCCTAATAAAGGGAGGGAGTGTGCAAAAATGTATCTCAAAACTTATCACTGCCTCAATCATAAATTTTTGTACGATACAGATAATCAGAATAAAAACATCACATTCTGGTAAAATTTGGGAAAGCTATTTTCTAAGAATATAGGTATCAGTCTGGATGATTTATTTTTAATTTGCTCCCTTTACCCCCCCCCCCCCCCCCCTAAAGCAGGGAACATTTTCTGATAATTTTTTTAAAATATATGCAGATCTTCATATATAGTATTACATAAGGGTATTTTTAATTTGGCATCCTTGCTTCTCAACAGGGGAGGAGGAAGGTGTTGTTTTATGACTGCCAATTATCTACACCTGGGATATGGGTCCAAAGGGAGGGGGGTGCCCTCCGTGGGGGACCTAAGGGAACCTAACCCGTACTTATGCAAGGCAAACCAAAGTTTGAAGAAAACCATGAAAAACTCCGAACAATTAGGCCAATGGGCGCAATTTGGTTCAAACCCAGCTTCGAGAGCAGAACCTATCGGCTACTGGGGAGGAGGGAGGATGGGTATATCGACATTTTATATCAAGTCCGTAATATTTGAAACAGCATGACAATATTTAAATGTACTTGAAAATTTTTCCTGTTGATAATAAAAAAAAAAAAAAAACCGCTAAAAAAACAAAATTTGCTAGAGTGGACTTCGCAACATTTTAACCGAATTTCTTTTATGAATGTCAAAAAATATCGCAATTGAACGCTAAAAATCCATAAAAAAAAAACAATAAATTGTTCTGTGAATTCAGTATAAACTTTATTGAAAAGAGGGCAACGTTTATTACATTGAACGAAAAGATTGAAACCAGAATTCTTTTTACTAATGTGGAAAAATCACTGCAAGGAAGAGAAAAAAAAAAACCCTGCTAAAAATTCAAAAATCACAGAGGATAAAATTTATTTTGGTGGACTGAAACATTGTAACGAGAAGAGTTTCAAGAAAGATTCACATCGAAACACGAAAATTCGCTAAAATTGGCTTTAAAAGTCTCTAAAATAAAAAATAATAAAAAAAATAATATATATAATCTGAGGAAAAAATTCATTATATTAGGCTAAAAGCTGAAAAGCATTCCTTTATGTCATAAAATCGTTGCAAAAAGCGAAAATACTCTAAAAAGCGCATAAAAATACTGCGAAAAATTTGAATATTTATATACGAATTCTGAATAAATTTTAGTGAAATGAGGACAACATTTACTATATTGCACTAAGATATTAAAACCGGATTCCTTTTATTAATGAGTAAAAATCGCCGTAAAGCGTTAAAAAAGAAAAAAGTTTAATAATCGTCAAATCCCTACCGTAGTTCTAGGGATTTTTTTCAACGCCAAAAATATAATTTCATTAACATTAGGATTACAACGCAATATATTTGCATAATAAAAATTAAGATATAGGCAATAAATTTGCAAAATTTAGCCCCGAGCAAATATATTTTTAAATTTAAACTGGTTGGCAATATTATTGTTTGGTCATTTTAAATGTGACTTAATTTCTTCCATTTACGACTTAACACATATAAATGAATTTATTATTTTACAAGTTTTTTTCTCTTTCAAAATTCACGTGTAAATATAGTTAATAAAGAAAAATAGACATAAAGCATTTAAAAAAAAAAAAAAAAAATGTTTAAAATCGTTCTATTTTTTTTCAACGCCAAAAATGTAATTTCATCAATTATAGGATTACAACATAATATATGTATATATAATAAAAATTTAAATATAACCAATAAATTTGCAAAATTTAGCCTGAGCTGAACCTCGGGTCGGTTGTGTATATACGCGGGAAACTCGAACCGATATTTTGCTAAATAGAGGTGTCCGTTCCGGAAGTTCATAACACACAACCCCCTTCCCCTTTAAAAATCCCTTTTTTTTTCTGAAGATTTAATTAACATTAAAAAAATTGCATATATTTTTCATAATAATTTTCATTAGCAACTTATTTTATTTGCGTAATTCTGAGGGGAAACTAAAAATCTGCCTCATCTGCAGATTTCGTTATCATAGAAATTTTCTTATGTTTTTCCAATTATTTTCATTAACAATCGATTTTCTCTCCGTAATGCTAAAAAAATTAAAAATCTGCCTCATCTGCAGATGTTATTGTAGTTGAAATTTTCATATGCCTTTAAAAATTATTTTCATTAGTAACCCATCTTCCCACGTAATGCTTGGAAATCAATAAAAATCTGCCTCATCTAAAGATTCAATTAATATAAAAAATTTGCATATAATTTTAATAGTATAGCAACTTATTTTCTTTGAGTAATTCTGGGAAAAAACTAAAAATCTGCCTCATCTGCAGATTTCATTATTACAGAAATTGTCTTATATAGTTTTCTAATTGTTTTCATTAGCAACCCATCTTATCCCCGTAATGTTGGAAAAACATTAAAAATCTGTCCCATCTGCAGACGTCATTGTTGCAGAAATTTTCATATTTTTTTTATAATTATTTTCATTAGCAACACATACACAATCATATACATAATACATAAAACATACACATCCTGACTTAATGCTTCAAAATCAATTAAAAATCTGCCTCATCTGCAGATTTAATTAATATAAAAAATTTCACATATATTTTTCTTCATAATTATGATTAGCAACTTATCATCTCTGCATAATTCTAGGAAAAATAAACTAAAAATCTGCCACGTCTGCAAATTTGATTAATATAAATATTTTCATATAATATTTTCATAATAAGTTTTATTAGCAAACCATTTTCTCAATGTAAATTTGGAAAATATATATTTTTCATAATTAGTAACCATCTACACTGCGCATAATTCTGGAAAAACATCTTACTCACTTGCAGATTTCATTTATACTTAGAATACAACATGTTCATTTTTAAATATAAAAGGAGAAAAAATGGTATTTGAAAAGTAATTATAGACTACTTTTCATAATTGCATTAAAAGATGACTTAATTTACTTTCATTTAGTTAGTATTTGGGTTGAAGGATTTCGGGTTCTGTTCTGGTTGAAATTTGTCAGGTTTAGGGTACTATACTTCAATTGGAATTTGCAGGTTCCGGTCGGTCCGTGTCGACGGAAATTGTTTTGTTTTTCTCAGGTTGGTCCGCGTCGACGAAAATTGTTTTGTTTTTCTCAGGTCGGTTTACTTTTTGCTGGATTTTTTCCGGGTTTTTATCAGGTTTCAGGTTGACTTCAAATGGAATTTACAGGTTCTGATGGGGTTATGTTTTGACAGAAATTATTTTATCTCGTGCAAATAGGGTTATGGTTGGATGGAATTTTCTTTTTCGTCGAGTTCGTAACGGGTTTAGGATAGACTTTAATTGGAATTTTCAGGCTCCGGTCGGTACGTGGCGATGAAATGTTTTGATCTTTCTCGGATCGGGTAACTGTTTGATGTGTGTATATATATATTTATTTATTTATTTTTGTAGGGTTCGGATCGGGTTTCGGGTTGACTTCAAATGGAATTTTCAAGTTCTAGTCCAGTAGCATTTCGACGGAAATTATTTTGTCTTTCTCGGATTGGGTTACGGTTCGATGGATTTTTTTCGGGTTCGGATCGGCTTTCAGGTTGACTTCAAATGGAATTTTCCGATTTTGGTGGGGTTACGCTTCAACGGAAATTATTTTATCTTGCACAAATCGGGTTACGGTTGGATGGAATTTTCTTTTTTGTTGGGTTTAGGGTAGACTTTAGGAATTTTCAGGTTCCAGTCAGTCCCGGTAGCAGAAAGTTCGAGACGCGTGACGTGCGTCGCAGATTTATTTTGGACCTTGCAGATAAATTTGCCAACGTGAAAAAAAAAAGTATTTCCTTTTAAAAAAAAAAAAAGTACGAAAATTGACAAAAAATATCGCGTATTCGGCAAATGGTCGCCGAAAAATATCAATTTCGGCAATCGTTCGCGTAAAAAATTGGTAATTTATAGCCAAAGGGTCGCTGTAAAAATGCGAATTTCGTCAAAAGAGACAGGGAAAAAAACATGAATCTCGTCCCAGGGTTGTAGAAAAAATGCAAATTTCTGTCACAGGATCGCGGAAAAAACACGAATTTCGTCAAAGGATAGCGGAAAGAATGCGAATTTAATAAAAGGATCGCGGAAAGAACGCGAATTTAATAAAAGGATCGCGGAAAGAACGCAAATTTAGACAAACGATTGTGGGAAAAACGCAAATTTAGTCAAACGATCGCGAAAAAACACAAATTTATGTCAAAGGATCGCGAGCAAACTCAAATTTATGTCAAAGGATTGCGGAAAGAAGGAGGAATTTTGTCAGAAGATCTCGAAAAGCGTAAATTTCTGCCAAAAGATCACTGTACAAACTTGAATTTTATCCAAAAATCCCGAAAAAACGTGGATTTCGTTCCAGGGGCGCAAAAAAAACCCCACAAATTTCTGTAACAAAATCGTGGAAAAAATGCAAATTTCTGTAAAACAATCGCGAAAAAACTAAAATTTTTGCAAAACAATCGCGAAAAAGCTCAAATTTTTGTAAAACGATCGCGAAAAAACTCAAATTTCTGTAAAACGATCGCGAAAAAACACAAATTTCTGTCAAAGGATCACGAAAAATGCAGATTACTGTCAAAGGATCACGAAAAAAGGAAAATTTATGTCAAAAGATCGGAATTAAATTTGCGGAATTTCGTCAAAAAATCGCAAAAAGTGCAAATTTCTGCCAAAGGATCGCTGTAAAAACGCGAATTTCGTCAAAAGATCCCGGGGAAAACGTGAATTTCGTAACAGAGGAGCCGAAAAAACGCAAATTTCTGTCACAGAATCGCAGAAAAAATACGAAGTTCGTCAAAGAATTGAGAATAAAATACGAAGTTCGTAAAGAATCGAGAATAAAATACGAAGTTCGTAAAGGATCGCGAAAAAAAGCTCATTTATGTCAAAGGATCATGAAAAAACGGCAAATTTCATCAAAAGATCGCGAAAAAAACGAGGAATTTCCTCATAAGATCGCAAAAAACAGCAGATTTCGTCAAAAGATCGCCAAAAACGGCAAATTTTGTCAAAATATCGAGATAAACGGCATATTTCGTCAAAAGATCGCTAAAAAACCCAAATTTTATCAAAAGTGCGCAAGAAAAACACATAATTAGTGCCGGTAGTGGATTCCCCCCCGTTGTAACCTTTCGAAAATTTTGCTGTGAATTTCAGATTTTTTTTTTTTTTTTTTACTCAGAATCACCCATGGTATTAATTAGTAAGAACGCTGTTTATTTTAACACTCATAATGTTTGTACATAAGAAAACGTAACACGCTACTCCCGCAGACAATTTTCATCCCACTGAATTGCTGTCGCAGACACAACCATAACTTTCTGCTACTGGGCAGTCTGTATGTGTCGATGAAAACTATTTTGTCTTTCTCGGATAGGGTTGCGGTTTGATAGAATTTTATTTTTATGTCGGGTTCGGTTCAAGTTTCGGTTTGACTTCAAATGGAATTTTCAGGTTCTAGTCTGGTTGCATTTCGACGAAAATTATTTTGTTTTGCTCGGATCGGGTTATGGTTCGATAGAATGGAAACAGGTGGTCATTTTTCAATTAGTCGAGCGCTATCTAGGCTTTTTGCAATGAGCCTAAAAAATTTAGACTATTTGAGAAATTGTCTTATTCCAATTAGCCTAACATTGTTGAGATAATTACCAATAAGTAATATCTCAGTGAATTAAGCAAATGGAAGCATAATTGCTTTATGTCCCAACCTCGGATGAAAAATTACGTTAAACTATAAAATCTATTATAACTCAAACCTTAAATGAAATTAATGTTTAAACAGTTTAATGAAATTAACTTGCTGAAATACAATAAGAAAAAGTGAAACTAATATGTGATCTAAATAACGAAAGACAAATTTAAAAGAAACAAAACATTTATTTAAATTTAGTCAAAACAGAAAAACAAATAAATTAACTAAAAGAATCAAATACATAAAACATACCTCAATCAGTTTTAACTTTAGATGACACTAATTATGTATTTACGTATAGAACAAATTGCACTGAGCAACACTCCATGACACACTATTGCAGAAGTATAAAAATATAAAACATCCTTCAATTCAATGCTCCAGAGCTCGACAAATAATTTATTATTGAAAAGCTATACTTCGTTTTAAACCAACTCCAGCACTTCCAGCGATATCATACAGCAGTGTAAAAACAATCGTCATGCCCACCAGGAAAAACCGATAGATAAACAGCAGTCCGGAAATATGATCACAAGCTCATCCTTCAACGTCGAGGAATTCGGGAACAGCTCAGCTGACACTCCAATATAAGAAAGTCTTCATTTCGAACCAACACCAGAAAGGTTCTTGAAGATAGTGGTCACATGATACGGCCTTCACTATTCCATCCGACGACTAAAAACGAAACCAAGATTAGTTGATATCCATAGTAACTCCAAGATGAGAAAGACTTTAACATTCACCGTGCGTTTCCCAGTTCAAACGAACCTTCATGCCGATAAAACACTACGAAACTTAAAAACACATGCTCACTTCATGTTGAAAGGGTAAATCCCAACTGTCGAAGAAACAAGCTGGCAGAAGCATATTTATATGATTCGGACATGCGTACCAACTCCCGGCATATGCAAAACAGATGGCTTCCAGAATGATCAGAGACTTACGACGCACTCTACCGGACAACTAACGCCATCTCGTGACGACCGGGAGTACTGCTCAACTGTCATTCGTGGAAAACAATCTCCGATAACCGCGATGTTTTGAAAGACAGGCAACCGGCATAAGAAGACATGATTAAAGGTAAACTGTAACTAAGGATGAAAGCAAATCAAATAAAGGATTTTTAAGGATGTATAACTATGGAAAACAAGGATATGAGGTAAGTAGAATCTGTATTTATATTGTAAATAAAGAATGGCTGTTTCAGCAAAAAAATGCAAATAAGTTGTAGAGCTAAAGTAGTACGGTGATAAGATATAGAGGGCTTGTTATTCCTAACAAACATTATTTAGGCTCTTCGCAATAAGCCTGAAAAATATAAGGCTTATGGGAAAAACAGAGATGACTGTCTAATTATCTCGGCTCTTTGCAAAGAGCCAGATTTCTCAATTAGCCTACGACATATATATATTTTAGCTTAGTCCTAACATTCATGTATCAAAAAACAAATTCAAAGTTTCAAAATATATTCTTCGGGGAAAATATGAAAAATAAAAAATGTTACCTCTTTATGCTTCAGTAGTGGGCCTAGTAAATTTTTGATGCATGAACTTTTAAGTTTTCGGATCATCCAATAAAATATTTACAATGTAATAGTGTATGTCAACAGTAGTTTAATTTAAAATAAAACATAATACTAAAGAAACTCCAAGCTCAACTCACATTTTTCAATCATAAATTAAATGATAATCAAAATGTCTTATTGAAATTTTCATTAGAATAAACTTGTTTTGTATTAAATGTGATACTAACATACATCTAAATTGTTGGAAATGCATTATCTTTCGGTCAGTAACACAGAGACGGAAAAATTACCATACTATTACGAAAAATTCACATTAAAAATCCTCTAAAAATTCAAAAAATGGCGGTGGACAAAGTTTACTATATTAGGCTAAAAGTTGGAACCACCTTCCTTTAATAAAGATAAAAAAAACTCTAAAAATCGCATAAAATATCGCAATAAATTAAAATAGTGCTGTATGAATTCAGAATATATTTTATTGAATAGTAGGCAACATTTTACTATGCAGAGGATAAAATTTCCTATAGTAGACTTTGTAACATTCTAATCGAATTTCCGTTTACAAATGTTAAAAAAAAAAAAAAAAATGCCGCGAAACGTGAAAAAATCCTTAAATTTATCCTTAAAATCGCATAAAAAATTTCAAACATTTCTCTGTGAATTCCGAATAAACTTTATTAAAAAGGTGGCAACATTTACTCCCAAAACTAGTCAGCGAAGCGCCTTACGAGAATGAACCTATATACAAAATTTGAAGCAAATCTGATATTTCTATCAAGAGTTATCGCGTTACATACATGCGTACATACATACATATGTACATACAGAACCTGCGGGCACATTAGTTCTCAGGCCTGTGAGCTAAAAAAAATATTAGGTTTACTAATGTGGAAAAATCACCGCAAAGGGGAAAAAAATCCTGCTAAAAATTCAAAAATCGCAGACGATAAAATTTATTTTGGTGGACTGGAATATTGTAACGAGAAGAATTTCAAGAAGGGATTCACCTCGAAATGCAAAAAACCACTAAAATTGGCATTAAAAATCTCTAAAATTAAAAAATATATACATCTGAGGAAAATTTATTATATTAGGCTAAAAGTTGAAACCGCATTCCTTTATGTCATAAAATCATTGCAAAATGCGAAAATACTCTAAAAATCACATAAAAATATTGTGAAAAATTAATATTTATATACGAATTACGAATAAATTTTATTGAAATGAGGAATGTAATTGTAATGTCCTTCACTATATTGAACTAAAATATTAAAACCGGATTCCTTTTATTAATGAGGAAAAATCGCCGTAAAGTGTTAAAAAAAGAGAAAAAGGTTAAAATCATCAAATCTCTACCATAGTTCTAGCGATTTTTTTTCAAAAAATATAATTTCATCAATATCAGTATTTCAACTCAATATATTTGCATATAATAAAAATTAATATATAGACAATAAATTTGCAAAATTTAGCCCCGAGCCAATATATTTTTAATTTAAACCGTTTATCAATATTATTGTTTGGCCATTGTAAATAGGACGTAATTTCCTCCCTTTACGACTTTGAACGCATGTAAATGAATTTATTACTTAAAAATTTTCTTTCTCTTTTAAAATTCACGTTTAAATATAGTTTTTATGACGTAATTTTCAATATTTTCCTGCTTTTAAAACATAATCATTTAATTCTAATTTAATTTTTTTTTTTCCTTTTATAATAGCCACGTGTAAATAAATTTTTAATTTGCATGAAATATTCTTTGCACTGTTTTTGAAATTGGCAACAATGTAAAATAATACCATTTTATAAAAAATGTAAAAAATATCTCTCAAAATGCTTAAAATTTGAATTTAAAATGGAAATAAATCCTCAAAAAATGAGTCAAATTAAAAAAATGAATGCAGTCTGCACACTGGGAATTTCTAATGTATATCACCAGAAAAAACTATTACATTCCTATGTATAGTTTTTGTCCCTATAAAACTTTTTTAATGGAATGATATTGACCTTAACATCAAATATCTCTTAAAATAAACATTCGATTTAAAAACTGTCTGCATCAGCGTGTTTTTCGAATATTTCTCTATAGTACCACCGATTATCATCCCGATCACAAATTCATTAACAGTGGCGGTGACAGCATTAGTTACTTTTTGAATAAAGAAATTCAGCTTCTTTTGATTTCAGTATTTTCTTCTTTTACAAGTCGTTGAGTTCATTTTAATTAACTTTAGTGACAATTAAATTTTTGGTTTGGCTTTTAATTTTCTTGCACAAAACAAATGTAATGCAAATTAAAATAGTTTTATTAAATGAACTCGTAAATGAAAAGAAAGTTTTAAAAATCTTCTTTTTTTTCCCATTTGTATTTGATTTCATAGTTTTATCCAGAAAATATGGATCGTAATACATTTTCTTGGACTATGGACGAAACCATCATTAGAAACACTTGATTTTTCGGTAAAATTGTTTAAACGTAAAGATTCAAAAAAGAAAAAGAAACATGTTGAGATAACAATACTTACAGAGCTGCCCAGTATTAAAAACAGATGTGCTAGTTGAATAGACTCTCCCCATTTACAAACAGACCTGTGGAGCTGATCGGTATCTCTCATCAATCAATGTGAAATAGGCGGAACCTATCGGGGGGGGGGGGGGGGGGGGGGGAGGACATTCTGGAGAATTTGCTTAAATTTTCATTAAAATTCCCAATCTGTTTCACTGATTTTACATTCCCTAATTGGTATAAAATTGTGAAAGAAAATTATCTGAAAAGTTCAAAGTTTAAGCTAGGGGGCGTTAGGGGTGCAAGCTATGTCCGATCCGGCGATCTAGGATCGGGGGAAATTTTAACCACCTGGGGAAATTTTGCAGAAACATATACAATTGATTTCGATTTTAACAACGAATTCCATAACTCCCTGAGATAGAAAAATTTCACTACAAATAAAAAGATCCATATGACGATCTTCACAAAATCGATCTCAGAATAATGTGTACCGTATATAAGGGGTGATTCTGTTCCGAATTTTCCGAAAATTTAAGTCATTCGGTTCCAAAAAAAAAAAAAAAAAAAAAAAAAGTTGGTCATCAATCTGAAAATTCAGACATAAGAATACCGCAAATTTTGTCAAAGAATTACGAAAAACCCGAGCTTTTTGTCACAAAATCACAAAATAATCGCAAATTTCGTCAAAGGAATGCGAAAAAACTGCTAATTTCGGCAAGAGATCATAAAATAATCGCAAATTTCGTCGAAAGATCACGAAAAAACCGCAAGTTTCGTCAAAAGATCGCAAAATAACCACAAATTTCGTTAAAAGATCGCGAAAGAGCCGCAAATTTCGGTAAAAGATCGCGAAAGAGCCGCAAATTTCGGTAAAAGATCGCGAAAGAACCGCAAGTTTTGTGAAAAGATCACAAAATAAACCACATTTCCTCAAAAGATCGTGAAACAACTGCAAATTTTGACAACAGATCGAGAAACAACCGCAAATTTCATCAAAAGATCACAAAACAACTGCGAATTTCATCTAAAGGGACGAAATAACCGCGATTTTCGTCAAAACATGGCGAAATAACTGCAAATTTCCTCAAAGCAACGCGAAAAAACTCGCAAATTTCATCAAAAGATCACGAAATGAACACAAATTTCGCCAAAAGATCGCGAAACAACCGCAAATTTCATCAAAAGATCACAAAAGAACCGCAAATTTCGTCAAAAGAGGGCGAAATACCCGCGAATTTCATCAAAAGATGGCAAAACAACCGCGAATTTCATCAAAAGAGGGCGAAATACCTGCGAATTTCATCAAAAGAAAGGCGGAATAACCGCAAATTTCGTCAAAAGATCGCGAAAAAGTGCGAATTTCGTCAAAGGGTCGTGAAAAAAACATAGTCGTGGGAGTGGGTTTCCCCTCGTCTCCCACTCTGCTGTAACCTTTCAGAAAATTTGCTGTGAATTTCAGAATTTTTTTTTCACTCAGAATCACCCCTGCCATATATACTCGCACACAAGTTGAGAAATATTGGAAAAATAAATTTTCTATATCTATGGTAATACAGCATTTGCCTATAATATACTGTAAAATTTTGGGGAAATTTTCATGTGGATTGGGGAAAATGTTGGGAGTAGAAACATTTTCTGCACCCCTGGGGGGGGGGGGGGTGCCTTTTAATTTTCCGAATCTTTCATAAATAACATTTTACAAAGCTTTGAATGAAAAAACACCTTTGTTTTTCACGTTCCAAAATTGTAAGTCATATCATAAACAAACAACAATAAAATCGAAAATTTAATCAACGGGTACCCTTCATTATGATCTCAAATATCATTTGCAAAAAGAAAAATTCAAAAATATGCAAATGTGCATGAGAAATCAGTGAAACGGTCTCTCATAGGATTAGCATTAGCTCGCGAGTGTCTTCGCTTCCAGGGACAGGAGCCTTAAGAAGAAGGATTAACTATTCAAAATATATCTCTGTTCCCACAACTGGCCGTAATGTTTAGTGATATTTATTTTCATAAGGTGATATAAGGTCTATCCTTAAATTCTTATATACAAAATTAAATATTATTTAAAATTGTCATTACTTATGATTATTCAAAGTTATTATTCATGTTCAATCAAAATAAGCTCAAATAAAAGAATAAGAATGATTTACCCGAAGAAGATAATCCATATTGAAGATAACACAAAATTTATTGAATAGGAACACACATAAGATTTATCTTGGCCAAGATGATCAATAATTTTGCATTCAGAATTATATGATATTGATATTCCCTAAATACAATTAAGTCTAACAATAATATTTGGTAATTTGATTAATATTAGGCACATATTCAAAGAAAACCACACTTTTATGTATGTTGATGGTGATTATAATAATTACACTTGTAAATTAAAACCATAATAAAAGGAAGATCAATTAAATGTAGTTACTGAAGTCCACTGTTGTAGTATGGAACACTAATAAGTTATAATTTAAATCTATATCAATTATCCATTATAAGAACAACACTGCTTTGTAAAACTTTTGTAAGTTTTGTTATTGTGACTGTAAGAGAAGATAACTAAGTTCAGAAATTTCCTCAACAAATTCTGTAAGAAGTTCGTTTATTAAAATATTCTTCTATAAGAAGTTCTGCTATTAAAGTATTGAGATAAATGACAAAGTTGACATCATTTCTTTGAATTGTAATGACGATATTTCATTATTCCAGTGGCAGATATTGAAAAGTGTTGTACTTTCTTTCTTGTAACGAGCAAGTACTCCGGGGATGAAAACTCATACACATTTCTTAATTAATATTGCAGACATTAAGTGACGAAATATTTTGATTTTCCAAAATGATGTTTTGAGATTAAGAAGATTCGTTGCAGCAGAACTCGATTCTTTATAACTGCATGGATTAAGATGGAAGCATTATTTGAAGTTGAAGAATTTAAGGAATGGACATCAAGATCTCAGACGTCTTACGGCAGGGTTGAACAAATGAATACCAAAAAGCATCTCTGGCCGAGGCTCCTACCACACAACTTTCTTTTGCTGTTGTATTTCTAAAAGTGATGATTGACGAAAAACAGCAAGCAAAAATTCGTTGAAGGACACTCAGCCTAAATTGACCAGTGATCATCCAGCAAATGTGAGTTCATCTTTAACAAATGCACGCTTGCATTCGCAAACAAAGTTACCTGGCACTATAGGTGCAGATTCCCAAAATTTTTAAGAAACCAATGGCTCCTAAACCCAAAAAATCCAGTCACCACATTGTGTAAAAATTGCATAAAAGCAATGTTTATATGGGAAAAAATTCAGGAATTCAAAGTGAAAAATAATTTGTTTAATGTATACACATGTACAACATAGACTAAATGTATCAAATCTGTACATTTAATTTAATCACAAAATTCTTTTAATTTGGGTATAAATTAAGTGTAATATAAATTTTAAACTATGTAAAGTTCAAAATATAAAGTTAGGTGAGATACAGATTAAAAAAAATATCCATAAGCTAAGCAATCACAGTAGTGGAGAATATTAGGAAAGCAATATTTTTTATTTTCATTTTGTCCTACAAGATTACATATTTAAAAAAAAAAAAAAGAAAATGTGTGAGTATTATTATTTTGCATTATGAAAATCAAAATACAATTCACTTGTTTTTGCAGAACTTACAAGAAAAATTATCTTTCAAAAATCTTATTACAGACTATTACAGGGGTGATTCTGTTCTGAAATTTAAGGCATTGGAGTCCGAATTCGACAAATGGCTATCAAATAAATCGATTTCGTCAATTGTTTGCAGAAAAAATTGCCAATTTCACTAAATGATAGAGAAAAAAAAAAACACTAATTTCGTCAAAGGATTGCAAAAAAAAACCCGCAAATTTCGTCAAAGAATTGCAAAAAAGCTGCAAATTTCATCAAAGAATCGCCAAACAAAAAAAAATGGAATTTCGTTAGAGAATCGAGGAAAAAATGCGAATTTCATCAAAGAATCCTGAAAGAAAAACCCTGAAATTTTGTCAAATAATCACAAAAAAACCCCTCTGATTTCATCAAAGGACCACATAAAAAACGCTAATTTTGTCAAAGGATTGCAAAAATGAGAATTTTATCAAAAGATTGCAGAAAAAAATGTGAATTTTGTGAAAGAATTTAAAAACACAAATTTTGTCAAATGACCCCCCCAAAAATGGCCTATATTCCCGTTTTTTTCTCTGCCCAGTTGACGAAATTCAATTCTTTCGATTGTTGATGTTTGTGGGTTTTTTCAGGGTGGAATGATGGAAATTTTCTCTCTTTATTTTCCTTTGAGCGATTGAAAAATTCATGTTTTTTTCTATCAACCAATTGACAAAAATCACTGTTTATTTCACGACAGATTGACAAAATTTGCAGTTGTATTTCACAGGGTTGGCACGGTTTAAACCAACTGGTTTTTTACAACAAATCTAACCTAATATTTTTTTCTTTTTTGTAATTTAAGTGTTTTAAATTATTCATAGAAGCATTTTCTTCTTTTCACACTTCATCTCAGCAGCCAACATGAGACATAATGAGCCTAGGTCATGTTTCTATGCATGTAGAATGAAAATTAGTATGTGCTGATGAACATGTCTGGTACCTTAAAACAGGTGAAATCAGAAAAGATAAAAAACATTCAATATTTAGCATAAGATATTCATTTAAAAAATTCAGATTTACAGCAGTTGTAGCATTTCTGTAACATCAATCAATCTTTTCTGTTAATTACTGAATCTAAATCTAATGGCCAAAAATGTTGACTTGGACACTTGGAGTCAGAAAACAAAGAGACTCAGAAAACAAAATAACCAGAAGTATTTGGATATTAAAAAATAATAACAATCACAGAATAATATTCATGAAACTGCATCATATATTTATGGGATGAGACTCTATTCATAAATCATAACTCACTTCTGTGACGAACACTGACATTTATTAAGACGAAGACAAAACAAAAATACAGTTAAAAAGCACTCTTTTCGATCTATATTTAACTTAAAAAGCATCAACTTAGGGTTCATTTATTTAGCACCGTCGAATATTTCTAAGATTCTCTTACGTCATTTAAATATTCTATCTTATTTCGCCGAAAAATGTTCTGTTCCTTTTAACAAAACCTGCGTCGTCGAACTCATTTTCGTTCTATTTACTTTTTCTGCATTTCCATTTCACACAGCTTCGTTAAGGCTCGTTTTCCTTTTTAATCTCGAAAACAGAATACAGCGTCGGAGGCATTCAGTCTGATTCAAGTGTTCTTACGAAATTCCCACAGGCGGCCGTCCTGACATCTGGAGCTGCCGCAGCGACATGTGCTAAAATAGAATCTGAAAAAGAAACAAAAACAAAAACCAGTAACTGTTTTTAGGGGAAAAGAAGAAAAAAAAATTAATCTGCACGTCAGAAAGATCAGTCAGTCTAGTTGAAGTGGCGTAACATCATATGAAAATTTCTTTAAAAGTATTGGCTTATAGAATGTTCATAACACACAAGAAGAAAAAGATTTAAAAAAAAACTAGCTGACCCGCCCGGCGTTGCCCGGGCCCATAATAATATTCTTAAATGAATCTGAAATTTTTTATCGCAGATCCGTACAGAGGGGACGGTGCAAATTACCAGGGCCCGACTCTTGTTCAGTTCAAAAGTTGTGTAAAGTCAAAGGTTAAGATTTTTAATTTTTATATGTCTCATACTTTAAACTTTTTTATTCTAAATTAACTGATGAATTTAATTAAAATGTAATTATATTTTCAAAAATTTAATTTTTTATTTAAAATCTTTATATCAAAAAGCAATTACAAATACAGCATAAAGTGTAATGCTGAAAAAGAAATAATAAAATTGTAAGCAAATATTACCATATAGATTTTTAAGAAAAGTACCATCCAGCAAATTTATTTTCTAATAGAATAAAGCCTGTTTATAACGGAATCCTGCAATAAACGAAAAAAAAAAGTTCCAGCTCTTCCCCCCACCCCCCCACCCCAAAAAATGCTATTATGCGTTGTTCAATTTAATGACCTGCATAAAACGGAATTTATCACTGGTCGTTTTCGTTTACGTCTAAGCAGGTTTTATTGTATCTTACTTTTGAGGGGGCCCGTAATAATATTCTTAAATGAACCTGAAATTCGTATCGCAGGTCCGTACAAAATTACTTTTTACGTCATGACAACATTTTGTAAACTTCTTGCTGCTGTTTAATTCGCATTTCCAATACAGTGCTTTGCATAAATTGCACGTTTCACCCACAGTTATGCATGCCCCGAAACGTTTAAATTAGTAATTTGGATTTCAGTAGCAACTCGTGCATGCTACAGTTATTAAGCCTATTTTGCCGATCGCTTAACGGCATTCTCGACAATTCTATTTGGATTTCGAATCTATTTCGATTCGACTCTAATTCGGCTTCTTCTTCACTTTCAAGCATTCACCGAGATTTTTTACGGGCATTTCAAATGATATTTTGAAGCTACATAATTGCAGCGAAAGATATTCCACAGAAAACGCAAAACGTAAATAACAACAAACCCGATCGCCCTAAATCCTGCCAAGGACTCTTACACAATAACCAATCAGATGCGTTTCTCGGGAGTTGCCATTAAACAATAACAAATAATCGCGATTTCTGTGCCACGTACGTTAGCGTAATATATATATAGATGTTTTTTTTTTTTTTAAGTTTCAGTTTTCGTCAGGCCAGCACAGGAGCTAGTATTTATTGGTCCTTCGGTTGATGAGATTTTCGCTACGTCGTAGGTGTCGTTAGACTTCACTTTGATTACTTTATACGGACCTAAGAATTTAGATTTCAACTTTAAACCTGGTCCTTGCTGGGTTCTCTTAATTGCTACAAGGTCACCAAGCTTGTACTTCCGGGGTTTCTTACGTCATAAATTATAGTGCTTGCGATTTTCTTGTTGAATTTCCAGAATATTCGTCTTGGCTTCTTTACGGAGCTCTTCTCTGTCTTTCATGAATTGTTCTTCGACTGCACTGCTTAAGAGGTCAATAATTTGTACATCTTTCTGTTTCTTTTTTGTACCAAATAATATTTCAAACGGTGTTTTCATAATGCTTCGTTGGTAAGTTGAATTAATGACTTGTTGAACTTTAGGAACATGTTTAAACCATTTGGTCGGTTCGTCTTTGGACATTTTAGAGATTACAGAAAATATGGTGGAATTAAGTCGCTCTACTTGACCATTGGCACGGGGAAGACCAGTTGTAACTGTCTCGTGCTTTATATTTTCATCTTGACAATAATCAGCAAATTCTTTGCTGGTGAAGGCAGGACCTTTATCGCTAATGATGGTGGAAGGATTGCCAAAAGTGTGACTTTGTTGTCGTAGTTCTGATATAACTTCGGTAGCAGAAGTGGTTTTACAGGAATACAACCAGACGAATTTAGTAAATGCATCTATTAAAGACAAAATATGTTTATAATTTTTGTTGGTTGTTTCAAGAGGGCCTAAATGATCAATGTGGTAGGTTTGGAGAGGAGTCTCTTCTTTAGGTAAGGGATGTAATTCACCTTCTTGTTTTCCTCGTTTGCGATTATACAAAAGGCACGTTACACAATTTGCTATAATTTTATCAATTTTATTTGACACATTAGGGATGAGAAATTCTTCGTTAAGGAGTTCTTCACAGCGTTTATGGCCAAAATGTCCTTTATCATGAACGTGTTTAATGACATTTAGCTGCATTTCATCTGGCGCAACTACCAGATCGATACCTTTATGAGTTTTATAGAGAACGTTATTTTTAAGGAAATAGTTGTCATATGGCTTTGTTTTCAAAATTTCTTTGATGGCCTGTATATGTTCGTCAGTGTTCTGTGATTGCATGATTTTGGAAGTAAAACTATCTTGAATGATCATACATATTGGATTTCTACTTAAAGCGTCAACATGGTGCATGCGTGTACCTTGTCTGTGTTTGATTGTATAGTTATAGTCAGCTAACATTAAAGCCCATCGAGCAATCTTGGTGCAAAGATCTTTTGTATTCATAGTCAGGGCGAATGCGTTGCAATCTGTAACTATCTTGAAAGGAATACCTAGAATGTAAACGCGAAATTTTTTAAGGGCTTCTATGACAGCTAAAACTTCTAATTCATAACTTGAATATTTACGTTCGGCATCTGTGGTTTTTTTGCTCATAAAATAGACAGGGTGAAATTGGTTGTCAATAGAAGACTTTTGAAAGAGGACTGCCCCATAACCGTCAATAGATGCATCACAGTGAACTTCTGTTTCGTTACTAGGGTTATAAATGCTTAAAACAGGACCTGAAGAAAGGATGTGTTTCAGCTGATTAAATGCATGTCGTTGCTGGTCACCAAAGTGAAATTTAGTGTCCTTTCTAAGGAGATCTGTTAAAGGCTTAGCTATTAAAGAGTAATCTTGAATGAATTTACGAAAATATGAAGTTAGTCTGACAAATGAATGTATGTCTTTTATACTTTTAGGTTCTGGGAAATTAAGGACAGCTTTAGTTTTTAAGGGAGATGGGTGCAGTTGACCATTTTCAATGTGGTAATCCAAAAAATCAATTTCTCTCTGTGAAAAGTGGTATTTTTTAAGATTCAGTTCTAAAACATATTCGGATGCAGTTGTAAGGACGCGCTGTAATTTCTGAAGTCCTTCGACTTCGTTTTCAGCTGGTATTATGAAGTCTTCCATATAGACGATAAGTACATTTTCATTAATGAGGTCTTGAAAAACGTTATAAATATATCTTTGAAACACTAAGGGTGCATCGCTAAGGCCATAATTCATATTATAAGAATTCAAATTGACCAGAATGTGTTACGAAAGAAGTATATTTTCTACTATTTTCTTCTACTTCGACATGAAAAAATGCATTTTTAAGGTCAAGAGTAGTAAATACTTTTGCAGAATGCAACTGATCAATAATGTCATCAATTACTGGGAGGGGAAAACTTGTTTATGTGTTTTAGAATTTAACTTCCTTTAGTCAACACACAATCTATATGAACAATCTTTTTTTTTTTTACTAGGACAATAGGTGATGAAAAATTACTTGTACTTTTACGAATAATTCCCTTTTTGAGCCACTCAGAAATTTGTTTTTCAACGAAGTTTTTCTCTATGGGAGCCAAGCATCTGGGAGGACAAGTGACGGGTGTTTTGTTTTCCAGATGAATTGATAATTTAACATCAGTTGTCTTTATTTTTCTGGGAGAGTAATTGTGAATAAGTTCTGAAATTTTTGAACGTATTGTTTCATCGGTAATGTGAGATAAATCAAGGTTAAGATCGTCTAACACATGAGCAACATTAATCAAAAAATTATTGGACATATCGTCATTTTCCTCGATTTTTTGCATCGAAATATTATTTCCAGAAATTGTTAAAATACTTTGTTGTATAACATCTGTACCAATAATAAGATCAAAAGATATGGAATAATCTGGGACTACATAAACATTAGTTGTGTAATTAAAATCATCTATCATAATGTCCATAGAGAAAAAACCCAGGGGTTTGATTATAGTATTTCCTAATCCAGTTAATGTGATGGTTGAATGTTCAAGGTTTGAGACTGTAGGGAGTTTGCGGTAAATACTTTCGTTTAGCAAACTTCTTTCACTACCTGTCTCTACCAATGATGTAACATTTACAGAGGAAATAATGACTTGTTTGGTCATGAAAGTGTTCGACAAAACTGTGGAAACATTGGAGTGTTCTGACTTAACTCTAGGCCTCTTTGGTTGATCACATTGAGCCGATATATGGCCAAAATTCGAACAATTGAAACAACGAGGGCCTTTGTCTTTATGTCTGCATTGGCTACTTTTATGATTTGATAAACCACAATTAAAGCAAAAAAGATCAGATTTTGGTCGAAAGGATTTGTCTTTCGCTGGCATTTCAGGTTTGACTTTACGAAATTTACTGTTCTCAAAGTCATGTCGAATTTTGTCATAAATTTTGAGCTTTTGCTTGAATTCTACAATGGATTGGCATCCATATAACATTGATTTTCTGAAAACAGGGTCGGGTATACCATTTATGATGTATTGCATTAATGCTTAATTCTCGATGTTACCACGCGAGCATATTTGCTTCATGATAAGAAAGTATTCTTCTATCGATTCATTTTCTTGCAATTTTTGTTTATTTAATATATCATGTAACTCGGCAGAATTATAAGTGGTACTGAATTCTGAAATTAAGAGTTGTTTAAGTTTGTCATATGAATTGAAATGAAATTCTGTCTGTACTAATAACTGGGCTTTTCCTCATAAGGATGTTTTACAGAATATGAATTTATGAAAGTCAGATAAATTAAATATATTAGTGACATCGTCAAAATTACTG
The DNA here is from genome assembly GCA_963932465.1 of Maratus speciosus. Lineage (NCBI taxonomy): Eukaryota > Metazoa > Arthropoda > Arachnida > Araneae > Salticidae > Maratus > Maratus speciosus. The sequence goes on along the minus strand of OZ010792.1, from coordinate 443,910,346 downwards.
AACCAGACATTTATATCCCTAAAAGAACTTCCGTCAAAAGGAGGTACGACACTTTCAATATCAGTGAAATTAATAGACGATGGCACAAAACTTTGAACTGGAAATTGCTTCTGTTTGTCAAAATTTGATAATTCAGTGTTATTACTTGAAGTCATATTATTTGAAGGCAGTTCGGGTTCCGAGCCAGTGTCATTTTCATTTTGTATAATATTAGTTTGTAGTAAGTTCAAGTCTGAAAGGTACGTAACTAATCTGGTTGCAAGATCATTTAAAGATCCCTCATTATCAATACAAAGTAGATTGCACACCGTAATCAGATCATTTAATGAAAAATCAGTTTGAACTTTAGTTATTTTATTTTTGAACTTGTTGCTGTCTGTTTGAAAACCGAAACCAGTAAAATCACATATTCTCTTTCTATTAGAGCGATCACCGTCAGCATCAAATAGGAATTTATGTAGTAATTTAATTTTATTTGTTCGTTCGTTTTTAAATGCAAGTTCCAGTTCGGGTATTTCAACTAACTTCATAATAAAATAATAACAATGAACTCACCGTTAGAATAGTATCCGGCTTGAATCTGTAAGATGGGTAATTTTGACAAATTAATAATATTTGTGGGTTAACTGGCACTTCATAAATCATAACTCACTTCTGAGACAAACACTGACATTTATTAAGACGAAGACAAAACAAAAATGCAGTTAAAAAGCACTCTTTTCGATCTATATTTAACTTAAAAAGCATCAACTTAGGGTTCATTTATTTAGCACCGTCGAATATTTCTAAGATTCTCTTACGTCATTTAAATATTCTATCTTATTTCGCCGGAAAATGTTCTGTTCCTTTTAACAAAACCTGCGTCGTCGAACTCATTTTCGTTCTATTTATTTTTTCTGCATTTCCACTTCACTCAGCTTCGTTAAGGCTAGTTTTCCTTTTTAATCTCGAAAACAGAATACAACGTCGGAGGTTTTCAGTCTGATTCAAGTGTTCTTACAAAATTTCCACATATTTATTGATTATTATGTTATTAATCAAAAGATTCTTCATACGATTTTCAAGGCATCAATGTTTCACTGTGTAGAGCAGTTTATTTTGAACATAAGACATAGCTGTTACTAATAATGTTTTAAATTAGAAATGATTTCAATTTTATACATAATGTAACTGTTTAATTTAAATATTTTCAAATGAAGTTAAATTACTTATATAATATCCAACAATGTTTATTTTATCAACAGATATGCATCTGCATGCAATAGGAAATTATATTTAAAAAAAACCGGTTTAAACCAAATAAACTGGTTTTTTTTTTTTGTTGTTTTTTACAAAAAAAAAACCCGGTTTTTTGCCAACCCTGGTATTTCGCCAACCCTGGTATTGATGAAATTCATGGTTTTATTTGGATAGATATCGACGAAATTTGCCAGATTTTTCCATGAGTGTTTTTACTGAGTTCATGACTGATCAAGGAAATTCCCGATTTTTTTTCAATGTCCGATTGATGAATTGATTTTGCAGAAATCTGCTAAATAAATAAATAATAATTTGATGAATTCTGCTAATTCGTAGAAGAATCGCATGCCGATATCTAGTGTCTACCTCTAAGAATATATCTGAAGAATCCCAGAACAACCAATTTAATGAGATGGGGCCCAAACATATTCTTTTCTCGGCTCGATTTTTTTCTCGTCGTAAGCTAAACCACAGTATTATACTACTGCTGCTGAATTAATTTGCGAAGCACATCAAACGTCATTTTTTTCCCCCCGATCCCGCAGATATCAGTTTCTTTAGAAGAAAAGAATAAATTTATGATTCCGTGAAAATGTAGCGTCCATGTGTAATCATATTTTTTTTATTATGCACAAACAGAAAAAAAGAAAAACTGTAAATATTGTGGGGTTATGGAGGAGGCATAATCCCGCAATTGATAAGAAAAAGAAAAATAATCCGAAAATCATTCGGTGAAAAGGGGGCATCTCTATAATAATCATGGCGACTTAGATGCCAAAAGTTAGTCGCCATGTTGGAAATATTTAATTCTTTTAAGTTATTTTTAGCATACCAACTGCTTATTTTAAGTTTTAAAACCCCATTTCATCATCTTGTCGTCCACCCTGCAGAGAACACGTTTTCCCGGCGACTGTCGATGTTTACGTTCTCAATCGGCGAGTTGTTATCTCACGGTTGCTCTTTGGAAGGAAACTTCCATTTTTCAGGTTCTATAGATGGCGCTGTTGTTCCGGAGATGCACGACGCTTCGTCTTTAGTTGACGTTTGCTAGGCTGTGATTCGTCCAGGTAATTAACTGTCCGTTTCGCGGTATTTTATGCAAATGTCTTATTTTTGAGGTGTATATATACCTGTACAAATTTCAGAGATGAGTGCTTGCTCTCACATGCAAGTATCAGTTCGTTCTCATCTTGAACGAACATTAGATTGTAATGGGTATTCTTTTGAAACAATGTTCTTAGCTCTAGTAGAGCTCTGTCTAAAGTTAATGTCTCTTTTAGTTTCTAATAAATGTGTTTGCTTTTAAAATCTTTGTCATTAATCAACACCATCTCACCTTTCATACTTTACATTTTTCAGATAATTTATGAGTAGAAAGAGTATGTTTTTCCATATTTTGGGAAACATCGGTTATGGGCCACTCTTTTTGCCCATATTAAGTATTTAATTTAGAGATGGTGTTAACGTTAAAAGTTCTAAAAGCTTAAAGATAGGGGGGCTCTAAAAACTAAGATGGAAATAGATAAACTTAACAATTATAACTATGCCACCTGGAAAGATGATGTGACAGCACTTTTAATGGACAAAGGGGCATATGAACATGTTATTAATAAAGATTTAAAAGTTAAAGAAGATGCAACTCCTAAAGAAAAGCGCGATTTTGAAATTAAAAAGAATCAGGCCTATAGTACAATATATTTAAATATTAGTAAAGATTTAAAGCCACTGATTCGTGATACTAAGGTTGCGTCAGAAGCCTGGGAAAGACTTAAAGTTCACTTCCAGCCAGCAACGCGGGGAAGATCTATTGGTATTTTAGATGCCTACTTTAATTGTACTTATGATCCTAACGAAGCGATAGGACTGTATGGAGCAAGACTTAAAGAAATTTTAGAAAGTATGGGGGATACGGAAATAGAATTACCCGAAATTGTCAAAACTTACCAGCTGATTAGATTCCTTCCAGACACTTTTTCTGGTATCGTGCAAGCCATTTATAGATGGGATAAAAAGGACTTTACATTTAACAAGGTATTAGATGAGTTAATATTAGAAGAGGATCGTTTAAAGCAAAGTAGAAAAGATTCGCTTAAAGGGGAAAAATCGGCATTAGAAATAAAGTTAATAAAACCCAAAGAAGTCCGAAAAAGAGATAAACACCAAAATCAGAATTGTTTCAAATGTGGCAAACCAGGTCATAGGGCTGTTAATTGTAGAAGTAACCCTAAAAATGCAAAACGAAAAAGTTATGTGACAGAAGCTAATTTTGGTCAGAATAACAACTTTCAAGATAAATTCAATTAGGTGTTTGACACCGGTGCGTCAAGTCATTTTTGTAACAACAAAGACTTGTTTGTAACGTACAAACCGGTTAACAATACTAAAATGACTCTCGCTGTAGGCGAAGTAACTAGTCCTATTGAAGGAATGGGAAGCGTAGATGTAAATTTCAGAGTAAATGGAAGAGTTAATGAAATACGATTACATAATGTAATGTACTCTCCAAAGTTAAGAAGAAACTTAATTTCAGGTGCAGTATGTGAGAAGAAGGGTTCTAAATTTGTAGGAAAGAATGGCAAAATAACCTTATTTGACGAAAAAGGTGAAGAAATGTTTTCGGCGTATAGAAAAAATGGACTGTACAGCGTAAAACCTACATACCCACAATCTGCCACTTATGTCGAAAATAATGCTATAACTTCGAATGCAACAGAACTAGATAAATGGCATCAGAGATACTGCCACATAAATAACCAGTACATTGTCAATACATCTCAGCATGAAAAGGTAAAAGGATTACCAAAGTTGAAATATCAGGAATTAGGCTGCGAATCGTGCAAAATTGCCAAAACAAGAAGGGTATCTTTCCAATCTCAAGAAGGAGGAAGAACAAACAAACCGTTGCAATTACTACATATGGACGTCTGTGGACCAATGCCAACATATTCACTCGGAGGATCTGAATATTTTCTAACGATTATATATGATTACTCAAAGAAGGTGACTGCTTATCCTATTCAACATAAAAGTGAAGCATTTGATTGTTTCTTAAAATTTCAGAAAAGGAATGAGAGGTTTTTAGGGAAAAAAGTAATAGCTATAAGGACTGACAATGGTAAAGAATTTGTCAACGATAAGTTTAAAGTTCATTTAGAAAAAGAGGGAATACAACACCAAAAAACGAATCCATACACACCAGAACAAAACGGACTCGCAGAACGATTTAATTACACAGCAGTAGATGCTATAAAAGCCATGCTGAAAAGTAGCAAAATGGACGAAAAATTTTGGGCAGAAGCACTTTGCTGTTTTGTATATGTATGGAACCGAGTAGCCAGAAAAGGTCAAGAGAAAACCCCATTTGAATATTTTTGTGGAAGAAAACCATCAGTGAGCCATTTAAAGAAGTTTGGAAGCATTGCATATGTTGGAATACCAAAACAACAAAGAAAAAAGTTTGACATGAGAACGAAGAAAGGATTTTTAGTTGGGTATGCACATCAAACTAAAGGCTATAGAATATGGATTCCAGAGTTGGGTCGAGTCATCGAAACAATAAATGTATCTTTTGATGAGGAGTTTGGTATAAGAGAAGAGAAGAAACAAAGCTCAAACAGTAGAAGGAAAGAAGCAAAGCTCCGAAGTGGAGCGAAGCTGGACCCAAAGGTAAAAAGTAACGAAGGTAAAGGTGGGATTAGCCATGGAGGAAGCCGCAGAGCAATTAAACATGTAGAAACTCCAGAAGTACCATCAAAATCTGAAGTAGATTCAGAAGTCGAGACCATGAATCAATATCGAAATAACGAAGAATCAAGTACTGATTCTGAAGATGATCAAATTCCGTGTAAAAGTATAAAGTGGATCAGAGAAGCGAAGGAAAGAAGAGATTGTTCAAGAACAGACATCTACTACAAAATTGAAGGTAAAAATGTAATTCTTAGATCACATCCAGATGTGAAGAGGTACTGCTTGAAGAACAATATAAGATATGATCCGAATTTCTTTAGTTTTTCTGGAAAAGATAAATATTCAGGACCCGAACCAAGAGCTGAACCTATAACTGAAAACAAATTGTCTGACATTAGTGAAGAATCTGACACAGATTTAGAAGCCAATTGCATAGAAGTGGAAATTCCTAGATCATTTAAAGAAGCTGTCGAGTCTAACCAAAAGGAAGAATGGATGAAGGCCATGCAAGAAGAAATCAAAATGATGGAGCAGCGAAAAGTATGGGAATTAATTCCAAGGAAAGATGGTGAGAAGATTATACATAATCGATGGGTGTATACTATCAAGAAAAACGAAGAAGAAAAAATTATAAGATATAAAGCAAGATTGGTTGCGAAAGGCTTTAGCCAGAAAAAAGGAGAATCCTATGAAGAAGTATATAGTCCTGTAGTAAATTTCGCCATCATTAGATTGTTTTTCACTATTCTAGTTGGACTTTTTGGTTGGCTCCACCAACAACTAGACATCAAATGTGCATATCTTTATGCAAAATTGCAAGAAAGAATAGTCATGTATCAACCAAAGGGATTTCAAAGCCAAAAGTATCCAGATTATGTTTGTCTCTTGAAAAAAGCTATCTATGGACTCCACCAAAGTGGGAGGCAATGGTACTTTGAGATCCAAGATGTTTTAGAAGAATTAGCCTTCACCAGGTTAGAATGGACAAATTGTGTATTTATTTTTAAGAGAAGAATCTTACTACTCCTATATGTAGACGACATAATTATATTTGGAAAGACAGCTGAACATATAAAGGAAATTATAGAACTCCTGAAAACAAAGTTTGACCTTAAACTCCTAGGAAAAACCAAGAGACTGCTTGGCGTTGAATTTGAAAATGAAAATAAGAAATTATATATCCATCAGAAAGAATACATTGAAAAAATTTGTAAAATTTACTCAAAGTATAAAATTCCAATAATGTCATTACCTATTGCAAAAGGCATAATTTATTCAAAGACTGACTGTCCTAAAACTAGAGAAGAAATAACTGAGATGGAGAAATACCCCTACAGAAATTTAGTAGGATGTTTAGCTTTTTTAGCAAGTCGGACAAGGCCGGATATTGCTTTTGCAATAAATCTTTTCAGCCAATTTCAAGAAAATCCAAGCATGATCCATTGGCTAGGTCTACTTAAACTTCTAGGCTATGTGCAAGCCACTAAAAATTTCAAATTAAATTTATCAAATGTGACATCTCTAAAAGTGACGTGCTATAGTGATGCTGACTATGCATCTAACAGAGATGACAGAGTATCCATGAGTGGAGTTATGATGTTTGTCGACAAAGCTCCAATCATTTGGCGAAGTTTCAAGCAAAAATGCGTATCGTTATCTACGATGGAAGCGGAATACATCTCATTAAGTGAAGCAGCAAAGGAAATGATTTGGATAAGAAGAGTTCTGGAAGAAACTATCAAATCAAAATTAATCAACCAAGACTGTACTAAATATACATTACTGTGTGATAATAAAGCTGCTATCGACTTTTCAAAATCACCTATCGAAAATGCTCGAACAAAGCATATAGATATACGCTACCATTTTCTAAGAAATCTAGTGTTCGACAATATGTTCGAGTTGAAATATGTCCAATCTTCACAGAATTTAGCTGATTGTTTAACAAAGCCAGTAACAAAAATCTCTTTGAAAGCTTTCACTACTAAACTGTTTATCGATGAGTAACTGCTGTCCAATGGACATTTAAGACTGTTTCAAGTGAATCAGGACTTTATATGAACTTTTATTTTTATGTATTAAACTGTTTGCAAATGTGTTTATACAATTTTAAGATATTTGCATAAATGCTAAGTTTTTTTTAAATCTTTCAATTGAAATTTAATAACTTTAAATTTAGTGTTAAAATCGTAATGCATTATCATCTTTAAAAAGTTTGCAAGTTTAAAGTGTTTTCTTTTAGGCTTCGGCAACTTGCCGATTTTTTTTTTTTTTTTTTTTTCTCAAAAACTTAAATCGTTAATGTATGTATTACAAGTAAAATGTTTAAACTTTAAATTTTCATTAAACTGTTTTTGCAAGTTTGTATTTCAGGAAATTTTATGTCAAAATTCAAAATTTACGTTTGGCATAACTTACCCTTTTGAAAGTTTTTTTTTTAGACTGTTCTCTGTCAGAGTGTACGAAGGGGGGCAATGTTGGAAATATTTAATTCTTTTAAGTTATTTTTAGCATACCAACTGCTTATTTTAAGTTTTAAAACCCCATTTCATCATCTTGTCGTCCACCCTGCAGAGAACACGTTTTCCCGGCGACTGTCGAGATGTTTACGTTCTCAATCGGCGAGTTGAGTTATCTCACGGTTGCTCTTTGGAAGGAAACTTCCATTTTTCAGGTTCTATAGATGGCGCTGTCGTTCCGGAGATGCACGACGCTTCGTCTTTAGTTGACGTTTGCTAGGCTGTGATTCGTCCAGGTAATTAACTGTCCGTTTCGCGGTATTTTATGCAAATGTCTTATTTTTGAGGTGTATATATACCTGTACAAATTTCAGAGATGAGTGCTTGCTCTCACATGCAAGTATCAGTTCGTTCTCATCTTGAACGAACATTAGATTGTAATGGGTATTCTTTTGAAACAATGTTCTTAGCTCTAGTAGAGCTCTGTCTAAAGTTAATGTCTGTTTTAGTTTCTAATAAATGTGTTTGCTTTTAAAATCTTTGTCATTAATCAACACCATCTCACCTTTCATACTTTACATTTTTCAGATAATTTATGAGTAGAAAGAGTATGTTTTTCCATATTTTGGGAAACACGCCAAAGCAAAAAACTTAGTCGCCGACTGGTGACCGTGAATCTGCACCTAACCCGGCACAAAGATAATGATTTTCATCTCAATCGTATCCATGCGTTTCTGAATTCTACATCTCACAGGATGTTACAGAATGGCACATGTTTCAAGATGGAGGATAATGCGACTGAAAGCTGTTGTTTTTCAACCTAAGAAGGGAGGAAAAACATGGTGATTTTTCATATATAAAAATGGCGCCACGGGCTATTCAAAAGAGCTGACAACAAGTAAATTTTGTAATTTAGATATCTTGCTAAGTTATGGTAAAAAATTTATAATTTCCATGTTGTGGGAGTGCAATTCTTACTGTCTTCACTTTTGGACTCAAGTGCAGCATCACAATACACAATATTTAAAAATTAAATTATGTAATCCTTATTTCAATTATGTTTTTATGGATAAGTGCACAAAGGTTGCAAGAAGGTGAGGATTCAGCAAACATTTGTACAAACTATTAAAAAGTGTAGCTTTAAAATATTGTGAGACTTCTGTGACCCCTGAATAATGTTTGGCTCATGAAGGGTGTCCAAAACTCCTGAACTAGATTATTCCTGATAATGGTGTCTATGCTTTTGATATATGTGCAGTATTTTTTTATGTTTTCGGTACATTAATCTTTTTAATATTTTCAGACATCATATATTTAATTTGGAACATCTTAAATGCAAAAACTTTCTTTTTACTCAGTATGACAGTATTTTAAGCCAATTTTTACAATTAATAGCAAAAATAACAAGTACATGACAGAAATATTTAAAAACTTTGTATTTAATAACAAAATAGAGGATTGGATAAGTATAAAACAGTTTAAATAGCAAGATTTTTAAAAACAAGTTCACATTTTACTCTATTTAATATTAAAACATAAATAAATGTAAGCTTATTGCCTTTTTCAGTTACTAGCTGATTGTGTACTTTGGGTCGGATTAATCCAAAACTAGAAAAAAGTCTCCAATGAAGCTGTTGCAAGAGAAGCAGTCAATAATTATTATTGATTTTTATTTCCCGAAAAGTTTTTAATGCATTGAATAATGTATTCGATCTCACAGCTTGATAGTCGAAGTGACAACTGCAACAAAACCTAGCTCATTTATTGAAAGCTGAAAATCCCCCAAAAGATAGTATTTATCATGACAAAGCAAATGGGATAGGTTTGCCTAGCCAAGGGTATACTTGGAAGAAACATAAAAACTCATGTGAATTTGCATACTTAGTTCATTAATTAAAAGATGAAACCAGTACTAAAATGAAGATCTTGCAATTCCCTGTTAAAAAAGTAGGGTTGCCTGCTAAAATCTGGATACGACCAATGTCAATCTTCTAAGAGTTAGGGATACCTTTGGACACTCACTTAGTTTATTAATTAAAACATGAAACCAGTGCTAAAATGTAGAGCTTATATGGATCTCTATTGAAATATATAGGGTTGCCTAATAAAATTGGGTGCAATTAGTTCAAAATTAGAGTGCATTTTGGGCACAATCTACATAGTTGCCGAAACGTCAGTGAAGGCTTACTGTGGAGACACGAAAAGTTTTGGTTTCTGTTTGTCTGTCTGTCTGTCTGTCCGTCTGTTCCGCGATAACTGCCGTAAAAAGCATCCGATTACCTTAAAATTAAGTATGCATGTTGGTAAAATCCCCGGATTTAGCTGTATAGTTTTTGGTTAAATTTGGTTCATGCGTTCGGAATATATAGAACATTTTATTTTGCGACGTAATGCTTTCCTATAGCAATTCAGACGATTTTTCCATTTTTATTTGTTGAAAGGAAATGGCTCATATGATTGAAGGATTTAAATAGTAAATTATGGATGATGTAATTTCTAATTAGAACCATACATTATTCATATTAGTTTGAAATTTTGTGTATACATTTGTGAGAGTTTTTAAATTCGGTGTATAACTTTTATGGAGATATATTATATATGTGTTTCAATAATATAAAATATTTTTTAATATAAATTTTCTTTTTAAGCACATATTTAATTGTTTTTATTATCTTTTAACTGTTACCTAGCAGCGAACTACACCTAAAAATATCGTAAATGTGAAAGTATTTGTAATTGTTTGAAGTCAATCAAAGTCAAAAGGGACGAATTAATGCCTTTCTGACTTTACATATAGATGAAATTTACCCCAGAAATAAAGAAAGACTATGTTCTACTTATTTTGTTCAAATATTTTTTCTTTTAAATGAAGAAGTTCATTATTTTCATAAGGAATAAATCGACATTTTGCTATAAAATATATCTTTTTTACCGTTGCCAAGAAAATCCTATCCCAGAATAATAATTTATCCTAAACAGTTAATTTTGATTTGAAAGATTTTCATGTGCAAGAGGAAAATGAAATAAAAAATAGACATGAATACGTCTTCATATTGGAAATAAAACTAAAATCCGAAAAGAAGGTGAATTTGATCTCAAATATCAAAAATAAAACTAATATGCTTTGAGGTTGAAATAAAAAGGGCTTGTGTTATGATATTAATTCTTATTATTAAAAGAAATGTTACTAATATCTCATGGTTTATCGTCTGCACACAGCTAACAGAAATGTTAATTTTTAATCGAAAATTTCAATGAGAAAAAAAAAAAAAAAACTTTTGAAAATCAAATATATAGTAAACGTCAAAATTTTACACCGCAAAATTATCGCTGTCGAAAATGACGTCATTGTATTGGGAAATAAATATTCTCATTCTTAAAAACCAAGCATTAACTAGATTACCTAAAAAAATATTTTATGACGAGTGTTACTTCTTAATGCCGCCTCATTTCAGAAAATATGAATGAAAATTATTTTATTTTTAAAAGGAAATTATATTTTCATTCATAAAACCTAAACTTTTAATATAATTCCGTCAATGTGAATCATTTTCTGTCCACCAGTATTGAAAATTAAGGCTCGGAATTATAAAAAGAAATTTAAGATTTGCGATAACCATTAGCGCAATTAATAAAAAGTTACATATGTAAATTAATGAGACCACAGAATTCAGGGGGCGGAGCCCCCCCCCACCCCACCCCTGAAGAGATCTCTTTTATTATTTAAAAAAATATCAGAATTAGTAGCTCATGAAAATTATTTCAAAATATCCTTCCATAACAACGTTTTTAATTTAATGCTTCTAATGTCTGAAAACTTCGTATTTTTTATTCTTATAAATAATTACATAATTTGAAAACTTTAAATTGCGGTTTGCATGAAATTGAATATTACCAAAGTGTGTCTAAAAACAGTGACTTGCAGGGCTGACGTTGAGGCTCCTGATCTGCAGATTTACTAGTTAATTAAATCTGAAACCAATGCTAACATGTAAAGCTTAAAAATCTCTACTAAAGTATATAGAGTTGCAGCTAGTCTAGTGGCAACCTCTCAAAATTTAGATCAATTTTTAGGCGCTTGCTTAGTTCCTTAATTAAAAGATTAAACCAGTGCTAATATGAAGATATTTCAATTCTGTATTAAAAAACAGTGTTGCCTGTTGAAATTGAGTACAACTAATAGCAACCCTCGAAAATTTATGGCTATTTTTAGACATTTTTGAAGGGTTGCCACTGGTTGTACCCATATACAAACATTTTAGCATGCAACCTATGATTTTTAATAGAGAATTTAAATATCTTCATTTTTTAATTAATGATCTAGGCAAGTGACAAACAATTGACCTAAATTTTAGAGAGTTTCCACTAGTTGCACCACTCTTTTGCTAGGCAACCATATATACTTTAGTCAGGGATGCCAGATTTCTGTTTTTGTTGTTTTTTAAATCTGCAATTTCCACAGAATCATTTAAAAAAGAATAAGTGCATTGATGGGCACCACAATGGAGATAAACAGAAGATTTGCATTCTCCATCAAACATTAAAAAAAGCATTAATTATCTTTAATGATTTGGAGAAGTTGCAGATATTGTTATAAGAGCTCAAACTCGATTTGATGTATTTGTAACAGTAAACCAAACTTGATTCTAAAAAAATTGATATCCCATTTCCCAATTTAATATCTAAATAGCTTGATTTCAATAAAAATTATACATCTCAAGCTTTTAAACACTCTTATAATATTGTGAAGTGATTTTTATTTAATTGTCCTGTTTATTATTATTTAAACTGTGTCTACTTATATTCTTTCACAGAATTGTTTGTGTAGCCTTGAAATTCAGATATGTTTTTGAGATCAATTACAAAACAGCATATTTTCTTTTGAAAATTTTGTCTTTTGTGTCACTATTAGGACTGAATTATTTATCAGTGTATTCGGTCGTATATTGATACTTTTTTAAATATCTTAATAACGATATCTAATCTCTGACTCTACTGATCCCAATAACAATAATATTGTTTGCACATACTGCGATTTCAAACTCTGAAAAACAGTGCCAAATATCTCATACTAATATCTTCGCTTCTTTCATCTGATCCATGTATTTATTCACTAAGCCTGCTTCATTCGAACCAGAATATCTATTTCCGCTGATTATTTACAAATAAAGAATATCCCAATGTATCCTAATAGCTTCATTTGCTATGTTAATTCCTATCCCCACAAAGTGTAGATACCACTGTTCATTGGATATTAATAACACTTATCACTCATTTCTTGTTTAGTTGTTACTGTTGGCCCATATCATCATCATCAGCTGTACCGAAGTATCGCAGGAAAGACACGAATTTCGTCAAAAGGTCGCATGAAAACTCGAATTTCGTCGATAGATCGCAGAAAAAACGTGAATTTCATCGATAGATCACGGGGGGGGGGGGGGGGAACGGGAATTCCATCAAAGTATTGCAGAAAAACCCAAATTTCACCAAAGGTTCATGGGAAAGATGTGAATTTTGTGAAAAGGTTGCATGTCAACAGATTGCAGACAAAACGTGAATTCCATGGAAGGATCGATACATAATTAGTGGGAGAGGATTCTTCTCCCTCTGCTGTAATCTTTCAGAAAATTTGCTGTGAATTTTAAATGTCACAGTGCATGAGAGAAAAGAGTGAGAGGAAATATTAGTCAGTTTATAGCGGCAGCAAAAAGTAGTTTTTGATGCTGTAAGCTGTGATTTGGATCGCAAATATGTCAGTATTCATATGATGTCAATTTTGAAAAAATTTGTAGTAATTCTTTAATATATTAAAGTTATTCTTTTTATCATAAATATACATTGTGTAATTGCAAATAAGTGAATATTTCATTTTGCTCAAGTTTCTCTGAAATTTTTTCCATTTATTAAGATTCAGCTATTTTTTAATCCTTACTGAAAATTTTATAAAACTTAAAAATGTCTTCTGATTTTTCGTCAAAATCTTCTGATTTTTTGTCCAAATTCTTCTGAGTTTTACCGAAATTTAGTTGGCGGGTGTCTTCCAGAGATTCTACTACTGCTGATATGTAGACCGAATCAAATGCTTTTTCATAATCGATAAAGGCAAGGCAAAGAGGTAAATTATATTCCTTATGTTTTTCTACGAGTTCCCTTGCCATTTGGATATGATCCACTATGCGGAATCCACTTCAGAATCCTGCTTGTTCTCTAGGTTGAGCTGAGTCCAGAGTTGATTCAAGTCTTGTCGTTAAAACTTTGGTGAAAATTTTGATATATCAAAGCATTGCTATATCATGGCCAAAAACATAAGCTTGAATATGTGCTGGTTATTCTGATTGAATTTAATTTAAAAAAAGATCTTACCTTAAAGTGAGTGTTCAGAATCAGGAAAATTCTGTTTTTCCATTGCCCGGTGATAAAAAAAAAGGGGGGGGGGGGATTTTAATACCTTGAAAATTTTTTGTGAATTTCAATGGATTATCTAAATTAACATATTCCTTATTCTAGTGAACTTTATCATGAATTATATTTTTGTACAGTGTGTGTAATGTCTATCAGTTATTCAGTGAACAAGAGTTTTTTTTTTTTTTAAATAAGGGATACAGTAAAGAATTTAAACACTTATATACTTGAAGAATTAGAGAAAAATTTAAATTGCAATTTTGCAGAGATTAATTTTTGTAGTAAAACATTAGCTTCTCGATTATGGAATGTTTGATTTAGTCTGCAGCCCTGATTTATATATTTTTAATTTAATACGGTTCATTAAAATAAATAAAAAACTAAATATCTTCATGTTTGTGGTACTGTGTCCCTCAAACATAGATTAAAACCAAAATGAGTACTTACCTCTTAGAAGTTAATGCTTCCACGTCTATTCCAGTTGGCTTGGCATAAGTTTTGATGTATTTAAAGATACCATCTCCAGCCAACAATCCATTGAAAGAAAATAGACTTTATTCCCTGTATCACTAATTTAGTATTTGAAGAAACCTCCACAAGACATATTTTGTCATCCAAATAAAAAATCTGAGAAACTACAGAAAATTGATTTTTAAAAATAATAAATTACATTTAGTGAACTTTATAATTTGTTGGTTTTCGACTGAATGTTGACTAAAATGCAACTGATTTGAGCAATAAGTAAACAACCAGTTTTATGTGCAATAAAAAAAAATTAGGTGTCAAAGCTTTTGTTTCTGCAGTGAGTCCAGCCTCTGCTGGCTTGGTGTTGCCTTTTGACGTAAATTTGTTTTGTCAAATGGCAGACACGAAACTGACTCATCGAATGCAGACGATCTTTTTATATAGGCAATGTTTCACCTAATCGGTGATAAATGATTTATACTAAATTGGCATTTTAAAATAAAAAAATATTTGTATTCTCTGTTACAATATTTTAAAGGTTTAAATAAATCTTAAATCTTTTAAATAAATCCACTTAAATCTTTAGAAAATAAATTAGGCATCAAATAAGAAAACTATGCGAACATTTATATAGATCTTAAAAAGATATGAAAGATGAACTGTGAATTGTGAATATCAGTATAAAAATTTTTGATTTAATTTTTTTAATTGAAATTTTTACACTCAGAAAAGAGCGTTTTCTGAAGAATGATCCTAATGCAAACTCTGGTTATAAAACCATGGCTAATTTCATTGCTATAGTTAAACCTAGCATATTTTTAGAATTAATCATAACTACTTGTATGTTCCAGAATTAGGATCAGAAAAACAGATACATAAAAGATTGGGTCCTCCAGTGAATGGCTTTGAAACTAAATCAAAGTTGAAGAAAGGTAAATTCATATTTTGAAAATTTTTAGTAGTTTCTTTTTAGTAATTAACTACTTGATTACTTATTCAGTAATAAGGAAATTTTTAGTCGCACTCAGTGATTCAGCTCAATGTATTCAGAAAAACTGTGGTACTTCATTCTTTAAATTTTAACCCTCCGAGCGTCTTGCAAAAGGGTAAAATTGAAATGTTTTCTTTGCATTTTGTTTTAAATGCTTAGAAAATATGTTTCTTTCAACATTATAAAAAAAAAACTCACTTACAAATATGGAAGTAATCCTTGAGAGTATTAATCATTCTTCAATGTATTTAAAATTCATTAAATCTATAGAATTATATTATCTTAAATATTTCTCGTATTGCTGTGAAACCTGGAGCTTAGTGAACGGAATATTATGCCCCAAACACTTAGAGGGTTAAAATGAAATTTATTGTACTAAGGGAAAATAAAACACATTGATCTGTTCTCTGACCCATAGCATTTTGTTTGATCTAAGTTAACAGTAATCTATGTGTATAACAGTATATTTCTTTTCAAATTACATGTATACAAATTTTCTACAAAATTGTTAAAAATACCAAATTTCATTTTAATTAAATTTAATGACTGATCTGTTTACAAATGTATGCAGAAAACATGCCCCAACAAAGATAGAAAAAATATGTATTATGCAAGTCAAATTTGGGTAAGTGAGAATTCAGTGGATGATTCAATCCTTCAATCTCGATTAAAGAGGTTTCTCATTTGTCCAGGATTAACAAGTTCTTGTCTCAGAAATAGAGATTTTCAAATTAAAAAATTACTCTTACTTAATAGAGATAATATAACTGTACTGCCTTGGTCTCAGTTAGAGAAGTCATCTAACTCTCTAACTGAAACTTGGAGCCTGGATAAGTGAAAAGCCTTGTCTCAGTTATGGAGATGATTATTGCTTAATATAGAGAAGAAGCAGTCTCAATTAAAAAGGTTTGGTTATCTCCCTGACAGAGGTTATTCACCGTAAAAATGTAGGAACTGCAATAAGTAGTTGCTATAATAAAAGTTTCTCACTTATGCAGATTCCTGTATTATTTTTTTTTTATTTCAGGATGATCATGTAAAATTAAAATGCTGCAGATAAGTTCTTCATGCTGATAAAGCTATTAAAATTTTGTGAAGAGTATAAAATTTGGCCACTCTAACTTTTTTTTTTTGTTAACATATCTTTATTACTCCTAAACCTGATTTGTTGTACCATGAAATATTATTTTGCTTATAATTATTGTAGAAAAAGTATAGTTATTCAAGACTCTAAATCAATTTTTATTTTACTGTCTTCTTTATCGATATCTTGGAGTAATTTTGATGTAATTTTCTTTGTTGTTTTTGCTAGCTTTTATACATCTAGAGCAGTGTTTCTTAATCATTTTTCTCCATAGCATATGTAAACTTTCATGGCAAAAATTTTTTGCAGAAAGACTTTCCATTTGGGAAACAAATTATATTTTTGGAGATGAGAAGAGGATGCATGCAACAGTATAAAAATCATTCTGCAAAACAGTATATTGGTAAAGAGTGGCAGTTTTTCACGTGTCAGCAGATTTTTGCCTCCCATTGACAGGCATCCAAAATTCAAAAGCTTTAAAGATTTTGAATTTTGGGTATAAATTCTTGTATCTATATTTTCTACTTTCTGAGGGGTTTCCCCCCTCCCCCCTTTTGAAAGAAACATTTTCCAAATCATGGCTTTTGTTTAATTTTATACTAGCAGGGGAAAGGAGGGGTGCAGAGAAGTTCAATTATAATTTAAGAAAGAAAAATAAAATGTCTTTAATTCCTTTACTCCCAGTATTCCTAGACTAAGTAAGACTAGTTAGACACTAGTAGGACTAGTGATGTCCTCTTCTGTGCCCAGTTATGCTTCTTACAAGGAAAGTATAAACAAAGATTACTTTAAATCAAATGAATTTTACATAATTTGTTGCCTTAAATATTAAACATGAATATGCCCAATTTCTTCCTATTTAGTCTTAAAAGTAAATAAGTATAAAAATAAAGTTTTTTAAACTTTTACAAGCATTCAATGCTTATCTTAAAAATCATGCCTAATTTAAGTTACAATATGTTAATTTAGCATGCATTCTGTTTATAGAAAAATCACTGCATTGGTTTACACAAATGATAATTGGTAAATTTATTTAAAGAAATAACAATTTTTGCTCTGTTTCTTTTTTAAGATATGGCAACAAAAAAAAAAGGATAAAAAATACTATCTATTCAGTATTTTTAAATTATATTATCAATGAATTTAATTATTAAGCTATTAATTGACTAAAGCATATTTAAAAAAAGACTATTAAACACTTTATTTTCTACTTTTTATGTGTTTAAAATATTTCATTGTTGCAGTTTCACAACCAGTTAGCCTATTTTGGTGCATAATTAACTCTATTGTTTTTGTAATGTATACAGATGTTATCATAAAGAAATTTGGCAATTTAAGTTTTAAAAATACTAAAATGTTGCAATTGTTATTGGAGGCACACTTGTGTACATAATTTTTATCATTCTAACATATCAGGAAGTTATTGAGAAAGTCCATTTATACATACAAAAACCAAGTTAAATAAAAGAGTGCGAAAATTAATCTTTAACTTGTGCTGTCTTCAATTTTGTTGCAGAATGATTGAATAATTTGTTAGTGTTTGCATCAGGCATGAAAGAGTTCCTCTTTCAGGAGGAATTCCACCTTTTTAAAAGCAAATTTGGACATTCTCTGGATTGATGCAAAAATGCAAAGAAAATATTAGAAGCATATGTGGGGGGGGGGGGGGGTGAAGCCTAGAAAACTTAACTTAATAATTACATTTTATCTACTCAAATCCTTGGAGTTTGTTTCGGAATTGCTGTACTGTCAAATCAAAGGCAAACTTTTGTTATAAGCACCTGAAAGTCATGTAAATTGAGTTTAGGTAATTTCATTGATGCATGTTTTGAAATGTATTTTTGGAGTAAAGATCAATTTGGCATGCAAATATTTAGCATAGTTTTTAAGTCTTAAACAGTCAAATCATTCAAAATAATACAGTTATTTTAAAAAATTAATCTCTGTACTTCACATTAGTTCATCGGATATTGGCAGACCTGCCAACTTTTGAAAATAAGAAATCGTAGCACTCAATATTAAAATTAATCTGGAGGTTGATTGGTAGGTTTTTTGTGTTTTGCAGCCATTTTTTGACATTCGTAAAAGGAATAAGGTTTGTCTTTCAACTCAATATAGTAAATTTTTTCCTAGGAAAATTTTTATACGATTTTTTCAGCTTCTTCTCATCTCGCAGCTTTTTTTTTTTTTTTTTTTAACATTTGTAAAAGGAGCCCAGTTCCAATTTTTTTAAGCTCAATCCAGTAAATTTTGACGAAATTTGCGGGTTTTTTTTCCGTGATCTTTTCACGATATTCACAATTCTTTTCCCCATAATCATAATATCTTTTCGCGACTAATTAACAAAATTCACCACTTGTTTCCGCGACTTTTTGAAGAAATTTGTAATCTTTTCCCTCAATATTTTACCGAAATTCGCAATTTTTTGACGAAATTTTCAATTTCTTTCTGAACTCTTAACAAAATTAGATTTTATTCAGCGAACAATTGAAGATAATCACTCTTTGTTTAAGATCTTTGACGAAATATCAGATATTTTCCCATGATCGTTTGAAGAAATTCTCAATTTTTTTCACGACCGATTCACGAATTGATTTAGGAAAATTCCATAAAAGAAAAAAATTTGCGGACTTCCAAGAAATTTTAAAATATGTTCGCAGAAGAATCATAGGTCTGTGGAAGAATTTTCAGGGGGAAATACTGCACAGCAGTTTTCATTATGCGGGACTTTCCTTTTCTTTGTAAAAATCACGAGATTCCGCCCGATATTTCGAACCCTCATAGATGCCAATATCTCCGGAAATTCCGGAGTTTCTCCGGAAATGTAGGATAAAATACGGAAGTACGGTAATAAGGTAGAAAATACGGAAATTTGAGACAAAAAAATCGCGAATTTCTTCGATCGATCGCGGCAAAAAATCACGAATTTCGTCAATCGGTCGTTGAAGTATATCGCGAAAATCGCCTAGTAATCGATAAAACCGCCAATTTCTACAATCACTCGCGGCAGAAAATCACAAATTTCGCCAACCGATCGTTGAAAAAAGTTGCAATTTTTGTCAATCAGTCGCTGCAAATAATCATGAAATTCATCAATAGGTTGTTGATAAAAATCGCAGCCGCGGCAAAATATCGCGAATTGCGTTAATCAGTTGGGGGCGGGGGGGGGGAATCCTGAAATCCGGTAATCGGCCAATGATAAAAATCGCAAATTTTGTCAATCACTCGCTGTGCTGCAAAAAAAATCTCGAATTCCGTTAGTCATTCGCGGTAAAAAATCGCTGTTTTTGTCAATGAGTCGCGGCCAAAAATCGCTGTTTTTGTCAATGAGTCACGGCAAAAAATCGCTGTTTTCGTCAATCAGTCGCGGCAAAAAATCGCTGTTTTCGTCAATGAGTCGCGGCAAAAAATCTCTGTTTTCATCAGTCAGTCGCGGCAAAAAATCTCGATTTTCGTTCGTCAATGGCGGCAAAACATCGCAATTTTCGTCCGTCAATCGCGGCAAAACAACGCGATTTTCGTCTGCAAGTCACGGCAAAACATCGCGATTTTTGTCCTCATGTCGCGGCAAAACATCTCAATTTTCCTCAAGTCGCGGCAAAACAACGCGATTTTCGTCTGCAAGTCACGGCAAAACATCGCGATTTTTGTCCTCGTGTCGCGGCAAAACATCGCGATTTTCGTCCTTGAGTCGTGGCAAAACATCGTGATTTTCGTCCTTGAGTCGCGGCAAAACATCGCGATTTTCGTCCTCGAGTCGCGGCAAAACATCGCGATTTTCGTCCTCGAGTCGCGGCAAAACATCGCGATTTTCGTCCTCGAGTCGCGGCAAAACATCAAGATTTTCGTCCTCGAGTCGCGGCAAAACATCACGATTTTCGTCTGCAAGTCGCGGCAAAACATCACGATTTTCGTCTGCAAGTCGCGGCAAAACATCGCGATTTTCGTCTGCAAGTCGCTGCAAAACATCACGATTTTCGTTCGTCAGTTGCGGCGTAAAATTCGCGATTTTCGTCAGTCAATCTCGGCAGAACATCGCGAATTTTGTTAATTGTTCGCAGGATTTCACTCACATCAATCACGGATTTTTTGCTCCGTAGAGATTTAAAAAATTCCATTTTTATAAATTTATTATAAAAAATTATTAATACATTAAAAGTAAATTAAGTAACCTTTATTTAAATTATGTTTGTGTTGATAAATGCAAAAGCTGCAAGAGGACCGAAAATACTTGTAAAAAATACTGCTCGTAAAAAAACTTTGTGCAACTCCTGAAATGACTCCTGAAACGTGAACATTTTACTCCTGAAGAGTGTCCAAAACTCCTGAAATTTAACTGGTTTACTCCTGATACAGTCTTTACAATGTTGGCGTCTATGAACCCTGCCCTTCAAGAAACTCTTAAAATGGCGCCCCTGTTTCTGAAGAAGGGAATTCCTGTATAATAAATAATTACAGATGCACGATTCACTCATGGTTAATATTCATTAAGGGGGTTTTATATTAAGAAGTTTGTTTTGCAGCCCTTTTTTCCTCACTTGAGCATTTTTTAATGTCCGAATTTTCGGACTAATGACCCATTTTTTAAAACTTTCGGAATACTTTAAAAAATTTAGGAAATTTCAGAGCAGAATCACGCCTGGAAAATGTGCTGCGTAGACTAAAAATCTCAACTGGAAAAAAAAATGGGTTTGTGTTTTTTCAAATCGTAGTTTGAGACCGATTTTCGTAGCATCATAGTTTAAAGGTCCAAATCGTAGCAACTACGATTTTTTCGTAGCAGTTGGCAGGTCTGGATATTGGATTGATTTGGATTGATTTTACTTTTAGCAAACTATTTCCAATTTTCTTTTTCGATTTAATGAATTTATACATTTATTGTTATTATTATTTTTTTAATACTTTCTAAGTAAAAAGAAAATAACAATCATATGTACAGTTAAAATTCATTTTATTGTATGAATAACTGTTAAAATGTGTCTAAATTATTAGTTTGGCCTTATTGTATTGATGGAAAAAAAATGTTCACCTTTTTTTCCATTTCCCACTTTCATGCCTGTTGCATACATTTTAAATACTCTCAGTATAGTTCATTGAGATTTTTGTGTTGCTGTGGTAATGCACTCACTAGCAGAATCAAGCAGTGAAGGTAGTGTCCTAACTGCAACATATCTTATTGTTATTATTATTTTATTATTTCGCTTTATGAAATTTTCTATTAAAATGTAGTTAATTTCAAAAGCATATCTCTAAAAGTGTAATAAAGTAATGCTAATAGGTATATTTTTACCAGTTGTGTAATTATTCAAAATCCTCTATAAAAATATCTGTAAAGTTCAAATGCAACATTTTTCCTTGCAAGAATAAAATTTTCTAGTTTAATTTTATAGACCTATATTAGTTCTGTTCTGCAGAAATATTATTTTAAAAGCTATAACAAAAAGTCACTTCAAAATTTTTAATTTTTTAATTTTGGGGAGGGAGGTGATATCAAAATGTTCAAAGTGAACAGGTTTTAACCAAGCTTAAAATATTAAATGTCTAAAGGTATTTTTAAAAAAATGTCACATGGTAGGCCAAAACCCACTTCACTTAGTTTTGCTAGCAAAGAAATTTTTCAGCCACTCTGCTACTTAGTGAAAAATAGTACACAAATTAAAGCTTAATTTTTTTATCTTCAAAACTAAATACTCTTATTCTTATTTAATATTTTTGAAAGTTGTGCATATTCATATTTAATATTTATGACAGCAGATTACGAATGTGCAATTGTATTACAAATTCATTCAAATTCAAAGTGATCATTGTTTGTACCATTTTCTTGTTAGCAACAGACTAAGAAAGCTGTTATAACTTACTTGCATTTTGCTTTTTGGCTCTTACAAAGAATACTAAAAAACATATTTGCCAAAACTAAAGCTTCTCGATGAAAATTTAATTTTACATGAATTATTTCACACATTAAGTTATCTTTAAATATACTTGAGCAATGATTGAGCAACTTGATACTCGATTGTTTCACCATATTCAAAAACATTGAACCCAGTGGCACACTTAATTTTTGTCATGCTGGTAGTGAGTTTGTTAAATTTCAATTACTCATCATGAAATAACTCTTTTTTTTTAGTGTGGCTAAGCATAAAAAAAAACTCCCCCACTCCAAGTTTATGTGGAGAAAAAGCTTTATTTAGTTAAACAACATATTGGTTATAATTCCAAAATTACTAAAATTGGTGTTGATTTTTCGAAGATTTTCATCACAAAGATCTGAATGGTCAAAAAACATTTTTTGATGTATTTAATTTTATTACTAAACTTTCAAATGGAATTCATTAATGCATAATAGGGAGTTCACTTCCATTGCAAAGTTTACTTCTTAAATTTATTTATTTATTCTGTAATTTATTGAATAATTTAGCCTTGATGGGTGAACCTGATGATGATGACGATGAGGAGGACTCAGATTTTTATATAAAACCAGAAGAAATTGAAGGAGAAGAATCAGATGAAGAAGATTATGATGAGGAGGATCTTGAAATAACTGAAGATGAAGTTCATGCTGTTTTACAAGAAATGGATGAAATGGAAACACCTCCTAAATCTGAAGGTAATTTTTGTGGAGGATTTTTGGATAATCTGTTCCCTTCTCTATGTATCATTGGTTTTCAAGAAGCTTAACAAAATTAAAAAATGAACATTCTTAGAAAAACAATGATTTTCATTTCAGATTGGGGCAATTTTTTTTACAAATTTATCTAGTGGCAACCAAAGGTAGTTTAAAAACGGAATTCTACCAGACAAATGTAACTTTGAACTAACTTTTGAAAGATGATGTTATGAATATCTCAAAAACATCTATACTATTTTTGATAGTGATGTACAATATACTACTTTGGCTGAGTATTGAGTAGTAGTGTGCAATGAGAAAACACTCTGGCACACATAGAAGTAGGCTTAGAGGTCACATTTCAAAGATAAGAACAAGTTGGAAATTGCTCGTCAAACATGGCAAATGAGATTCGTACTAGAACTAGTTTTATAAATATTTTTTAACCGCATATTGCACTGAATGCATATTTTAGTGCACTTCAATAAGTGCATATACATTTCATTCTGTTCGAAAGGCATCATTAAAATGCATTTAAAATATTTTCCTTCCCATTGGCCATCATGTAACGGAAAACTTTTGACTGTCCTTGTAATTAAACTATACATCTGATTTTCATAAAATTTGAAATGACTCCACAAAATTTTGCAACAATTATGTATTTAAAATTTCAGATCATTTGGTTAGGTAGTTTTGGCTCTGTTATATGTGGACAGACGGACTGAACAACGATTATAGGTGCTACATATTTATATAATTATGAACGCACCTAAAAATGTTACAAATGAAATTGCATCTATACACATGCATACAGTTTGAAGTTTGATGCAACAGTTCTGCTCTGCTTGAAAAGATACATTTTGAGCATTCAAGTATATTTTTTAAATTTTCTTTAATTCCAAATTTAATAAATCATGTGCATTGTTTTGAAGAAAAGTTTATATATAAACTAGGGGGTTCTGCCCCCTGCAAGCTACGCCGCCAACCCCCGTTCAGGCACCGCAGAATCTAAAACCATGTTAATCTGATCGGTTTTAAAAATATTATAGAAGATTGAATTATACTGAAAAAAGATGTGCAGATCTCCCTGTAAACGGGTTTCCATTCAAATTCCTTTGATTTCAAAAATTTAAGGCCGAATCAGTTGCTGTTAAGACATCCAATGGTTGTTTTCGTGTTTGATTAAAGAAGATCAGTTAAATATTTGAAAAGAAGCTAAAAAAAAAAATTAAGTGAACAGAGTCTTTGTCTCCTGGTATTTTAAAACAATTTCTATAACAATAGCCTAAGTCGTGTGACTATCATCAACAGTTCCGGGCAAACCACTTCGCTTTTTATATTCCTGGTGCCATTTTGGTACTTTAATGTTAGCCAGGTACAGGTGATAAGTCGCCAAATATTATTCTATCGCCATTATTTGATCTATATTATAATAGTCCAAGTCATGTAACTGCCATAAATAGATACTCTGATCCCTTCGCTTTTCATATGAAAGTTTAGCCCAGATATATACAGCCCCATATTGGTGCGATTTTTTTCCGATGCTAATTTGGGGAAAACATCAACAACATAAACAACAACATCCGGCTTACCAAATCAAGCAAAATAGCGATACTATGGCGCCAGTTAAGTACCTGTTGCTTTTATGACATTGGTGTCAGAAAAAAATCATGCCAATATGAGTCCGTGTATGACATCTGTGCCGAAAGTTTTCCCTTTTGATTTAAAAAATCAAATTTCTTTTTCGAATAAAACTACATAAAAGTTTCAATGGTCGCAAAGAATTCTTGGTACTGTTACGCTAGCCGGGTGCAAATCTCGCCAGTAGCTATTTTTCAACTCGCAAGTTAGCATTTTTTATTTATTATTTTTTTTTTTTTTCCCCGAGTGGTAAATTAAAACATTGCTTTGAAGGTGAAATTAAATGTCATCGTTTGTTACATCATTTAATATTTGGCCAGATGTCATATACACACCGGGTGCTTTTTTTAACGAAAGTTTGGCGAAAACCTCGTATTCGAATACTAGTTACGTATGTGTTTTTGGTACTGCTTCGATATCCCGTCAACCAAAAATCTATCACCAAACTATAGAAATAAATGCCAATAATGGTTGATCGTAAATGTCACATTCACTTGATTTTAAGCAAGTTACACGTCTTTACGTCATCAAGTGATTTTTATTTCGACGTTTTATTTGTATATTTATTGATGTTATACTATTTTCTTTGTTCTTTCTCTTTCATTATTTAAAATAAAAAAATTGTGTAATTTGGCGAAATGGGTCGACGGAATAACTAAGTAGTACCGTATTTTTTAATTATTTTATATTATTTTTAAAGGAAACTAACCAAAAAAATAATTAACTATAGAACAAAACAGTTTATGTAATTTAAAAAAAGAAAATAGATTAAATAAACAACAATAGCCGAATTACCATGTCAACCAAAATAATGCCATTTTGGTGCCAATTAGGTACCCCGGTGCGTATATGACATCTGTGCCTAATATTTTTATTTTCATTTCGTTTAAAAAAAAAATAAAGAAATGAAAGCCATTTATTTTAAATGTATATATTATATGTGTATATGTTTGTATTAAATAAAATGATAATGAAATACAAAATGAATTATGAAGAAAAGTAATATATTTTTCTTAGCATACATTTAAGGGAGTCCAAACTTCTTGCCAAATTAGTTTAAAATAGTAACCTTTTCTAAAATCTGAAAACAAAATATCTGTTATTAAAATTTAAGTTGCCATCATTAGAAAAATGTATATGAAATTAGAAAAAAATAATATTTCGAAAACTAATTAGAATTTTAAAATTCTAATACCAGTTTTGAAATCTGCGGATCAATATTGATTCTTGGTGTTAATTTCATCGCAAAGTATTCCATATTTTAGGAGAAATCGCCGTGAAACATAATCAGTTGTTTAATCAGTCGATTCATACTTCCGTTTCATAAATTCGTTTCATTAGGATTTTATATATATAGGGTAGATACAAAACTTTTCAATTTTTAAACCAGCAGAATTATTTAAATTCCAAAACGAAGGATGATACCCAAAAATTACTACTAATCAGTAAAAATTTTAAATTGATTCTTCCACCCATTATTGCTGTGATATCAAATCTATCTGTTAAATGATTATTGTTTGCTGTAACAATTTTGTTTGATATTAAGATATCTGTATATATATCTGTTTTGTAATTTTACTTCATCTTCTCTTGATTTTAGAAGTTATTTGTAATTAAAAAAGGTATGTATTGGCTTAGTTCCTTCTCATCTTTCATGTGCATAACATTTACAATAGTGTTATATTAAATCTTAATTAAAAAAAAAAAAAAAAAAAAAAAAAAAAAAAAAAAAAAAATCTGGTATTGATCCCTGTCTTGTATAAGAGCCAGGTTAATCAACAAATTTTGCACATTTCTTAAATTCTTCTTTAACTTTTTTAAAGAAATGAAAACATTTTAATTAAAATTTGGAATTTTTTTCCTCCTAATACTGTAAAATAAAATTAGTTTGGACCTTTTTTCAACTGTTTTTAAATAGCTAAGTGTCATACATCTAATTTGTATCAATATGGTAACAGCCCTTAGCTCATATTTTGTGTCCATTTTCATGAATACTTGGAATAAATATTTTTATTAGTTAGAGAATAGCAAGACAATTTTCATTCTTCATTTGATGAAGCCATTCAGTTTTCAGTTAATGAAATTAATGTAAGTACTTTGAATTATGTTTTCTTACAAATGTACATTTTAAGTAATAGCAATAATTATGGTATTCCTATGTCACTTGATTTTCATGCAGTTACAGCATCAGTTGTGGTGTAAATTGATATTAGTATTTTGCATTGATAATTTTCAGGATTTTGCACTTTGTTATAATCGGCCCTTATAAACTCCATTATTGTAAAGAATAGTTGACAATTTATCGCTTGCACCAGCTAATGTAAAGCAAACCTTAAAATTTATATATTATTTTGTAATTAAATTCTGAAAATATAAAAATGTTGTATTGTAATCAGAAACACATCTGTGCACATAATTTTTATAATTCTAGTAAAAATGGAAGTGGGTGAAAAAAAGATTACTGAACTCCATCTATATGTATATGAACCAAGATAAGTAAAATAAAAGTGTAAAAACTTTTACTGAGGCACACAAGGTTGCAATTTTTTTTTCGAGAGTTTTTCTTTTTTATATTATTCTCAGTTCATGCTAATTGCAGGTGAATATCTGATTC
The DNA here is from genome assembly GCA_963932465.1 of Maratus speciosus. Lineage (NCBI taxonomy): Eukaryota > Metazoa > Arthropoda > Arachnida > Araneae > Salticidae > Maratus > Maratus speciosus. The sequence continues at coordinate 443,883,157 of OZ010792.1, read as the reverse complement.
TGATATAAGTGATTTCTGTATTTTGTTTATTAAGCTGTGTAAGCGTGAAAGCAGGATTTGTAAATATTGCGATAGTTTCTAAAATATATATTTTATATATATCTGATGTTTTTAAAATGGTCGATTTATTCATGATTATAAATATTTTCAGACATAATATAAAGTAGAAATATATAGATAGATTTTGCTCATAGCATGAAAACTTAATAAAACTATATTATAATAATTATTTTTCTTTCTTTTTACTTACTCATCATACATAGTATAGGATAAGCCTTGTAATCGTTTTAAAAATTGAAACAAATTTCTGACGGATTTACACATTTCAGACATTGGAGATTCCGAAAAACATATTTTCAGAAAAAAAATTTTGGTGTCCGTCTGGGTGTGTGTCAGTGTGAGTGTCTGTAATCGCTCTATCTCCCGAACAAATTGAGATAGACTTGAAATTTGGTGTGTACTTGGAAAGTAATACTGACAAGAAACCTATTGAATATCAGTAACCTCAATTATCCGGAACTATTTTTTTCGGACTCTCGAAATATTCGTTCTGATGAAAGGTATACAAAAAATTTTGAAATTGTTTATTTGAGAAAGTGAATATAAAAGACAATAAAAAAACATAAATTTTGCATCAAGAATGAAATTGATCGGATAATTAGTTGCAGAGATATTTGTAATCATATTTTTCACACTCTTCGATTTTCATGATCCTGTATTTCCTTCAAATTTCAATTCAAAGATATATTTTAATTGGAAATGAGATGCTTAATCCGACGCAGTTAACTGTTACCGTAATTTCGTGTATATAAGCCGCAGCGGTAGATAAGCCGCAGTTTATTAAATTGTTGTGAAAAAAATTGTAGCATTAGATAAGCCGCAGCTTATGCAAGATCTTAGGACGACTGAAGCTGTTGGGCTAGTGGCGGCCATCTTGGATTTTTTTTTTCGCCGTATTTGCCGACGAAGAAATATTTTTTCTCCAATGTATTTTTATGCTTTTAAGAACTGAAAATATAGATCTTTTTTTAAAACAACTGTTAAAAATGTTTTACTTCAAATAATTTTTGAAATAGCAGCTTGAATTGACTTTAACATAACGCGCCCAATCCTAGATGGCCGCCGAGATTCTATTAGCTTTAGTAAGGAAAATAAAATAAAAAATTACAACTACCAGTATGCAAATGTAACGTAAAATTATGAAATAAGTTTTATAATTTATACAAAATTGTTTGACTTACCTTCAAATCCGATAAAGCACCGTATGAAAAAGGACTGCCGCAAATTCGTTCTCTTGACTTAATAAAACATGGGCGGTAATCTAAATGAAAATTCCCACCTCCCTATCAACTGAGAAAAATAAAATTGAAATGTATAAGTAAACTTTTTTATTTGTATTATTAAAAAAAAAAAAAATCTGGTAAATGCACATTCAATCAGATACAAAAAAATTTAGAAATTCATCATTTAGTAAATCGCTCATGCCGTCATTTTCAGAGCAGGAAATTTCAGTCTCAGAGTCACTGTCAGAAAGGTCTTCGTCATAATGAATTAGTCCCGGTTTTCGGAATCCTGATTTAATGATTTTAACAGTTACTGCATCCCATGTACTTTTCACCCATTTTCCTACCTCGGAAAAAGATGCTTATTTCATGTTTCCACCTTTTGTGAACTGATGTAGTCGACTTGACATACACTTTTCCCATTCCCCTCGAACTTTGCTTTTAAACGAGCGATTCATGGAAATATCTAGGGGTTGCAACTTCTTTGTGAGACCCCCCTGGTATAACTGTTAGTTTTGCCCCCATTTTTTCAGCAATCTTTTTTACTTCCTCATCCACATGGGATTTCATCGAATCTAGAATTAGAATTCCTTTGCGATCAAAAAAGGAGCCTTTCCTTTTGTTCCAAACTTCGTCAAGCCATTTCTGCATAACATTTTGATTCATCCACCCTTTCTCGTTTACGGTTACAATGACATCTGGTAGAAAATCTTCCTTCAGCATTGTTTTTCTTTTAAATATGATCATGGGCTTCAATTTTGAGCCATCAGCACAGCAGGCAAGAACCACAGTCAAGTTTGTATTTTCATGACCAGTTGTAATAACAGAAACTGTTGAAGAGTTTCTAATATCAACAGTTTTATTTGGGGGACAGTCAAAAGCCAGTGGCACTTCATCCATATTAACAATTTGTCTAAGCTCGTATTTTTGTTTCACACGTAAATCGTAAAAAAAATCCAGAAAATTCTTAAATTTTATTTCCCAATCTTGAGGAAGTTGCTGCCCTTTTGTAGTTTTAGAGCATACATTCAGTTTTTTACAGTCTGTAACACCAATTGCTATTACCGGAAGAATCTGAAATCTTCATTTCTTTGGCCATAACATTGGCTTTTAGCCTAATTTTGATCGTAGATACGGGTCTCCCTTCATCTCGCTCGTTCTTTATCCACTAGAACAAATTATCTTCTAAATTCGGCCAATATGGTTTTCTAAATCTATTAGCTCTTTTCCATCGATCAACGCTGGATAAGCATTCTTTTGACTTTCTCCACTGTCGAACGCGTTTCTCATCAACTTGAAACAGTCTAGCAGCTTCTCGATTTCCCAACTCTTCAGCTTTCTGGATCACTTGGAGTTTGAAATCTGCAGTGTAGCTCTTTCGCTTTTTTGGACATACTTTATTGGACATTTTTGAAAGCACGTGCAATCACCTCCACGCACTACACCAATATCTAATTTTCACTACTAACGGTGCGTACCGAGGTGCGTACACAGCAGACAAGCGACTGGAAATAAAATGCTGAAAAACCAGTATGAGTCAATTCACCGCTAAGGGGAGAGAGAAAACCATTTGCATCGGAAGGAGCAGTTGCACAGAGCCGATGCGCGAAGCAACGGTGCACAGAAAAAAGTTTCACTTCGAAATCGCAGAGAAAAGAGCGAAGGCAATACAAATCAGCGCTGGGTTCAATCCAACTTCGTTTTCGGGGGGGGGGGGGCCCTTCCGAGAAATATGGTCAACTGGATGAGGATGTCAATAGATAACCCACACCAGAAGATAAGCCGCAGTGTGCAAATATCGGCGTTTTTTATAAGATAACCCTCGGGTTATCTACACGAAATTACGGTAGTTAATATGATTATAATTTTTCGAGTTATAAGGATGTTTCTTTTACACAATTCGGTACTATTCAATTATCCCGCCGACCAAAAAACTATCTCCAAACTATAAGATTAAATGCCAATAATGGCTTATCATAAATGTCAAGCATTTAATGCATCTCCGTGCCTATAAGGGGTGTTACCATAGGAGGGACCCTGTTCTGTTGCCAAATGCCTCCAAGTTTGGTGACCAAAATGAGTCGTCACTCAACAGTGATGCCAAATTGCTGATATCTCTAATATTTCACGCTAAATTCCCATAGACTTCCATTGTAAACTAATAGTGTTTACTTGCTTACAGAAAAACAACAAATTGAGATATTTTAATGCAACAAAAAGTAATATTAGCTTAAAGCCCAGCAGCAGAAGTTTCTCCAAGTGTCTGCGACAGATACTTCATGGGCAAAAAATAATCTGCAGATAAAATATTTTTACAACTGAAGAGTTAATTAAGCAAACAATCATTCACCTGTAGCGTTTTTAGGCATTTTATAAATTTTTATTAGCAATAATCTTAACTTTTTGTATTAAGTAATAAAAAGCTAAACATAATATGAAGCAAAATAAAGATTCGGTGAAAAAGAATCTGCAAAAGAGAAAATAAAATCTGCGACTCCCGTCTCGAACTTTCTGCTACTGTGGCTTAAGGGATTATATTAATTATATTTAAGGGAATCCAAGTAAATTATGAATAAAAGTAACAATGCTTAGCATGTATCACATGTTTTATTTTCATATTTTATATTATGTATATCCATGATGGGTAAGTATTACGGTGGCCCCCAACGACTTGTTCTCTTAAGTAACAAAATTGCAGATCAACTAAGTGAAAATTAAATTATGAATAAAAGTAACATGATACAATGCTTAGCATGTATCGCGTTTTATTTTCATATTTTATATTATGTATATCCATGATGGGTAAGTATTACGGTGGCCCCCAACGACTTGTTCTCTTAAGTAACAAAATTGCAGATCAACTAAGTGAAAATTAAATTATGAATAAAAGTAACATGATACAATGCTTAGCATGTATCACATGTTTTATTTTCATATTTTATATTATGTATATCCATGATGGGTAAGTATTACGGTGGCCCCCAATGACTTGTTCTCTTAAGTAACAAAATTGCAGATCAACTAAGTGATAACAGACACAGTTTGTTTTCTACACTCACAAAAATCAAACTATAGGATTTATTATGAAGCATCAAGCAAAAATTTTATGTTTTATCCAACAAAATCTTAAATACAGTATAACTTTTTGTATTAAATTTGAACAAATATGTAAGATAGTCCGCTTTTTCATTACCTAACCTGTTGTGAAGTTTTAACTAAAACTAAATCAAAACTAGAAAAGATTCTTTCTAATGTAAATGTTGTTAGACAGTTTATCTTTCAATGGCAGTTGTGAGTAAATGTTGGCCACACACTTTTTGGTTCTACACTTAAAAATTCAGCTTCAAACGTAAAGCTTGGAAAAGTTTTTTTTGCTAAAAATGTCACTGCCAGAGGAAAAGTTCCTTATCTACAAAACAACACAAATCAATAACTTAACAGTTTAAAAATTCTTTTACACTTGTTTTGACTGGAAATATCAAACGCCATGATATTTTGAAAATAAATATCTGATATATATCGCTGAACCCTGCTTGAGAGCTTCACAGAATGATTGCAATAAATGGTTACTATATACAGCAGAATCTGGATAAGATGTGTTTCAAGATACTGAACAAAAGTCTCATATTAAACGTGATTTGCATAATTTTGCAGGAACTGGGCTAGTTATATATACATAAAATCCTTTAAATGAACTTTAGAGTTTTCATTTATAAGTTTACTGTCAAAAATTGTGTTTTTATGCATATTTAGATTACAATTTAACTGTATTCAAGTTAACTCATTGTTTGTTTTTATAGGGCTGACTTTGATTATAACTGAAAATAAAAATGCATTCAAATATGTCTTTATTGTCGATTAACAGAGTCAAATAATATAGGCGAACGCCGTTCGCAGAAAATTTTCAAAGTTTGCAGACAGTTTTGATGGGTTTTTTTTTACAAGTTTCTTTATTTAAAAAAAGAAATTAACAATACCCCAGGCGGAGAATCGGTGTAACACACGTTGTAGACTATTGACAAGGTCTGCAGACTATTTTTCAACTGGAGAAAAAAAAAAAAAGTTTGCTAGAAAGTAGAAGTTATTTGAGTTCGCAGACAGTTTTACATTTTATCTAAGTCTGTCGATTAATACGTTATAACCGAAAGTAATGGAACAGAAATAATTTTTCTAGCCTTTTTTTTTTTAAAAAAAAAACATAAACCAAAAATGTTAAATTTTTGAAGCACAACCCAGTTATTAAAATCATATTTAGTACTTGTGATAGTTTAGTACTTGCACCCTTATAATCAGTCTTTCATTTTTAATATAATAAGAAAAAATTTGTCCTTATTAATCTCTGTATAAAAAAATATTGTTAGCATAGCATAAAGTAAAGAAAACACTAAAAACATAGAAATATACAACCAGCAATCAGATGAATTTGTGTCTTAAGTGAGATTTTTTGTCTCAAGGTACCGAAATTCTCGTCTATTAAGCATAATAACCAATCGCATATTAATTTTGATATTTTTAAATTAGTCTAATAGCAATGGTCAAATTACTGGGAAAAATCTGCATATTAACCGTGAGAATCTTAACCGGTCCAACTGTGTATAAATTGCTAAGAAAATGCGAAAGGCAGCAGTAGTAATTTGGTGCCTTGCCCTTTCGTTCTTGCATTGCAACAATTTGGATAAAGCTGGGAAAATGACTAAGAGTTTTCTATTTGAGAAGGCAAGCAATTCAGCTTAGCAAATTTCTGTTCAGGACGGAATTTTTAGTTTTTTTTTTTTTTCCTGTTTTTTTTACAAAAGTGGGTCCTCTTTTAGAAATAGGTCAGGTCACATTTAATGTTTTTAATAGAAAATATGCCTCTTTTGCATTCTTTCAAAGTAAAAAAAGTGCATCACTGGCCCTTGTGAAGTGCACAAAGAAACCATATTGCTCTTTGATACACTGGTTGGGAATTGCAGACATAAGAAAAAGAAACAATCTCTGTTCTCTTTATATTTGTCAATTTCACAGACCCATACAGAATTAGAAATATAAATTCTTCAAAGTGAAAGGAGAAAAAGATTATCATAACCATCTTAATTAATCAAACTGGAATTTGTTTTTGGTACATAGATTCAAAACGATATAAATTAATGATAGTTATTCTTTGCGTGCATTTCCAAATGATTATGTGAATTAGTATGGTTTCAGTTGTTTTATTAGCTTATTGCATTTTGTTAAAGTTTGAAGGGAACTTGTATTTAACTACTTAATTAGAAAATTCTAAATTATCAGGGTTTGAACAGACTCTGTATACTACTTAGAAATGAAAAAGTTTCCAAGGAGTCCTAAAAACTCCTTAAATATATACATAATACTCCTTAAAAACTCCTTAAATTATTGTGAAGCAAAATTTAGCATTGCATGGAAGATTGCAGGCCTCGGAGTGCTCCTATATTTCCTATAATTCCTATAAATTTGAAAAAGTTCATATTTTTCAACCCTCACCCCTCACGATTATTTTTTATTTAGGCCGCGAAGTTCCACAATCCGGATGTGATTTTTCCAAGGATATATTTTTAAAATTTTACCAAATTTCGTGCATCATCCTTTTTAAATCATGAATTTCTTCAATCACCCATGTAAAGAATGCCAAATTTCATCAATCTTATGCAAAAAAAATCAAACTTCTTTATTTTTTCACAGTATTGGAAACTTCGTCATTCGATTGCGAAAAATATCGCAGATTACGTCAGTTGGTCATTGAAATATATCGTGAAATCTATCGAACATTTGTTGATAAAAATCTTAATTTTTGGCAGTCACTCACAGTAAAAAATTCGTGGATTTCACCAAAAAATTCCTGATTTCGTCAGTTGGTCATTGAAATGCAGCACGAAATTTGTCCATCGCTCATTAATGAAAATCGAAAATTTCTACAGTCACTCACTGTAAAAAAATTGTGGCTTTTGTCAGTCAATCGTAGCAAAAAAATTGATCAATTCCTTCAATCAGTCTCTGTGAAAAATCTTGAATTTTTTCAATCAGTTGTGGCAAAAAATCGTTGATTTAGTCAGTCTGTCTTTGAAATATATTGTAAAGTTTGCGATCGTTCTTTGATAAAACTCGTAATTTTCGGTAGTGTGTCGACATTTTGTCAATTAGTCGCAAAAGGAAAAAAAAAATCGCGAATTTGTGTTTGTTGCCCGAAAAAAATTGACATTGGGAATTTCGTAAATCAGTTGCGAAAAAGAAAAGGCATAAAAAAAATCGCGAATTTCATCATTGTATATCAAAAGAAGGTCAATTGATTGTTGCAATAAAAAATGCAGATTTTGCCTATTGGTCGTCGAAAAAAAATTACAAATTTTGTCAATCACTTGTGGCAAAAAATCACGAATTTCTTTACTTATTCGTGACAAAAAATTGCGAAATTTCTGGATCGGTCAATGATAAAAATCTGGAATTTTGTATATCGGTCGCAAGAAAAAAAATAGCATAATTAGTCAATCAGTCGCATAATTACACTATTGTATCGATCACTAATTTTTTTCTCTATAGAGCAGAAGTGATTCTGTTCCTAATTTTCTGAAAATTCTAGGTATTAGGTTCCGAAATTTAAAAAAAAAAAATCGATCATAAACCAAAAATTCGGACATGAAAAAAATTTAGTGAATTTCGACAAATGTTGATGGAAAAAAATAAATTTCGTCAATCTTTGGCAGGAATAAGCATCAATTTCGTTAAAAGATCACGAAAAAAAAAAAAAAAAAAAAATGCAATTTTCATCAAAGGGATTTTTGTTAAGGGATTTTTGTTAAAGGAACGCTGGAAAAATTTGAATTTCATCCAAGGATCAAGGGAAAAATGCAAATTTTGTCAAAAGAATTTGAAAAACTGCAATTTTTGCAAAAGATCGCAGAAAAAAACCTGAATTTTGCCAAAGGATCGCGGGAAAAAAAAATAAAAATTTCATCAAAAGATTGCCGGAAAAACACAAATTTCCACAAAGAATTGAAAAAAAAAAATATAAATTTCATCAATAGATTGCAGAAAACCCCCGCAAATTTTGTCAATGGATTGCGAAAAAAACCACTTATTTCGTCGAAAGATTGCCAAAAAAAAAAATATTTCGTGAAATGATCGCAAAAAAGATGCTTATTTCGTCAAAAGACTGCGAAAATTAAGCGATTTCTCCAAAAGATTGCAAAGAAAAAACCCCTCGAATTTCGTCTAAAGATCGTCGGAAAAAAGCATAATTAGTGCAAGGAGGGATTTCCCTTCCCCTTCCTCTGCTGTAACCTTTCAAAAAATTTCCTGTGAATTTCAGATTTTTTTTTTTTTTTTCAAGAATCACACCTGCTATAGGAATAAAACAAATGTAATTCATTTTGTATAAATTTATTACAAAAAAAAAAAAAAAAAAAAAAAAAATTATTTATACTTTAAAAAAATAAATTAACTAACTTTTATTGCAATTATGTTTGTATTGATAAATCCAAATGCTATAAAAGGTGATGAAACAGAAAATAATTGTAAAAAATATCGCTTGAAAAAAAATGCATACAACTCCTGAAACTGATATTTTACACCTGAAAAGTGTTTTAAAATTCCTGAAATAGTCAGGAATGAACTTTAAATAGTTTACTCATGATATAGTCTTTGCAATGCTAACGTCTGTAATATTACATGTATAGGTGTATTACAAATAAAAATTCCTATATTTTCTTGAAAAAAATCCTATATTTCCTATAATATTTTTGATGAAAGTCACTTCTAGGCCTGATAAATAGGGATTTGTATGTCTATTCTATTCTCTCGTTAAAATTCACAGTGCATGTGATTTGACTGATCCTTACATATATGATCATTGGCCATTGCATAAAACAGGGGGCTGGCAGTTTTGTATTCAAATTAATAAAACCAGTAAGGAATACATTATATTCCTATTGTAGCACTAACATTAAATTTTAATAGAATAAACTCTTTTTGAAATGCTTTTCTGATAATGTTTTCTCTTTGAGTAAGGTATTAAAAATTGTGTGTGTTACATGAGGGTCAGTGGCAGCTCGTGTATTATATTTAAAGGGGTTCACAATATAAAAAATTAGAAACTATAATTTGTAGGAAGGACATAACATAAAGGTTAAATACATTTGTGCAATATTGTATTCAGAATCTTCTCTCTCTGGATGAAATTTTGCTGTTACGAGAAAGAAAATATGGATTTTGGGGGGAGGGGGGCTTTCAAGGGGGAATTCCACTTTCCCAGAGGGTTTCCCTCTTGGCATCCCCTGAATGCATCACTAAATTTTTGTTTTCCCAAGTTTAAATATTTGCAACTAAAAGAAATAAAAAAGCATCCATAGATGGGAAAACTGGTACCATTTTATTTAAAAAAAAAAAACATCTCAGTATTGCATTACCTCTTTGAATGTTATTCAAGTACAATTTTTGTAAATTAAGTGTAAGCAGTATCTTTAATTCCGAAATATTAATTTTTCTAACTTCCATGTTAACTGTTTGTAACTACTTCTTACATATAAAAATAAAACTAAGAATAATAGAAACAGATTAAGAATTATTAAAATAAATATCCAATTAATATTCAAATCACAAGAGAAATAAAAACATGCAAGAAAATTACTGTTCAAAATGCAATGCTATCACACGTTAGAGGTTGTGCGAACGGAAGGCTCTAAGCGAGGCGTTCCCCTGGCCTTCGTCTCTCCCGTTCCTGTCTGCATGAGCTTATTTTGAAGATCATTTCTCCGCGTGCATGTACAATCAAGAAAAAACTAACAAGGAGAGGGCCAACCTTGTTAATCACAGATTTTGATTATTTTAATATATGTTGTAGGGTAGAGACCCCTTAGTGTCAGGTTCAACGGATTTTATCCAACGCTCCTTTGTTCTTGAGAAACCAGGGGGTCTAATAATGGTACACAACTTAAATACTTACATTGCAACCGCAATGATAGGTTGGTCGTAGCTCAGTTGGTACGGTGTTCGCTGGCTAATCTGCGGGCCCGGGTTCGGTACCCGTGCGCGATACATTTGTTTTTTGCATTTTTTGTTTTATAAATATACTTGTAATTATAATTTAATAATTTAAATTAAAAATTTTAACATCATACATTAATTATAATGTTAACAAACTTAAATTTATCATTTCTTATTTGTAAACAATTATTTCTCATCCATTAAAGAGGTTTAAAAAGAAATTGGATCTATTATTGAATGATAAAAATTCCAAAATCGTGATAAATTCTGTTGTGGTGCCATCTGGTTATGATAAAATAAAAGAATATTCAAATAAAATAAAAATAAAAGCAGAAAGAAAATAAAGGGGGAAAGCAAAATAATTGAAAGTGCAAGCATACTTATTACAAATTTAAAAATCTTTAATATGCAAAAAATCGGTTGTAATTTAATTCTGATGCTAATTTTTAATATAATTATGCTTGTTACTTTAAAAACAGAATAATAGTATTATTGCATTGACTTCGTTTGTTAAAGCAATGCGTAAATGATGTTTCTTTAAAATTACGAATTGACACAATTGCTCAATATCATTGCATCGATAAAGAATATATGAAATACATTTTAAAAGTGATTTAAAAAAAAAAAAAAAAATTGTTTTATTACAACTATTTAGTTAAAAGTAAAAAATTAAATGGGTTAAAATTATAATTGATATACAATATTAAAAATTTTAATTGACAATGAGATTAAGTTATACTTACAAGTAAATTTATAAAACAAAAAATGAGAAAAACAAATGTAACGCATCCAGATATCGAACCCGGGCCCGCGAATCAGCCGGTAAACACCATACCAACTGAGCTACGACTAACCTATCATTGTGGTTGCAAAGTAAGTATTTAAGTTGTGTACTAATATTAGACCCCCCGGTTTCTTAAGAACTAAGGAGTGTTGGATAAAATCTGTTGAACCTGACACTAAGGGGCCTCTACCATACAACATATATTAAAATAATCAATCTGTGATTAACAAGGTTGGCCCTCTCCTTGTAAGTGTGCTCAATGTTGAAAACTTCGAATTTTCTTCAGTAAGGGGTTTGTTATGGATGTATCTAAAGAAAGGGGGAGGGAGGGGTGCATGAGTGAATGATACTCGTATTTGGAGATTGAAAAGATAATTATTTTTATAATTATTTAATTTGTTAAATTATTTCTTCAATTTTGTTTGGGGGTTCACATGCTCAATGTGTGCCAATGGACGAGCTGCCACTGATGAGGGTGCAGAGTACTTGAAATGGTGCAGTTTGACCTTTAAAATTCTTGGACTCTTTAGATTTTTTTCTTCTGAAGTCTGTACAAACCCTGAAATTATTCAACTGTAACTGATAAAAGGTTTTAAACTTTTCAATTTTAATTTAATTAATATGCATAAAGTTTTTTATTTTTAATAGGATCTCTAAAAAGAAAAGTTGGAAAGATGTCTCTTTCTCAGAAACGCATAAAAAAAGAAAAGCTTGATTCTGAATCAGAAGAAAAAGATGAAGATGGTTGTGCTCCAATTGATTCTGATGAAGGTAACCTTTTATGTGACTTTTTAAATCAACTTAAAAGTCTCTTTCAGTGATGTAACAACTATGCCAAACTCACCACAGTTATATTGGTCTCTTTTGCACCAAATCAATCATTTTTGTTGGGATCAATGTTATATAGCTTTAATAAAATATTTAAAAGAATTTAGCTATCCTGAAGAAAAATTATATGAAACTTTCATATTCAACTCTTTATGAAGGTCTTTGACTTTTTCCATGGAGAAGGGACTCTTTTATGGAAACACCCTCTCTCCTATGTTGCTACCTTTTAACGGACCATGGTAATATACTTACCACTTAATTTTTTATTGAAGACTGATGTATTCGCACCGGAATTTTTAGTAAAATATTTAGTTTTTATAATACTTGCACTATAAAGAGACTTTTCATCGCAATAATTATAAAAACAAATTATTTTACTAAAAATTTCGGTGTGAATTGATCAGTGTTCAATAAAAATTAAGTGGTAAGTATATTACCACGGCCCGTTAAAGGGTTAAACCATTCATAAAACATCTTGACAAAATCGCCAGATCTGGTTGCATGCACTGTTTTTCTCTCTTATGCCACCATTGATGTACCTCGTCATTTAATTATTTTTTCCTTTTTGTTTCTTAATGTCATACATTCTAGGACTTATTCCATGGGGTTGTGCCAAAAATTGAACAGATGATCTAGAATCTAGATTGTTTGTGGTCTCTACTTTTTGAATGACACATATGTTTTCCTTTTATATCTATCTAAAACCATTATAAACCAACACAAATTATGAATATGCAAATTAAAAATAAAGTTCTATCCTTTATTAAAAAAAAAAAAAAAATTCAAAATATATTATATATACCTTTGAATCAAAATTTATCTCACAACTTCAAATAACAATGTTAACCAAAATTCTAAATGAAAATGGCATATAATAATATTATACATTAATCGTTATACTAAAACATATTGGAGTAAAGCTAATTGGCATATAGAGCCCACTAGGAAGTCTCAAAATATTGACAATCCTAAACGTTTTAATACATGGATGATACAAAATAAAATTGACATAAAAAGGAAATAATCACAAATGTAACAGAATATAGTAGAAAAATATAACGAAGGGAACTAGCGTAGAATGTAATTTAAGTAGTTTGTAGTCACTACTTTTATACAACTATTTGTAATTAACTACACTTTAGATAAAGTAGTTGTAGTTTGGTTACAATATAAAAGTAGTTTTCCCAACCACTGAGTAAATTATTATTATTTTTATATGTATGCATATGTAAATATGAACTGTCACAAACAATTACAATAATTATATTAAATCTACTGAAATTCTTCATATTTTCTGTGTTTTATATAAAATTTATGTTCCTTGAAATACCTTCTCTTGACTCTTATATTTTTAACTAAAACTAAATGTGTAATAAAATAAGGCAAGTTATTATCCAATTTTTCAATAAGAAATACTTTTTCGTTTACAGGTGGTTTAAATTCTTCTATTGGTAACACACCTATGCCTAAAAAGCTAGATGCTAGTGCCAAAGCAAAGAAAAAATTAAAGAAAAGAAAAAGATTAAGTGAAATATCAAACCTTGATAAATCAGAAAAGGTAAATTTCATGTTGCTTGTTTTCTGAATGTAAAAGAGTTTCTGCTGAAAATTAAACTTTTGTAGAGCTTATTTATTTCAAATTGTTATCATATTATATTAATGATTAAAGCTCTTGAAGAAAAATGAACTCCATAAACAGGTTAAGTATTAAGTTACATGATTGTACTAAGTTTATTTTAGTAATTACCTATTTTATATGTATGTTTAATTTATGTTCATATTAATCTGTTTGAGACTGACCATTGCAGGGGTGAAACTCTTGTTTTTCATCTGATTTCTGCTTTTTACCTAACTGCATACAGAAAAAGGACGATAATGTTTTTGACCATGGACATTGCAAGATTTTATTCCCTAATAAAATGGGAACAGGCAGATGGATTTTAATAACTGTGGCATCAAAATATAAAGACCTATGCTAGGGAACAAAACTTTTAAAGCTAGCAATTGGCTAATGTGTTTTCATGATTATCACGGTATAACTTTTCAGGAAGTTCACAGAGAGAAAAAAGTGTGTTCCAATTAATGACACAAACGAATGGCAGCAAAACAAGATGAAAAAAATCTTTAAAACGTATGCTCCAGAAGATGTTTATAACGCAGGTGAAGTTGGTCTGTTTTTCCAACTCCTACCTGATCGAACATTCAAAGGTGAAAAGTGTTATGGAGGGAAGAAATCGAAAAAGAGACTGGCTGTTCTTCTGTGTACAAATAGCACAGGTACACATAAAATCCAACCTCTCGTTATCGGTCATTCATTGAAGCCAAGGCGCTTTAAGAACGTTAAAAGTCTTACCGTGGAATATAAAGCCAATAAAAAGGCTTCGATGAAATTAGATAAAGAAATGAAGAAGAGAAAGAAAAAAATTGCTTTGTTAGTATAGTAGGTAATTGCGGTGCACACACTTCATTTCCAAAACTAGAAAATCTCGAAATTGGTTTTTTTCTTTTTTTTTTTCTTTTTTTTTTTTTTCTGCCAACTGTAGTTCAATTTTGCAGCCTCTAGGTATGGGTATAATTGTTTTAAAGGATATTACAAAAAACGGTTGGTAGAGTCCATACTTGTAAACATTAAAAATAAAGTAGACGACCCTTTTAAAGCCGTAAATGTGAAGGTAGTGTGTGACAAGATTGTTGGTGGGAAGTAACAGAAAAAAACATTTGTAATTGTCAGAAAAAAGCCGATCTTTGTGTCCTGTAAAATAAGAAATCTGATTGTGATGAAAATTCCATAGACAGTGATCTTTCAGATGATCATAAAAAGTAAAGCAATATAAAGTCATAAGTACCTTCTATACCCTGACTGTTTAGGAAAAATAATAAATTATAAATTTATAAAAAAAAAAGTTGTGATGAGATAGCAACAAAAAGTCGAGAATATTTTATTTGGTATATTCCAACAACCCTAACTTTAAAGAACTGCTAAAATTAAAAATATTGAGAGCAAACAGAGAAACACTGATACCATGGCCAGTAGGCACATCCAGGAACCCTGTAAACATATTACAGGATTCCTACGGGTCAGGGAAAACCTGGAAAACAGGGAATTCAAAAATTTAGGCAAAATGTCAGGGAATTTTTGAAATATTTGAAAAGGACAGGGAAAAGTCAGGGAATTTTTTATGTACTACTTCCATCGGAATTTCTATTATCGTCGTAAATAAAGAAATTTTGAATTAATTATTCATCCAATCAAAAATTTTTATATGAAATTTGTGCAAACTATATAACAATATGAAAAATAATTAAAAAATCGGAAATTCATACAGCACATACCTTTTTTTTAGCATTTATCTAAATTAAAGTCCATTGTGGAGGGTTTTACAACAATATATAGGCTGAATTTTTACTGAGAAAAGTCAGGGAAATTTTTTAATAAAGTCAGGGAAAACCTGGAAAAGTCAGGGAATTTTTTTATCAGAATTGCGTAGGAACCCTGTATTAGCATCAATACACAAAATTACAGCTGACTCCAATCTCCATAAGAGACTTCTGAGAAAGATAATTTATTAAATAATCAGCATGGAAAGAAAACAATATATAATGTGTACCCCTGATGAAGTGAAATACACTATAAGCTTCCTTCTACATCCATCCAATTCATCTTTCATTTGTTTTTTCATACGTTCAACTTTATTTAGCTAGATTTTTGTATCGTTTGTCTATAACTGGTTATTGCATCAAATTTGGTAAATTTTCATGTGTTTAAATGGTTTAATTGTACAGAAAGTTTATATATATATATATATATATATATATACACTGCGTAAAAAAAGTAGGACACTAGACTTTTTTCTGAGAAAAGTACAACTAATTAAGTTAATATAAAATCATACTAATCAAAAATAAATTACGAAGAGAATTTTATTTAAGACCAGACTTGTTCCTCCATAATATCCGACTGCTAGCCAGACCACCAAACTTCCCATATGTCGAGTGGAATAAAATTCTTCCTCATTCTCGATACAAATTCAACAGAACTGGTATCTATCAGGACCATATAAATTGAATTTTTTCTCATCTGAGTAAATGACAGAAGTCCATTCCGTGCTGCAAGACATGTGGTCTTTCGCCCAAGGTAAGTGGTTGGCTCCATGCATTTTTGTCCACTTGGATGGTGTTATCCCTTCTTAAAAATGAAGACTTTGGACATTTTTATATAGTTATACAGTTTGACGTGACACATGTGTTAGTCCTGCTTGTATTTGGACCTTTGATATTGTCGAATTTTTCTTTTTCTACTCTTGGATAATGTCTCTCATCACGCGGCGTCAGTGTTTTAGGTCTTCGTGTCTTTATTTTTAGTACTGTGATCTTTTGGATTTCTAAAATAGTTTGATATTGCAATTCTACTAACATTAAGCAATTTAGCAATATCTCTGATGCTTTTTACCATTTTTTCTAAATGCTATGGCTTGGCCTTTTTTAAAATTATTTAAAGGTATTCCTTTAGGCATTCAAAAATAAAAATAAAAATGAAGAAATGTATATTTCTTTGACAAAAACAATAAAATAGTAATGATTATTTATCTTATCTATAGCAGAAGCGTCCAATAAATTCGGTTTTTCAGAGCTGTCCTTCTACTTCTTTTACAGTGCGATAGTTAACTATATTCAATTTTCTATAAATTAATTGCTGTAGCAATCAATTTTTTATGTCATAACGAAAGGATGTGTTTAAAATGATACCTTAAAAAATCAGACCGTAAATATAAATCACAATTAAGTAAATTAGAAAAATCGAGTGTCCTTCTACTTTTACTTTTTTTACACAGTATATATATGCACTATATGGGCCAGGGCCGGCCCCAGATATGAGGCAAGTGATGCAGCCGCCTCAGGGCGCAGCCTAGAAGGGTGGCAATCGGCTGTAGTATATTGAACATATAATCCAGTATATTTGTAGAAATTTAAGAAAAAACGAGATAAAGAAATTTATTTTTTTCTTGTTTTAGAATAAAAATGCAGAGTAAATTTCATATAATTACAGTATAATCAATATAAGATACAGATATATATATATATATATATATATATATTACAGTATATCTAAAACAGTGTAATCAGTCAAAAATAAATGGGTAATGGTTCTTGTGTAATGGGTCGTAACTAAATGGGTCAAAATTTTCGCAATACTATAATTTCAAAAGTTTAAATAATCAAAATATTACAGATTAATATTAAATTTCACTACGAGTGCAGGTAGGAGTGAACAAATGTTGCTTGTTATTCATATCGATGTGCATGCCAAAGGAAGTTTTTGCTAATTTTTTGCCTGTAACTGATTCAACTGGAGCTAGATTAAAAGAACTTATTTTAAATGAACTTCAAAAATTAGGCCTCAAAATATAAAATATTCATGATCTGGGTTTGACAACGGAGTAAATACGAAAGGATCCCATTCAGGTGTGCAAAAACTCATTTTAAATGAAAACACAAAAGCTTTTTATGTCCCTTGTTCCTGCCATTGTTTGAAATTACTTATAAACGATGCTGCTAAACAGTCCCGGAAATTTTGCATTTTTGTACATATTCAAGAGTTTTCTTTTTTCATTCCGATTTTTAATGTTAAAAGAACACATAAATTCTTTAACTTTGAAATGTGTTAAAACGACTCCATGGGAAAGTCTGATTGAAGCTGTAAAATTTTTGAGGAATGATTTACCCAATTTATATGATGCATTGGTAGAAATTTCTAAGTCAAAAAATCAATGCTAATAAAATACCCACATTTATATTTGTTTGCAATGCAGTTCTTTGGCATGAAATTTTATCAAAATTAATATCGCATTGAAACTTCTAGAAAGTTTAATTTAATCATATGAGACTGTATTATGATTTTAGAATCGGTAAATCTCTTTTTAAAGCATTTCGTGTTAACAGCTTTCAACAAATCTTGACTTCTGAGAAAGAAATCGCGAACGAAACATGGGTAGATAGTGATTTTGAGTCATTGTTGTTCTATAAGAATTAGGTTCAAAAGTAAATTATTCACTTACGAAGAAACAGATATTACCATTGATAACCCATGAAAAATAATTGAAATTGAGGCGTTTTAATTAGCTTTTACATATCTTGATGGCTACTAAAATTCTACCACTGAGAGGTTTAAACAGCTAAACGACCATAGTAACATTTTCCAATTTTTATGTGATATTTCTTTAGTAAACATTCTAAACTCGACCAATTAAGATTTCTTTTAACTTTCCAAATACCGTCGCTAGTTGTGAACAAAGTTTATTTGTTTTAACACTGTGTATATAATTATATTTTTTATAGTGTAGGACTATATGATTGTATATATAACGTCATGATATATAATTATTTTTAAGTACTAATAACAATGTGTATTTTAAAATAAACATGTAATTAATTTGATTTTAAACACAATCATCTGATTTGTGAATAATTCAAACGAGTAGTAATTTTTCCATCTGAGCAAAAATGTGTCTACGCTGGGACTCGAACCCAAAAGCCTTAACTTTTATTGCAAATGCTATTCAAAATGGGCTATCTGGACGACACACCATCCAACTCAATAATCGCTCATTTCAACCATTTGGCCTTGGCATCTCGCCTGGTATTTGAAATAGCACGACAGACTATATATATTTTATAAACCGCAAATAAAAGAACTCCAGCCAAGGAACTGAACGAATGTTGTGTTAACTGGGATACAGTGTCGAAGTATATAGTGTGGAAATAAACAAGCGAAACCGTATAAAAAAATTTACATTTTCCCCAGAGGGTGCTATGATAGAGTTTCTTGTTACTAATGGATAGCGATCCAGTGTGTTTTTAGATATTTATGATGCAATTTAAACTACAGGAAACTAATTTTTGAAAGATAAGTTTTGCGAAAAACAGATTTAAAAAGATTTATGTTGTAATGTGCAATATATTAGGAATGAACGAAAATTCCAGCATATATTAGGTCATGAGGTTTCTTTATTTAGTACATCTGATTTCACACCAGGAAATTTTGAGTAGTAATTTTATTTTATTTATGAAATATTTATCATAAAGTAAAAATAACTATTAAAACTTTCTGGTGAGAATTCGGAATTTCTAAATAAAAAAACTGCTTTCAAATTTGACATTTCATACTTAGTGACCTAATATTTTAAATAAATTAGCACCACATATTTCTAGACGCTGCAGAGTGGGTGATTTACCGATTCTAGCTGGCCGAAATTATTTTTTGGCGTCTATATAGTCACATCGCCATGAAATTGAAAAATGTTATTGATTTCACTATTGAATGTTAGGTATTGCAAAATGTAGCGTGTAGCAGTCATAATTTTGTTACAGGGACATTCAAAAGTATTTCATTACATTACGGCTTCTGGGGGAAAATCGTTTGCAGAGGTTTTTAATGATATTTCATAATTTCAAACAGTTTGAAATTTATATACATACATATGAAGTGCACTACAAGATGACTGTTATAGAATATGGTATGGATAACAATTATCGATCATTTACAGGGACATTGAAAAGAATTATGTTACATTACGGTCTATGGAGAAAAATTGTTTGTGGTGTATTTTGTTCATGTTACACTATTTCAAAAGTATTTAAATTGATATTATCTCCGAGGTGCTCTATAAGATGCTTACTACTGAATATGATGTGCATAGTATTAATCTTTCATAAACAGGGCACACAAAATAAATCTGTTATATTTCTCTCTGTATGAACAATAATTAATGGAAGTGCGTTTTCAGTTGTGGAACATTTTTTTTAATTATAAAAATTTCATACCATTTAGTATGTATAAATTCTATAAATCATATGCAGGGCTGCACAAAACATCTGAAGTACATTTTCGTTTATTGACGGAAATTGCTGATGGTGCGTTTTCAGCTGTGCTATGCGTTCCTTAACTTTTCTATCATGAATTTATAAATCTATAGTTCATATACAGGGATGTACAAAATTTTCAGTTATGTTTTCGACTTTGGTTGAAATTGTGTTTTCAAACGCGTTATGTTTTACAAATTATTACTTAGACATCGTTTTTCACATAATTAAGCTATGAAATTTTATTATAGTAGTACAAATACGTTGAAAAATTTTCATAATTTGATCGACCCATGATATTTACGTTCTTGAAAATTTTAATGATACTTTCTTAACGGTATGTAAGCTAAAGTGATAAAACTATTTTTGTATTAGTGTAACAAATCCTAAAATTTCTTTTTCTAAAATTTAAGATACGGGACAAACATTCGATAGCTTTAATGAAAATTTCTGTGTTGTATGTTCTGTTGTATATTTATATTTATTTCTGCACAGAAGAGGAACCTTATGTAAAGAATGGGAATCATAAGATATCATGAGAAAATATCTATATTCTGTTTTGCATTGTATGAAATCTGAATTTGGAGAATTTGTCTGGATTAATTTTGCAACCAGTCGAAATTTGCAGATAATACATTTGACACCATTTTGTCCTGAGATACCTAAATACAACTGGCAACTTTTGTCCAAATTTAGTTATAAATTTAAATATTTCGCTCTTGCAAAACTTCATGTGCTCTTCATTGTAATTTTCTTCTATAAACAGAACATTTTCAACTTATTCCCGTTGCATAATGGTGCAAAAGTTTATTTATGTAACAAACTTAAATTATGCTGTCTTTGATATATATTAAAAAAAAAAAAAAAAGGAACTTGAACTAAAATGAAAAAAAAAAAAAAAATTATTTAGACTTAATAAGCTAAAAACAATTGTAAAAACTGGGGAGGCACTTAAGGGCAGACAAATTAAATTGGAACGAAAAGGTAATAATGTAAACTATTGACTCATATCAAAAATTGAGCTTAATTATGCTTTATCATATAACCTTTTCTATATTAAAGCTGAAAAATTGTAAAAAAATTTCAGATTTTGCGATATTAAATATGAAATAACAGCTGATATGTGCAAAATTTATGCATCTAAATCTGGTAAAATAAAGTCCATATTTTGTTTCGAAACGTCCATAATCGAGCAGTATATTTTATTCCGCTTCAAGTAACAGATTAAAGAACTATACTCAAGTTGACTGATTCATTCCCAACTAAGAAGCATCAACTTTGCACTAGTCTATGGACCATACAATTATATTTATATCAAAACCAATAGCAGGGTACAACACCCTAACTATTGAGCTATAACAGGCAAAAAAATAAATTACGCTAGGATAAACTTTTAAAAATTGACTTTTGGCCAGCTAGAATCGGTAAATCACCCACAGTGGCTGTAACTAACACTTAGTCTTCACAATTTCAAGCAATAAATTCCATGGCAGCACGCTGCCTAAGAAAATGTCATTTTTTGGATATGTTCTAAAGCAATAGCGGTATACGCAATACCATACTATGTACTGGAAGTGTAGAATACTATGTGCCATGCTATTTCTAGTCACTGTAGCTAGGGTGTCGTCCAGATAGCTAAATTCAAAAAGCATTGGCAATTAAAGCTAAGGGCTCTGGGTTCGAGTCCCAGCCTGGACATATTGTTGCTCAGATGGAAAAATACTACTAATTACTTTGATCTTGGTATCACTATTTTTTCATAATGTTATGCAAGAAATTTATATATTTTATTGTTTAAACTCTTTTTTTAATCGGTTTTGGCTCAAGAATGCCATTTAAAAATATATATTGATTGCTATATAAGAAACAATTTTGATAAAGAAAATTCAAGGCGAATTAGATATATAATTATTTATTTCACAGTTGGTAGTTGTGTTTTTATAAACATTAATAATGTAAAATAAAATCTTCATGCATGCAATTTTAAATTATCATGTAATTTTCTCTTCATATCACATTTTTACTATTCAGTTTTAGCAAGAATACCGGTTTGTTTTAGTATGATTATCTCTTTTTTTGAGTTGATGACGTGATTGCTTTATAACATTGATTTCAATATTAAAATAAAGGGCTTCACCAAAGAAAATAAAGGCAAATTACATCTTGATGTTTATTCTTATTTTTAATTATTACGAATATGGGAATATATTTGGCGTATATGATTTAAATATATATATATATATATATATAACAATTAAATAAACATTACCGACCACCAACAAAAGCTGTGAAATTGTGAATAAAATGACATTAACAAATTGACAAAAATACAATTTCCTCCCAACACACTTAACGTAGATTCCAAAAACACAGTAAAAAAAAGCAGAAATTGAATAACAGAAATGGGATAATGGAAATTTGTAGAACTTAGACAGAATCGTCGGGTCCCAAATGCACACAAAATGCACCTAAAATTCCACAAATAAAATCTGTGGTTTCATCTTCATATTAGCCATAAATTAGCTAAAGAATATGAATTTGGGACAACCACACACATAAAAGAGAGAAATAAACCATTGAACATCAATTAAGTTCAAAATAAAACAAGATTAAAAAGGATAGAGGAAAAATAAAAAATAAAAAGCATATATATACATATATATATATGTAGGTATATCTTATTTTGCTGCTTGAATTTCATAGGCAAATTTTATATGTATTTTGACTGTTTTAATTGTTTCACATATTTTAGTTCAATAACGTTTATTTTTAAAACTCTGTTTCTTTACCTGATCTGCTGCACCTAAGTTCTTTTTTTTTTTCTTTTTTTTGCATGAGTGTATGTCTATGATATTTATAATGTCGTTACAAAAAAAAATGCTTTTTCTAAAGCATGTGAGATTTTGGAGTGTAAATTTTATTCTTGATATGGCACTTTCTTGTAAATATTACTAGAGTATGTATGATATTTTTTCTCCTTTAACCTGTTGGCCCATTGGACTCGACAGGTGTCCGGTCCATTGGGTCCGTCCATAGGCGGAGGGTTAATTTCCAGTTAGTTGTTATTTTTAAACGATGTGAAATTTCTTAATCTGATTATTGTAATTTTTTTAATGCAAATTAATTTCATATTTTTTTTTTCGTTTAAATAAATTATAGTTAGCTCATTAACTTACTTATTATTAAAATCGTTTGAGTTGTGGATTAAAATACAATTACATGATAAGGGCGGCAAAATAATGCTCGCCTCAGGCACCAAAATTTCTAGCGCCGGCCCTGGTTAAATTAAATCTGTTTTTCCCAAAAAGATATGGGGTTGTATCAAATATCTGCTGATTAGTGTCAAGATAGTGTGCACAATATTGCTCGTACTACTATATTTGGATACAACCCTTCATCTTTTTGGGTACAACGGATTTTGAGCTTATTCTATTGACGATAATTTTCAGGATTTTCAAGCTACGATTTTGAGACTTTCACAAAAG
Organism: Maratus speciosus; assembly: GCA_963932465.1. Classification (NCBI taxonomy): domain Eukaryota; kingdom Metazoa; phylum Arthropoda; class Arachnida; order Araneae; family Salticidae; genus Maratus; species Maratus speciosus. The sequence continues at coordinate 443,859,938 of OZ010792.1, read as the reverse complement.
TTGCTCTATATACTTAGCTAATACATTATTATGCATATTACATTTTGATTGCATTCACGCATGCGCAGTGAAACATTTTTTAGTAAACCTGCTCATTTTACATCCAATTTTTATTATTTGTTAATTCTGATTGTAGAGTATTGTGTACATTGCTATTTGTCATATTTTCTGAAAAGAACTTTTTTTTATATTAAGTACTCTGCAAATTATAAGCAAAAAACTTGGTGAAATTTGGGACTGTTTTTATAAAAACCTTAATTTCTCTACTAGTATACATGCTATCCTCACAAAAATGAACACAGTATATCACAATACGCCACTTATTAATAATCTCGAGTTTGAACGCTTTTGCTACATTAGTTTTTACAGGGTTATCCAAAAGATATTCGTTCTTTTTCAATTTGTTGACGGTCCCCTATGGGGTTTCGGGAAAAAACTTGGAAATATATGACCTATACTGTACTGTTTACACACCTGCAGTTTCAGGTTGATTCTTCATGTATTTTTCTAGATATTTAACACAACGACTAAAATCGCAAGTGACCGGTCACCTTTGGCCATATAGTGTGTGTGCATACATATAAAGAAGCTCTTGTTATAAACAAAAAATGGTTGTATAAGAATAATACTGTGACAAACTATTCAGTCACTTAATTTTACTATAAAATGCATAGTTAGCAGAAACACTCACTAATTTGGAACATCTAAATACTTGGCAACACACTGCAAAGGAAAAATTAGTACGCACTGCTGGCAAATAATGACGAACTAAAGTGGTGCACTCAGGAATAACACAGAAGAATAAACACTTAAGTTATATCACACACACCATGCGAGTTGAGGACAAAATTGGTTGCGATGAAATTGGGGTAGTCAAGAAGCGCTATATAATTATAAATTCTTAGAGAATTGTTGATGATTCACTTAATGAAGCACTTCAAATATAACACGCTGTCAAATATGTTCACTAAGGTTGTGTGCTTTTCTTCATATGAATGGTGCACATAAAAATTAATTTCTTCATTCAAAAAAAAAAAAAAAATAAAATCTTCATAATCAATTTGAAAAATAATTTCTTGCATAAAATTGAAAAAGTGAGGTATATGGCTGCTTTAAAATTTTGAAGCAATTGGGTTATGAAAAATAAAAGGCACTATATAATAATTGACATCATATATATAAAAAAAAATTTCAGAAATAAGTAAATAAACAAATATTCTTGAGCTTTAGCATTTCCTATATCAAATAACAATAAATTTTACAAATAGTTGGGAGAATAATATGATGTAAGTCGAACATTTTCAATGCGAGGATGAAATTTTGCTCGGATAAACTCAGAGGGGGGGGGGGGGGGTCTAATTTTCTTGAAAGTAAGTTAATAACATGAGGTTTAGGAATCGCTACAAGATGAATATTATATGGCCTGCAGTATCTTTTCAATTTTTCATAAATACCAGTGACATAACCAAATTTTCTGTAGATAACTGTGGATTTAGATTCGTCTTTAATCTTGAGAGGGGGTGTTCATATGCTTTACAATAATCCTATCAATAACTTTTGCCAGAAAACCATGTTCAGCTGTGATTCTTTTAATAAAGCTAAGTTCTGTGTGGAGGGATGCACCGGAGCATATCAGAAAAGTGCATTTTGTGAAGGAAGAGAAAGCAGTAATCTTGTAGTTAAACGCATGATCAGAATGAAATGGAATGACTGTATTTGACTTGATTGGCTTTCTATAAATGTTGAATGAAAGTGTTGAATGTATCTACTTTCAAGACATCCACATCTAGGAAAGGTAGCCTCCCCCCCCAATCTCCACTTCCATAGTAAATTTTATAGTGAATCTAGTTTATTAACCTCTTCAAGAAATTCATTCAAAGCATGCATTCCATGTTCCCAATATATGAATATATCATCTACGTATCTTACACAAAAGTCAGGTTTAGGTCCATCAAATTTAAAAATATCTTCTAAAGGCTTTAAAATAAACTCTGCGGGGAATCCAGATATTGGAGAGCGCATAGGTGCCCCCTTTTCTGCTTATAAAATACATTGTTAAAGACAAAAACATTATTATTCACCAACAGGCTAAGTCCTGATTTTAGTGAATTTTTAATATGATCATTATAATCCTCAATTTCATTAATTGTCTTTAAAATTCTACTTAAAACAATCTCAGTATTGACGGATGGAAAGAGGTATACCACGTCTAAACTAGCAATAATTGTGCCTGTTTCATTTTGCCATGCACCTATCCATGAAAAAGAATTCCATGGCGATAATGATGCAAGTTTTATGACTAGCTGAATATATTCTTTTAAAAACGGTTTTCTTAGAAAGATCCAAAATTCAGCTGGATAAAATTAAATAATTCTGACAATTTTCAAAAAAAACATTTAAAGGACTGCGACGTCACTTTTAAACTTGGGAATTTGAATTTATAACATCGTAAATCATAATTTTTTGAAGCAGATCTTTTTAGATCTAGATCCCAAAAAAGCAATCTACATTGTGATAAAAAGCTAACGAAATTCCTTTAAAAATTCTGTTGAAAACTTGAATGCATTAGTATATATATTACATAAACTGGGGCTAAATTAGGTTTAAATTCATCAGTTGAATTAAAATGATGCAACATAAAAAGAAGCAGATTAAAAGCCTGTGAAAAGTGAAAGTACATTTCATTACCTTATCAAAACACGCCCCTTTTATTATGTGGCTGCTGAGGAGCAATGAGCTAAAAATAGAAACAGAGGAATAAGTCATAGGGAGACGTGCTGCTGACGCATGCTCATTGCACGAAAATGCAAAGAGAGGGCAAGGTAGAAAATATTGTCTGCAAGCCGCGATTTGGCAAGGAAAAACGATTTGTTGAACAGAAAGCAACATCGTAGGCATGCAAATGCTGCAGAAAATTGCAGGAATACTGCAAGAAATTGAAAAACAAATGTGATTACCCCATCACATCCAGTGGCAGCAAAAGCTTGTTTCTCATGCCATGATTTAGATAGCAAATATGTCAGTGTTCATGTATTGTCAATTTTGAAAAATCTAAATATTATTACTCAGTAAAGGGCAAAATTAGCACTAGCCACCGACCATAGGGACACTAAATGAGAAAAAGTGGCTATTAAAAAATTATTTGTCACTGGCCACCCTATGGCCACTTTCCAAGAAGGAGAGAGTAAAATTTTTTTCATCCCATCAAGAATTCTACTTTTTTCTGGTTGTCAATATGTGTATATTAGCATATTTATTTGGTTTATTCAATTTTAGCTTAATACTAACAGAAATTTGAACAAAAGTTTACTGTTCAGTACTTTTAAGTAAAAAGTGGCCACTAGTTTAAAGAAAGTGGCAACTTATAAAACTGGTATTACTGGCCACTAATGAAATTTCCCAGTTTTGCCATTTATTACTCAGTTTTACTTGACTGATGAAAAAATATATATATTTTACTGGCTAGATTCTTTAAAAAAAAAAAAAAAGTTAGCAGGCAGAAGTTTTAAGTGTCTTTTAATGTGTAAGGTAGAAAAATTATGAATGTTCAAAAAAAAGTTTTGTAGTAGCTTTTTTATATATTGAAGTTATTCTTTTCTATCATAATATACATTGTGCAATTGCAAATTAGTGACTTTCATTTTGCTCTAGTTTCGCTTTCAGATTTGTTTATTTATTAAGATTCAACTGTTTTTTAATCCTTACTGAAAGTTTTATAAGACTTTAAAACATCTTCTGATTTTTCATCAAAATCTCCTGATTTTTTGTTGAAAATCTTCTGAGTTTTACCGAAATTTAGTTGACAACCTTGGTTTTACAGATATTCAGTAAGATTACCAGAAAGCCCCTTTTAAATTTCAAACGCATTACCTTGCAAAATATTTTTTTTTTAAATGCACATTTAAATTATAATAAAAATAAAATTTTTGAAATTTGTTTTCTGTATTAATTTTAAAAAAAAAGTAAAACAATTAATATTTTAAGGACCCATGAAAGTTCAAATAAAGAAATAAAATCATAAACAACCGAAGCTACTGACAGTAATATATCCTTTTCCCTTCAAAGGTCAGGGAAATTAGGCTTAGCCTAAAAATTTTTGCAAAAAAAATGTATACATTTTTAAATCGCCATTATTCTACAATTAAACATTAAAATTTATTATTTTTAAAGAATAGTAGATTTCTACAATTATTAAAATATAGTAAAATGTGTAAAAAAGAACCTGCCTATAACAGAATCCTATTTTAAATTGAAAAACGTGTTGATCCATGAAAAATTAATATACTAATATGTAAGAAAAGAATATATAATACATTTACACTTGCTAAGAAAGGAGCTTGTCTATAACACATTTTTTTTTTTTTTTTTTTTTTTTTTCCCAATGCAATTCCGTCTTAGAAGATTTTATTGTATAGCATTTTTCAGATTTTTAACACTTCAATACATGGAATATGGATTAACAATATTAATGATAACTGAAACATTTACATACAAGAAATAGATTCATTTAAAAAAAAAAAATATTGCAGCCTGCGGCACTTCTATAAAAATGAATAACATGAAAAAAAAAAGTTTAGATAATATTTTTGGTCAGAACTCCTCATACAAGACACATTTTTAACCAAATCGACATAAAAATCAGTGTTTTGTAGAAATTCACTCGGGCCGGGCCGGGGCTGAGATTTTAACTGCTTTCCAGGCCGTGCTGGTTTCAGGCCGAACTTTTAGCTGTTATACCGGGCCGGGCCAGGCCAATAATTTTTTTACAGGCTGGGCCAATATTTTTTTCGTACGGGCCGAGCCTGGAAATTTCAGCCTCTGCAGACCTCTAGTTCTGATGCTAGACTATTAGTATTTGTCATTGTTGCCTTTTTAGAAAATAAGTGCTGGAAAACATTTTTATTTTTGTGATTTTATTTTACAGAATAAAAGAAAATAGCACCGTATATTTATTATTAGTAGTATTTGTCATTATTGCCTTTTTAGAAAATAAGTGCTGGAAAACATTTTAATTTCTGTGATTTTATTTTACAGGGGAAAAAAAAAAAGGCATCGTATAATTTGTGAGGATAGTTAATTTTAATACATTTGTAATTAATTTGAAAAACATATTTGTTTTTACGAAATTTGTTTGGATGATTTGCATTTAATTAAAAGTGTATAAATATTATTTTCTTGTTCTTGTGGAATTTGCTTTGAATATCCAGTGATAGATAAGGCTGCAATGAAGTCATGGATAAAATTTCTCTTTTTTTGCAAATCGTGCTGTTAAAACTGTGTTTATTTTTATACAGGGTACCTCTTATTATTGTATACCATTAGCTAATTTCTAAACCAGAGGTATAGTCCCAATTGAAAAAAAAAAAAAAAAATGTTTCAAATTTTGTTCTGCACATATAAAAATCCATTTATGTTAAAATAAATTACTTTTTAAATAGTTAAGAAATTACAAATTTTATACAATACCTGAGTTCTATAAGTTTTATTTAGAAAAAAATTATCTGTCTTCTAATAAGTAAAACAGTAAAAAATTTACTCTTCCATTACCAAAACTTACTGAGATATGATAATTAGAATTTTATGAATATTCAACATTTTTGTCACCATAAATGGAAAAACGTGTTTTCAGTTTCAAAAAACACTGTAAATGCACAAAATTCAAAGTATCATAACTAGATAGGCTTTTGTCTTGCAAAAATTAAGTTTTTAACCACAAATTGATTTTAATGGTGTGGATTCATCTTAACAGAAAACAGCGTCTGTACTTACATCCCATGGGATACTAATATTATGTGTAGTAGTATTAGTTATGTATAGTAGATTATATATAATACATGATATTACATAACATGGGATACTGCCATAAGAAAAAATGTGCACTTATGCGCATGAGACTTTATCTACAAACGGATAAAAAATGGTTATGTAATGTTAAAAACTGTGATAGCTAATATCAGTTAAAAAAGGAATGTAGTTTGATAGCTCAATATTTTATTTATTTTTTTTTTTTTCTGCATAATTTCAACACTTTATCTGATATCTGTTTACATTTTCTGACTGAATAAAAAGCAGTCTGCTCCTTCCAAACTTCCATTATTATTGGCATTTATTAAGTAATGTTGCTATGCTTTTGAAATCCTGGATCTCAGGGACCCAGGCCGTGACTTTCAATATTTCCATCTCCAACTATATATATATATTAGCATATATCTAGATTTTTATTTTATCTTATTTTCTGTGCATTAGAAGTCTATATCTTTTAATTACAAAAATATTTAAAATAAATTCTTACATTTTTGGTCAAATTTTTAAACTTAGTTTAGATATAGTGAACTTAACCTCTTCACTCCCAGGACATACGCTGCGTACGTCCTCCAAGGCTTAAAAAATATTAAGCCTGGAAGTGAAGTGGTTAAGAATAGATACAGCTCATATTCAAAATATTAGAATAATTGAGAAAAAGTAATAAGAAAAAAATATTTTTCATTTATTTTTTATACTAAGTAAATGCAATTAAATTTCTTATGAATTAAATCTGGAATATTTAGATAAGATTTTAACATTTACAAAATATAAAATGCGGTACAATAAATTAGGTATACTACTTTCTGAAACACATCAAAATATTAGAATAAATTTTAGATTGGTTCAAAATATTAGAATAAAATTTAGATTGGTTCAAAATATTAGAATATTTTATTTTATGCAACAATATTACATTATAAATATTAAGTAAATGGTAGTTAATATTTTGTAGCATCCCCTTTAGCTTTCATAACAGTATACAATCAATCTTACATATTATATACAAGGTATTTACAAACATTTCTATCAATATTAGCCCAAATAGACTTTATACGTGCCACTCAGTTTTACTTGAAGGAGGACTTTCTTGGAATTTTTTCTTCATTATACACCATAAGTTTTCGATGGGATTAAGGTCTGGTGAGTTTGGTGGCCATGGAAGTACCTTAATGTTGCGTTGGCGGAACCAATTCTAAGTTGACACCGAGGTATGCAGTGACGCTAAATCTTGTTGAAAGATGAAATCATCTTCAAATAAACTGTCTATTGATGGAATCATGTAATATTCCAAAATTTCTTGATCTATCTGAGAGTTAACCTTTTCTAGACAATTCATAACTTTCCAGGTCTTTCTGCACTCATACAACCCCAAACCATGACACTAGCAGCAAATTTTACGGAACGTTTAAGGCATTCTTTATCAAATGCTTCTTGCTTCATTCTCCAAACTCGAATACCTTGATTACCATATGAGACACAAAACTTACTTTCATCACTAAATAATATATTTTTCCAATCTTCTTCGCTCCATAAGCATCCATATTTACACCAATTAAATCTTTATATGCTTTTGTTTTGCAGTCATGAGAGGTTTTGTTTTCGGTACACAAGATTCAAACTTAAATTTATGGAGACGTCTTAATGTTGTCTATGTAGAAACTTCCACTCCTTCTTCTTTGTATTTTCAGTGCAAGAATTGCATACTTTTAAAACTGTTTTTCTTAACTATACGCTTTAGTTTCCTATCATTTCTAGCAGATGTTTTTGGTTTTCGGCGATTATTTTGAAATTTTCCATTTTATGAATATTGTGTTAGTATTCAGGGATATGTTTAGGAAAATTTTAGGTCCTTTAAAGGACCCTTCACAAAATAATTTATCTTAAAACAGGACCCTTCACAAAATTATTTATCCCAAAACAGGACCCTTCACAAAACATTTTATCCCAAAATAGGACCCTTCACAAAATTATTTGTATCTTAAATAGACCTTTCACAGAATTTTTTCACTTCAAATTAGAACTTTTCACAAATTTAGTCATTTAAAAATAAAATCTGGCCTGTAAGTAAGCAGTTGAACTCACCAAAGGGCATATTATTTAGATTTTTATACATGAAGGATAGGACATGAAGACATCGATAATTTAAAATTCACAAAATTATAACTAGAATTTTCACAAAAATAAGAAAAACTTCACAATTTCACAAAAACAGGACCCTGTGAGAAAAGTCTGGACAGACCCCTGGTATTTTAGTAGCGCTTGATTGCAAACAGTGTAAATAATTCACTATATAACATTGATTTTTACCATGCCGATACAAATCAACCATACAAAATTTAATAGATTCAGGAATATCACTCGCATGACCCATTTTAAGACGAAAAAGCAAACAAACTGCAAAAAGAATACTGATTTTAAATAAAATCGTCTGAATTTAATTAATGATGCCACCAGTTATGAATTGGTGATAATTAAAGGGGAATTAATGTGAAATATTCTAATATTTTGACTTTTCAAAATAATTTTTTTGCAATTAATCTTTTCAAAAATGATATTAATTTTAAGATAATAAATAAGTTTAATCAATAATAAGTTCTTAATAAAAATATTGTTTGAATATTTGCATTAAAAGACATTAAATTACCAAACGATATTTTCAATTTGTAAAAAAAAAAGTAATTATTCTAATATTTTGAATATGAGCTGTAGAACTTAAGTGCTGTGAAGGTTCTCTCTATAATGGGGTTCAGCTGTATTTGGTTACAAAAATTTTTTTTTTTATATTTTTCTACTATGATTCTGTAACATGTTAATTGAAAATATTTACTGGATTTTTTTTTGTTTTTCAGTCTGATGATGATGTATCATCCCAGGATAAAACGCCCAAAAATAAAGGAAAGAATAGAAAACAGCCTGTGATGAAGCTTGAAGGTGGTATTGAATATCAAGATGTCATTATTGGTCAAGGACCTGCTGCTGCAAATGGCAAAGTAGTATGTAATTTATACACTATTTATTTTATTAAACTCAGCTTGGTTTTTGTATGCAAAGATGGAATTTTGTAATGGATTTTTAACACATCCAGGTGTGTTAGAATGATAAAAAGGGTGTGGGTGTATTCACAGGTGTGTTTCGAATGACAATACTACATTTTAATATGTTTAGAACTTGATTATAAATTAAAACATTGATTTTAAGGAAATTTTTCTGCTAACCCACCACAGGTAATAAATTGCCAAATATTCTCTGTGGCTTGTATAATTGTATACGAGTTGAAAAAACAGTGGATTTAATTTATGCACCAATACATTCTCGCCAAAATATGCCAAATGGCTGTGAAACTTGAAGCATTATGAAGAAACTTGAAGCTTGAACTGTGAAAACAATGAAGCGTTTTAAAGACTAAAAAGTAAAAAATAAGTTATAAATGAAAAATAAAGAGTAATATTTAAGAAAATATATGCTTTTATCAATTAATAGTTTAATATTAATTTATGATTATTACATTGTGAAATCAATTTAGAAATCCCTACTTTCAATAATGTTTAATTTTCCCTTTCCTGTTGTCATATCTTAAAAAATAATTGTAATAAAATATATTTTTTAATAAATTCAAGTGCTTGCCATTCTTACCAAGCATAAAAAAGCAGTGATTTTTTTCATAATCAAGTTTGGTGCCTTCACCAAATTAATGTGTTGTAGTTTGCTACTAAAAAAAGGATATTTTTCCAATGCCTCCTATCTATACTTACCTGGTGCATGATTTTACACTCTTGTTTGTTGAACAAATATTGTATATAGCAAAAGTTATTTGAAATCATTCCATTTGAAAGCATTCATTCAAGTTAAGAAAATTCATTTTATTCGTCTCTGCAAAAGAAAAATGTCAACAATGACCTATAATCCACATAATCTTTAGTCAAAGCTTTTGAAAGTTAAAGGGATTTATTTGACTTTACACTGGTTGCCTAATCCAATTTAACTTATTTTATTACATAATGGAAATAATCTAGAATATTCTATAAAGTTACTCACAATTACCTTTATTTTTATTGGTTATTTTGAATTTTTTCTTCTTTTTTATAAATATACATTTGTATCTTGATTATGTTTTTTGTTTGTTACATTTCAGGTATCTGTATTTTATATGGGAAGGCTAGACAACAAATCAATATTTGATGCCAGAGTTCCACCTAAAAAACCCTTTAGTTTTAAATTAGGAGTTCCAGAAGTAATCAGGGGGTTGGATATTGGTGTTAAAGGTAAGATTGTCATCTGTGTATTGTTATTATATAAATAATGAGCTATAACCTATAGATAAAAATTGAAAATTAATATATAGTTATATAGGTATATAGCTCATTATATGTTATACTATTGCACTGCACTGTAGGAACATAGTATTGAAAGCCGGTTTCTTTGAATTTCGCAGCTGAAATTTCTCTTTTGTTGGTATATTTTAGGTATAGGTTGGTACATATATAACATATACATTATATGTTATATATGTATATAAACTCTAAGGCAGAATCGATCGGGACCGAGAAAATTTTCCGTAGTCGACAATATTTCATGCTAACGGAGGGTCGTTGTAACAAAGACTTTAAAATTTGTTTAAAGACTAAACTTTAAAAGATTTTTAAAAAACTATGCTGTATCGGGTCGTTGTAAGGAGAGTCTCAAAATTCCGTGCTAACAGGAAGTTTTTAAAATTTGTTTAAAAAATGAACTTCCAAAATTATTATTGAATAATCAAAAATATTAAAGAATTTCAGTTCATCGTAAGAATGGTAGTTTCAAAATTCCACGTTAACGGGAGATCATTATAACAGAGAATTTAAAATTCATTTTAAAATATCCTAAATTATGATTTAATAAATAATCAAAAATATTTTAAAAATCTGTGTTATCATGTCGCCATAAGAAAGAGAATTTCAAAATCCTCCTCTAATGAAAGATCGTTATAATAATAGTTGAAACAATCAATGACATTAACAAAATATTTCCTTTTCAATGGATATAATAGTGATTTGTAACTGAACTAAAATATACCAACAAAAGAGAAATTTCAGCTGCGAAATTCAAAGAAACCGGCTTTCAATACTATGTTCCTACAGTGCAGTGCAATAAAAGCAAGCTTCTATTGTCCTTCCCTGCTTACTCCATTCACCATATTTCTTGGAAAATGATGACTCACAATATATTGCATTTATTGATTATTTACGATCGGCAACATCGCGATCACAGGGAAAAAGAAAGATAAAAAAATAATTTTCTGAAACAATGAATATTTTGCTCAAAATTTTCGTAAATGCCGCATTTTGGAAATTTTAACTTTTAAACTCGTAAACACTTCGGTGTTTCTTCCCTAAATGGGCGCCAGTGTTATATATACATATATATATACACACATATGTACTAATATATATATATATATATATATATATATAATGTGTGTGTGTGTTCATAATATATATATTTACATGTATGTGTATATATGTATGTAAATATAACACTGGTGCATGGCTAACCGAAAAGTACTCTTGATTTTAATCTCTTTAATGTGACACAACGTTCCTTTTTTGTAGAATGCTTCTCATTTATTTCCATACTATTGTATAATAATTTTACCGACTCTTCTGGATCAGATGTCGCACACAGAATAAGCTCACAACACGCTTTTTACTCTAGGACACTGTAATAACTCATAATTTATTATTTCACTCTATAATATATAAAAAAAAAAATAAAAATAAAATGAAATAGATTATAGTGATTTTAAAGATAGAATTATTTAATTTAAAATTGATTTTAAAAGAAGAGAGAGGCACGGAATCTGAAAGTGGTGAAAATAAAGAAGAGTACATTGCACTATGAAAAAGAAGAGATAAATACATGATGGATATTAAATAATAATTGAAGTAGTACTCGCCCGAACTGTGCAGAATACAGCTACTTGAGACTTTAGTAATTTTTATCTTTAATCAAATGCATAAATACCTAAGTGCTCATTATAAATTCTTCTACGTAACGTACAATAAGTACAGGACACATATTTAATCAATTATTTTTATTAATAATATTTCAGTATGTATTTTGATTATTTTAAGGGAAATATTGTGCACAATACCAGATACAAAATAAAGGATAACTATGACCTATTTACGACATGTTAAGTAAATTTTCATGTTTAACCATATACATTTTACAGAAGATAGACATTCACTACCTTAATCCCTTTTAATAAAATATTGGTTGAAGAATTTCCATATACTCTAACCAGTTCTAAATGTTTTTCCATTTAAAATTATGAATGTTTATTACTCATTTGAGGAGTGCATCTAGTTTCAAGGGAACGTTCACATACCTTGGAAGGTCCATTTTCTAGGATCAAAATATTCTGTGGAGTATAAAATTCACGATTTCCAGAAGTACATCCGGCGAGGGCTCATTATGAACGATGTATATTTTGCTATTCACAATATGCAGGTTGAAGTGTCGATCACAAGAGGTAACGATTCTCCAATCGTATAACGTCCACCTTCGCGAGGAAAGTCTATTTCCGTTTGTAATAAGCAACATTTACAATGCAGATCTTCAATACATGTGACTAGCCAAATAACATTAGGATCATCTACAACCAGATTGTGGCCCATTCCACAGAAGGATGACGGTTTTTGATCTCTTCAATACGTAATCCACTCAGGCCACCCAGCTATAACTTCGCTAAGTGTCGGGGAAATTCTTCAACTTTGTTTTCTTGCATGATGAGGCAGCTGACTTTAAATTGAATTATTTTTGATTATTTTTTAATTAAAATTAAGGCAAGACAGGCAGGCAGGGCCAACCATATAATTGAAATAACTTACACTTCAATGGCCAGCCCGCCGTAAAAATCATGACTACGCAGTTAGGCGTCCAAAAGATAAGAGAGTGAGCGATGCTCTGGAAGGGCGCTATCTCATCCAAAAAACCGTTGAGCCCGCGAGTGCCGGTGTTGCCACACTGAAAAGAGAAAAGATTTAAAATGAAAGAACGTTGGGTTAAAGATTTTGAATTGAAAAGATCATTATGTTTAAATTTTGAATTTAATATTTGAAAATTATAAAAGAAATATTTATTTTGGCTGAAATTATTAAAATTAAAATTTATTATTTTATTGATTTTAATTAACGATCGTTTTGTAGAAAAATAAAATTGTTTTAAAGTGAAATTTGACTGAAACTGAATTTGGAACAATTAATAATGAATAACTAATTAAATATTTTAAAATAATTAATTAAATATTTTAAAGTAATTAATTAAATATTTTAAAGTTTCTAATTTAATATTTTAAAAGTTTCTATTACCTAACACACTCACATAAACTCAACAAATTTGCAAAGACACCTCCCCATTTCACAACACAAAACAAAACTCTTTGAACTTTACACTCTAGAACTCAATTCTACTTTTTCACAGTTGGCTGTTTACAACAGCGCTTTCCATCGGGTACAGAACAATAGTTTTTTTTTTTTCAAAAAAAATTTATTAATCCAGACATGTCTTGAAAATATGTAATTAATATATATATTTATAATAATTTATTCATATTTAAATGGCATGCAGAATTTAAAATTCAATTTTTGTGAAATCTTACTTTTTATTGCGAATGGTCAGCAGGAAATAAAATATTAATAAAATTAAATAAAATGAAAAATACAGAGGATGTTTATACATTTTTCTAATGATTTTGAATTTCTCTATGATGTAAAATTAAATGAAAAAAAAAATGAAACCTATATAGCATCAATTCGAATAGAGTTTATTTATCGACTGCATCACTAAAAATATTCTCTACTAATGTGTTCAATCTGATAGCCCTTTTGTTGAACTATCGTAATTACATCTTGATTTCTAAGATAAAAGAGCTTTTCTTAAAATATCAAGACTGATTTTGTTCGACTGCTCAACTGCAATCTTCCAGAGTCCATCTAATGTTTTGGAATGCAGCTTAGAAAATGCTTATGTGTTAAGTCCAAATGCAGAGTCAGCCATAAAAGGTATGGGGGGGGGGGGGGAGGGATGTATTTAAATGGAATAGCCTCCATTCTGGTTTCATTTCTCATTTTAATTTCTAAAATTGTAGCTATAGATTTAGAGGTATGTCTTTATCCTGATGGAACTTAACACAATAAAGAGTATTTGGATAAAAAGATGGAATGTCTTTTAATATGGTAGAAATCCCTGTAAATTTTTACTTTTTTCTCTACTTTCCTTATTTTAAGTTTTCCGTTATAAAAGAATTCAGCAATAACCATAAAATCTTTAGCCAAACTTTCCTTGTTCTTACTGAACCAAACTGTTAGGTCTTTTTCTCCCTTTTTTCGTTAGTAAATCATCATTTTTCCTATTGCAATCAAGTAAATATATCTGAGCGTCATCAATTGTAACTGCATATTTCCATTTTTATATGCCAAATAATTTTCACAGAATACTGTACATAGAATTATGCTGATAAACATGTTTTTGCATTAGGCGGTGAACATCATATTTTTTTTTTATCATGTTTTATAATTTTATTTACAGTTACCACAGAGATAGACCATTAAAAAGTTTGCGATAATTCTTCGTGGGGGTTGGGTTTTCTTTTAAAACGTGAGATGCGACTTTAAATATAGAAATGTTGAAAGTACCTTTGTTGAGCACGCATATTTTACCTTTCTCCCAGTCTTATGTAAACTTTGACATTTCTTTATGCCACTTATTTTATGCATACAAATCTCGAAACAAAAAGTTTTGCAGTTTTTTTTTAAATAATCAAATAAGAGAATTTCTCTTCATAAAACTGCATATACATAGTCCAGGGGTGGTGAACCTTTTTGCGTATGTATGCCGAAAATTTCAGAATTATTATGTACAAGCATTATAATGTGACAGAAACACTTTAACTTCGATAAAGTCAGTCATTAATTTTTATAGAATTTTTATTTAAATATTTTTACACTTATACGAAATTCAATTCCTAACTTATTTTTTATGTTATTTTCACTCAATAATGTAACCATGTCGCATAAAATTTCATATAAGAAATTTATAAATGAGTTTTTCTATTATTATATACAGTCAACTCTGTGAAATCCGCTGATGCATAATCTGCAAATGTCTGTTATCCACACTACATGTTGGAATATAAACAATGAAAATTGTTATTAACAGCTAAACTCCAAAGGCTAAATTTGGTTTATATTTTTTTTCAGTTATCAATTTTCCAATGAATAGATATTTAAATAGAAATTGGATATAAATATTTAAATTTCCTTGAGCAATAAAATTTTATCTCTGAGCAAGAAGTAATGAGTGTTCATGGACTACAGAAAAAAAAAAATTACAACAAACCAACCCTGAAGCTACCATTGTGCCACTATGTGGTTTAATATAGGTCCCCAATGACTAAAATAATGAATAATCAGTAAAATTTGTATTGTATATAATTTAAATTTTCTTTAATCTTAGTTATTAAATATATTAAACCAATGTTGCATTGTTTTTCTTTTCAAATGTAATTTTTGTACAGATGTTCCTTATTTATAGTCAGACTTTAAAAAATAAAATGTAAACAAAGGGATGATCTATAATCCACTAATATGTATAATACACAAAACCCTCCGTCCCTAAGTGTGCGGATTTCACAGAGTTGACTGTGTATGTCCGATGCCGAATCTGGTACATATGCCATTTTTAGTTTTTCAAGTAAAAGCAGGTTCTTTATATAATAGTTACATTATAATTCAAACTAACATTTAAATTTTCAAAAATAAAACCCAAATAGATTAAAAGCATAAATTAACCTGAAATCCTAAACCTAAATAAAATAAAAACATATCATAAATAAAAGTATGTTCATTAGGTATAATATTAATTTATATAACTATATTTTGAAATCTAGTTTTCAAAAGTAAAACTTTAAAAATTTAACAGAGAAGCAAAATGATTTTACAAACATATGTTCTTTGGCAGGCAAATGGTGAAACAGAGAATGGAGAATGGGTGAATCTTACTGAGGTGTACAATGCATTCATTTATTCAAAAATAATTTGTTTATTAATAATTTATATGTCTACACAAAACTATACTTTTTGTTATAGGTTTTGTTTTTCATTTAAATTTAAATCATGAGAAAGGCTGAATTGTGTGGACAAACACTCTCTGCATTTTAATACAATTTAAATGTGAAAGTATTAACTTTTTAAAACTTGCCTTACCGCCAGAGTTGGGCAGTATTGAAATTACATGTATTTGAAATACATTTTCAAAATACATTTGTATTTTGCATTTTAAACCGATAAGATCAAAGTATTTTTTGTAATGTATTTTCAGGTGGTTTTACAAAGTATTTTGTATATACTCAAAATCATAGCTGCCAACTCTTCCGATTTTTTCAGAATTCTTCCGAAAAATCGGCATGTTTTCCGATTTTACGCGCGTAATGGGTTTTCTTCTGCTTTTCGTCATTTTCTTTCGATTTTCGGCCTTTTCTTACGCTTTTTACGCGAGTTTTGTCAACGGATTGCGGAAAAACCCGAAATTTCCCCAAAGGTTCGCGGGAAAGACGCAAATTTTGTCAGAAGATCACGTAAAAAACGAGAATCCTCCCAAAAATGAGCGTAAAAACACTAATTCCGTGAAAAGATCGCGAAAAAATGCGAATTTCGTCAAAAGATCGGGTAAAAAAAAGCGCCGTCAAAAGATCGCATAAAAATGCGTATTCCGTTAAAGAATCACGGAAAAAACCCAAATTTCACCGATGGATCACGGAAAAAACCCAAATTTCGCCGAACGATCGCGGGAAAGACACGGATTTCGTCAAAAGATTGCGTAAACAATGCGTAGGGTGATTTTGGTCCAAATTTTCTGAAAATTTAAGGCATTCATTTCCGAAAATTAAAAAAAAAATCGTACACCAATTCGAAAATTCGGACATAAAAAATATCGCAAATTTCGACATCTTCGCCGAAAAAAATTAATTTTGTCAATTGTTTGCAGAAAAATCGCCAATTTCGTCAAAGGATCGCATGAAAAATGCTAATTTCGTCAAAAGATCGCGAAAAAACAGCAAATTTCGTCTAAAGATCATGAAAAAAAAAAAAACAAATTTCGTCAAAGGGCCGCTGAAAAAAACGCATAGCTAGTGTCGGAAGTTGATTCCTCCTCCTCCTCCCCCCCCACCCACCCTAAAAAAAAAAATTAGGAATCAGAAGTTTTAAGTGTCTTTTAATGTGAAAGGTAGGATATCTACAAATATTAAAAAAAAAAATTAGTAATTTTTAATATATTCAAGTTATTCTTTTTTGTCATAATGTGTAATTGCAAATTAGTGAATATTTTATTCGAGTTTCTCTTTGAAATTTGTTTATTTATAAGGATTCAGCTGTTTTTAATCCTTACTGAAAGTGTTATAAAACAAAAAAAAAATCTTCTAATTTCTCGCCAAAGTCTTCTGATTTTTTGTCCAAAATCTTCTGAGTTTTGCCGAAATTTAGTTGGCAAGTATGCAAAATTCATTTTTTTCCAAATTTCAAACTGCCATGTTTAAACCGCAGAGAAAAGCTGCGATTCACTAAAAGGAAATGCATGCCTGTCTGTTTTGGTTAGTTTTTAAATTCTCTTCTGGAAGTTAATACTATAAACAATTTTTTCGACTATTGGCATGATAAGGAGATTGATTAATATGTTGTTTAGCTTCAGCAAACGTATTCTTGCTGAATGGTTACAGAAATAACTTTCATATATCTTAATGTTGCTATGAGAATTAAAAGAAAAAACATGTATTGTGATAGACCGGAAAATCTTTCAGAGTTGCATAGGTGCAGCTCTCTATTATCGACAGTTGCCCACTGACCACAGATGTAAGGAGTTTTTTTTTCTGGTCTAGCAGTTTTTTTAAATATCAAAATGACTTTTTTAAATTCATCTGTTTATTATATGAAGTTTGTAAAAAAATACATTAGACAAGTAACTGTAAGAGCATTCCTACAATGAACTTTTAAAGGAACGATTTGACTATGAAAAAATGAAATTTAGGACTTTGCAAATCTTGCATTAGAATTATTCCTACTTTTTATGAATAAAGAATAATTATGAATAAGTGCTTTCTTTTTACGAATGTAAGAACTTTCACATTTTTTCTGCTTTATATTAAAAGTTTTAAGACTTTCATAAGTCCAAATGATTTCTTATTTCTTTGCGTTTATATATGATTTGCTATTTTACCTAAGTGTTTTAATTTAAAAACTACTTTAAACGAAGAATTCGTACTTTGTTAATAAAAATAATTCCACTTGTCTTAACAATTATCCAAGTTTTTCATTTATATTTTTGCATTCAGTATTATATATTAAATTTCATATACATTATTTCTAAAAGCACTGTAATCGAAAATTTGTGCCCCAAATATTTTGTTAGTGGAAGGCCTGAAAAGCTTGCGTAGGTGAGAGACCTTATTAAACACACGTGCATTATATAAAAAGGAAAAAAAATACATTTAAATAACGATTTTATTCGCTGTCATCGTACATATCAGATTATTATAAAATGTGTTCCTTATAGACATATACTAAAAAGACTGATACTAAACTGATTTAGTTTTAAATTCTTCTAATACATAAGAAGAAAGTATTGGAATCGTGAAAATTTTCGACGTTCGTTTTTTGATTGATCTACACGTTTCGGGATGTCTTGAACACAGTTTAACTATTTTTGGGAAATATGTGTCTGTCTGTTAATCTGTGTGTGACACAATTTTTGTGGCCACTCTTATGTCAAGAACTGATGCATGGAGTTTAATAATCATCTAACTTCAAATTAAGTTAGACCTAGGTATATTATAGCTTTGATTTTATATCGCCCAACAGGCGGTGCTGCTATGCTTAATTATTTTATCCCATTATAGCTATATTGTAAGAAGGAATATATAGAATTTCATCAAACTGCATGTAGACCTTAATAGAAATAGTTGCTGATTAGCTTTTAGTGTATATCGCTCAACTGGTGGCACTGGTATACTATGTTTTTCATGCTTTCTGCAATAACTATATCTAAAAGACTAATGGACAAAAATTAATCCAATTTCATATTATTTTAGACCTTAAATAAACTAATGGGTACAAAAATTTGGTGTGCATCGCTCAACAGATGGCGTTGTTATGCTGTGTGGGTTTTTTCTTTAATGATTAATGGTGACATGCATGCAGGCATGAAAGAGTTCCTCCTAAAGGAAGAATTCCACCTTTTACAAAAGCAAATTTAGATATTCTCTGGATTGATGCAAAAATGCAAAGAAAATATTAGAAGCATATGGGGGGGGGGGGGTGAGATTCTAGAAAACTTCTTAATAATTAGACATTTTGTCTACTTAAGTACTTGAAGTTTGTTTCTGAATTGCTGTACAATCAAGTCAAAGACAAGTTTTTATTATCAATAGTCAATCAATAAAGTCATGTAAATTAAGTTCTTTAACCAAGCAAAGGACGGTTCCATAAGGTCATTTTTGAAATAGAATATTTTATTCTATGTATAAAACTCTTCTAAATAATTTCAGGGATGCATTTTTGGAAATGTATTTCTGGAGTAAAGATCAATTTAAGTTACAAAAAGAAAATAACAATCATATGTACAGTTATAATTCATTTTATCGTATAAATAACTGTTAAAATGTGTCTAAATTATACGAGTATGGCCTTATTGTGTTGATGGAAAAAATTTTCCACCTTTTTCCCCATTTACCACTTTCATGTCTTCATGTATGTAAAACTCGCGTTTTTTTTTCTCTCTCCATGTCTAAATGATCATATTTGTAAATCAAATAGAAGTGAAATAAGTACCACGTAGATAAAAGGTACCTTTTAAAAATAATTTTCTGTTTCGTAGTACATTTATTTGATTTTTTTAAAATCTGAAATTGGCATGTGTGCCATGAGAGCTATATCTCAAGAACTAAAGCACAGAATTTCATAAAACTTCATCATATTCAGTCAGTATCGATGATATTTTTGTGTATATCATCCTACAGTTGGGGTTGTTTTTTTTCTGTGCTCAGTGTTTTAGGATTTTCGAGATTTTTATATCTCTGCATCTATTGAATAGAATTGCACCAAACTTTTTATGCTTTTTCTGAAAATGAAAACTCTCTTAATTTTGGCTTTGAACACAATACCGGGTGCTGCTATCCTATGCTTCCTGAAGGAGATTCCTTATCGGATCCACAATCAATTGATGCAGTTTAGCGAATGTGGTTTGCCATATTATTTATTTCTAGTGAATAACCACCTTTAAAAGGTAGTTTATGCATTATTTGTTAATCTTGTAACTTTTATACTCTTTTAAACACATTGTTACTGCAATCTTTCAGTTTTGTTTTTGCTATCTTTCGTTAAGCTTTATTTGGAAATTTATAATTTCTAAAAATTACCAATTTTGCAAACGAGCTTTGCATTTGCGTAGTGCAATTTAATGCATAATAATTTTTTATTTTTTGAAATGTATTTTGTATTTTAAATGTATTTTCAAAATACATGTATTTTGAATTTTTGGAATTTGAAAAGTATTTTGTATTTTAAGTTGTAAAACCAATGTATTTTGTATCTAAAATGCTTTTTCGATGTATTTTGCCCAACTCTGCTTACTGCCAATTAATAATTTTTACTTATTATACCAGTTGTGAATAGAAAATATTTTTAATTACTACATTTTCCAAAATAGGCTCAGTAAATAAAAGACTATACTAATAAAAGACTATACTAAAAATAAAAGAATATAGGTTATGATAATCGGAAAATACAAGTCATATTTTTCTTAATTAAAATTTAAATAAAATTTCTTTTTTATGAGATTTCGGATGGAATCTATGTTTTGCATTAGATACAGTAAGACCTAAGACAAAATCCCACAGGATAGCAGAAAATTCTCTTTAAGACAGGCTGTCGTCTTAGCAGGTACACCGCCCCTAATTTTTTTGTATTCTTTTCCCCCGGATCAAGATTTTTTTCCATTTAACAATTTCATTACATACAAGTTTATAGACATGCGTTTTCCCAAGTTTTATTGTATTTAATTTGCATAAGATATATAGATTGTTAAAAGAAGTTAGCCCAAACTTTTTCAGCGCACCCCTTTCTCTCACCCCCTTTCCCTGACATTACCAGATAAACACAAGGCCATAACCAGCAAGTAAAGTCTTACTTTTTTTTAAAGGTATCAATACATTCTTTGTTGAAATCCTAATTTGTATCTTTCTCTAATAATTTATATAAAGATCCCAGGGTTGCAAAAAAACCTAGGTTATTTACAGACCTGCCAACTGCTACGAAAAATTCGTAGTGTCTACGATTTGAAGCTAAAAACTACGATGCTACGAAAATCGGTCTAAAACTACGATTTTTCTTCAACAAACATACACGCCGAAAAAAATAAATTTCGTTAATTGCTAGCAGAAAAAAAATCCAATTTCGCCAAACGATCGCACAAAAACGCAAATTTCGTCAGAGGATCGTGAACAAAACGCAAATTTCATCAGAAGATCGTGAACAAAACGCAAATTTCGTCAGAGGATCGCGAACAAAACGCAAATTTCGTTAAAGAATTGTGGGGAAAACGTAACTTTCACCAAAGGATTGTGGATAAAAATCCAAATTTCGTCAAAGTATCGCGGAAAGAATTCGAATTTCGTCAAAAGATCGCGAAAAAACGCGAATTTCGTCAAAAGATCACGAAAAAACGTGAATTTCGTCAAAGGATCGCGGGAAAAAATCAGTTTCCTCAAAAAATCACGGAAAAAAACCCAAATTTCGTCAAAGATCGTGGAAAAAATGTGAATTTGGTCAAAGGATCGTGCAAAAACGCAAATTTCTTCAAAGAATCGTGAAAAAACACGCGAATCTCATCAAAGAATCGCTAAAAAATGCGTGAATTTCGTCAAAGAATCGCGAAAAAAAAATAATTTGGTCAATGGATCATAGAAAAAAAAGCAACTTTTGCCAAAGCATCGCGGAAAAAACGCAAAAGGACTGTGGAAATAATACATAATTAGCCCGTAATACTCCCCTCCCCCAACCACACACACACACTGCTGCAACCTTTCAGAAATTTTCTGCCAATTTCTGATTTTTTTTTTTTTTTTTTTTACTCAGAATCCCCCCAGGTCTGTGCTCTCTTCAGGAAACATCACACAGACACAAAAATCTTTATTCTTTATGTTCATTGTTATGATACATATAGCTTTTAATCTGAAAGAATAAAAAGAACTATTGAAAAATCGGGTTAACCCAACCCTGCATCAATCTAAATTCGATCCGAACCGAAAGAAATCAGAGGTATCCCGATTTGCAGCGTAAAAAACCCCAACCAACCAACCTCGAGATTAATTTGAATTTTGAGTACTACGATTTCTCATTCTCAAAGGTTGGCAGGTCTGTATTTATTTAAAAAAAAAAAAAAAAAAACCAACCCAGTTGGGTTTTTTCAGGTGTTGTTGGTTTTTTTTAAGAGGTGAGGGCAGGTGAAGTACCTTATTTTAGAAAGTAGGTATTAAATTAAGAAATCTTATTATATTTTTATTAATTTAATACACAAGTAATTTGAATCTAAATAACACAAAGAAATCGGTGTAAAAGGCTGTAAAAATAGTTTTTACTTATGACATAATGTAATATTATGTAATAACTACATATCACATATTTAAGTTACTTTAATAGATTACTTTTTATACGTATTCCCCACTAAGAACACACTTTTTAAACAAATATTTTCCTCCATAAAAAGCTAGTTAATCAATGGCACTGACTACACTTTTGTAATCAAGTATATATTGATATTGTCCCCTTTTTCCCCTAATATTAGCACTTTTAAAAGACTTATACATTATTTCATTTTGACAATTTTCACTTGATCACATTTGTCTTATTTTGTATGCTCTGTGTTGTACAGTTTACTCAACTAAACCGAAATCAAAAATGATTCTTTTCCAATGAAGCTGTATATAACTGATTATATAAAGTAGACAGTTAATCTTTCAGTGGCTGTTCTAAATTAATTGTTTCACATAACTATTAGTTCTACATTTAAAAATTTCAAACATAAAGCTTGAAAAAAATATTTGTTTTTTTCTTTGGCTGTAAAAGGTGCTGCAAACAAAAGTCTCTGAGAGGAAGGTTCTTTGTCTGCAGAATGACACAGTCAATAACAGTTGAAAATTTCCTTTACCTTTTTTTTTTTTAGCTGAAAATGTCAAATATCTTGCACAGTGATATTTTGAAAAATAAATATCAAGCATATGAAAATATAAAAAATCTTGATACTTGAAAATAAATATCGCATATCTATTGATATATATATCAACGAACCCTGGCTCTGCGGCTTTCCATGTTTTTTCTTTGCACCCTCTATTTTTTTTAAAAATATTTTGCCTTTTTGTGGAAAAACATGTGACTTTTTTTTTATTATTGTATGCTTTTTGTCACGGGCCCGAATTTGCTAACAAAAACTTATATTTTAATAAAAATTTGTTACAAAACCTAATTTACTATTATTGAAACTTGCTGAAAATTTGAACGAAATTGGTCACTATATCATTTTTTTTTTTTTTTTTTTTCATTAAGGGAAAAACTTGTTTTGGTTTTAGATTTTTTCTTTTGAGTATGTTTTCTGTTTGCTTGCAACTCAATAATTTTTTTCTCGCACTCAAACAAAGCGAACTTTCTGACACATTCACAAAGTCAAAAAATAGAATTTGAATAGTTTCTCTATCCCTTAGAGAATTATTTATTATTTTTTGTTTATTTTAAAACTTTCTTAGAACATTTTATTTTAAATATTTGTGGAATATACCTTATCATGTACCAATTAATTTCTGATAATAGGTATTAAGTGTTAGTATTGAAAAAATTTTCACGAAATTTTGTTTATAAGCAAAAAAAAATTTGACAATATCTCATGTCTTTGTGAAATTTATTTTCAAAAATTTGCAGTATTTTTGATCAAATAATTAAAAAATCAAGCCATGGGTTCATCAGTGCGCGTCTTCGACTATCCTCATCTAAATTTTCGGATTTCATTTGTGGTAAATTTTGCTATACTGGCTGTAAAAAATAATTTGCCTTTTCAAGGACAAACATCCTCTTTTTATTATCCCTTTGTTGTTATAGCACTAGAGGATACCAGCACCTCGTCCTGTTTTTCCCATTGTACTTCCGCAAAAATAAATTACCCATGCAACAGTGTGACTTACTGCAGCATTCATACTCTTTTTGCCATAACACCAATCTAGATTTTCTTACATTAACAAAAAGCAAATCATTTGTTCCGCTGATTTTATAACACTTCTTTTGTAACAATATGGATATTCTTTTATTTACATATTAATGGTCTTATTTTTTTTATTTAATTAATTTTTAATTGACAAATTGAATTTTTCTAGCACATTCAAAGTTATCTTCATTCACATGTGCATGAAGTTTTCTAATTTTAAGTGCAAAAAATTTGAATACTCACTTCATATATATGTATGTGTGTTTTATTTTCTTATATATTATATTATACTGTATTGCTACCTTGTGATCACTTTTTCATCTTAGTCAGGACCCAAATATCGATATACACTGCTCGACAATTGCTAAGACACAAGAGACATTTTTTTAAAAATAAATAATCACAGGCAGTGATTGAAGAAATGATACTATGTACATATGTAATAGAAGTGGAGTGTTATATTTATCATCAAACTGGTATAGATCACAATTACATGGGAAAGCCGGGTAACAAAAAATAAAGAAATGTTTCCTGTGAAAAAGTTTGGACTAAAATTTAAAAACAGTTCTTTCCCGATGGAAGGATAACAGATATGTCTTAAAACATGGCGATTAACTTTATTGTCCTCACTCGCCAAACGCGATGGTTGAAAGATCGATGCCAGGGAGGAAAAGGGTGAAATTCGTTCGGAATTTATGGCGTCCAAATCGGCGATTCTCCCGAACGTAAGAAAAGAAAGTAGAAGGGGTGATTCTGTTTCATATTTTCCAAAAATTTAAAGCATTCGGTTTCGGGGGGGGGAACAGCAATCAGTCCAAAAATTTGGACATAAAAATATCGCTACTTTCGATATGGTCGCCGAAAAAAAAATCAATTTCGTCAATTGTTCGTAGCAAAAAATCACCAATTCCGTCAAACAATCGCGAAAAAACGTGATTTTCGCCCAAGGACCACGTTAAAAAAATGCGAATTATGTCAAAACATCGCGAAAAAAACGCAAATTTCATGAAAAGATCGCGGAGAAAGCTCAACTTTCGTTACAAGATCGTGTAAAAATGCAAATTTCGTCGAAAAAACGCAAATTTCGACAAAGAATCACAAAATTCTTCAAAATATCGCGAAAAAATGCAAATTTCGTGAAAAGATCGTGGAAAAACGCAAATTTCGACAAAGAATCACAAAATTCTTCAAGGTATCGTGGAAAAACTCAAATTTCGTGAAAAGATGATGGAAAAAACTCAAATTTCGTGAACAAATAGCGGAGAAAACACTGTTATCCAATTAACAAAAGGTAATTGGAAAAGATATAAAAAGGAAGCAAAGCATATTACGCATATGGAGCGTTTAAGCTGTAACTGTTTACCCAAGAAATTTGTAAAGTCTGAAATATTCTAGAAAGTATTTTGAAAGAATGACCAAACAGATTTAAAAACAAATAATTTTATTAAACAAATTAAATAAAAACAAAATGAAAATAAAACCATAACGATAAAAGTACATGTATAAACAATCGACATAAGTTCTCTTAAGCATTCAATTAACATAAGCACTTAGTATAATACCGTGCAGAGAAACGTCACTCTATATCAATGTTTAATGAACCAGGGCACCAAAAGCTAAAAACTATTTCAAAGTAAAAATATTAAAAAGAAACTTGGTTAAATTTTTACTTTAATTACTTTACTTAACTTCAATTAACTTTAAATAGCATTAAACTTTAAATAGAGAAAATATCAAATTATTTTTAGAACATTATAAATAGCAAAAGGGTTTATCTTCAATTAATCACATTTAAATTATCTTTCTCTCCATAAAAGATTTGTCATTTAAAGTCAAGTCAAACTTCATTATATTCAAAAAGCTTAATACAAAATCTCCAAGTACTTCATACTGCCACTAGAAGTTGAAAAATGGGAGAACTAAAGCAAACTTGAAAAGGGCATAAATGAAATCATAAACTGCAGCAAGTCTCTCCAGAGATCCCCTAGCGAAATCAGTCTGTAGGATCTCAAAGGAATTGTAAAGATCTTAACACTGCCAGTCAGTAACAACTCCAAGTACCCCGCACGTAAACCACAAAGCGTGGGTCTTGGACCACTATTGCCACGACCGATCTGCAGAGTCAAAACGGGAAAAACATCCCTGGTCCCTTTGGAACCAACTTACAACCCTACAGTTCACAACCCATTTACTAAAAGGAAGTTGACTAGATTAATCTCCATTTACATAATTACCATAAATAATTCAAACCAAAATATCTTTAAAAGAGAGAGAAAGTTACTGTAAAATAATCTATTACAAATAAAAGAAAAAATATATATAAAAGTAAACTGACATATCGCCAGTGGCCCGCTTTCTGTATGCTAGGAAACATTTAAGATTCGATGCATCTATTCAGGTATATTCCTCAATACCAAATTACATCTTTAATTAAACATCTTTCATCTAGCGAAACCAGCATCACATTGACACCGTCAATTCATCATACAGTCTCCATGTTGACCAAAAATGCGAAAATATCCCAATTAAAATAATTAAGTAAAACTGACACTATAATCCATTATACTTTGCATCCCATCATGTCTTAAAACAGCAAACAAAAGATAGTTACATTATGCAGCCAACATGCACGAAACGAGGTATATGTCTAAAAAAAATACGAAGCTATCAGTGAGCTTGCTTCTACGATATAAATAGCTCACTCCCTCTGCTGACAACGGCCCCTCACATGACTTCCGATCGCCAAGTCAAACGCCCCTTCCGTCATCTAGAACGATCCCGGGAAATGCAAACCAATAGCAATCGGCCACTGGAAATACATGTGTAATGGACAAGCAACGTCATCTGTCAATGGTCATCGTAACTCCTCACTTTACGAGACTGAACGAACGGTGTTTGTTGACAAGAGAAGATTACGTAATGTCGGAAAGAACGTGGCTGATGAGTAAATACAGGTGTTCAAGGAAATTATGTAGGAGTGATTCAAGGTAAAAGTAAAGAATATACAGTGAATTCTCGATAAGTCAAATTCGAAGAGACCGGCAAAAATATTAGAGTTGTCGTAAGTTCAACTTATCAAAAATCCTTAAATACATACAGAAAATATGAAAAATAATTCAATCATATACATAGGAATTGCAATTATACTGTAATAACGGAGTATGCAAAATGTGCGCTAAAGAGATATCTAATTGAATGCTACATATAAGGTACTTACAAACTCAAGTTTTCCGAAAAGATTTGTTAATTATGACTGTTTGAAAAGACTGTTTTGTCTTTCACATGTCAGAAAGTATGTAAACAAAGGATAAGAGAACCGTCCACACCATCTCTACTTTCGAGATATTGCTGTAGTGTTGTCATTGCCGCATGTGCTTCTTGATTGTTTGGAGGTGAAACGCAATTTACTTCCTCATCATCCTCAAACTCAGAATTATTCTCCACCTTTTTCATTGCTTTAACTATATCTGAAGCACTAAATTCTCCGCAAACTGCGACATTTTCGTCAATATTCAAAAACCTTTTATCGTCATCTTCAGAAATAACTTGATCGTGTAGATTTTCATTCACAACACATGAGTGCGTATTGCTTGCAAGGAAGCTACATCTACTGAAGCAATTTTTGATAGTGATTTGTTTCACGTCGTTGTTCCAGGGACTTGAAATCAGTCTAATTGCTTCTAGCACATCACACTTTTGATTTATTCCATTTTCGTCATCTTCGATTGCCTTCTACCCTTTTCTGTAGGAATGTTTTAAACATTTAATTATTCCCTGAACTGCTCACTGTAGTTTAAAAGTTGTGTTAGAAGGGATAAATTGTAACTTGATAGATTTCAAGTTCAAAAGTTGATCGTGAGCTGTACACGGATCAACGAAGATCAACATTTTACGCTTTTTTGCATGAAACATTACATCTAAATTTCTGATGTACTTCTCGAACAATATCAGTGTCATCCAAACCTTGTTATTGGATCTTTACTCTACCGGAAGTGACTTTTTATGTTTGAAACAGCGAGGATTTTTGTATTTAGCGATGACCATTAAAGGTAATTTTTCTGTTTCAGAAGCATTTGCTCCGGCAAGCACATTTAAACGTTCTTTACTTAACTTTCCACTAGAACATGATTACCCCTTAAACATCATCGTCTTTTTAGGAAAACATTTGTAAAAAGCTCCCATTTCATCCATATTTTAAATGTCATCCGCACTATAGCCTGCAAGAAGTTTGGGTAATGAAACTGTCTTCCATTCATCACACAGCGTATCAGACACATCTTTTGCTTCGGTGTCTAATGTCCGAAAGCTAATGTTGTGGCTAGCTTTAAATTTTCCCAGTCATCCCGTGCTTGCATGGAATCCTTCCACATTCATAGAGATGAGAATTTTCCGTCTTTTGGTGGATTTCTGCTTTTTTGTTATTTACGGGAATTTCCGCCTTTTTTTTTTCCTCGCAATTCCGCCTTTTTTCCGAGGATTCCGTATTTTTTCTCCTGCAAAATTTTGTTTTTACGAAATTTTCACTTTCCTATCGATTCCGCTTTTCTTCCGATTTCGAAAGAACATTCAAAGATAATGAAAAAACGGCAAATTACGTAAAAATATCGCGAAAAAAACTATAAATTTCGTCAGAAGTTCTTGAATAAACGGGAAATTTCGTCAAAAGATAGGGAAATGTGGCAAATTTTGTCAAAAGATCGCGAAAAAGCGGCAAATTTTGTCAAAAGATCGCGAAAAAGCGGTAAATATCACCAAAAGATCGCAAAAAAACTACAAATGTCGTCAGAAGATCGCGAATAAACGGCAAATTTCGTCCAAAGATCGCGATAAAAATGGCAAATTTCGTCCAAAGATCGCGATAAAAATGGCAAATTTCGTCCAAAGATCGCGATAAAAAGGGCAAATTTCGTCCAAAGATCGCGATAAAAATGGCAAATTTCGTCCAAAGATCGCGATAAAAATGGCAAATTTCGTCCAAA
The DNA here is from genome assembly GCA_963932465.1 of Maratus speciosus. NCBI lineage: Eukaryota > Metazoa > Arthropoda > Arachnida > Araneae > Salticidae > Maratus > Maratus speciosus. Next base: position 443,830,872 of record OZ010792.1, on the reverse strand, counting down.
GATCGCGATAAAAATGGCAAATTTCGTCCAAAGATCGCGATAAAAATGGCAAATTTCGTCAAAAGATCGCGAAAAAGCAAAAACTTTTGTCAAAAGATAGCGAATAAACGTCAGATTTCGTCCAAAGTTCGCGAATAAACGTCAGATTTCGTCCAAAGCTCGCGAATAAACGTCAGATTTCGTCCAAAGTTCGCGAATAAACGTCCGATTTCGTCCAAAGTTCGCGAATAAACGTCCGATTTCGTCCAAAGTTCGCGAATAAACGTCCGATTTCGTCCAAAGTTCGCGAATAAACGTCCGATTTCGTCCAAAGTTCGCGAATAAACGTCCGATTTCGTCCAAAGTTCGCGAATAAACGTCCGATTTCGTCCAAAGTTCGCGAATAAACGTCCGATTTCGTCCAAAGTTCGCGAATAAACGTCCGATTTCGTCCAAAGTTCGCGAATAAACGTCCGATTTCGTCCAAAGTTCGCGAATAAACGTCCGATTTCGTCCAAAGTTCGCGAATAAACGTCCGATTTCGTCCAAAGTTCGCGAATAAACGTCCGATTTCGTCCAAAGTTCGCGAATAAACGTCCGATTTCGTCCAAAGTTCGCGAATAAACGTCAGATTTCGTCCAAAGTTCGCGAATAAACGTCAGATTTCGTCCAAAGTTCGCGAATAAACGTCAGATTTCGTCCAAAGTTCGCGAAAAAGCAGAAAATTTTGTCAAAAGATAGCGAAAAAACTTCAAATATCGTCAAAAGATAGCGAAAAAACTTCAAATATCGTCAAAAGATCGCGAAAAAGCAGAAAATTTTGTCAAAAGATAGCGAAAAAACTTCAAATATCATCAGAAGATCGCGAAAAAACGGTAAATTTCGTCCAAAGTTCACGAAAAAACGGTAAATTTCGTCCAAAGTTCACGAAAAAGCGGCACTTTTCGTCAAAAGATCGCGAAAAAGCGGCACTTTTCGTCAAAAGATCGCGGAAAAGCGGCAAATTTCGTCAAAATGGCGCGAAAAATCCATGTATTTAGTGCTTTTAGTGTATCCTCTCCTTCCCTCTTTTGTAACCTTTCAGAAAATTTGCTGTAAATTTCAATTTTTTTTTTTAAAACTCCGAATTGCTCCTGATTCAGAATTCACATTAAGCTGGCTATAGGTCCTGTTCCAATTAGCCTGTGTGACCAAAAATAATTAACCATTGTGATTTTCACTAAGTTTTTCATATTTTTTGCTAAAAACTTTATTAAAATTATAACACACAATAACTCTATTCTTAATTAAATTATTTCATTTTCAGGAGCGGTCATGATTCTGATAAGTCGAGCATTTCATATGACCTACACTCAATGTTTTAAGAGCTGTGTGTAATTTGGCTATTTTCACTCCTGTAATGTAGTATACAGGCTTGTGCGCTTGTCTCCATTTGCCCGGAAATCAGACCCTGGTTTTATTTCTTAAAGTATCTTTCACGGATAAAATGTACAATTTTTTGTTTGCGCGTGGTTTCAGTCTTTTTGCTTTTTTGCAATTCTCATCCCTGACATTCAGTAATTTTGTGAAATCCAAACCATTCTCATGTAACATCGTACCACTTAATGGAATTACTCTTCTGTGTACTGCAAGATGTAAACCACTTTACAAGGTCTGTTTCGATATCTTGGAAGGCACACATATTCATCCTTTTGCACTTTGGGTTGACACTTGACTTACATCTTTTGAAAATGCGTTCTTTATCTTTGGGTAGATAGTGTTGTGTGGGATACCATATTTCAGGGCTAGATCTTTTTCATTAAATTAGGATTATTTTCAATATCTTTTATCAAATTTACTTCTTGTTCTAAAGTAGGAATTTCTAATTTCCGCTTCGACATTTTAAAAAATCTGACTAAAAATGTATCACGATGTGAAAGCAATAAACACTAAAATGGCAAGACTTAACATTAAAACAAAGAACCCGAATGAAATCTCAATAATGGAATCGAAAGATAAAAAAAAATCCTTCCATAAAAGGGTGAGAAATTTGGCAAATTAGAATATACTAATGCTCGTATTCACCATCTACCTCAACCTAGAAAACCTCGGTCGAACGCTCAGATAAAATTCACGATAACATTTGATTGGACATTATCAAGGAGACGTCCAATCAGCATCAAACGTGCATACGGTTTGAACGTTCGACTGAGGTTTTTGGAATAACTCGGGGTCGAAGTAGTTGGTGAATACGAGCGTTAGCCACCTGAAAGTTGAGAAAAGGGAATACGTAAAGGAGAAATGAATAGCGGAGGGGGAACAATTGCCACCGAAATTGCAAACTCGCAGACTTTTCTCACTGTCCAAGGTGGGTAGTAAAAATAGCATCCTTCAAAGGCCGCGAAGGAGTTCAGAAAAGTTTTATCCAACAGAAAGTGTCAGCATTTTCGAGCTGTGGCTGAAAAATTAAGAAATTAGTCCAATTACTGTTATTTGTCTTTCTGAAAAAAAAAATCGACTTAAAAGATGTAGACTTCGACAAAACGAGAAAGTTTAACATTGATTTGTAATAAAGGGGTCAGGACTTTGACTTATCGAGAATTCACTGTATATTTATTATAAAGTAATATTTAAACACTGAAATAAAGATAATGAAAAGTGTTTAAATTTAGAAACTTAGATTATTGAAACTTAAATGAGTGAATGGTAAATAAAGTATTTAAATTATATTTTTATTTAAAGACAATTATGAAATTACTTAAAGAGAGTTACATAAATTAAATGAAACAGGTTAAGTTAAGCAGGTTGAATGGAAAGATAAGAATAGGAGGGAAATATAAATATATTTCACAACAAAAGCCCCCCCCCCCCTCTCTTATCATTTCCATGAAAAACTCACTAAGTTACAAACCCATATACCAGAAAGAGGCTATCTTGCACGAAAAACCCACACATTGGTACAACTTGGTTACCATATATATCCAATCATTGCAACACCAAAAATTCAGCTATAATATACTTGTACTTGACCACAACTGCAACCATCTAACCAATCCATCCATGGCATCCATTATCCACCACTTTAATACAAAACCTATATACAAAGTCAACGTACATGAAGGCTGAAAAACTAAAAACTTTTGGGCTCCAGTCCATACACAAAAACTGCAAAAATAAAGCAATATAAATTATAAACAACACATTATCTATATATATAAAAATGTACAGTTGTGGAAAAAAAAAAAGTAAACACCCCCTACTAACTCTTCAACAAATTATCGTAGACGGAAGTTACTGGTACCGAACGATTTGAAATAAAGTCTACTTTTAAATGACGTATATAAAATTTGCGCAGGGGGTCATCTACATATTAAAACGAACCCAAACGTCATTTTTTTTCAATGGCAATACCCAATTTTAACGAGATATTTCAAATCTTTGGTTCAAAATATGCCTAGACACCAAATTTCAAGTCATTTGAATGATAAGTTTTTGAACTATAAACATTCAAAATTTAGTGCTTCTAATGTTAAATTACATTTTCATATTTTTATTTATATCTTCTGAAATTATGCTCCTAATGTGCTAATTTTTTGTTTAGAAATAAAACTAATGTGCCTAAACATAAATATGCTGAATTTGCAACTTTTATAATTTTATGATATGAATTATGAAATTAATATTCGAAAAAATTATGAATTGCAACCTACAATTTTTTTTGATGGATTTGGATTTATTAAGTCCTGCTTTATGTAAATCCAAAATTTCACATTTTTCTTCCAAGTAGTTTTCAAATTATGCTTAAAAAACGGCAAAATGATGGTTTAAGGGGCCGTCTATGATTGAAGTGAGTAGATATTTTGAAATTGCTTCTGCTGCCTTGTTATGTAACAGACTGCATTGACTGCTTAACACTAGAACCGCGGAGCGGGTCAATTTGACCCAAATCGATATTTAATTTCTTGCCGCGCGAAAAATATTAATTGAAAAAACATTTCCTTTACTGACTTTTAATATTTTAAGGTAAACAACAACTTAACGAATTTAAAAACGTATAGCATAAATACATTTCCTGTTATAAATCGTTATACCTAGAACCGCAAAGCGGGTCAATTTGACCCGTAGTATGTTTTACGCATAAAAGACGAAAAAGAGATACATTTTCTCGGAAGTAACGAGAAAGTACACCTCCCTCACCCCGAATTCCTCTAATGGACAGATCTGGTAGGGGAAACAGTGAAGGTCTTAAGCCAAGGTCATATATGCACAGTGTGAAAAGAGGTCGAATGCAGACGAAAATTAGAAGTGATATTTAGGAGAATTCTTGAAGTTGCATTTTTTAGGTATTTATTTTAAGTTTAAATAAGATGTCACGATGACGTAATCTTACCGTTACAGAAGCTTTAGAATATTTGCAACAGTTATCTGAAAGCGATTCAGAAAGTGATAATAATGATGACTGTCTTTCAATTTTGAGTAGCGAGGATGAATATCTGCCTCCAAATGAAGAAAATTCCAATTCTGATGAAGAAAATGAAAGTGATGACGACTCTACCAGTGCCCTAAATATTGCTGGACCTTCTCATCGCAATGATGATGATGATTTATCAGTGCTAAATGAAAGTGCATCGTATTTATCAGATAAAAAGAAGAATTGAGATTTCGTACAAAAGGCACTTACATTCAGAGAAATTTGAAAAAGAAATCAGCTGTAACGTGCGAATTCAAACTTTGAAATGAAGAAGTTGGTAAAGATGGGACAGTTTGGGATGTTGTAGAAATAGGTACTAGCAACAAAGGAATGAAGGCACAGCATAATGTTTTAAAGGAAGTTGGGGCTCCCAACACCACATGCTAAACGTAATATTATGGATAACAGTCCGGCAAGTGCCTGGAGACTTCTTATAGACGAATGGATATTGAAGCATATAAAGAAATGTACCGAAGACGAAGCTCATCGACAGCTTCATGAACATGATTGGGTTATTACTTTGGATGAAATTGATGCATTTATATCAATTTTATATGCACGGGGCATATATTGCGCAAAAGGGCTTGAACTTGATAGCCTATGGTCAGTGAACTGGGGACCGCCATTTTTCCGAAATACAATGCCAAGAGACAAATTTCGTGAAATAATGAGATTCTTGCGCTTCGATATAAAATCAACCAGATCATGTCGTCTAGAGACAGACAAATTTGCCCTCATTTCTGATATCTGGAATCGTTTCATTGAAAATTGCAATACTAACTATACTCCAGGGCCCAACATAAGCGTAGATGAGCAATTATTTCCTACAAAAGCTAGGTGTAGGTTTACTCAATATATGCCTAACAAATTAGATAAATTCGGTAGAAAGTTCTGGTTGGCTGCAGATGTTGATTCAAAATATCTGATTAATGGATTCCCATACCTTGGAAAAGATAACCAATGTCCATCTAACGTTTCTCTTTCTGAACATGTAGTACTGCGACTAATAAGTCCATATGAGAACAAAGGTAGGAATGTTACTACAGACAACTTTTTTACAATGTTGAAGCTAGCAGAGGCATTGAAATCTAAAAATACCAGCCTTGTAGGAACTGTAAAAAGATCAAGAAGAGAAATACCCTCCTCTGTAAAAATGTCAAAATCAGAATTGCATGCGACAACTGCATTAGCTCATAAAGGTATCAGTTTAACTGTTTACCAGGGAAAAAGAAATAAAAATGTGTTGTTGCTCAGCAGTCTACACCCAACTGTTGAAATTTTAGATAATTCTAAAAAATTACCTGATACAGTTGCTTATTACAACGCAACTAAATTCGGTGTGGATGTGATTGACCAGATGACAAGAAAGTATACTGTCAAGTCTGCTTCACGTAGATGGCCAGTGCACGTATTCTATAATATTTTGGATCTTGCTGCAATCAATGCATGGGTTTTATACAAAGCCGTAACTGGGAAAGCTATTAGTAGACGGCAATTCATTCAAGATTTAATTGAAGAATTGCGAGAACAGTTTGTTCGCCCCCGACAAAAAAGGGTGTTTGAGTGCGAAGCAACTACTAAAAATGATGAACAACCATAACCTAAGCGCAAACGAGTCCGATGTCACACTTCAAAATGTGAAAATAAAACTCAAGATATTTGTTCAAAATGTAATGCCCCCATTTGTGGTAAATGTACAAAACCGTATTAGCAAGTTTTGCATACAATGCATACAATAAATTGGATTAAATAAACCTGTAAAACTAGTAAGTAACTGTTTTTTTATTCTATTTTTATTATTTTGTTCTATTTTCGATTAAAGTTATGAAGTTTAAGTTTATTTTTGGTTAAAATATGTGATTATATTTAAGGAAATATGAATTTGACTATCATTTTCTAAAATTTCTCTTGCATTATTTCTGAAATGTTATATAAATTATGATAAATATTGATTATTATACGAAAATATAATGTTTTAGTTAATTAAATTAAAACATTTGGGCATATTTATATATTTTTTAATATCTAGGGTCAAATTGACCCGCTCCGCGGTTCTAGGTATACCGAAAGTCCCGCGGTTCTAGTGTTAAGGTGCCTTGATCAAGAAGGTGGCTCTCTCGGTTAGCAATCGAGAACCAACTTCAATTTGGATACAGCCCTTAAAATACGCTCGTTTTAAAATAATCAATTTCTTGGAAACTTATGGTACGAATTGCATAAAAATTTGTTTTTAGGCTAATTGAAGGGTGTAGAGTTCATTTATGCTGTCAGAATTGGGTATTGCCATTGAAAAAAATGAAGTTATGGTTCGTTTTAATATGTAGATGGCCCCCTAAGCAAATTTTATGTACATCATTTAAAAGTAGACTTTATTTAAAATCGTTCGGTACCAGTAACTTTCTTCTACGATAATTTGTTGCGGAGTTAGTAGGGGGTGTTTACTTTTTTTTTTCCACGTCTGTACATGTGGCTAACAGATGGACATCTTAAAAACATCATCTAAGCACATCTGGTCCAGGAAATATACAGTCTGACATGAGTAAGTATTACACATTAAAAATTCTTAGACCACAAGGAGAGCAGAATCTTGTTTTTTAAAAATTTCAATTTTTAATTCTAACACAAATATTTAAATTCTAACACTTCAATAATTAACAAGTTGGAAATTGCTCGTCAAACGTGGCAAATGAGGTGCGTTCGTACTATAACTAGTTTTATAATTATTTTTTGCACCCCATATTGTACTGAATGTATAATTTTTTGCACTTCATAAAGCGCATAGTCTGATACATCATTAAAATGCACTTCCAATAATTTTTCCCATTGGCCGTAATGTAAAGAAAAACTTTTGACTGTCCCTGTAATTAAACTATACATCCGAATTTCCTAAAATTTGAAAGGGCTCGACAAAATTTTGCAACAGTTATATCTTTAAAATTTCAGATCATTCGGGAGGCTCTAATATCATTAAAATCCATTTGCAATAATTTTTCCCATTGGCCGTAATGTAAAGAAAAACTTTTGACTGTCCCTGTAATTAAACTATACATCCGATTTTTCTAAAATTTGAAAGGGCTCGACAAAATTTTGCAACAGTTATATCTTTAAAATTTCAGATCATTCGGAAGGCTCTCATATCATTAAAATGCACTTGCAATGATTTTTCCCATTGGCCGTAATGTAAAGAAAAACTTTTGACTGTCCCTGTAATTAAACTATACATCCGATTTTTCTAAAATTTGAAAGGGCTCGACAAAATTTTGCAACAGTTATATCTTTAAAATTTCAGATCATTCGGAAGGCTCTCATATCATTAAAATGCACTTGCAATAATTTTTTCCATTGGCCGTAATGTAAAGAAAAACTTTTGACTGTCCCTGTAATTAAACTATACATCCGATTTTCCTAAAATTTGAAAGGGCTCGACAAAATTTTGCAACAGTTATATCTTTAAAATTTCAGATCATTCGAAAGGCTCTAATATCATTAAAATGCACTTGCAATAATTTTTCCCATTGGCCGTAATGTAAAGAAAAACTTTTGACTGTCCCTGTAATTAAACTATACATCCGATTTTCATAAAATTTGAAATGGCTCGACAAAATTTTGCAACAATCATATATTTGAAATTTCAGACCATTCGGTTGGGTAGTTTTTGCTCTGTTACATGCGGACAGACGGACGGACTGAACGACGACTATAGGTGCTACCTATTTATATAATTACGTACGCACCTAAAAATTGATTCTAACAATTCATCAATTTATCCAATATTTCAATAAATGTATCATACCATTTCAAAAATTTAATCAATACCCTAATACACATAATCTTACACTTTAACGATTTAAACCAGTATTCAGATACATATACTCAGTGGTGGGATTCAAATAATTTAACAACCGGTTCGCTACCCGAATGATTTTGATGTACAAAAATGAAAGAAAAATGAAGCATCACACTTAGATTATGAAACTCCAATATTATAAAAACATTGTTAAAAAAAAAAAAAAAAAACTTTGATCCTTTGAGTGAAAAAAAATCCTGAAATATGTTACCCTATATATGGACGTTAATAAATATTCGGCAATCATGAAACCCTTATCATAATTTCAATCAGAAAATGCTTCAAAACAATCAGGGCTTGAGATCTAACAAAAAAAAAGTACCGGAACCCTAATATTCTGCAATGTTAACAACCGTAGCGTGCTCTTCCTTCCCCCCCAACCCGGTCACTCCAATCTGCATATTTATATTTCATAAATTATTTGAAAAATTTAAAGCATTTTTTTTTTTCTTTAGCAAAATAAAAAATTTAAATATATCTATCTGCATATACTTATTTGTCAACTATTTCTTTTTTTAGTTATCATTCCTTCGGATTAGAAATCTTTATCTAATTTTAAAGTTAATTAATTGAATAACTATGCGATTAAATATGATAAGGATTATGATTCAGAAACAGCGTCAACACAAAAAAGGAATAGTTCGCAACTATGCATTTTTATAAAAAAAAAAAAAAAAAAAAAAAATGAATGAAATTTACAGAAATTAAGCTGAATTACATGCTGAAGAAATGAACAGCGTTTTTCAATTTCCTATAGAATATGCTCACCTTAAACTATAATCGATTCTTTCCGCATAGCAATCTTTCGTGGTTTGTTCCTGAAAATCAGATTAAATAAAAATTTTGACACCGTTATCGGAAAGATTCGATGCTTTTATAGAAAAAGAGGTAACAGTGTTCGATTGCTTTCTATCAGAATAAACGGTGCATGGCAATTATTTCTACTTACAGATGAAAGTAAACTTCGTAAATCTGCCTACAGAGCCTTAGAATGGACATCGTTCATGTTACAAAATAAACAGAAAAATCACTAACGTGATTTTTATACTCGTACAAAATAGAAGACTAAAAACCTCAAACAAACAAATCCTTAAGCTGATGCCCATTGGCTAAAAACTGAAAATATTCTTTTCAGGTTCGATATCTGAATCAAAAAATATAATAAACCAGCCAATTAAAAGTAATCTTAATGTCACAAAAGAAAATTGAACTGTATGAAAATTTATCGTTCAGTCTCTTGATTGGCTCCGTATCCTGTTTTAAACTGAACAACGTGTTGAGGATCTTGTCTATAGCACTTTTTTTTTTTCTGTTTTATACAATTCCGTCTTAGCAGATTTTACTGTATAACATTTTCAGATTTTTAACACTTCAATACATAGAATATGGATTAGCAATAGTAATAACTGAAACATTTACATACAAGAAATAGAGATTCATTAAAAAAAATAAATATCACAACCTGTGGCACTTCATCAATGTTTTGTAGAAATTCACGATTTTAACTTTTTTCCGAGCCAGTCTCGGGTCGAACTTTTAGCTGTTATATTGGGCCGGGCCGAACTTTTCAATTTTTTACCGGGTCGGGCCAATATTTCTTTTGTATGGGCCGGACCGAACTTTTAATTTTTGTATCTGGCTGGTCTGTGTCGAATTTTTTCTGTGAGTCGGACAGTCCCAAGCCGAATTTTTTTCTACGAGTCGGGCAGTCCCGACCTAGAAATTTCGGCTTGTGCAGACCTCTAAGTGTCTCTATATGATATTTCAAGACCTCTAAAATCCGGAAAAGCCGCGGCCAAAACGATTCTGGAATTTAAATTGTAGAAATATCAGTTCCTTGGGTGCGGCACTTATGCATAGCTGCCAACTCTTCCGATTTTTTCAGAATTCTTCCGAAAAATCGGCATGTTTTCCGATTTTACGCGTATAATGCGTTTTCTTCCCTTTTTTGTCATTTTCTTCCGATTTTCGTCATTTTTTTACGCGAGTTTCGTCAAAGGATCGCGGGAAAACCCGAAATTTCGCTGAAGGTTCGCGAGAAAGACGCAAATTTTGTCGGAAGATCGCGTAAAAAACGAGAATTCCACCAAAGAGTGCGTAAAAACACGAATTCAGGGAAAAGATCGCGAAAAAACGCAAATTTCATCAAAAGATCGGGTAAAAAAAGCGCCGTCAAAAGATCGCGTAAAAACACTATTTCCGTGAAAAGATCGCGTGAAAATGCGAATTCCGTTAAAGGATCGCGGAAAAAACGGACGTTTCGTGAAAAGGTCGCGGGAAAAACCCAAATTTCACCGATGGATCGTGGAAAAAACCTAAATTTCGCCGAACGGTCGCGGGAAAGACGCGAATTTCGTCAAAAGAGTGCGTAAACAACGCGTAGGGGTGATTTTGGTCTGAATTTTCCGAAAATTTAAGGCATTCATTTCCGAAAATTTAAAAAAAATCGGTCACCAACTCGAAAATTCGGACATAAAAATATCGCGAATTTCGACATCTTCGCCGAAAAAAACTGTCAATCGTTTGCAGAAAAATCGCCAATTTCGTCAAAGGATCGCTTGGAAAACGCTAATTTCGTTAAAAGATCGTGAAAAAACGACAAATTTCGTCAAAAGATCGTGAAAAATGGCAAATTTCGCGAAAAAACGGCAAATTTCGACACAAAAAGCGAAAAAAACATAAAATTCCTTAAAAAATCGCGAAAAAAACAGAAATTCCGTCAAAAGAATGCGAAAAAAACACAAATTTCGTGAAAAGATCGCGGGAAAAAAAACCACAAATTTCGTCAAAAGATCGCGGAAAAAAAACACAAATTTCGTCAAAAGATCGCGAAAAAAATACAAATTTCGGCTAAAGATCGCGAATTTCGTAAAAGGGCCGCGGAAAAAAACGCATAGCTAGTGTCGGAAGTGGATTCACCCCCCCTGCTGTAACTTTTCAGAAAATTTGCTGTGAATTTCAGATATTTTTTTTCTCAGAATCACCCTAAAAAAAAAAAAAAAAAAGAAAAGAAAAGAAAGAAAAATTTAGGAGTCAGAAATTTTAAGTGTCTTTTAATGTGAAAGGTAGGATATCTATAAATATTCCAAAAGAAAAAACAAAAAGTAATTTTTAATATATTCAAGTTATTCTTTTTTGTGATAATATATATTGTGTAATTGCAAATTAGTGAATATTTTATTCGAGTTTCTCTTTGAAATTTGTTTATTTATAAGGATTCAGCTGTTTTTTAATCCTTACTGAAAGTGCTATAAGACTTAAAAAATCTTCTGATTTTTCGCCAAAATCTTCTGATTTCTTCTGATTTTTTGTCCAGAATCTTCTGAGTTTTACCGAAATTTAGTTGGCAAGTATGCTTATGTCTATAAACTTTTTTTTAAAAAACAGATTTTCCATTGGTGCGGCAGGTATTCCCGAAAATACGGTATTTGTATTAATACATAAAGTTCATGATTTTTAATATCGCATAACATATTTTTGAATATCCTTTATGAAGCTTAATTTGATTATTGAAAGATAGAATCGATCCATGGCTTGCAATATGCGGCACTCATTGCAAAGAAGTTTAAAAATATCTCAAAATAATAGTCAAATGTTAATTTTTTAATATTAAAAGAAAGGGAACAAGAAACTTATGCCATAAGTGATGTACAGTTGCTTGTAAATGCAGCAAAATCTGTGCAAATACTGCTATATAAATTTTAGGATTTTATATATATATATATTTTAGAAGTTTTTTTTAGTTTTGTAGTTTTTTTTAGAGATGAATAGGTGCATTCTAAAATTTACAATCATCATTAACATTTATCATTATGTAAAGTTTAATCCAAACTGTATTTCCTTGCCCTCATTATGTTGAATATTTCTTGCCTGAAAAACTCTTTAATGTAATGCTGATTGATTATTTAACTGAAAAAAAAAATATCTTGTAGAATGTTGTTTTATTTTTATGTATGTTTTTGTTTTTTAAAGTAAGCTTCTATTAATTTTCATTAGGCATGAAAGTTGGAGGACAAAGGAAATTGAAAATTCCACCAAACATGGGGTAAGTTATGAAATACATACAATATTTCTAGTAGAAGTTTGTCTTTACTAAATGTTGAAATAAATTATACAGTGTGGGTGCAGCATTTCTTAAATTCTTTGTTACCACAGACACCTTTTTGCATTTTCATTACCATGAGATCAGATATACTTGTTAATTTAGCTAACTAAACAGAGTCCTTGGTAGGGGCTATGCATATATAATGTTATCAACATTTTTCTAATTTTTGACACGCCATCTTGAATTTTGTTCCCACAACTTAACTGTAAATTTCATTGTTTACATCTGAAAAAATATGCGGATTTTAGACGTTCGCAGATTTTAGGGTTGCGGATTTAAGGGAGTCTACTGTATATGCATCTTATTACAGTAGAAAGCCTTTAATCCGCAAAGCTTTGTTCCAAGGGTTGTGTGGATGATAGACTTTTTGCGGATTACAGGTCATGTCTATTTAATCTTTGTTTACATTTTTTTTAATTCATATTTTTAACAAATTTAGATTAATTCTTTAAAATAAATAAATTACACATTTTAATGTATAAATAAAGTAAAAGCTATTTAAAAATAACAATTTATTATTTTTTAAACATGGCATCAATAGTTGTTTGTTTTAAGACATTTTGTTTATATTATTGAATTTTAACTTGAAGTCTATATATAGTAATAAGTTTTTGTTGAATTACAAAGCTTTGTTGCTTTAAAAAAAATCAAATAATTCTGGCCTGATGAAATGAGCAATGACTTTCATAGGATTTTTTGTTAATTCAATTTTTTTTCTAAAATAATTTAACTATTGCAGTGTATTATTTTGTTATAATAAACTAATAATTTTAAATAATCTATTTATGAATAATACTTAAAAAAAAAAAAAAAAAAAAAAATAGAAGACAGCAAAAAATTTTTTTTGTCAATTTTGTCTACAACAAAATTTGTGTATCAGATGTCTGGTGTCGCCATCTATTATTACCAATGAGTATTAAAAGTTTTATATTTGGTATTTAAAGATGCTATGAAAATAATCCTAATAATATGTCTTTCAAAAGCATACAAATTTCTATTCATAATTATGTAGTGTTGAAGGGTAGAAATTAAAATCCTTAGTAAATTTAAGATTAAAAAATCTGGTAACTTTTGTTAAAAGAATCGGGATTTTTTAAAAATAAAAGACTAGCAAATTTCAGAAATAAGTAAAATAAAAATCAGTAATCATAATAATGTCATGAAGATAGTAAAAAAAAAAAAAAAACCTTGATTTTTATCGTTTTAGTTATCATTTTAATACTACTTTCCTAATTACTTTGCAAAAAAAGATCGATATTATAGAATTATTATTTGATACATATGTGGTTGCGCCATCTATTGGAGAAAACCAGTAGTAGATGCTTAAGATGTTTCACATTGTAATACACCATTAACAAGAGTTCAAATGTAACAAATGTATTTTTTTTTAAATGTTTTTTACTATCTTATAATTACGATTTAATGAAAAAATAATAATAAGTTATGAAATACATTGTCTAAGAAAGCCTTTTCTGTCATTAAAAGTAAATACTTTTTCATAAGAGCTCAAATTTTATTTTCCAAGTACTGCATGAATAAATAAAATAATATAATAATTAAATGTACTATTAATTTAATCTTTCAAGAAGAATGTTATATAACATATAATATTAAATACACATGCAAATAAAATGTGAAATTTGGTGTAAAAAATTTTCAAATTTGAAAATGTTGTCACTACTGAAACACTTTACAAGAATTCAATTTCTTTGTTTACATTCATAAATTGTTCGCGGATTAGCGGCGCTCTACTGTATTTGTTTGGTTGAAAAGCAGAAATGTCAGCTTGTAAGATTTTGATTAGAGATTCACAATTTTCTGCCTTTTTCCCTCCCACTTGATTTATGGCATACTTCTAACGATTATCTGGTATAATCTAGTTGTTTTATAGCCTCTGTTAAAATCTATACCATGGGTTCAAGACCTTCAGTGTTGGATATTTTTTTTTACTGATAATAAATTAAACTTTATATATTAAATAATAGCAATTTTACAGGCAAAAACTTTAAATCGCTTTCTTTTATTTTAAAATGTCAATTCTTAGCCATAGTGCAAGACAATGAAATCTTCCAGCTAATTTCTATTATGTTATTTGGAAAAATTTTCAGTCTTATCTTAGATGGTCTATGCTAACAAAAGAAAGATTCGCTCTGTCTGTTGGTGATGGTTAGCGAAATCTAGCACACATAGAAGTTGAAAATTTGGATGATAGTCCAAGGCACATCCTGATGCAACTGAGGGTCAGATTTTAATTTTCTGATAATTAGCCAAGATATTAATTAAAAACTCATTTAAAAAGCAATCTTTTGCAAAAAATAGCAGGCACACACACACATACTCAGTCCCTGCTTTCCAGAGCGCATAAAACAGAACCACCAAAGTCTTAATCGATCAAACTGTTTGTGATACGGAAGACGTATTCTTAAATTTCATTCTTTTAAGTATTATCAGTTTTTAAAAAATTGTTGTTTTACCTTTGAAAAACAATTTTCTAAAGGTTTTTCGCGTTGACATTTTCTCCCTTTTGGTAACACTCCACTAAGTTTGTATTTAGAGGTACAGATTCACAAAAAATACCTATTTAATGCTGAGACCTTCTCTTCGACAGTGCAATAAATTTTCAAAAAATACAAATTTAAACCCTTTTGAAAAGATTCGTGACTGCAAGCCACTTCACAAAGTTCTTTTCCTTGCTAGAGTTTGTGCTTCCAGTTTCGTATATTTTGATTATCGCCTGTATTTATTTCCCTCCATAGCATCCCTTGTTTACTTCATATATGTGTACTTTCTCATTGTGTCTTCCTGTCTTTTTTTTTTCTTTTTAATCTGGTGTAATTCTCATCATTGAGATGGCGTTAAACATCTGACTGATCGCATTTGTTCTTCAAAAGTTGCATCATCATTGTGTATTTCCATTTCTACCTTCTCGAAGCCAGATGGAATACTGATTGGATTTGCAGTAGATATGTTTTCAGCTGTTTGTACTGTATGAATAACCTGGTGTTCATATCTTTATCGCTTTTGTTCAAGTTCTTACTCAGAGGATGTGAGGTGTGAATTTCATCTCATGGTAGTTATGTTTCATTATATTTTTAAGTTCTTCCTTAAGAACTCCTTTTAACAGGGTTTATACCCATCAGTGAATAAATTTTGGGTTGTAAAAATCAGGGGAATCTCAGGGGATAATGCAAAAAATTCCCCAAACCTGGCAAAATGACTGGCTACTCTGGGAAAAATAGGGCAATTGCTGCTAATTGCTTCGCATGCTTTATGAAATCACATCTGTCAACATCCATTTAATCGCCAGACACACCTTCCAACATCGTGAGATTTGGCAACAGTTCAAGAGGAACGATAAAGGACATTTTAAAATTTGTACTTGTAGCCTTTATATTATTCATTCATAATGCTTTTCAAAGAGGTAATAAAATTATAAAGTGGAAATTAAATTGTTGCAGCAAGCTACCAAGTTTTTAAGGACAGCCCCACAAGGCATACAGACTTCATCTCTGTTTTACACAAATTAATGTTTTTCCTTTAAAGTTTTGTTCATATTGTTTAATATAGGTTATGTATAAACTTTATTTCTGAGATTACCTTATTTTTATTTTATTTTGAGGAGGTGGGAGTGTCACAATACTCGTTTAAAAAATGTCGTTAATTGTTGACATGGAAAAATTGTACATTCTAAAAAATACATCAGGGGATTCTTAGGGGATTTTTCTTGGAAAATATTAGGTATATATGTATGAACTTTAATTGTTACTGCTGTTCTAAACCATGTTAAAATGTTTAGCTGACTTTCTTTTTCAACCTTGTCGCTTTTAATTAGTTCTTGGGTTATATTCTCAGAAGGTTTGCTTTGAAGGAACTATGTGAAAGTTACCTATTTCAACCAAAATGTGTGGTTGAACAGCCATCAGAGATTCATCGTCTTTATCATGGTTGTGTTTCTCTACAGATAAAGTTAACTTTGAATAGTATAGTATCCAGTCTATATACAAAGATATTCATCATTAATCTTTTCTTAAACTGGTTTAGAAGAACAGGAAAGTTTCTTCCGTGTTTTCTTGCTTTTAAATGCCTGATTTGAATGGTATAATGATATCCCCTTATCCAAAGATAAAGGTGATTGATTTTCAAGTCTTGTTAGGATAACTTAAAGTTATGTTGATAAATGTCATGGTCAAGTTTAAAGAGCTCTAGCAACATCATTGGTTTTTTAATAATAGTATTTTATACCTTCAAGTTATAATGCACAATGATTTTCTTTTTAATGAAAGTCTAGATTTTGTTTTTCCTTATGTCATGATGTTTTGCTATTTGGATTTCTAGATAAATTTTAAATCTTTGTGTTATTGATAATTGGTATAAAAAAACTATATTAACTGAAATAGTTGATTTTATTATTTTTTATGAGTTAATAAACGTGTATTGTCTTTTAAATATTTTTACCATCTTTATCTTTTCCACACCATCACTTAATAAAATTAATTTTATTTTTCAGCTAATTACTTTAAATATATAAAGTGAACAGTTTATATATTAAATATATCAAGTATACTTTATATATATATTATATACTTAAAATATTAAGATAATGCAGATTTAAGTGTTTAATCCAACTAGCGCTTTCTTCCATATATTACTGTATTACTCTGCTATATGCCACACAAACCCCTCACATTATTTATGTAATATTTATCAAAAGTAATTAAATGTCTGTATTTTGATAGTCTTTTTAGAGCATATCGGCAGACCATATTTACATCACCTACAAAGATTGATTGAAATGCAGGCTATTTCAGCATTGCTTCGACTCATGTTTTCACTTTTAAATGTAAATATTTCTTCACGAAATTTTAAAGGGAGCTTGGGTACAGTTACATTTATATCCAGAGTTGGGAAATTTCTAGAAAATCTTACCAGCCAAGGATTTATTTTACCAGCCAGCAAAATGCAATGCGCAGTTAAAAATTGTTATGACAAAATTTAAGCAACTGCAAAAATAATTGGTTACTATTACTACAATGCATTTTCATATTTTTTTTCTATAAAATTAAGATATATATATCAGCGGTC
The DNA here is from genome assembly GCA_963932465.1 of Maratus speciosus. Taxonomy (NCBI): domain Eukaryota; kingdom Metazoa; phylum Arthropoda; class Arachnida; order Araneae; family Salticidae; genus Maratus; species Maratus speciosus. The sequence continues at coordinate 443,813,409 of OZ010792.1, read as the reverse complement.
GAATTGATTAAAAAAAGTCACTGGTCCCAAGGACCAGTAAACATCAGAGTTTACTGGTCTGCAAACATAGTCACCCTTTGAGTGACATCCCCCTCCCCCTAGAATATAAGCCAAACTTGCTTTCAGTTGGCATAAATGATGTATTTCCCCATCCCTGTTTATATCCGATTAAAATTTCAGAGAGTTTGGAAGATAACTATTGTTATGTTAAAGGACCTGACACGAGAACAAAAAATAAAAACGAGGAAAATATATTTCTTTTACAACTAAATATCAATGTTTTTTCATAAAATTTTTACACATGCTGCAAAACCATTAAATTTATAACCGATAAAATTTCAAAGGGTTCGGATTACAAAAACTTTTTTTTTAAACTGTGAAACGACCCTCGAGTAAAATCAATAAAATATTTTCTAAATGCTTTTACCGCTAAATATCAATATTTTCACGAATTTTTCATTTAAAAAAAAAAAAAAAAAAAAAAAAAAAATCTGGTTAAAGATATAAAATCATACAAGTTTGAGGTTTATTTAAGGTTATCACAGGCCTGGACAACTTCAGGCAGGTCAGCTAGTAAATCTTCTTTTTTTAACAACAAATATAAATTAACAATATTCTTTTTAGGGTGAATTCAAGTTGCACTTAAGTATTGTAAAATCACAGGACAGCCACTTAAAAGTTTAATAATAACTAGAAAGATAGCCTGTCAAAAATGACAGAAAATGAAATATAAAGATAGTATCTACAACCCATGTGCAAGAATATGGGTTTTCTCACTTGTTCTGCAGTGATAGGTGAAAATAACACATTTATGAAAAACTATGTACTATAATGAATACATAAAAATTGTAATTTAAGGAAAAATTGAAATTTGGTAACAAAACTTCAGGATTGCAATGTTTTTTGCAAAAACTCTTTCATTATTTAACCCGGCAGGACGCGCGCCGTGAAACGTAACATGAGAATGGGCATGGGGTGTCAGCACACCCCAAACATATTAAATGGCATAAATACGGTTAAAAACTTTAGAATTCTGTCTATTAGTGAAATTCATGATAATTACTCTTTTTCATGAAAAGTGATAACTGAAATATTAAATTATTGTTAATTTTCGAAAATAATAAACGATAAATTAAAAGCACTCACCAACAACAGACAAATATTTTCGTCAAAACACTCCCACGCCCGTTCTGCCGGGTTAACAGCTGACCTTTCTTTTCAGCAGACTTGCATAAAACCAAAAACTTTCCGTGCACATAAATATTTGGTCAAAATTTTCTGCAAATTAATTTAATATTTAATAAAATTATGCATTATATTATTTTGACGATATGGATTAAAAAATAAAGCAAAAATCCATGATAGGAAGGGGTAATTTCTTTTCATTTATTTTGTAAATGCATTTAGAAACAGCCCAATCAATTTAACCGCCGTCGCCAGTCTAAAAAGTCAATGCAGCCATCAATGAAAAACCGGTCGGTGACAAGTTTTATTCTGAGGAAAATAGAAATAAAAGGGTCTGTGATGTCACAACAATGTTTTGAGTCTTAACTTTGAATTGTGGTCATACAATATATAAATCGTTCGTAAAATTGGGGAATATTTTAAATTTTTGGTATTAAAAAAAAGTTACAAAAACAAATATATTTTTTCCTTAACTTTTTTCTGCAAAGTTAAGAAAATTTTACATGCACAGCGTTCATCTATATATTATATCTGCTCTTCAGTATCTTTAACATAAATTTTTAACTGCCCTTCCAATTTACATCTTGAAGCACTTACATATAGTTGTTGTCCATGAGAAAAATGTTTGTCCTTGTGAGTTATTTATCGTCATTACAAATGACAGTATAACTGGAAATTTCATTCATATCAATTCCTTTCAAATGAAAAATACTGTAAATTATTGAAAAAAAAAAGTAGTTCCTTGTTTAAAAAAAAAAAAAAAAAAAAAAAATTCTATATTACATCACTACTTCCTTATTATTTTCTCACTCAAAGAACAGAACAAACCTAAAAGGAAAAAAAGGTGCCGCTTTGAGTTGTCATTTTCGTCTGCATGTGAAAAAAATGGCACACTATAAAAACCATAGAGGTTGGTTAACCAACATTGAATTCAATGTTGAATGAATGCCAATATCGATTCTTTTTTTCTCATGCACACTATTTTGTGGCACTGCGACTGGTGCTGACACATCATTAACATTGTATTAAAAGTGAAACAAAATTGATATCCAATGTGCGAAATGTTTCATGTGAATGATTCTTAAAAATGAATAACTCACCATGGCAGCTCAGTGCTTGTTTACATTAGCAAAATTAAACTCTGTTTCGGAAATGGTTTAACGATAGTGCAAAACATAAAACTTTTCTAATAGGAAAATATGCTGGACATATGCTGCTTCTGTAGAATGCTGAATAGATATGATTTAAAATAGCAGAAATAAATGTAAAAAAAAAACTTTTTTTGAAAGACATGCTTTCATTAAAATTCACAAAAATTTAGGAAAATATATATTTTTTTAAATGCTCTAAGAAGTAGAAAGTTTTTGGGCTTGAAAATAAATTATTTTTTTTCTTTTCATGTCCTGGACAAGAGAAAATAAAACAATTTCTTTTCAAACCCAAAAATTATTTTCTACCATTCAGTGCAGTAAAAAAAAAAATACATTTATTTTTCATTTTTTAGTCTTTCAGTGCTTTATAGAAAATTTAATATTTAAAATTTTTGTCCTCTCCCTTGCATATAATACAAACAGATAGTACAAAATAATAGATAATTTGGTACTTTTCCTCTATAAGGGCCTTGGTAGTTATTTAAAGCTTGGCGCATTTCAGACATCAGAAAGTGAGATTTGTTGCCAAATGAGATAAACAGCTATGAAAACTAAGTTGATGAGCTTTTTTATTTGTTTATATATGTATTTAATATGTATATTATTGTTGTTTTTTATGTACAAATTACTTCTGTTGCTGTATAAAATTAGATAAATAGCTTCTTTATATAAATTGTATAAACAATGAATAAAAAATGGATGTGTTTGTGAAAATTAAACAGTGAATAGTTTGCTAGAAAGTATGTTGCCAAATTTCATTCTTCGCCAAAGCCCCTAAACTGAAAAAGCACCAAGAATTTAACTTTTGCATATGGCTATATAAAGTGCGGTACTTTTCCAGTATAGGGGTCTTGGCATATTTTTAAGTTTGGCATAATTTGGACTTCAAAAGTGAGATTTCTTGTCAAATGATATAAACAGCTATGAAAGCAAAATTAATGAATTTTTAAATTTATTTATATAATCTACATTCATTTCCTTTATACCTATTTATTAATTATATATATATATATATATATATACACACACACACACAATTTACTTCTGTTTGTATGTAAAAATCAGGGTTGCCAGCTTTTAGCCAGGCCAAAAAAAGCCGGCCGGCTTTTTTTTGTTTTAGCCACTTAAAAAAAGCCGGCTTTTATTTTTAAAAGTTGTTTACAGTTAATTCATTTTAAATTTGGATCAATTAATTTTTAACACACTTATAAATATTTCTGGTACTTCTATTTTCTAAATTCGGTATATTTTCTAAAAAAAAATTATAGATTTCTATTAAATTTTGTCAAATAAATAAGTCTTCTAGAAGAACTTCAAGAAGACATTATATCTGAAAAAAAATTATAAACATTGAAAAAAATATCAGGTTCCAAACTCGTGTTTTGAAATTCTATATTACATAGCTCTACATATACTACACATTTTAAAGATTATATTTAATTAAGCAATGACAAAATGTAGCCCATCAAAATGGAAACATTCTCATGTGTCTATATGGAGAGATTAAGTTATAAATGTTAAAAGAGAAATTAGAAAGGATATAATATTTGAGGAGAGTGGTACGTAAGTGTATAAAAAATAGAGCATTTAAACAAGAAAAAAAAAAAAAAATTCTCTAAATAAAATTTTGAAAAGCTTGTTGCTAAGCATATTCATGCATATGCTATTCGCTTTTAATAGTGAGAAATGTGTTTTTATTAATATGACTACTATGTATAATTTTAAATGTTTACTAGAAATAAAATAAGACTTGTATATTAATAACTCTTATAAAACTATAATATAATAAAACATGTAACTAAGTAACCATTGTCCTCTTTAATTTTATAAAGCAGTAAAAATGAAAAAATTGGCAGTTGGTATGGCCCTTTTAAAATTTAGCTGAAATATTTGCAATTCTGACTACAAATCACTAGCAAAAACCATCTAAATTTTATTCCAGTATTAATGTCCTCATTATTGAGAAATTTGGTTACTTATTAACCTCTAAATCAATTAAATGTCATTAAAACTAATTAAAAACACTTTAAAATGTGTAGTTTATAATTACAATGTTTCATTGTATAAAAGCCAATTATGGCCAAAAAAGGCCAATTTTGGCCAAGAAAAGCCAGTTAAAACCAATAAAAGCCACCGGCGTGGCTTTTTTAAATTTTAGCCAGCTTTTTTGCAACCCTGGTAAAAATAATTAATGGCTTCTTTATATTAAATAAATTATGTAAATATTTAAAAATGATTTGTATATATGAAACAGTGAATAAGTTGTTAGAAAATATGTTGTCAGATTTCTTTTTCTCGTGAAAACCATTTTCTATATCTCACCAAAGCCCCTCTTCTGGAAAAGTACCTAAAGCACATCAAAATTAGGCAGTTAGGAACTCGGACAATACAGCGCTGTGTAGTGATGGTTATGTTATTAGTAGCATCAGGATGAAGATGTTAAGATGAATATTTTCGTATATTCCACTTTAAATTATGTCCTATAGATTTTTTTTTTGGGGGGGGGGGGGGGGGCAGATAAATTAAATCGAGATTTTCAAAAATTAATGGATTTAAATGGGAATTTTGCCAAATTAGCTAACTATTGCCAAGTTATCTTCATATATGACAACTTATTCTTGTTGCCAAATTTGGCGATATTTCGCCAAGTTGGTCAAAATTTGGCACTATTGTGGTAACCCTTCCATTTGTATTTTTCAACAATTACTTATTACAATGAAACAGTCCAACCGGAATTGTGAGGGACACACAGAGACTTGGATTTTATATTAATAGATACTGTTCTCAATTGAAATATTGCTATTTTGTTATTTTATTTTTCTATCTCTGTAGTTATGTAGTTGACAAGAATTTGATTTTCTTTTTTTAGGTATGGATCAAAAGGAATAAACAGTGTTCCACCAAATAGCACATTATTTTTCACCATTGAACTTATATCAGTTAGTTGAACTCAACATGGCTTTGTAATAAAAACATTTTAATCATTAAACCATTTTGATATTTTTCCCATTGTTTTCTTTAAGAAGTATTTTCATTTGTATTATGTTATTCATGCTAACCTTTGTATAAAGGTTGGTCTTTTGTACTACTAATTCACATAATACATTTGAAAAGCTGGGGACAAAAATCTAATTTACATCATAAAAAGCTTTCTTCTTTAGAAGTTGAAATAGAGCGAGAATGACGTCCAGGGGAAAAAATGAAAAATGACATGAAATTCATACAAATGGTCTCGGAAGGAAAAATAGTGAAATTTATCAAATACTGCAGAAGAAAATAGGAGGAATTCTAAAAACGATCATAAAAAAAAAAAAAATAAACTCTAATTTTGCCAAAGGATTGCAGAAATAAATAGCAAATTTTGTTCAATGCCTGTTCGCTCGTGGAATTTTTTGAGATTTGGTCAGGAAAATTGCCAGACATGTTTTGTTGGGAACTCTGTAAAATGGGAGGATTTGTTTTTGAAGCTTTTGAGCTAAACTGTGTAAAGACATGGAACATAGTTTTCCCGTTCTTGTTAGCACTTTGTGATGAGTGGCAAAAATCCTATTCTTTTCATCACTTAGAAGATAATAAAAATAGTTATCATTATGGGTGTATTAAGAAGTAATTATTGTTCTAATGGGTGCTTATAATATTCCTAAAAAAGGTTCACCACTGTCTTTTGCACACCAGAAATGGATTCATTAGAATAAACGCGATCGTCCAGTTGCCTCGATTAATCATTTACGTATGCGCTGTGAATGTATACTAATAACCCGATCCTAGTAGGTGATCAAGCTGAAAAAGGAAATAAAATACAGTACCTCCACTCTTGCAATAAAAAAACCAACTCTAATACTTGTTTCGAACAAGGAAGATTTTTATTCTTTCAGTCAAAGGTATGCAGGTGAAAGGTGGGATCCACTGCTCGGCATCCGATGATCATGAAGCATCTGTGAGGCTATAAATCAGTCTTGATTTTCACAAAGTATCTTCTTAATAATTCACGTGGATATACGGTAAAACTAGTTGAATAAAACACTAAGAAGAGGTCCTTAGGAAAGGAGACTTAGCCTCGTTATAAAAATATTCTCAAGCACAACTACGGCATTGACTTCCGACATTACCGGCACATCCGGAGCATGAGGCCCACGGAATGTGCGGCGAGCTAAATCGTTTTACTCTATACCAGTAACTGCACTAGACTGAACTGCCAGGAGAGAGAGAGAGAACGCTTATTTAAACTCGCGCGCGGCAGCTAAAGGGTTACCGTAAAAAGGCGAGAGCGCGCCAAAAAAAGTCAGGAGCGAGACGATATCGCTAAAACGGCGCAAAGAGGATCGCAAAATGCGATTTACTAAACATCGCGTGCTGAAATGAAAACAGTGCTTAAACTGAAAATGGGAAATGAAACCAGTAAATTTAAAACAGAAAAGGTTAGATTAAATAAATAAGATATGTTTAAAAGTAAGACTAATTAAACTGCCTGGGGAAAGGAAACAAAATATATTGCTACACAATATATTACACCCCGACAAACATTGAAAAAAGAACTTTTAGTCCATAGCTATAAGAGCTGAAGCAAGGTCTGAAACTCCAATGCTTTATTGCAGAAATAAAGTTGATTTCTTCACACTAAGAATTCCAAACAAGATGCAAAAATGAACAAAAAGACTAAAAGTGATTGATATTGAACTAAAGGAGACAAGCAATTAAATGGAAAAACAATTAAATGAAATGACTGAAAAAGAACTTACCCAAAACAAGGTAAACAACAAACCGAAAAGAAAAATTTAAGTTGAGAGAATACCAGAGGATCATCAGATGCCATCAGGACTACACGGGGAACAGACGTTACCCTACAGGTGGGTAGCTTTGAAAAACAATTAGTACATGTACACAAATGTTGAGAAAAATTACAGTTATACCTTATTAAACCTATATAAAAAAATTACATTATTTTAAGTTAAAAGAAAGAAAAGGGGGAGTGGTACCACAAAAAAATAGGAAAGGTCAAAACATTATACACATAGTACTAATCACATGAAAGAGACTACTCACAACATGGGCAAAACTGCATAACCCTAAGAGCATACTTCCTATCAAAAAATTTTAAACACATACAAATATAAACACACTGCTATAGCAATAAAATTTAACACCAAAAAGTGATAATCAAAAGTAAAAAGGTGTGTGTGACACAAATTGTAAAAATATGTACGTACACAATAATTTATTAAACCATGGTAAAAATTGATAGACTAAAAAAAGATTTTGTAAACATGTATGTTTACATGAAAATAAATATTCACATAGAATATTCTTACTTTTGTTTACATCTCTTTTGAGATTTTGCTAGCATGTTATTATTCTGAAAAAAATTTGTAAAATGTAAGTATATCTTTTTTTTTTTAAACACAAATTTGAATATTTTCTAGTAAGTATATACTTTTTTTTTTATAAGTACACTCTAGAGAAAAAAAACATAGCATGAGAAGAACATGAAAAATTAAAACTTTTCCTTTTTTTTTTTTTTTTTTTTTTTGAAAAAATTCAAGAAAATTTTGAAAATTCACTACAATTTTGTCAACAGACAAACACTGGTAAAAAAATCTAAAATATTATTACAATACTCAAAGCATTCTATTATGTCTATAAGTATCATTGACATGATACATAAAAAAATGAGTCATTCGCAAAGAATTGTTGAGAAAAAAATTGATACCCGTAAACTATTGTAAAATTTTAAAAAATGTAAAGAAAGTGGAAATGTGAAACAAACATGTTTCATGAAATATTAGTCTAACGACTACATTGTGACATGAAGTCACCACTGGAATGTTGCTAGAAATTGAATCTTAAAAATTGAGAATGATACCAAAAATGCATTAAAAAAATTTACAGCCTACTAAATAACTAACAATGTGACACGAAGTCACCACAAAAAATTTATTGGAAAAATTAACTTTTTAAAAAAAAAGTCAAAATGTAACGTACAAAAAAATTTTCATTTTATTCTTTTTCTTTTTGTACTTCAAAATGTGACACAAAGTCACCACTAGTAATTGAAAAAAAAATGTGCAATCTTGAAAAAGAGTCAAAAAAAAATTTTTTTTTTTTTAAATGTGCCCAAAAATTGCATTTCACTACAATTTTTGAAAAACGGTGTGACCACTATAGTCACCACTGGAATATTGTAAAAAAATTTAAAAACAATTATTGCTAAGTTTAAAAATGCATTTAAATCTTATAACACTACACTATAGTTGAAATGTGACAAAGTCACCACTAGAACCTGTTGAAAAAAAATGCATTATAAACATAAAACAACAATGTATACATATGTATTAAAAAAACTGAAAAAGAGTTTAGAACATAAATTAATTTAAAAGAAATACTATGACAAAAAAATATTACCATCTGGCTGCAGATGTTGGATGTATTGAACAGCATCTTTAACTATGTCAAACATAAGTTGAAAAAAAACAAAAGGATTATTTAAAAATTATAAGACAGATGTCCTAATCTTGTAGCTGTAAAAATATGCTGGTATCAGAAGATAGTATCACTGCTTGAAAGAGTTCATGCTGTGAAGATAAATTAAACACTGGACGTAACAGTCACAACAGTTTCATTCTATTAATATTGTATTGTATTTTATCACACAAACTATTTATAAAATACTTGAATTTTCACAATTCTATGTCTTCTTTGAAATGCTAATTTTGAATGATTACTATGAACTGGCATGGAAGATACACTGTGACATAACACTGATGAGTGGAAAAAAAATTGATGAAAACACTTGAAGATGCTGATGAAATTAGACACTGTAGAGTCAACTTGTAGCTTAAAAATTTTGGAATGTATAGTTTCGTAAAGAAAACTGGATACTGTTCCATATGATATGTATGCCTTTCACTTAACTGGTATTCTTGTTAGGTTTTCACAAACTATAAAAACTATTTAACTTTTATAAACATGGATAAAACATCCAAGTAATTAAATCTGTGTCATAATGGTTGTATAGACAAACCATATCTGTATAAAAAAATATACAGCTGTATGTGATAAATTACGTTTACTTGAATATTTGCATACATCTCGCAATAGCATGCAAACTAGAGTTCAGACTGCACTAATCCCTATCGTGAGACTTGAACCCCTATAAATTCATACGTAAGGTCACGTATATTTTTGAAATAAATTTCAACTTTGACACAAAATATAAAAAACTTGAACTTATTTATACCATTCCTTAAAATAAAAATTGACTATTTAAAATTTTGCTATAAACATGGATATGTTTTTAAGAAAACAAACTGCATCATATAATGGCTGACTACGCAGACCACACAAATTCTGTATACAGCACTCTAATTTTTTATTGTAATGGAAGAATTCTTGCACGTACCCTCATAATGCAAGAAGAAATTTTTCATGCCGCACATAAGCCCAAATAGTGCTAACATGAAGAAAACAGTTCCATATGAAATGGACACCTAATATATGTATGTGAAATTTTGATGCAAACCTGAATTCCTCCACTTCTATATCTGCTTTTATAAGCATTCTTAAAATAATCTTGAGAAATAATTACATTTAATATTTAAATTCATGAAAAATGAAACTTTGCACTGAATGCTGTGACAAGATCTGACTGCTCTCTGAAATAGCTTTAAAACACTTGAATTTTGTCAATCTTCCACATCACACAATACAAAAAAAAAAAACACTTAAAATTTTCTTTTTAAAAACAAAATCTTCTTACTTGAGGCAAAAAAATTACTTAAAATGTAAAACTGTTGTAACACATCTTGACAGAGCACAACGTGCTAAAATAAGGCATATTCTTGTATTACATTTCTATCTATTAACATCCATCATTTGAACTATTAAATCTTGAAAAAAGCGTTATAAATGTCGTAAGAGACATCATATTTTCTCATATTCACTAAAATTTTCATTGCAAATGAAATATTTGAAAGAAAAAAATGAACTTTGAACAAATACTACACGTGCACGATATTTCATCTTATTCAGCAATTTATCTTCATGTATTATTTATTTCTATATTTTCACAAAACTGCCACATTATTTTATTTATTCTTTTTACATAAACTATTATTCGAAATTCTTTTTTTTTTTTGAAGAGGAAAAAAAAACGAGCACATGGTCGCCGAAAATAAAATGATGCAATCGCTATAAGACTTAAATCCGAATGCATCCATTGAAATACACTTCTAAAAATGAAAATCAGTAAAAGAAAAAGCTGGAGTAAATAAAATTAATCAGTAAAATTTGTTATATACATAAAAAGTCATATATACATAAAAAGTCATTGAAAAACTTATGCTTCTGCTTGATCACAAATGCACTGTCTGTGCACCTGGCACTAGCACCATTTATTAAGAAGTAATTATTGTTCTAATGGGTGCTTATAATATTCCTAAAAAAGGTTCACCACTGTCTTTTGCACACCAGAAATGGATTCATTAGAATAAACGCGATCGTCCAGTTGCCTCGATTAATCATTTACGTATGCGCTGTGAATGTATACTAATAACCTGATCCTAGTAGGTGATCAAGCTGAAAAAGGAAATAAAATACAGTACCTCCACTCTTGCAATAAAAAAACCAACTCTAATACTTGTTTCGAACAAGGAAGATTTTTATTCTTTCAGTCAAAGGTATGCAGGTGAAAGGTGGGGTTCACTGCTCGGCATCCGATGATCATGAAGCATCTGTGAGGCTATAAATCAGTCTTGATTTTCACAAAGTATCTTCTTAATAATTCACGTGGATATACGGTAAAACTAGTTGAATAAAACACTAAGAAGAGGTCCTTAGGAAAGGAGACTTAGCCTCGTTATAAAAATATTCTCAAGCACAACTACGGCATTGACTTCCGACATTACCGGCACATCCGGAGCACGAGGCCCACGGAATGTGCGGCGAGCTAAATCGTTTTACTCTATACCAGTAACTGCACTAGACTGAACTGCCAGGAGAGAGAACGCTTATTTAAACTCGCGCGCGGCAGCTAAAGGGTTGCCGTAAAAAGGCGAGAGCGCGCCGAGAAAAGCCAGGAGCGAGACGATATCGCTAAAACGGCACAAAGAGGATTGCAAAATGCGATTTACTAAACATCGCGTGCTGAAATGAAAACAGTGCTTAAACTGAAAATGGGAAATGAAACCGGTAAATTTAAAACAGAAAAGGTTAGATTAAATAAATAAGAGATGTTTAAAAGTAAGACTAATTAAACTGCCTGGGGAAAGGAAACAAAATATATTGCTACACAATAGGGTGATTATTGAAGAAAATCTGAGAAAAGAGGCATTTTCAAGAACAAACAGTAAAATAAGTTTATTAGATATTTGAGGTTAGAAAAGAAGTTAATTTGATTAGAACAAATGGGCTTTTGGTGGAGCAGAAAAGATGCCTCTTCTTATCTAGAGATTTTTTTAGCAAGAAAATGTAGATTAACATTGTAAATAAAGTATCCATCTATTAATTATTGCTAAATACAATCATAAGTTTTGAATTTAATTATTCCTACAAGAAAAATATTATGCAAACAAATTATACAGACTGCAAAATAATTTTTATTTTCCTTTTTCGTTTCTGCACCATTTTAGGTGTTAATATAATTTTAAAAAAGAAAAACTTTTTATACTACATTTTTATTGATTTGCAATAGCTCCCAAAAAATCACAAATCAATGTTTCTTCTTCATCATCAACTGAAAATTCTTGTGTGTTTCTGAATTTATAAAATTTTCCTATCAGGCAGAAATTCTTTATCTGTTTTGAAATTGTATGAGATATAGAGTTAGAAAATGCATAAATTCACAGTTGAAAAAATACCTTCAGCAATTTCTATCAATAGATGGCAACAATTAATGCACTTGAATTTATTTTGTACTGCTCTGTATATTATCTACAGATTTTTATATGGATATGCTAAAATTTAATTCATGCAAAAAACGCATAACACTACTAAAAACCCAATTTCAGAAATTACCATCCAGGGATGGCAATGTATCTATTTCTTTACGTAGTCCTGTATATTATAATTTTATCATGGAAGACGGTAGTATTCCGAGTGACGCAGCCTTAAGCCTAAAATCGTATCGTATCATTAAAATCGTATCGTATCATAGAATTTGTAGATGGCGGAACTCATATATACAGCTAACTCGACATCAAAGAAAGCGCGAAAAGCCGCCTTTTAATAACTCAGCAGATATAGGTCTTATTGTTCTGAATTTTCTAGAACAGTCTTATATCTGCAGTATATTTTGAGATCTAAATAGCCATTTTTAAAGTGAAAATGTTGGTATGATATCGAGGAAGTTCCTAATTTGAAAATCTCGAAAACGGTTCTAACGATTATCTTTAAATTGATACATAATATAAATGTGATTAAGGCAAGGTGAATAACACTTCTTTTTTCTGGGAAAACTCCCGTTCGTTAAATAATTTTTTATTTTTTTTTCTCTCGAAAATGACACGGGCGATTTTTTAAAAAATCAAATATGTTTCAGATGAGCCAAATAACAATTTACTTGTTTCCAGCAAGACTCTTGTTCGTTTTATAATGCACATGAAAAATCTGACTATATTTCTTCACCATTCTATGGAAATTTCACCGAAAATGCATGACACTATTCATACACATGCTTTCTTTTTAACCACTTTTGGGGAGAAAAATTTTGTCTTCCCACTGGCTGAGTGGTTAAGGGCCATCGTCTACTGATCTTAAGATAGGCAGTTCGATACTCCCTGGTACTTGTTTTCACATGTGAATGTGTTTTTTTTTTTTTTTTTCTTTTAAAGTCTGTTAGTTGACCATTATTCTCAGTTCCTTTATAATTTTTTAATTGCTATTAAGTTAAATAAAATTACAATTATAATAACGCCAATTTGATGATGATTATTTCTTGGCAATTTTTCAACAATAAAAATATTACCATTAATTATATAAATATATTTAATTTCAATCACTTTACAAAAAATATACATTAATAATTATTATTTGAATATAAATGACACGATCAGAAACGTAAAAAAAATAATTCATTTCAGCTCTTCTTTTTATAATATCATTTTTTATTATTATGACGGTCAATCAATATATAATCACTGACATCCATAATATTATTATTATTATTATTTTCCTTGCATAAAAACTATTGTGATGTAATAATTCTTTTATAATAAATAATTGAGTTGAAATGTTTTATTTATAAATAACAATGAAGTTTGATAACCCCGAGACAATTGTTTTTATTTAACTTTGCAATATTTACAGTTTACATAATAAGCATATCAGAATTCTGGTGTCGCCATCTTTTGACGCAATTGCGTACTACATTTTGTCTCTTATTCGGGAAAAAAAAAAAACTAACGCTCTTCGCCGCTATGAAAGAATCTCTTGTGACTAGAGGTCTATTTCGCAAACATTAAGAAAATTACTGCATACAAAAATATTAAAATGGGTAGTATTATAGAGAAATGTTTGATAAAAACGTTGAAATAGACAGTTTTTAAATCGAAGAATTATTTTAAGAGATATTTAATGTTAAATCTGGATAAAATTGTCTCATTAAAAAAGTCTCATAGGAAAAAAAAATATACATGGGAATTTAATCATTTTCATTCAATTTAATGATTCAATAGAAACTCGAAGTTTGCAGAGTACATTTATTATTTTTAACTTGCCTAATTTTTTGACGGTTTATTTCAATTTTAAATTAAAATTTTCAGAATTTCCAGAGATATTTTTTACATATTTTAGAAAAGGTTATTTTAAATTGTTGCCAATTGTTAAAACAGCGCAAAGAATAATATATCCTTTAAATTAAAAATTTATTCACACGTGACTATTATAAACAGAAAAAAATCCTTTTAAATTAGAATTAAATGATAACGTGTTAAAAGCAGGAAAATATTAAACATTACGTCATAAAAATTGTTTTTACACGTGCTTACTTAAAATGAAAGAAAATTATAAAATAATCAATTATTTTCAAATTAGAATTAAATGATTACGCATTAAAAGCAGGAAAACATTGAAAATTACGTCATAAAAATTATATTTACACGTGAATATTAAAAGTAAAAGAAAATTTTTAAATAATAAATTCATTGATATGTGTTAAAAGTCGTAAATGGAGGAAATTACGTCATATTGGCCAAATAATAATATTGCAAAACAGTTTAAATTAAAAAATATATTTATATGAGAGATTTATTTCAAATTTCGAGATGATATTTTTAACTATAATTGCCAATTTTAAGGTAGCGCAAATAATAATATCTTTCTAATAATAAAAATATTTTCAGTTGAATGTTACAAAGAGAAAGGAAAGTTTGGTGAAAATTATGTCAGATTTAAAACGTTACATTTAAAATCTCTTATTTAAAATCATTTTCTTATAGCGTTGTTAAAAAATACCATAAAGCAAAGACTCTGTTGACTTAGTTCCTTTTATATTTGGTAATTTTCAAATGTTTAACTAATCTTATTTAATCAAGCACGGAAACAGCAACTAACATCAGCTGATTCGGTCTTGAAATCCCTCAGTAAAAGGGAAACCCGTTTACAGTAAGATCGCCATTGATTTTTTAATTATACAGAGCAGCCTCGATTATCCGAGCTAATTGGGACTGTTAGTAAATCGGAATCGGAAATCTCTGTTAATAGAAACTGTGTGTAAAAACTCGCCGTGCTTGCGAATTTAACATCTCTTTAAAAAAAATATATAGAACGTTTTTTAAATAATAAAAATAAATATATGTAAAGTTCTGTTTCACAGCTTAACAAATTTAAAAAGAAAATCAACTACCAGTAGTAAATTTTAAAATGCAAATTGAAAAATTTACGAAAGTTCACACAGTCACTGGAAACAAAGCATTGTTCGCTATTGACTTCTCAGGGTCCAATGTTTCTTTGGAGTTGAGTGCTTTTGGGGGCAGAAGGGCCTGTATAGCATGGACAGTGAGCTAAAGAGTGTGGTTATTTTTAAGGCTCATTCAAAAGGGAAAAAAAATCAGACTTTGTTATCGGCTCGGTTAACAGAAACCTCGATTAATCGAAGCTCGGTTAATCCAGGTTCTACTATAATTCAATCTTCCGTAATCTTTTTAAAGCAGATGAAATTAATGGACTTTAGCACAAAGTCACATAGCTGATAACTGCCATGCTTGTTGGCCACCTTTTTTTCAAAAAGTTTGCTTCGCCTTATTCAATTAATGGGATATCTCCGATAAAATAAGTCACATTTTCCCGTTCTAAAATACTGGTATCCAAAAATCGTAGCATGTAACTGACACTACAAGTACTCATGGAACTAGACTATTTTAAGTCTGATTTTTATTATAGACTATATAAAATTATTAAAAATATGTATTATGATAGGAACTAGCGGGCTTCGTCTGCTATTTATGTTACGGATATAAAAATGTTTTTTTTTTTAGGGAAAAAGAAATAAAAACCTATTTGACGATAGGTTTATAAAGACACATTTTGTATTTGTTATATTTCCGGGGATGAGGAGGGGGGGGGGGGAGACTATTTTGATTAAATATCGCAATTAGTCCCCATGGCAGATATAATTATGATAGACACTAGTGGGCTTCGCCCCTCTATGGCACCTTATGGGTCCAGCTTCCATAACTCAGAAACTACCTTACGGACATCAATGCAACAGATTCCAAACGTTATAATTAACTTAATAATCACCCTATATAGCATTACAGTAAATTTATGAGTACTGCATACTATTTTTTTATCGTAATTTCTGAAGAGAAAAAATTATTTCTGTTCCATTCTTAGGTACTGGTCTGAAAAATTTTTAAAAAGGGGGGAAGGAGGGGACATGAGACTGCTGTTTGTCAAACAACACAACGGGGTCTGGCTTATTCAACTTGGTTTTTGATGACTTCAATTGGAAGGTGGTTTGTTTAAAAGAGTGCGTTCCCTGCCCCATGAAAATTGGAACTATTGGTGCACCATCTATGTAAGGATTTAATAATTATAAATTAACATTTTGGATTTATTAATTTAAGGATAAAGTGTTTTTAAAGGAATATCAAATGAAACCCTCTGTGCGATCTGCGATAATACTTACCCACTTGTTTTTATATACAAACTGCTATAAGGAAAATTGTAATAAAATAGTAAAAATTAAATCTGCATTAAATCCCATAAGTTTCTTTTTTTTTAATCATTTTATCACTAACCTCAAAAAAGTAATGATATCAATGCAAAAACCCTTGACGGGTTAAAAGTTTCTGACGCAGCACTTTATCTTATGCTCTAAGAATTTTAAATATGGAACTTAAAAATACTGATATCAAATTTTGAGTGACATTATGCTATTTCTTAAAAAATATATTTGTATTTATTTCATCATTTTATTTTTGTTTTATTTATAATCGCATGTGCAAAAGTTATGTTCAACATGAAAAGCTGCATAAAATTTTATTCGCTGTTGCTTTATCATTTACATCTCTCATAAATTCAAAATATGAGTTTTAAAAGATATGATATAAAATTTAAGTGACGCCTTGATGTGACTTTAAAAGGTTTGTTTTAAAATTCAATTTAAATTATTTTTGACTTGGTTAAAATATTTTTTACATCTACACAATACTTTTAATTTTCCAATTCACTGTTAAATATATCACTTTCATTGAATCTATACTATGCATTGAAATGTATTTATTTCAATAAATTGATTTATCTTTTGTGTCACGCTATTCAAAATTGTAAGATTTATGAAAATGCTTTCTTTGCATCATTGTGTCCAAACTACATGAAATGTATGAAAAAGGATAGTTTGACGCAAATAAACCATTTACATAAATCTTACTCACAATTTTGAATAGCGTGACACAAAAGATAAATCAATTTATTGAAATAAATACATTTCAATGCATAGTATAGATTCAATGAAAGTGATATATTTAACAGTGAATTGGAAAATTAAAAGTATTGTGTAGATGTAAAAATATATTTTAACCAAGTCAAAAATAATTTAAATTGAATTTTAAAACAAACCTTTTAAAGTCACATCAAGGCGTCACTTAAATTTTATATCCTATCTTTTAAAACTCATATTTTGAATTTATGAGAGATGTAAATGATAAAGCAACAGCAAATAAAATTTTATGCAGCTTTTCATGTTGAACATAACTTTTGCACATGCGATTATAAATAAAACAAAAATAAAATGATGAAATAAATACAAATATATTTTTTAAGAAATAGCATAACATCACTCAAAATTTGATATCAGTATTTTTAAGTTCCATATTTAAAATTCTTAGAGCATAAGATAAAGTGCTGCGTCAGAAACTTTTAACCCGTCAAAGGTTTTTGCATTGATTTATATTCTACAGGCATAATACAGTTCAGCTGGAAAATGCATAGCTCAATTAAAAGCCTCCTTTAAGCAATCCACGTCTAAATGCGATAAAATAATGCTTACAAATTCTTTTTTGTAGCCCTGTATATGATCTATAAAATTTATACACACACTGTAGTATGCAAAAATTTAGTTAAAATTGCACACCATAACTGAATTCCAGACAGGGGCGTCGCCATGGGGGGGGGGGAGCCTCCCCCCCCAAATATGTGAAGTTGGGAAATTTAAGCTTAGAGTTGGGAAATTCTAGATTTTTGAGACATTTTCTTTTTTGAAAGTAATAGTAAAAAAATTACGAAATTTTTATTGTTTTGGTGATTATTTTGAGTACTGCAACAATAAAAAAGTTAAATTATCAAAAGAAATACAAAAAGAAATCAGCCACACTCAATCTATCATTGTATTTTTCAGTTTTACAAAAATATTGTACATCTACCAGACCTAAATTTCTCTACTCCTGTCCATCAATAACTGACTAACCAGTTCCTTTATTTCCTCCAAAACTTTGTTCCTTTCTCAAAAATTTCACCCTACCTCCCCTTCTCCTCCCAAAAGAGAATCCAGCTATTTTAATCCAAAGGGATTGCAGCAGCTTTTGAAAATTGGAGATCACTTGTAGCACAACAAAAAGGAATGTAGTAACTAACTTGAAACACAGCTATGGGCAAGAAGATTTGATGAGTTTTCACAACTTTTTTGACTAATTTTGCGAATTTTGGACAATATTTTACTCATTATCGTGATTTTTTTGCCGCAAAAATTAGTTAACCCTTCGCTGTCAAGTAAAAAGCGTTATTTGAGCAAATGCGAATATAAGAAGTCGTTAGTTTAGATAAATTTGTCACATTTTACTTTTATTTCTGTGTGGAAATATATATCAGTCCTGTTCGTTTATATTTATATGTGTTTATAAAATTTTAAACCAAAAGTCCAGTGTTCTGTGTTTAAAGCTGTTCTAAAAAGTTACTATAAATCTCAGCACGAAGAAACCCTTCATAATAGGAAAAGAGTTTTCGGGCAAGATTTTGGAGCATCTAAAAATCCATTCGAGGATGAAAAGGGTAAAAAATGGACAATTTTAATTTGTAACAGAAATATGACCATGAAAGCAGCCCATCAACTGAAGAAAAAATCGACATGCACTGTAACACTGACATGTTGCACTTGAATAAAATTTTGAAGAAATAAAGATTTCCTTACAGACAAGCTCACAAACAATTATGAATATTAGGATGTGACTGGAGAAACTGAGTTCCGAAAGCACCATAGGAAAACGGTTTCACCAAAGGCAATAGATAAAAATAATAGCACAACAATGGACATTGATACACATAAGTTTTACAGTAAAGAATTATAAGGGAATTTAGTAATGGGCTTAAATGACAATGTTCCCTATATCAAGAGAATATTGCAGCAATGCATTCCATATTTAAATTACAATTGTGCAAGGGAAACGTTAATAATGTTTCCACCTGGATATGAGAAACCGGATGTACATGACTTGCAGAGTCAAATAGAAATAAACCAAATCCCAACTCACTTAACAAACTTTTTACTCATGCCATGAAATTCAAAGACTATTTGGGTCACGCCGTCAAACTATATACTCGTACCTTAACATTCACAGTTGCTTATCTTTATGGCGTTGCATCTAATGAAAGAATCTTTAGTCAAATAAAAATTTAAAAAATATATATTGCAAGCTGCAATGAGGGATGACAGACTTGACAGCCTAATGCTTTTAAAATATGAAAGTGAAATAGGGAATTTTATTTAACTAAGCGATGTTATTAACAGGTGGGCTTCTTTGAAGACCACAAGAATTAATATTAAGTGAAAACTAGTCGGATGTGCCAATCCCAAAATTTTCTTCTACTCCATACATGTTAATGCCTCAAAATTTGCAATGACAGTGCCAAAATTAAATGACAATTCTTTGCCTATAATAACAAACTCCAAAGGTATAGATTTGTTGAATTGTGTGCATTTAAAAAGGAGATATAAGCATAGCATTTTTCAAACAAATCATTGAATTTTGGCACCCAGCCTCTTAGATGTCTGCAACCAAAATTCCTTACTCAAAGTGCACAAAAGCGATAGCTTTGGGCAGTATATACCCAAGCCTAATAAGGATCTATTTATGTGGAAGTGCTACTTAAGTGGAATATGAAGTTTGACTAAATTCCGTGCATTAGTTTTTGGGATACAGCTATCGCAAAATCGTGAAAAATGCAGCATAGCAGCGCCACCTGCTTTATGATTTACATAAAAAGCTATTCTGCATCAAATTATGTCAAGGTTTAACAGAATATGACGTTTGAGCAAATTCCGTGCAATAGTTTTTGAGATATAATTATCGCTAAAATCATGTAAATCGTGAAAAATGCCGCATAGCAGTGCCACCTGTTGGATGATTTACACCAAAAACAAATCAGCACCAATTTTTATCAAGGTACAGTCAAATCTCATTAACACAAACTGGTTCCGATTGCCTCATTCAGTTGTATGTAATGTAGTTAAGTTCCGATAACACGAACTACTTTTAATACGAACAAAAAAAGTTTCCCGTTGAGTGTTCGCGTTAACGGGATTCAACTGTATAAGTGAATCTCTAAAGTTTTATTAAATTTCGTCATTAATTCTTGTGTTAGAGCGCCCACAAAATTTGTATCGCATATAGACAGACAGAATCGTGTTCAGGACTTACTAAAACGTATAAATCAGTCTAAAACTGGAAGTCGAATTTTTTCACGAATCCAATACTTTCTTCTTGTAAAGATAGAAGAAAGTAAAAAGCGTATTTATTTTTTTAGTAAACAAACCCATAATTAGAATTTTTATGTTTTCAGTTTCAGAATTTTTCTTTGGAAAGGAATTTTTTATGCAAAAGTATCATTATAATTATTACACACGTTGTGCATATCATTTTAGTCGAAAATTGGAGCAATTTGTTTCAAGTTGGGAAATTCTCGAATTCTTCCCCCCGAAAAAATATCTGTGGCTACGCCCCCGATTCCAGTAATTATCACAATTCTACAGCAAGCATCTTATAGTGAACCTCCGTAATTTGTATAAATTTTACTCTGTTTAAAATAGTGTAACATCATTAAAACACACTCTAAACATTTTTTGTAAATAATTCGTAATTGAATTCTTTTGTGTAGCTCTGTAAATGAATGATAAATCAAATGCTTTGCATACCAAATTCTACATAAAGTGAGTTTTATTGCATTTCAGAAATTCATATTGACTCCAATAGATTTCAAATAGCGTAATAAAGGTGTGGTGTACTATTCAGAAAAAAGTTCAAGAAGCCCTGCTTGCCCACCCCCTCTATTTTTGGTGTTATTTCTTTCTTTTTTTTTTTTCTTATATTTTATAAAATTTACATTGCATTTAAAAATAGCTGTTTTGTTTGTTACCGTATATTCAAAGTACAAATAACCATAGGAATTCAAACTAACGAATGTGTTTTTTTTTTTCTCCAAAGAGTAAAAACAATCAAATGAAAGCATGCTAGAATATAAAAGATCACATGAAAAAAACAGTAATTTGTTATTGATGCTGACTTTGAATCTACAAGTAAGTTTTTTTCTACTTTCCTGAAAAGTGGCTGTTTTCATATTACATGGTACCAATGATTATGAAAAATATTACATACAGCAAAGTATTGAATATGCCATATTCAATTTTTTAATATTGTAACATTAAGAAAAGTGTGCATAATCGACATTTTGAAATATTCTTTAACTAAGTAAGATAGAAATGTGATGATTTTGCACCATACACATACCTCATCCATAATACAAGGGAAATGCATAGTATATGAAAAATGTATTTTTTCATATTCAATAGTTTTGCATAGTAGCGATATGTCATTTTTAGTTAATTAAATTAGAAGCAAGTTTAATAGGTGCATTATAAATTAACTTTTAAAATTCAATTAAAAAAAATAAAATAACCTAAAAATCCTAAACCTAATCTAAAGTAGAAGCATGTTCATTAGGTATATTATTATTTAAACAATCTCCTAGGTAGCTTCCATTAGAAAAAGTAAGAAGCTACATATTGCAGCCATCCAGAAGAAAGCAATTTTGGAAAATTTCGGTATGCTTTCATCGATCATTACCTCAAGGCCACAAAACCATCATCCATTCAAATGCTGATTCAGCCGAACTCGTTTAATATGAGCATGGCTAAAAGGAGCAATTCGCATGCTAAAAATGGTTCAACATTTAAACTACAGTCAAGCCCACTTACTGCGAGATTGGATGTAGTCAAGTATCGGTTAATATAATTTTTTTGTCCCATTGAATCTTCAAGACTTTAATAATATATTATAACAAACAACTAAAAACGTCATTATCGGGCATTGCGAAATTTCTCTGTTTGAGTACAAAATTAAAGATTCACTATTTTACTTTTTGGGCGGAACGAAAATGGGGCAGCGGAAAAACAAAGACTTGAGAAACAGAGGTACAAATTCCTGTCTTTTCTTGTAATGTGGGATGGGCCATCTTTGTTGAAATTTTCCCCACTGCGAGTGAAATAGTCAAGGGGTTGTTTTGACCCTGAAATTGTATGTGTTAGGATGGCAGTCACTGAGCTTTTTGGTTTCTTTTTAGGGTTTCGTTCATCTGACGAAACCCTATTCGTCTCGCTCCTCTGTCTGTCCGTCACAGAGCCCGTTCTCGGAAACTATACATGTTGGAGACTTGAAATTTTGCATACTTATAGCTGAACACCACACATCATATGACAAATCATAAAATTTTGGAAAAGTCATGCATTTAACCCTTTCGGCTCCCACATGTGTATTTTAAACAATTCTTTGTAAGTGAGCCCCTAATTAGGTTGAAGGCGTGAAATTTTGCGTACTTATAGCTGGGTACCTCAGATCAAATGACAAATCATAAAATTTTGAAAAAGTTGCACATTTTTAACCCTTTGGGGTCTCACATGTGTATTTTAAACAATCCTTTGTAAGTGAGCCCCTAATTAGGTTGGAGGCATGAAATTTTACATACTTATAGCTGAATACCTCACATCAAACGACAAATCATAAAATTTTGAAAAAGTCATACATTTAACCCTTTGGGCTCCCACATGTGTATTTTAAACAATTCTTTCTAAGTGAGCCTCTAATTAGGTTGGAGGTTTGAAATTTTGCATACTTATAGCTGAGCACCTCACATTAAACGACAAATCATAAAATTTTGAAAAAGCTGTACATTTAACCTTTTGGGCTCCCACATGTGTATTTTAAACAGTTCTTTCTAAGTGAGACCCTATTTAGGTTGGAGACGTGAAATTTTGCATACTTATAACTGAACACCATCATGCGACAAATCATAAAATTTTGAAAAAGTCTTACATTTAACCCTTTGGGCTCCCACATGCGTATTTTAAGCAATTCTTTCTAACTAAGCCCCTTATTAAATTGGAGATTTGAAATTTTGCATACTTATAGCAAAACACCTGAAGCCAGGCGACAAATCATAAAATCTTGAAAAAGGTCTTACGTTTAACCCTTTGTGCTACCACATATGCAGGGGTAGTACTTGTACTGATATTCCTGAAAAATGAAAAAACGTCCTGAAATGTCCTGAAATATGGTAACATGCCCTGAAATTCCTGAAATTTCGCGAGTTTTGTACTATAGCACAGTCATGATTTTTCGGTGAATATATATATATTTGTTTCTTCGGGGTTTTTTTTTTTTTTTTTTTTTTTTTTTTTTTTTTTTTTTTTTTTTTTGAGGAATTGCACAAAATCGGTACTTCGGAATTAATAGGTGCTTTAGAGTCAGAAAATAGTGAAACTTTTTGTCATCTGATGATGAAAAACTCACAAATTTCGTCAAGTGGTTGCCAAACAACAAAAAATAAAATCAAGAATTTGTCAGTTGGACAGGAAGGAAAATTGCAAATTTTGTTAATCGGTCATTGACAAAATTGCAATAGTCTTCAACGAATTTTTTAAAAAATCGGGAATGTCGTCAATCATTCGCTAAAATTTGCGAATTTTGGCAAACAATCTCGGCAAAATAACACGAATTTCAAGAAATGATCGTGGAAAAAAATTGCAAATTTCGACAAATGTTCGAGGGGGGGGGGGGTGAGTTTTAGCAAACGATCGCGAAAAAATAATCTCTAACTTTGACAAACGATCATGGGAAAAAGTAGTATGCCTGGTAAATGTGTCCTGAAATTGTCCTGAAATATTGGAAAAAGTATGTCCTGAACCCCTTGACCAATATATCTACGGATAGTATATAAAACAGAGTTTTGTTCGGATAGAGGTTTGTTTAGAATAGAGTGCGCCCCTGGTTGTGAAATGTGGAACTAACAGATTTTTTG
This sequence comes from Maratus speciosus, assembly GCA_963932465.1. NCBI lineage: Eukaryota > Metazoa > Arthropoda > Arachnida > Araneae > Salticidae > Maratus > Maratus speciosus. Next base: position 443,789,296 of record OZ010792.1, on the reverse strand, counting down.
AAAGGAATATTAAACAAAACCCTCTGTGCGATCTGTGATCACACTTACCCACTTGTTAAGTTTGCCAGTCAGCAGAAACTAATATCGAAATAACACTGGTTGATGAAGGTCGATTGAAAAGGTGTGAAATCGCAAAGAAATTTAGGATTCCAGCTAACTTTATTTGACAGCTATAAATGAATGACTGAATTTATTGCCTCTGACAGAAAACTGTTTAATTATTCAACGTATGATGATGTCGAAAAATGCCTTTTTAAGTGATTTATGTCATTAAGAGCAAAAAAGTGCCAAATAATGGATCTATTTTGAAAGAAAAGGCGATACAATTTGCTAAGAGTTTAGGAAAAAATTTTGTTGCTGCAGGTAATGGGTTGTGACAACAACACTTTAAGGATCTCCATGCAATCGCTTTTGAAACTATAAGTGGAGAAGTAAACAACTTGTTGACACGAGAAGCTTGTACTGCTGGAAAACATTCCAAAGTCAGACTAAATTGCATTATTTTGCTGCAATATGGATGGATTAGATAAGTGGAAAATTTCGATTAATGAAAAATCTAAGAATCATCACTGTCTCAAAAATGTTAATTTACCTGTAGAATACTGGAAAGAAACAAAAGGCGTGGATGACTTCAGATATTTTCGGTAAATGACTGTGAAAGACTGATTTGTCAAAGCAGGATAGGCACATTTTACTTTTGATTGATAACTGCATTGCCCATAAAAAAAACATCCACCTTAAAAACATTACAATATGTCATTTTCTACCAAATGGCACATAAAAAATTAAATCTCTAGGTTAGGATGGTCCTTATATGGTCGATTTTAACTTTCTTTTGTCTCACCCTCAAAATTTGTTCCAATACAGTAAAAAACAAAGTAGAAAAAGTTTGAATGAAAAAGAAATATATTTAGAGGTAGCTCATCAAGCCTATGGAAGTTTGGGGATTACACTTAAAAACATGGTGATTGTCGACAGAAGAAAAAAATGAGTGGTTAAGTGTGATCACAGATCGCACAGAGGGTTTCGTTTAATATTCCTTTCAAAACACTTTATCCTTTTGAAAAATCTGTTAGTTCCACATTTCGCAACCAGGTGCGCACTCTATTCTAAGCAAAACTCTATCCAAACGAAACTCCGTTTTACATACTACTCATAGATATATTAGTCGAGGGGATTGGGACCATAGCACCCGAGATAAGTAGGTGCCCCTGGTGGTAAAAAGTGGAACTAAAATATGTAAGGCTATGGTGCATAATATGAAAGACTTGTTAAAGGGGTGTCGGCAAAAGTTGGAAAAGGGCGGAGGTTAGAAAAATTGCTTAAAATACACAAGTTAGAGCCCGGAGGAGTAAATAATATAAGACTTTTTGAAATTTTTATGATTTGTCGTGTAGTCTGAGGTATTCGATCGAGAAGCCTGAGGTCGTATGCAAAAATTCATGTCTCCGACTTAATTAAGGGCTCTCTTAGCAAGAATCCTTAAAATGCATAAGTGGTAGCTAAAAGGGTTAAACATTAGACTTTTTCAAGATTTTATGATTTGTCGCCTGCCTTCAGGTGTTCTACTATAAGTATGCAAAATTTCAAATCTCCAGTTTAATAAGGGGCTCAGTTAGAAAGAATTGCTTAAAATACGCATGTGGGAGCCCAAAGGGTTAAATGTATGACTTTTTCAAAATTTTATGATTTGTCGCATAATGGTGTTCAGCTATAAGTATGCAAAATTTCACGCCTCCAACCTAATTAGGGGCTCACTTAGAAAGAATTGTTTAAAATACATATGTGAGAGCCCAAAGGGTTAAATGTATGACTTTTTTCAAAATTTTATGGTTTGTTATTTGATGTGAGGTGTTCAGCTATATGTATGCAAAATTTCACGCCTCCAACCTAAATAGGGGCTCACTTAGAAAGAATTGTTTAAAATACACATGTGAGAGCCCAAGGGGTTAAATGTACGACTTTTTCAAAATTTTATGATTTATCGTTTGATGTGAGGTGTTCAGCTATAAGTATGCAAAATTTCATGCCTCCAACCTAATTAGAGGCTCACTTAGAAAGAATTGTTTAAAAATACACGTGGGAGCTCAAAGGGTTAAATGTACGATTTTTTCAAAATTTTATGATTTGTCGTATGATGTGTGGTGTTCAGCTATTAGTATGCAAAATTTCAAGTCTCCAACATGTATAGTTTCTGAGAACGGGCTCTGTGACAGACAGACAGAGGAGCGAGGCGAATAGGGTTTCGTCAGATGAACGAAACCCTAAAAAGGGATGAATTTTTATTATGGTATTAAATTAATTTCATATAACACAAAACACAATATTAAGCATATAAAAAGTTTAATGTAAGAAAGTATAAATAATTAAATTTGTTAAGTCCAGTTTTCTGCAGTGAGGATAAGTTTTCCTGTGCTCCTCTACAACTTTCATCAATAGCTGAAACTAAAGTTAATTTCGTATAAGAATTTCATTGTATTCTTTAATCACAGCAATACCTATCTCAAGATGATCATTTACCACTTCAGTAGATTTCACCTTTTCTAATGCAATCCTATACCCAGATTTACTGTTGCAGTGTTCAGGGTCTACTTGAAAGATTTTTTGGTAACAAAATCTTCAAACTTCTTTTCATGAAAGTTTTTAAGGGAAACAGTTAACCACTTCTCAGGATTCCTTGTACCTTTTTTATTATGAAGGACTTAAACCACCGCCTTTTTGTTGAAACAGTTACATGCTTTGTAGTGTCAGTCAAAGCCAAAACCTTATATGCAACACTCCATTCATTTAAAGCTTTATAAATTTCATGACCTATTGCAGAAGGAAATTCAACAGCTGAGAGCACCTAAGAAACTCCTTTTCCAGAAATTATAATTGATAGTGCATTTTGTTTTCGCCGATTAATTCTGGTAAGTTTTCCATAGTGCATTTTGTTTTCACCGATTAATTCTGGTAAGTTTTCCACCCTGATGAACAATAAAGGAAACATTTCTCTGTGGCCTTTCTGTTAATTTCTGCGATTATTTAGCTCTATTAATTAGGGTTGCGAAAAAGCCGGCTAAAATTAAAAAAAGCCACGCCGGTGGCTTTTATTGGTTTTAACCGGCTTTTTTTGGCCATAATTGGCTTTTATACAGTGAAGCATTTTAATTATAAATTACACATTTTTAAGTGTTTTTTAATTAGTTTTAATGACAGTTAATTGACTTAGAATTTAATAAATAACCCAATTTCTCAATAATGAAGACATTAATACTGGAAAAACACATAGATGGAGCTGTTAGTGATATTTAGAATTGCAAATATGTCAGCTAAATTTTAAAAGGGCCAAACCAACTGCTTTATCTGGCTTACACTAGCCTTTAATTCCACTTTTTTCTCCCATTTTTATTGCTTTATAAAATTAAAGAGGACAATGATAACTTGGTTACCTGTTTTATTACATAATGAATTTTAAGAGCTATTAATAATAGGTACATCTTATTTTATTTCTCATAAACATTTAACATCATACATAGTCATGTAATAAAAACACCATTTCTCACCATTAAAAACAGCATTATGAATAGCATATGCATGAATTTATGTATGAATGTGCACTCTTTTAAATAGCATCTTTTTCAAAATTTTAATTAAATTGTTTTTGTAGAACATTTTTTTCTTTTTGTTTGTTGTTTAATTGATCTCTCTATTTTATACACTTATGTACTCAATATTATCTCCTCAAATATATCCTTCCTAATTTCTCTTTCAACATTGTTCATTCTATGACTTAATCTTTCCATACAGACATGTAAGAATGTTTCCCTTTTGATGTGTTACATTTTGTCATTATTTAAATATAATCTCAAAAATGTATAGTATATGATGGGCTATTTAATATAGAATTTCAAAACACCACTTTGGAATATCTATATATATAAAAAAAGAGATGTCTGCCTGCCTGCCTGCCTGACTGACTGAGGCAAGCTCCGAAATTATAGCACCTAGGCCTCTGAAATTTTAGTCATGTGTTGATTTTGTCCTCAGAAAGTGTATTTCGCAGCCGGATTTTAAAATTTCAATTTGAATTTTTTGTTTTAAATTAAAACTATGGGTTAGAGGATATTTACAACTTTCCGCCAATCCGCGGCAATGAAGCAGCCAGCCAATGAGAGCAGGCGTTAAATATTGGATCTAGCGTAGTGGCAAAGGGCAAACTTCACTTGCAACTCCCAATGTTTATGCGTCGTCAGCTTCATGTAAGTACACTTTTGCACTTTTCTTCCTATAAGATTTAATATTATTTACATTAATTGTGATATTTCGAAGTGTTTTTTACTTATTTTGCAAGGTATACGATTCACGTAAGTTAGTTTAGATTGTATTTATTCTTTGTGTTAATGGCGTAGTTTGTGAAAGAATGAAATGTGTTTCTTGAACTTTACTTTCCCTGAAGTAAATGGTTTCTGTTCTTGGGCAATTAAAAGTGAAGTTAATGTTCGATTCTTATGAAACTCATAATGTATCACCATATAATTTCATCATATAAGTATTTCACGCCCTCAGGATTTTAAATTTAGTTCTTTTCCTTTTGTTAAAATCTTTTCTACATATGTTACACTTTATTGAATGTTTCCATAGTGCCAGGCATATCAGTTTAAAGTTTAGGCGTAATTCAATGAACGAAAATATGAGTACTGTTATTTATAATCTTTCTTCCTGTTAATGTTGACTATATTTTTAGACACCCAAGAACGGTGAAATCATAACATGCTATAAATTGTATAACTGAATGCAAAATCCTGTGAATGTAGTACGAGATGTATGTTTTAATTAAGATTTGTTATTGAAATTAGTTTATTTCATATACAAAACACCATATATTATGAGTTTGGTAAGAAATCCTAACAAAAACCTGTATCTTGCACTTTACTGAATGTTTTCATAGTGCCAAGCATATGAGTTCAAAGTTTAGGCCTAATTCAATGAAGCGAAAATTTTGAGTATTTATTGTTATTTAAATCTTTCTTCCTTTTAATGTGATGACAACATACATTTTATACCAGATTTGCATGCCCGTTCTTCGACGATTCTTATGAAACTCAATTTGTCACAAAATGGTGATTTTATTGACTTCATTTTTGCAAATTAAAATGGTTTCATGACAATATACATCTTTTCCCCAAAACGGACATGCAGTCTGGTATAAGATGTATGTGAGAGTCCTGCGCGGGTCGGGTTGTACCCAACCCGAACCCACAAATTCCATTTTAAGTCAACATGACCCGAACCCGCAAAGATAATTTTCAGAAACCCGACCCAAACCCGAGGTATTTCAAGCCGCAACCTGACCCGAACATGCAATGCAAAAAAAATGTTTTAATGCCACTAAGGAAAATAATCTACAATTGTATCTCTAATACAATTTTTATGTTTTACATAGAAGAATGAACAAATCTGTATTCTTTAACATTCAAATATAGTAAAACCTCTGAGCACGTTGGGATCGTTTTATAGAGTCAAACATCAAATCGGGCTATCCCGAATTTTGTTTTTTCAGCTCGGAATGAATCTAATTTTCTTTCTGCAGGTCGGGTTCGTATTACAAGAATTCTTTCGGGCCATCTATAGGTTTTTTACTCGATTCGTTATAATCATTATCGTATCAGTAATTGAAAAAGTATGTTTATATTAATTTCCAGAAACGAATTCTAAGACTAGACAAAACTGACAGGCACGCATTTTGTTTTTGTGAAACTTTGATCTGCGGTTTTTATAGAAGTTTAATGTGAAAAAAAATTTTGGACATTCTTTTAAAAAATCGAGTCAACCCGAATCCGAACCGTAAACGTCAAAAAGCCAACCCGAACCCGAAACAATGAAAGCCAACCCGACCCAAACCCGAACCGCAACAAAAAAAGTTGAAGTCAACCCGAACCCAATCCACAATGGCAAAATATAGACCCGAACCGCAGGTTGTGTTCGGGTAAAAGTGGGTAACCCGACCCGATGCAGGACTCTAATGTATATGTTGTCAAGTTGTCATCGCCCAAGAATGGGGGAAAAAACCCCACCAACTTTTGACTTCAGGGAAAATAAATGAGGTTATTTGGGTTTTCCTTTTGTTAATATTTTTTTGCCACATAGACTTACCCATATATATTATGAGTTTCGTAAAAAATCCGAATGAAAACATATATTATTTATTTGCTTTACTGAATGTTTTCATTTCTTATCAAAATCATGATATGTAACATGCGAGAAATTGTAGAACTGAATGGAAAATTCTGTCAGTGAGGTCTACGATTTATGTTTTCTTTCAGATTTGTTATTGAACTAATTTTATTTCATTTAAGAATATTTTTAGGCGCCCAAGAATAGAGCATGTGTTTTCATTAAGATGAAAAAAGATTAACAAAAGCTAAAGAACTGAATGAAAAATTCTCAGTGCGCTAAATACTTATACAATGAACATTTTGTGATATATTACGAGTTTCTTAAGAATCGCTCATGAATGCACTCTTAATCGCCCAAGAACAAAAATTATTTACTTCATAGAAAGTAAAGTTCAAGAAACACATTCCATTCTTGGGTGACTATGCATATATAAATCGCCATTAACATGAAGAAAGAATGAAAGAATACAACTGAAACTAACTTATGTGGTTTGTATACTTTGCACAAAAAGTAAAAAAACATCGTGAAATATCACAATTAATGTAAATAACATTAAATCTTATAGAAAGAAATGTGCAAAAGTGTATTTTTCTTTTAAAATAAAGCTGATGAGACATAAATTGTGCAATTTATCTTTGCCCCTAAGCTAGGAATTACGGTCGTTGGAACCCATATTTTTTACCGCCTGCTCTCATTGGCTGGCTGCTTCATTGCCGTCACAATGCCATATGCACATTTTAATAATAATAATAATAAAATCTACATTAAAATTTTAAAATCCAGCTGTGAAGTGCACTTTTCAGTGACAGCATCTACACATGACAAAAATTTCAGTATACGGTGAAGCATGCAGCAGTGAGCAGTGTCTGAGGTTCTTATAGGTCATATTGGGGTCTTAATTGAGTGATGGTTACCATTATTTCCGAATAGAAATTTCAGCAAATTTCTTAAATTCTTATTTGTGTCACCACCCCATCGAGTAATATATCTATGGATAGGTTGAAAATTTGAGTTTCATTTGTATACAGGTTTGTTTACGAAGGAGTGTGCATCCTGGTGGTGGAAAGTGAAACTAAAACATATTGCAAAGTGTGCGTAGCACGCCTGCTATACCCGGCTGCAGGCGGCTGTGACCTGTGTCGGATATTCGTATAAAGCATTGTGCCCCGTGGCGGTGGAAAGTACTTCAAAGCGTATGCACGGCTAGGATAGTTAGGTTATGGTTAGGTTACATTTAAGTTCTGGTTAGGTTAAGTTACCATTACGTAGGCCTAGGTCTTAAATTGATTTAAAGCTTACATTGGAAATCCGATTTAACCATTGGTCTTAAATCGATTTAAACTAACATCGAAAGTCGTGATTTAGCTAATGTCTTGAATTACGATTTAGCCATTGCCCTTTTAGCTTTACATCGCAATTTAAAACAAACATCAAAAATCCGATTTAACCATCAGTCCTATATCAATTTAAAGATAACATCAGAAAAATTTATGTATCTATTGGCTTTAAATCGATTTAAAACAAAATACCGATTCAGAGCTAACATTGGAAAACTGATTTATTTACATTGATGCAGCTTCTGCATGCATGGCAAGCTGGTGTTAAATCGATTTAGCAAGATCCGATTTAAGAAAACATTGCAAGTTTTAGTGCTTTCCGATTTAAGAAAAACATGGCAAACTGGTGTTAAATCGATTTAGCAGGATGCGATTTAAGCAAATCTTAAGGAAATTGATTCACTATTATGTCTGGAAAAAAAAAAAAAAAAGTCATGGTTAAAGTCCAAATTTATCTATTTTTTGCTTATTTTTTTTGCATTCTTTTGATCAAAAATTTATTTTCATGTATTGAAATATTTTAGTTTTAAATTATTATTATTTTGTAATTAATTAAAAATACTTAAATGATGAGTTGAATAATACTTTAATAATCCTTCTCCATCCACTATATCAATGTCAGCATTTATGTTAAATGAATTTTACTATAATCTAAAAGTGAAAAAGGAATAAAATTGCACCTTATTTCTCATATATCTCCCCCCCCCCCCCTTTTTTTTTTTTTTTTTTTTTTTTTTTTTTTTTTTTTTTTTTTTGTTTAGCTCACAGGCTATCAAAGCCTGAGATCTAATGTGTCTGCAGGTTCTGTATGTGCATATGTATGTAACTTTTGATAGAAATATCCGATTTGCTTCAAAAAATTTTTCTAGGTTCTTTCTGATAAGGGGCTTCCCTGATTAGCTTTTGAGGTCCATTGGTGTTTAGTATAAAAAGGGGGGGAACGGGGGCTAATCCACCTCCCCCTCTTTATTTAGGTGAATGGGTTTTTCAAACAGAATTATCCGATTTGCTTCACATTTTTATTCTAGCTTCATTCTGATAAGGTGCTACCCTGATTAGTTTTGGGTGTTCATTGGTTAAGTATATAGAGGGGGAACAGGGGGTTAATCCCCTTAATTTAGATCAATGGCTTTATCATGCAGAATTACCCGATTTGCTTCAGATTTTGTATATACCGGTTTATTTTGATAAGGCGCTTCCATGATTCGATTTGGAGGTTCATAGCAAGGGGTATAAAGTATAAAGGGGCTAATCCTCCCCCATTAATTTAGATAAATGTGTTTTTCATGCAGAATTATCTGATTTACTTCCATTTTATTTTCTAGATTCATTCTGATAAGATGCTTCCCTGATTAGTTTTTGGGGTTCATTGGTTGAGTATAAAGAGAGGGGGACAGGGTTATTCTCCCCCCCCCCCCCCACACACACACACTCATTCAGATAAATGGATTTTACATGCAGAATTATTCTATTTTCTTCAAATTTTTTTTCTAGGTTCGCTCTGATAAGGTGCTTCCCTGATTGGTTTTGGGGGCTCAGTGGTTAAGTATAAAGGAAGGTATGAGGGGAGGGGGGGTAACCCCCTTATTTTAGATCAATAGGTTTATCATGCAAAATTACCCGATTTGCTTAAATTTTGTATACCAGTTTTTTTTTTCATAAGCCGCTTCCCTGATTAGATTTGGAGGTTCATTGGTTAAGTATAAAGGGTGGGGGGAAGGGGCTAACCCCCTCCCCCATTAATTTAAATAAATGCGTTTTTGATGCAGAATTATCTGATTTGCTTCAGATCTTTTTTTCTTGGTTCATTCTGATAAGGCGCTTCCCTGATTACTTTTTGGGTTTCATTAGTTAAGTATAAAGAGAGGGGGGGGGGGGCTTTCCACCAAATTAATTTAGGTAAATGGATTTTACATGCAGAATTATTCGATTTTCTTCAAATTCTTTTCTTGGTTCATTCTGATAAAGCGCTTTCCTGATTAGTTTTGGGGGCTCATTGGTTAAGTATAAAGGGAGGAACAGGGGGGGGGGGATTAACCCCCTAATTTAGATCAATCGGATTATCATACAGAATTACCCGATTTGTTTCAAAATTTGTATATCTGTTTATTTTCATAAGCCGCATCCCTTATTAGATTTGGAGGTTCATTGGTTAAGTGTAAAGGGTGGGGGGAAGGGGCTAACCCTCCGCCATTAATTTAAATAAATGCGTTTTTGATGCAGAATTATCCAATTTGCTTCAAATCTTTTTTCTAGGTTCATTCTGATAAAGCGCTCCCCTGATTACTTTTTGTGTTTCATTGGTTAAGTATAAAGGGAGGGAGAGGGGGAGGGGCTAATCCACCAAATTAATTTAGATAAATGGATTTTACATGCAGAATTATTCGATTTTCTTCAAAAATTTTTCTAGGTTCATTCTGATAAAGCGCTTCCCTGATTAGTTTTGCAGGTTTATTGGTTAAGGGGGGGGGGTTACACCCCCCCCCCCCCCTTAATTTTTATCAATGAGTTTATCATGCAGAATTACCCGATTTGCTTCAAATTTTGTATACTGGTTTATTCTGATAAGGTGTTTCACTGATTAGATTTGGAGATTGATTGGTTAAGTATAAAGGGGGGAACAAAGAAGCTAATACCCCTTAATTTAGCTAAGCGGGTTTTTCATGAAGACATATCCGATTTGCTTAAATTTGGTATATAGGTTTATTCTGATAAGGTGCTTCCCTGATTAGATTTTGAGGTTCATTAGTTAAGCATAAAGTGGGGGGGAGGGGTGTTATCCCCCCTTAATTTATTTTCCAAGGGCATTATTCTTTGAAATAAGAGTATATTGTACAATAAGTGTGTGTGAGATCGATGACATCATTTTAACTGGGCACTTTTATTTTTCTTTACTACTTTTCTCATCATGGTAAATAAACATTTAAATTCATCATTGAATGATTGAATATGCTTCTGTTTTTAACTCTAGACCTTTTTCATTCTGTGACAGTAAAAAAAAAGTGTGTGTTGTTAGAGTGGTACTGTTTGGGAGGGCTACAAGGAAGTCCCCCCCCCCCCCCTTTCCTTTAAAGAATTTAGATTGTAGCGACCATAACAAGTCAAAAAAAAAAAAAAAAAAGAGAGAGAGAGAGAAAATGCGGCAAGCATAGATTATAAAACTCCAACACATTCAGAATAATGTAAACAAACTGCACCGTTTGATAAATTAAAATATTGCGTCTATATATATACGTTAAATATAAATATTCAAACGCATAACACATTTCAAAACCCAATTTCAGCTGTTTCCATCTACAATCGGAAAATTATCTGAATTTTTTTCAGCAGCCCTGTATATGATATATAGATTTTATCTATTAACTAGATGCATGCCAAAATTTAGTTCACTTAAGAAATACATATACTTCAGTTCAAAATTCCCCTTCAGCAATTTTCTCTAATAAGGAGAATGGAACGTGAATACTTTTGTGCAGCCCCTGTATATGAGGTATAGAATTTATATATAATGAGTAACATGAAAAAAATTAGTTAAATTTAAAAGGTCATACCGAATTTTAAAACGTACATTCCAGCAAGAAATGCTATGAATGCATTGTTCTAATATGATCGTTGTGAAATTCAGTGATTTATATAAGTTCCAATACATTTGAAATAGCGCAATGTCATTAACATTGCGCTATCTACAAACAATTTTTCCCCCATATACCATATTGTAATGTAATATTTTTGACTGCCCCTGTAAATGAACTATTAATCCTACATACTTCATATAGTACAACACAAAACATGCTTTGTTGACCCTAAATAACCGTTATCAATGGCATAAAAATCTGAGTATATTTACCAGAGTTGGAGCAGGCACAGACGGACAGACAAAGTGAATGTATAAGCACTTTCAACTTTGTTGGGAAGGTTTCCAAGGAAGAAGGAAATTATAAAATGTATTAAAATAGTTCACTAAATCAGTACAGGGCGTTTTAAAGTTTTAATTTGTTCATGACTGTCGCATACAATTTTCCAAAAATTTACATAGCAAATCTCAACAATTAACAGCTTCTCCCCCTTTTCCACTGAGTGGGTACGTCTTTCAGTCAAAATCGAGTTAAAGGTATGAAATCATATAAATTTAAGGATAATTTTTAAATATCACCACGGACCCGGGCAACGCCAGGCGGGTCAGCTAGTAATTTATATTCTTTTCAATATTTATAAATATTTTCAGCCGCAATGCTTCACAGTTGTCTTCCAGCAGTTATAAAGACTTATTTATTTGACAAATTTAATAGAAATTTATAGTTTTTTAAGTAGAAAATATTTATAAGTGTATTAAAAATAAATTAATCCCCTTTTTTATGAATTAGTTGCAAATTAACTTAAAAAATATAAGAACCGGCTTTTTTTAAGTGGTTAAAACCAAAAAAAGCCAGCCGGCTTTTTTTGGCCTGGCTAAAAGCCGGCAACCCTGCTATTAATTATTATTCAATGAAACATACTGTAGGCTAACTTCTTTAATATCATATCCTAAAACTAAACTAAACTAAACTCTGTGGCTATACAATCCATGAAGGATCTGGGCCGACAGTGCCCATCTCTGTTTTCTTGACCCTGGGCCCCGAGGTGCTATACAGCATGCGTCCCGGCCAGGTGGTCAGCCTAACGCGAGACCCTCGGTGTTTAGTTCCCAAGCAAGCTTGGTACTCATTTTATCGACCCCAAAGGGATGAAGGGCTGAGTGAACCTTGCCCAGTCGGGAGTCGAACTCTCGACCTGCGGTGCGGCAGTCAGATGTCATATCCTAAACTTTTTGTAATTTCGGCAACTACAAATACTGCTTTACTGTCAGATACTTTTGTCCTGTCTACAGCAGTTTCTAATTCTAGAGTTATAATATCCATAAGCTCTCCAGCCTCTCTTAGCTTTGGATGGACCTGATGCTGCACCCTCAAACAGTTTTATTTCGTGATCATATTCTTCATTTTCATTTCCATCTTCTTCATTTGAGCTATCTGTAGAAGACTCGAGTACTGCAGCTGCTGTTTCTTTCTCCTGTGAATATTTCATTTTTTTTCTAATCTTTTCTTCAGAGAATTTTTCGTTTTATCAGCAATCAATTCCTTTCACAATAGATTTATGTCAACACTGATCATCATGGGTGCAAGACCGTCAGTCTCAGGACTGATTTCAGTCATGGACATATTTTTGACTGATAGTAAATTCTACTTTATATACTTAAATTATGGCAATTTTACTATTAAGCACTTTCTTTTATTGCAAGAAATCAATTTTTAGCCATAATGCAAGACATAGAAATCCTCTAGTCAATTTTCATTTGTTTTTTCCTAATACTCAGAAAAGTTTTCAGTCTTGGCTTAGATTTAATTCTTGCACCCATGCTGATCATTGATCCTCATCTGCCATCTCGCTGTGCTAGCAAGAAATCTCTCTCAACTATTTTGATTTTGATTATGCTTAAGCATTGGCATGAGCGATATATCTAATTTTGAAAAAAATGCATGCTCTTTGACTTTCCAATTAGGTGTTTTGCGTTCTTTGTTCTTCCTTAAGTCTCCCTTTTTCAAATAATTCCTCTAATATTTTTCTGAGTGTTGGGTATCCCGCATAGGAATTCTGGCCTTCACTCAAAATTTTATTATTTATGCGGTGATGCTTCTCACATTAAAGCTTTCAAATCCTTATAAAGGAGCAATCTCAATGACATGCCTACTGAAGACAATTTGTTGTTGCCACAGACCTGCCAACTGCTACGATTTGGACCTATAAATTACGATGCTACGAAAATCGGTCTCGAACTAAGATTTTTTGAAGAAAAAAACAAACCTTTTTTTTCCAGTTGCGATTTTCAGTCCGCATAGCATATTTTTTTAGGAATGAAAGTATTCGGTTCTGAAAGTTTTAAAAAACTGGTCATTAGTCTGAAATTTCGGACATCAAAATTGGCTGAAGGGAAGAAAAACTAGTTGGATGTGCCAATCCCAAAACTTTCTTCTATCTTATACATCTTAATATTTCAAAAACTAGTTACACATGTTAATGCTTCAATATTATTAGTTCAATATTATACCAACTTTGATTTTCATCTTAAATTCCTGCTTCAGTCAATTAAATGAACTAAAAACGAGTTAATCCATATCATGATATTTCTTAAAATTAATAGTTTTTCCTTATTCTGTTATCAGATGTTTGGCAATAGCCGGCTTAGCAGGAAGCGAGTTCCCGCGTTTGCACGAGCCGCCGATGGACAACAGAACTACGAAAAATCAAGAAAAGTATACAAAAATCGCTATCACAGAGCCCCTTTACCGCACGATATTTCCAAATTCGAGGAGGACCTGTTAGCCAAAGCCAAAAATATGCACAAAAAATTTGGTTCAATTGTATGCATAATTTTATACACTTTTCGACTGTACAATAAAGAAAATGTCACAAATATCTCTATTACAGTGCCCCCCTTCCGGCAGATTTTTTTCAAATTCAGGGAGGACTTGTTTGCCATAGCCAGAAACGTACATAAAAAATTTGGTTCAATTCTATGCATAAATTTATACAATTTTCGAGGTACAATAATGAAAATGGCACAGAGATCCAATTATAGCGCCACCTTCTGGCGGTATTTCTTCAAGTTCAGGGAAGACTTGCTTGCCATAGCCAGAAACATACAAAAAAAATTGGTTCAATTCTATGCATAACTTCATACACTTTTCAATGGTAGAATAATAATAATGGTACAGACATCGCAATTATAGCACCCCCTTCCGGAGGAATTTTTCTAAATTCAGGGAGGACCTTCGTGCCATGACCAAAAACAAACACAAAAAATTTGGCTCAATTCTATGCATAACTTCATACACTTTCGGATGGTACAATATTCAAAATCGCTATTACAGCGCCCCCTACCGGCGAATTTTTTTCCAATTTTAGGCAGGATCTGCTTGCCATAGCCAAAAACTTAAAATAAAAATTTGGTTCAATTCTATGCATAAATTCACACACTTTTGGATGATACAATATTCAAAATGGCACACAAATCGCTGTTACAGCGCCCCCTACCGGCGAATTTTTTCCAATTTCAGGGAGGATCTGCTTGCCATATCCAAAAACTTAAAATAAAAATTTGGTTCAATTCTATGCATAAATTAATAAACTTTTGAATGATACAATATTCAAAATCGCTGTTACAGCGCTCCCTACCGGCGAATTTTTTCCAAATTCAGAGAGGACCTACTTGCCATATCCAAAAACTTAAAATAAAAATTTGGTTCAATTCTATGCATAACTTCATACACTTTTAGATAGTACAATATTCAAAATCGCTGTTACAGCGCCCCCTACCGGCGAATTTTTTTCGAATTCAGAGAGGACATACTTGTCATATCGAAAAACTTAAAATAAAAATTTGGTTCAATTCTATGCATAACTTCATACACTTTTAGATGGTACAATATTCAAAATCGCACAAAAATGGCTGTTACAGCACCCCCTACCGGCGAATTTTTTTAAAATTCAGAGAGGACTTACTTGCCATATCCAAAAACTTAAAATAAAAATTTGGTTCAATTCTATGCTTAACTTCATACACTTTTGGATGGTACAATATTTAAAATCGCTATTACAGCGCCCCCTACCGGCGAATTTTTTCCAAATTCAGGGAGGATCTGCTTGCCATAGCCAAAAACTTAAAATAGAAATTTGGTTCAATTCTATGCATAACTCCATACACTTTTTGATGGTACAATGGCGACGGACACACGGACAGACAGACATTTTCTATAAACATGTTTTTTGAGATCTCTGACCCCTAAAACGTGTAAATCCGTCGAAAACCGGAAGTCGAAAAAAATTTCGATTACAATACTTTCTTCTATTGAAGATAGAAGAAAGTAAAAATCAGGGCTGCAAATCAAACTTCTTAACATAAAACCCTCTTAATGGATAAATGCAGGAACAGACTTGTATAAAACCAAAAACTTTCTGCAAATTAAATTAATGTTTAATAAAATAATGTGTTACATTATTTTGACGATATTAATTAAAAACAGTAGTTTTAAAGTAATTTCCATTTAAATTAAAAATTAATCGATATTAATTAAAGTACAATTATTTTAGTTGAAAAAAATAATAAAGCTAAAAATCCATGATAAGAATTCTTATCAATTATTTTGTCAATGAATTTAGAAACAGCCCAATCCTTAATATCTATTTGCACAAAATACCAGTCACTCTGTTCACAGAAAGAATACGGCATTGCTTCTGAAACAACTGAATCGCATTTTATAGGGAGAGGTCTATTCATAGGTATCACCATTAAAGAGAACTGATGCAGGGATGAAAGTGCACTAAAGCCATTTTGGAGCAGCAAAAATCTGCTTTTGGAGCAGTAAAATCCATTTTAGGAGCAGTAAAATCCATTTTTGGAGCAGCAAAAATCTAATTTTGTAGCAATAAAATTAAAATTCTGTTTTTGGAGCAGACTCAAATTCTTAGGCTAATAAACTCCTAAAAATTAAAATGATTGCTATCTTGAAAATATTTTCACATTTGAAAGAATAATTACTCAGATAAAATTTCTGCATACATTTTGCTAACTCTGGGCTAACTAAACGACAATTGGGTACAGATTGCAATAATGAAAAATTAGCAGCAGGAAGAAAAAAAAAATCAGTTTATTTGACTTTAAAAATTATTATTTTAGAGCAATAATTTTAATTAATAATCAAAGGAAAGCCTATGAATACAACATACAGGACTCCCACTCAACTTTTATAGTAAAAAATAGTAAAAGGGGATCATTTTTTTTTCAAAAAAAGGGACCAAAAAGACCATATATTTCGCATAAAAAGGAACCTTTGGGGACCTAATTTCAGCAAATCGTAAAATAAACAAAATCCGCGCAATCATTTCACGAAATTAGCGTTTTTCGCGATCCTTTGACAAAATTAACTTGAATTCACAATCTCTTGCCAAAATTTTAGTGTTTTTTGCGATCTTTTGCCGAAATTCGAGTGACTTTCACAATCTTCCGAAGAAATTTGCTTATTTTTCGCGATCTTTTGACGAAATTCGAGTATTTTTGCGGTCTTTCGACGAAATTCGCTTGTTTTAGCGATCTTTTATCGAAATTCGCATGTTTTGGCGGTCTTATGACGAAATTCGCGTATTTTTTGCAGTCTTTTGACGAAATTCACGTATTTTTGTGATTTTTTGACAAAATTTACGTGCTTTTTGCAATCTTTTGACTAAAATCGCATATTTTTCGGGATCTTTTGGCGAAATTCGCTTGTTTTTCGCGATCTTTTGTAGAAATTTACAAGGGTTTTTTTTTTCCTATCTTTTGACCGCGTTTTGTTCGTTTTCTCACGAAACTAGCGATCCTTTGAGAAAATTCACGTTTTTTTCGCGATCTTTTGACGGAATTCTTGTATTTTTCGCTATCTTTCGACGAAATTCGCGTGTTTTTTCCGGTATTTTGACGAAAGTTGCTGTTTGTTTCGCGATCTTTTGACGAAATTCGCGATCTTTTGACAGCGTTTTGTTTGTTTTTGACGTAAGTCCCACTTTTTACGTGATCATTTGACTAATATGGCGTGCTTTTCGCGATCTTTTGATCGCGGTTTTTTCATTTTTTGACGAAATTATCTTTTTTCTTTCAGGATCCTTTAAAAAAATTCGCGTTTTTTTCCACGGTCCTTTGACGAAATTCACGTTTTTCCCGCGATGCTTTGACGAAAGTGGTGATTTTTTTTCTGCGAACGATTGACGAAATTGTTTTTTTTTCGGCGACCATTTATTGAAATTCGCAATATTTTTAAGTGATATTTTTTTATGCCTGAATTTTCGGGCTGATGGCCGATTTTTTTTTTAATTTTCGGAACCGAATGCCTTAAATTTTCGAAAAATTCGGAACAGAACTACCCCTGGCAAACAATAAATAAATCATACATAAAATTGGGAAATATTTCTAATATTTCGGTATTTTAAAAAAAAAAGTTACAAAAACAAAAATTACTTTTTTTTTTTTTTTTTTTTTTCCAAAAAAAAATTTCCACAAAGTTCCGAATTTTGCGGAAAACTTTCCGCGCACGGCGTGCGCGTCTATATTATGCAACTCTGGTGAACCTTTTCTCATCCACGTGCCAAGTTTTCCAAAAAATATATTTTACATGGTCATGACGTGCCAACAATAAAAAAAATTTAATGGGTCAAATAATAATGAATCAAAATGACTTAAAATTTTGTTTTTAGTATTAAAAATATGAGTAAAATTTTATGTAATACTTTAGAAATTTATTTTTTAAATATGATTTCTGTTGTTTCATCTCAGAAGTCAAATAATTTATATCAGCTTCGTACTTAGTTATTTTTAAGAGAATTCAGTTCAATTGGACTCATTCGACAAGATGCTTTTAGTTGAATTTTTCATATTATTTATATTATTTATTTCCGAAAAGAATATCTCACGGAAAAAAATTGTCAAAATAGCAAGCGTCAGAATTCCGAGTTGTTATAATTTTACCATCGTCATTTTTGCGTATAATGTCTTTTAATCTTTCTTTTGCGAGAATCTCCTAATTCTTTCTTATTCTTAAAATTTTGTGAGCCAATATTGAGTTAAATTGGGATACATTAAGTTATATTTCAGTTTCTTCAATCTGTATGAGAATGACAACCAACCGAACGAACCGAATTCAGATAAATACAGACAAATTATACTATATTTTAATGTAGAACCTGAATCTATGCCGTGCCAAGAATAATCTTCAGCGTGCCGTAGGTTCGCCGTCCCTGCACTAGTGGATAGTGCTTCTGTAAATATTTATACAGAAATTTCCTTCCTTAGAAACAGGGGCGCCATTGTAAGAGTTTCTTGAGGAACACGGTTTGAAATGTGCGAAATCGCGTGATTTGAACAGTATGCAGGTGAAAATGCTGTGCAGAATTTCCCCCTGTAAATTCTTCCACACACCTATGATTCTTCTGCAAGTATATTTTTTAATTTCTTGAAAGTCCACGAATTTTTTTCTTTTATGGAATTTCCCTAAATCATTTTGTGAATCAGTCGAGAAAAAAATTGAGAATTTCTTCAAACGATCCTGGAAAAATATTGGATATTTCGTCAAAGATCAATTGTTCGCTGGATAAAATCACTAATTTCGTTAAGAGTTCAGAAAGAAATTGCAAATTTCGTCAAAAGATTGCACAAAAAATCACAAATTTCGATAGACTACCGAGGGAAAAATATTGCAATTTTCATCAAAAAGTCGCGGAAACGAGTAGGAAATTTTGTTAATTGGTCGCAAAAAGATGTTTGAAAATTTTACCGATCGGTCACGCAAAACTGTTGCGAAATTTGCCGATCTGTCGCAATAAACAATTGCGAATTTCGACAAATGACTGCGTAAAAAAAATCAATTTCGTCAAAGGATCACGGTAAAAACGTGAATTTCGACAAAATATCGCGGAAAGAAAACCCGAATTTCGTCAAAAGATCGCGGAAATATACGCAAATTTCATGGAAAGAACAGCAAGAAAATGCAAATTTCATCAAACAATCAGTAAGAAAACACAAATTTCGCCAAAGGATCGTGTAAAAAACGAAAAATTCGTCAAAAGGTCGCTGTAAAAAATGCGAATTTCATAAAAAGTGCGGATTTCAATAAAGAATCGGGATAGAAAAAAGTAGATGTCGTGGAATAATCGTGGAAAAAAATCGCTCGCGAATTTCGAAAAATTTACTGCACTGGGCTAAAAATTTGGCACCGGGATCCTTTTACGAATGTCAAAAAATAGCCATAAAACACGAAAAACCAACCAACCAACCTTCAGATTAATTTGAATTTTGTGTGCTACGATTTTTCATTTTCAGAGGTTGGCAGGTCTGCATTTCAGTTATAAACAATATAAACAAGGTATACACTTTTTTAAAGTCTTTAGTTTTTTATAGTTTTATTCAACTTTTAAGCAAAAAACTTAATTTTTAACGACTGATTAATCAAATTAAAAAATATATTTCTCTTAATAAATGAAGCACAAAACAAATTGAAAAATAAAATGGTAGCAGTTGGAATTAAATAAAAAATAAGGAAATGAATTGCTGATGTTGAAGTTAAGACTAAAATAATATGAGCTAAATCAATAGAAGTTTTAAACTCTCAGTAAAATACCATTTAAAAAATAAAATTTACTTAACAAACTTATTAGCTTATCTTATGTAAAAAGTCAAAATAATTAAATATAATAATTTTAAGTTGAATCTGTTGCTGATGCTGTCATCTATGAGAGGGGACAGACATTTACAATATTTACAACAGTGAAATTATCTTTAGATAACTAACTTAATAATTACATTTACAGATACTTTTATGGATTTTATAGTGTAGGTAAACGACTTTTTAAGACATTGAAATGAATTTTATTAATACTGGATTAGAGATATTTTTTCAAGTAAAAGGAGAAAAAAACAATAAAATGACTCCAAGTTATGAAACATATCCTTACTTGAGCTACCTATAAATATTATTTCTTAGTGATTAAATTTTACAAGAATTTTTTTTAGATGTAATAGAACCAATTTAAAAGGTGAGAATTGTAAATTTCAAATCTTTAAAAATAAGGGCCACCCTAATGCAACATAATAAAATACATCAAAGGGAAATACAGAATGAAGATAATCCAATAAATGTTGAACCTTGAATTATGGATGCAAAAGACAGGACTCAGGACAGGAATTCAGTCTCAGGACTGATTTCAGTCTTGAAGAGATTTTTGATTGGTACTAAATTCCACTATACAGTCGAACCTCGTTATCCTGACACTCTAATGACCAGAAAAATGTGTCGTCATAAGCGGAGTGTCGCGGTAACTAGAGTTTGAGAAAATTTGTTTATAAAAAGCTGTATTTTTAATCAATTTAATACAATTTTAAGCAGTAAAACATTATTATTAAACAAAATAAGCACAAAAAATTGAAAACAATAAAAATCAGATTTATGATGACTTTTTTTTTTATTGTTACATGAAATATGGATGAATTAAGGTTTGCTTATCCCTAGATGGGCTTCCTACAATTCTTTTTTCAATATTCAAAGAATTGTAATCAATATTCATTGTTTCAGAAATGGATGTTAGATAATTTTTGATCGCTTCAATGCAATGAAACGCTTCGGTTTTAGTAGGATGAAAAATGCTGTGTAACCACAAAAAAGCGCCATATGATCAGAACAAAAAGACCGCAGATACACTGATACGTCTATATGGAGCTTAAGTGGGGCATTCATAGTGTGTGAGTTTATTTATTCTGATAAAGGATTGAATTAAAATTTCTCATTTATCTCAATGGGTATTTTAGAAACTTTTTAAAAAAATTTGGCTAAGACATTTCTTAGCGCTTAATTTCCATGCTTATAATATGGATTATGAAAAATGGACAATTTTCCAAACCGTCGGGATATCTGGAGTTGAAAATTATAAAACGACGTAAAATCCGGAGTTTATTTAAACTAAAATCATATACAGAAAATCGGGTCTTTGAAAAACTGATGTGATAAGCGGAGTGACGTCAAAACCGGGTGTCGGAATAACGAGGTCCGACTGTATATACTTAAATAAGAGCAATTTTACCATCAAGAACTTTTAATCCCTTTCTTTTATTGTAAGAGATCAATTTTTAGCCATAATGCAAGACATAGAAATATTCTAACTCACTTTTATTTGGTTATTTTAATACTCAGAAAACTTTTCTGTCTTGGCTTGGATGGACTTCTTGCACCCATGCCTTGAATAGAATCAGAGTTTTGTTGCTGATGTATAAATTGCATGTAAATTTTTGGAAGATGCATGCTCGATCGAACCAAAAGCCATTGGAAACGTGATTTCTCAATGGATAAAATTTTTTTCCTTAAGACAGTTTACTTTTCTTTGGGATAGACTGAATTAAACAGAAATGTAATCTAATATACAATATTACATTGACCAACTACGTTTGCAGTGATAGCAACCTAGAAAGTTACAAATCCATTTGAATGTCATAAATTTTACGATGACGATTTGGAATTGGAAAAGAAAGAATAAATGCCATCAAAATGTGCTGTCGAGGTTAGAGTGTATTTTAAGATTTTAACAGTTTTTATGAGCTACAAAAGCAGGATCATGGCTAATACGAGAAAAACATCTATTAATTTCAAAGGGCTTTAGAAATTTCTTATCGAACATTATTCTCTTGATTACTAGTGATGCAACGAATAGGGGTTTGGCCGAATAACGAATATTCAGCCAAGTTAAAGCCGAATATTAATTCATAAATTCTGACTTAAACCAAAATAATATATATCGACATCTTCATACAATTTTTATTAAACATATTCAGTGTTACAGATAATTAAATACAAAATTTAAATTAGTTTTAATTCAGATTAATGGTTGCTCTTAGAGAAGTGTAAGTTTATTCAAACCTTTTGAACAAGCTACAGTAAAAATTAGTTCAACAACATCACTTATTTCAGAAGTTATTCCAATGGTGGAGGCTTTATTCGTCAAAGCCTGGTGAAGGGAATGAATTTTTTTTGTGTTGGAACATTTAAAGACCGCCTGGCTTAAAACATGAATGCACGCTTTAAACATATCATGATAATGGGCATTTTTGCATTTCAACTTTGCTAGACCCCAGGTTTAAACTTTTTTTTAAAGCTGAAAAAATCATCTTAAGTTAAAATCTTGATTGATTCTACTTATGACTGGTATCTCAAATAATGAGATTCCTGAAACAAATGCAAATGTGGCAAAAACAAGCAAAGATGTTCATACTGAGTAAAAGACCACATTTTCAGATTGATTCATGCAGATTTCAACTACTAACAAAAACAAAACGTTTACTTAATTTCAGCACTTACAAATGATGAGCAAGAGTTTTTTTGATAAATATCACTCTTAGATAGAGAAATGAATGTCCACTAAAGTGGTGGAAAGCAAATTAAAAATTAAACATGATTAAATCTGATCATGATTTTTATAATATATATATAAAATTCAACTAATTAAATTTACTTAAATTTTTAGATATTATTTTTCATGTATTGCACATTAAGAAAATTCAAATAATTATTAAATTTATAATAAATTTAATAAACACATAATTATAAACCTATAGATATGTTATTTAAAATATATCAATTGATATTATTTATTGTAAATATAAATGACTTTGTTTTAATATTCGACCAAAACCGAAATTATTCGGCTTTTAGGCCGAATATTCGTTGCATCCCTATTTATTACAACTGCCTGTCAAAATATAGTAATTTATCAGTTGTACCAGGAATTTAAACTTTCATGGAGAATATGCACATCCAAGAAATGGAAAGGAATGTCCTGATGTCTTGAAAGAAGGGAGATTTAAGGACATTTCAAATATCAGGCCTGTAAGATTTGCAACTGAGCCATGGAAAGGAAGGGATACAGAAGAAAGCCTTTATATGTTTTTTTTTTGTTGTTGTTTTTTTTTACTCTGGTCCATATTAATCTGCCTTTTCTTGTCTCTTATTAGACTGTAAAAATGAAAAGGATGTGTGAAATCAGTAGTTTGAAAATTTCAGTACCTATTGCAATGTTAGTAGAGTTTTTCCATGAAAAAAGGGAAGAGATCAGTTGCATGCATTATTGTACCTCATTCGTATCTTTTGGAATTACTAGTTCATTAAAAGGTTTGACCTTAACACATCGGCTGATAAGCTCCCGGTCTGACACACAGATGGCACTACAAATACAGAATTAATATTCTGTTTAGTACGTATTAACTTTAAAAAGGTAGCAGTAAACATTTTATGACGATCTGACGGTTGCTTCAAAAGTTACAGTGGTTTTAGTGAAACAACTTTTTGTATTTTCAAAACAATGAAAAAAAAAGGAATTTCGTAACGTGGTCATACAAACATCGATGATGCGCAACCTCAGAGTAAAGATAAGAAGTAGAGGCCGAATCTCATTGTTCTTTCGGTCAGAACTTGAAGCTAACATGTTTCCGCTTTCATCGCTAAAAGGTTGTCTTTTTTGGCGGTGATCACCTTATTGGCAATTGTCGGGTTTGATTCATGCGAGAGAAACATCAACGTAAGAAAGTTTCAGCGCGAACCGAAGGGAAATTCTGAGGCGATTTTGGCAGGAGTAAAACCGGTTTGGTGTGTTTTCTCCCCCCATCATCACGTGACGGTGGGCAGTGACCCCGGCTTCAAGAAAAGGTTGCTATTTCCGAGTCCAGTTATATGATTTTTTTTTTCCGTTTATTGCAGGATTTCGTTATAAGCAGGCTTTACTTTATTAGAAAATAAATTTGCTGGATTGTACTTTTTTAAAAAATCTATATAGTAATATTTCCTTACAATTTTATTATTTCTTTTTCAGTATTACACTTTATATGAAAAAGCAATTACAAATACAACAAAGATTTTAAATAAAAAATTAAATTATTGAAAATATAATTACATTTTAATTAAATTCATCAGTTAATTTGGGATAAAAAAGTTTAAAGTATGAGACATATAAAAATTTAAAAACTTAACCTTTGACTTTATGCAACTTTGGAACTGAACAAGAGTCGGGACCTGGTAATTTGTATTGTCTTCACCCGCCCCCCTCTGTACGAACCTGCGATAAAAATTTCAGATTCATTTAAGAATATTATTACGGGCCCGGGCGGGTCAGCTAGTTATTTAAATTTGTTAGTGAAAATGTCATCGTGAAAACTAGCAGTTATTAGAGGTTATACCTAACTAGGGTACTGCCCGGGTACAAATTTTATTTAAAACCAAGCTGCAACCCCAACTGAACCCAACCAAAAATATTCCGTCTACCCTGAAACCGATCAAGACTCAAATACTGAATTCCAATCCCAATCTGAAACCTGGAACCAAAATATAATGTAATTATAGAAAAATAGTCTGTAATCATATCTCCAATGTTAATGTTATGCTTTATGTAGAAAAATAGGCATGTAAGAAGTCATTCATATTCAAATACGTAGTTTTTCATCTGAAATAAGATTCCTGCACTAATTGAGTTATACCCAACTCAAACATTCAACTTAAACTCAATCCGAAACCTACCAAAAAATTTCCGTTGACCCAAAATCCGACCTGAACCAGACAACTATTTTTCTATTGACCCTAAACTGAAGCATTTCAACCCAACTCGACACAAAAAAGATCTATAATTTAATACAGTTATGAAAAATAGTCTGCAATCATATCTCTAATATCAGTTCTATATTTTATGTAGAAAATAAACATGTAAAGCGACTCATTCGTATTTAATAATATAATTTTTCATCTAAAACAATAATTTAGACTTTCTTTTTGTAAAATTGAGCTAACTCGAACTTGGCTCGTAAGTAGTGTTGTCAGATCTATGTATCGCAAAAAGCGGGACAGGCGCTTGAAAATTGGGACATCTTAAGCTCTATAATAAACCTGTTAACACGGAAGCAGTGTAACAGAATAATGCTTTAAACTAAAAATTTTCACAATATCTGCTAAAACAGTACTATACAATCATAAAGGAACACTATATTTGGTAAGATTAAAACCTGTCTAAATTGGAAAGTTCTTCCGATTCTTTGTCGTTCCAATCCATCTTAAGAGGTAGTATTAAAAAGCTTCCTTTCTTCATATTGAATGTATGTGAATTATACTTTATCCATAAAGGAATGGTGTGAAATTAATTAGTCGAACTAGAGTTTTTAAAACTATTAACAGTAATTTTATGACAATAAGGCTCACTTTATAAATACCGCATTTTTTTTTTCTTTTTTTTTTTTTTTTTCATTATTCTGCATTTCAGTCATTTTTGGAAAAGCACAATTACTATTATGTACACTTTCAAAAAAACATTTCATCAAACGTAAAAAACACAGGTGGCAAGTATGCCCCCTCACGGGACCGCTAATCGAAATCGCTAATTTCTCCAAACTACAGTAGAAAATATTGCTAATTTCATCAGACATCATGAAAAGAAATGCAGATTTCGTCAACTGATTGTACAAACTAAAATCACTAATTTTGTTAAAAGATTGCACAACAATTCACGAAAATTTAGTCAAACAATAAAGGAAAATTTCGTCAAATGATCGTGAAATAAGATACAAAATTTCGTCTAACTATAGCAGAAAAAAATTACAAATATTATTAGTCGGTGGTAGAAAAAAAAAAAAATCACGAATTTCCACAAATGATCGGGAAAAAGAAGCGTGAATTTTGTCAAAAGATCGCAGAAACAAATATGGAATTTCGTCAGTTAGTCGTGGAAAAATATTGTGAATTTCAACAAATGGTCATGAGAAAAAAACCAATTTCGAAAACTGTTGCAGAAAAAACCCCGTGAAACGGTGGCAGAAAAAAAACACAAATTTCGTCAGGTATCGTGAAAAAGAATCGTGAAATTCAGTCAGTCATGAGATAAATCAGCCCACGAACGTCATGAATAGGTCACGAAATTTGAAATTTTTGTGATCTATGATAATAAGAAAAATTTTTATTAGTGATTTTCTGTAAGTAAAGGTAAGGTAAAGCGTTAATCGTTTTGGATTGTGTTTTCACTATTTTGAGGGGGGTTCATATTAATACTATTTTTCAAAGAAATACTGAATATTTTTCAGATGAAGAAGCTACATATTTGAACATTAATGAATACTATATATATATCTTCATTTTCTACTTAAAATGTAAAATTTTTATTAAAGATATAATTGTAGGCTTCTTTTACAATAATTGTATTAACATATGGATTAATTTTCTTTTATTTCGAGTCAGGTTGCCTTTCAATGGAAATCTTTTTAGCGGTTTTCGGATTTACATGAAATTACAGTCCTGCCGTAAGGTAGGTTGACGTATTTTCTTCGTTGCAAGTGAGGTACACTTTAAGTTTTTCGGATTGTGCTTTATCTCTTACGGTCAGAGTCAGGATGACCTGGTTTTTCACAAGGAGGTCCTGAATATTTTTCAAATGAAAAACTATTTGACTATTAATGGTGGCCCATAGTAATAACCCATGTGTTCATTTCTGTACATAAGGGATAAAATTATAGGCTACTTTATTATAAACATGTTAAAATATGGGGTGATATTCTTTTAATTTGGGATTTGGTAGAAGTCTGTTGGTTTTTGGGTTGAAGAAATTGCTTTGTCGGGTACGCTCAGACTCCATTCCTGGACGTTGAAGAATTTTGAGAGTGTACCATATATAATATGGATTAATCAAGCAAATATTTAAATAATTTGATAACATTGCAATGATTGCAGTAAATATAATGTGATACTAGTAATCCGGAAAAGTCAGATAATTAAGAACCTGAATTATACTCGCCCCTTCACCCCCCCCCCAAAAAAAAAAAAAAGTATGTGTAAAAAATTCTACCCTGAATTTCTAGCCATGAGGGGATTAGTTTCTTCTGATCAAGTTGTACACACCTAAGAAGCAATTGATAAAAAAAAGTGTCTCATGTATTTTTAAAATTAGCCAAAATACGATATATGTCTCTCCTTAAGAAACTTCGAATAGTATTTTTTTCTGATAAATATTAATTTCTATGCATACAGCATTTATTTAATGCATATGTTTTTATTGCAATCAACTCTGATAAATTATTTTAGCTTTTGAGCAATTTTTAGGGTTCCGTACTCAAAAAGTAAAAATGGAACCACTATAAGATCACTCCTGTGTCTGTCTGTCACAGCCATTTTACTCGTAAACTATGTACCGTGGAAAGTTTAAATTGGAGGAAGTAATAAAGACTATTGACCCACATATTTTCAGATTTTTAAGCATTCATAAATATATTTAGTAAAAATGTAGAGGGGCTAATTAAGCTACTTGAAAAAAAAAAAAAACTCTTTTCTTTGTATATCGTGTGAAAGCTTTCGGGCCCCAGGGGTCCCACCAGGGCTCCCAAATGATCTCCTTTCATACATGGTACTTTTAGTTCCCTTCAGAGCCGTCCTTAGCGAAAGCGAAGCAGAGTGCAAGAACTTTCGCGAGGCCCTTTACTTCCAAACTAATTAATACTCTCCCATTCGCACCAATGTTACAAACTTTCTGTGGTTTAAAAAAGTGAATGTAACTATTCGGAAATTCTGGTAGATATTTTGAATAAAAAAATTTGATAACTTGGCAATGCTATCTCCGACAACGCAATCTACAGACTTGGACCAATTTCCTTTCACAATATGCGGGCTGTGCTCGGGCTGTTTTTTTTTTTTTCCTTTAGATTTTCTGCAGATTTGGGCTGGGCCGGGAATTTATTGTTACCGGAGCGGCATTTCCTTTTTCATTCTCTCTCTTTCTTTGGTAAATTGGTGATATTGTACAGTTGTTAAAAAAGAAAGAAGAAACGTTCACATAAATTTTAATCTTAAAATTGTCGCAGACTGGTACGAAAGGTACTGTTCGATAGGGTATTATGTCTACTTTTCGAATTTGAATACAAATTTAAAAACATAGGTCCTCTACACATTAAAATTTGTATCGTAACACCCACTTTTGACACTCTTTTTTAGTTCATTTTATCGAGGTACCCCGTAAAAAAAATCACCGATTTGTATATCTTTCTTAAATAATCATCTGAGTGAAAAGTTTGAGGATGCTAATGTTAATTCATGCGACAAACTTTTATTTATTATCTTCCCAAAAACCATCTGATATATTTTTTTATGTTGTTAAAATGAATAGATGCAAAGATATTTCAGGCATTGTTTTCCTTTCAATAATACTTTTTGAATTATGAAAATTACTAATAATATAATCTTAAAAATTATTAATTATGATAGACATTCATTTTCACAAAAAACGGACAATTAAAAAAAAAAAAAAAAAAAAACGAGTATATAAGTTTACAGCTCATTCTAATTATTCGTTTTAGAGATATATTGATAAATTTTACTTTTTGATGGTCTAAACCTAAAGGGACCGTCTCCTGCTATCAAAACATCCACAGAATAGAAAACGTTAGAGAGTAACCGAAAAATATAAAGCGAATTTGTTTTACACTAAAAAATTCTGTATGTTTTTTCTGGTAATATTCTAGATACACCTTCTTGTATGATATATTTTTTTCTGAATTTATGGATAAACTCCTAATACATTTTCTTTTCTATGAAGATTTAAGTAAAAGAATATAAACAATATTTTTTCCCAAGTTGCCGTTATTCAAGAAACAGATATAAAAAGTGAATGTTACCATTTGAAAACTTAAAGTTGGTACAATTTTTTAACAAATAGCCGACCTTTATTTAAATTTTTTTTATTCATATTCGGAAAGTAGACAAAATTCAGAGTCGAATGGCACCTCAAACATCTCTTCGCGTCAGCTTGGTCATTAAAAAGTATGGAGTGCTCTCTTTCTCTCTCTTTTTCTTTCTCTCTTTTACACTATGACACAAAAGTTTAGACAATGAAGAAATTCTTACATACTTTGAAAAATATTTATTCAATTTTCAAATCACTGCTTGAAATTAATGTGCTGTACATATAAACAATATTTATAACAAAGAAAAGTGGAATTGTGCATATTGCAATAAATTAAATGGTAACAAAAATAAACTGCTGTCTCAAAAGTTTAGACACAAATTAAATAAAATCGAAATAAACAATTTTTAAAACCTGGTTGCGCATCCATGCTTATGTATTACGTCATATACACGAGATTGCATGGAAGAAACTAAATCTTGCATAGTTTGTGGATCGATATTGTACCATGCATTCTCAATAGATGTCTTAAGTTCCTTTTCAGAAGAGTATTGTCTAGCGTTGCTATAAACTTTGCGACACATGATGCTCCAAAGGTTTTCTATAGGGTTAAGATCTGGGCTACATGCTGGCCAGTCGAGAACTCTTATATTATGGGAATTAAACCAAGATTTTGAATGTTTTGCAGTGTGAATTGAAGCATTGTCTTGCTGAAATTCCCACTGAGGACCCCCTAGAAGCTCAGCAAATGGCAGTAGGTTTTCTTCTAATGTCTGTGTATAATGCTGTGAAGTTTGACGACCACTGGTGAAGGTCAGAGATACTTGTCCATTATAGCAAAAGGCTGCCCAAACCATCACCGAGCCCCCTCCTTGTCTGCGACTAAAAAAACGTCGAGGTTCCTTCCGCAAGTCATGCCAATACGATAAACAACCATGTGGACCATCCAGATTCCACTTTTTTTCATCGCTAAATATGACTGACTGCCATTTCTCTCCATATGACATATGCTTTCGAGCCCACATAAGTCTTTGTAACTTATGATGTGGTTTCAGAGCTGGTTTCTTCTGCATTTTGCTATAAACGATTGTTCCTTTTTCCAAAATTCGTCTACGAATCGTATCCTTTGATACAGAGAGTCCCGATGAGCTTTGAACTCCACGTACGCTCATTTGTTGAGTACTCGCTAGTCTTTGTATCAGGCGATCCTCTCGTACATTTGTCACACGTGGCCTCCCAGACCGACATTTTGCTTTATATTCGGAACCACTCGATAAAACTCGATAAATAGATTTTTTTGACCTATTAATAATAGCAGAAATTTCAGAAACGCTCTTCCCTTCACCTTTCAACTGCCAAATCCTTGAAACCTCATTCACTTGAATTTCTTTAGCTCTCGGCATGTCGACTATGAAGCGCAATCGTTTGCAGAACTTAAGTACTCCAAATTTGTGACATCATCGATTCTAAATTTGCATATGCCAGCGAATATTCAAAGAAATTTAGAATAGTGTCTAAACTTTTGCGACAAGCACATTTGAATTTTTATGAAAAAAAATTAGTATTATAGCAAATAAAACAACTGTCTTTTGTACATAGCATTTTAAATCAGTTTTTGAATATATTTAAAAGTTTTTGTAATTCTGACGTCATAATTCTACATTTTAAAGCTGAATGACGTCATTGTCTAAACTTTTGCGTCATAGTGTACTTGACTGTATATTTGTTAACGAAATCTTCAGAAATTTATTTTGGCTTAATAAATAAAAGGGGAATATATTTAAAAATCTACTTTTTTCATTTACAAAGCTGCAAAGTTACGACATATAATCTGAAAAATGCTGTAATTTAAAATGTTTGCTTGGATACGTATGCAAAATCCTTTTAAAGAATGCTTAGTTGTAGTAGAATTCTGGCTAACAAATATCGGAATTTTTTGTAGGAATTGAGTCGGGTCGGGCCTGATTTTAGGGATTTTTGCTCAACTCAGGCAGTGACTGAGCTTTTATTTTTTTACACCTGGCTAAGGATAGCTTTCTGTGAACCAGTCTGAAAATTTCGGCATGTGCTACAAATAAAATTTTTTAAAAATATTCACCAGTTGCAGAAATTTCTAATAAAAAATAAATTTGTAGTCAAAGGATTAATCTATTAAATTACTCGTTCAGTCCACTTCATATTATAGCAGTATCAAATGTGATGAAAAGATGAAACTTTTGATTTTTAAACTCCATTCTTTCTTTAATTATAACCTTTTTAAAGTTTTTTATTTAATTACCAAATATTAAACAGGTTGATAACTTTTATTTATTAAGAGAGTTTAAAAATAGAAAAAATCAGAGTCAAAATCAATATTTCCTCAAATTTTCTTTTTCTTCACAACAGTTTAAAATTTAACCTTTCACATTTTTTGGAATCTTTAAATCTTTAGCTTAACCTCAGGGGTTTGGGGAACGGAGTTTGAACAAACCCAACCTTTCTATCATGTTTACGCGATGGGATATACGTATGCACAGGAAAACATGGATAATCCTATAATAAAAAAATTGAAACTTGGTTACATAAGAATGAAATCAAATCTAAGTCGTTACATTACAAATAATCATTAAAATAAGGGTGAGCAGTTTGTCAAAATCATCATCGGTACCAATCTATTAAGAACACCTTTCCATATTCATTATGCCCCAGGTGCCACCTAAGCTACACTATAACAATTCCTTCAAATTGAATATAAGCCACAAACAATCTATTCTCTTTTCTAACATTCACAACTTGCACAGAAGATTTTATTCATAAAACATTTTACATTTTACAAATAAGCATGTTTACACTTGTAATTTTTTTTAGAAAATAAATAACTCGCAATAAAATGAATAACAAATATTTCTATTTTGTATTACATTTTTTTTTTTTTTTTTTTTTTTTTTTTGAGCGCGAGGCCTTCCTATAGGCGTGAGGCCCTGTGCAACCGCACCTGTCGCACACCCCTAAGGATGGCTCTGGTTCCCTTTCTGTGGCTGGAAAAAATTTACTAATGTGGAAAAATCGCTGCAGAACTCAAACTCTAACAATCACAAAAGTTCAAATACTGCATTTTATTTTAGCAAGCTAAAACATTGTAACTGGAATTCTTTCATGAATGTCAAAAAATCGCCACACAATATGAAAAAATGTTAAAATATGCATTGAAAATCTCATTAAAAATCACTAAAAATTCAAGTTAAAGGGCAAAATTTTACTACATTAAGCTAGAAGTTTGAAACCGAATTTCAAAAAATCGCCATAAAATGGAAAAAAGAGAAAGAAAAAAAATTAAAAAATTGCTATAGGAATTACATTTTATTGAAAAGAGGACAAAATTTAACAAGTTCTGCGAAAAGACTGAAACAGGAATCCTTTTATGAATGTCAAAAAATCGCATAAAAAATTCAAAAATTGCTGTAATAAGCATTATTGAAAAGAGGACAACATTTACTGAATTGGGCTAAAAAATTGAAACTGTATCTCCATTTACTAGTGTGAAAAAGTCACTGCATAAAAATTGCTAAAAATTCAGAAAATCAGAAGTCAAAATGTACTATAGTAAGGCTAAAACATTGTATCCGAAATTTTTTCACAAATTGGGGGGAAAAATCCTTGCAGGATGTGATTTTTAATTACTAACATTTTAAGCCAGAGGATGCAATTGTGGAAAGACAAAATTTACTACATTAGGGTTAAAAGTTTGAAATTGAATTTTTTTTTTTTTTATAAATGTCAAAAAGTGACTGCGAAATGCCAAAAAAAAAAACAATGAAATAATTGCGAAAAATTTAAAAATCACTGTATAAATTCCAAATAAACTTTATTGTAAAGAGGACAAAATTTATTACATTCTGCTAAAAAAATTAAACCAGATTCCATTTATAAATTTGGAAAAATTGTCATAAAACAAGAAAAAAAAGCAAAAAATTACATTTAAAAAAACTACTCAAAAGTCCAAAAATTGGCTTCTATGTGCATAACTTTAGACATACAGCTACCTTCTTGCCAAATCGTATAGCTCTATGCGCAGCGATTTCGTCAGCACAAAGACACATACCTAGAAACCTCTATCTTTGTTAGATTAATTTTTAATACAATCATTCAATTTGTAAATAAATCATATGAGTTGTAAATTTCCAAATGGAAGAAAAAAGTCCAGCCAGGATTTGAACCAGGGATGTCTTGGCTGGAGCTGCCAATGCTCTACCTACTGAGCCATCCCAGACGAATCTGGAGGACTAATTCACCCAGCTAACCCTAATGTTGCCATACTATGCTTTTTCCGATGAATATTATAGCTTATTTCAGCTTTTATTAGGTAGTGCAAAGGAACTAAATTTTATGTTTGAGATTAATAATTAACAATATCTAATCAATAGTTAATCTAATTTTAATACTCAACAGGAGTTGCTGCTATGCTGTGCTTTTTTAGCTCACAGGCTATCAAAGCCTTAAAATTCATTCTGATAAGGCGCTTCCCTGATTAGTTTTGGGTGTTCGTTGGTTAAGTATAAAGGGGGGGGAATGGGGGGTTAATCACCTCCCTTAACTTAAATAAATGGATTTTTCGTGCAGAATTATCAGATTTTCTTCAAATTTTGGTATACCGGTTAATTCTGATAACGAACTTCCCTGATTAGGTCTGAAGGTTCATTGTTTAAGCCTAAAGGAGGTCCAAATCTCCTTTAATTTAGATAAATGGATTTTTCTATCCGATTTGCTTCAAATTTGATATACAGGTTTATTCTGATAAGGCACTTCCCTGAATAGATTTGGAAGTCCATTGGTTATATATAAAGGGGGAACGGGAGGCTAATACTCCTTTTAATTTAGATAAATGGGTTTTTCTATCTGATTTGCTTCAAATTTGATATGGTATTTTGTAATCTTATTGCTGTTATAAATATTAAAGTGAGACATCAGTGAAATTCTTTGAAAAAAATAATTTTTTTATTGGCTTAAAAAATTCTTTGAACCTTCCTGAATTCATTGGTATGCTCAGTTTTTTTTTTTTTTTTTCTTCTGACAATTAGAAATAATTATAAAAATTCAAGGGAAGACAAGACTGGGACTACTCACACTAAGGGAAGACATGGCTGGGATGTCATGCCCACTCACATTAATTTTACTCTAGCATTTTATACTCATTTATTATATGTAATTAAATTTTATTCAAGTATTTATATATACTTTAATTCATGTATTTGATAAAACACTGCAAGAACTTCACACAAATTAGAAGTGTCTAAATTTTGTAGTTTTTCAAAAAATTGCACTTTTCAGCTAAAAGCCCCATTAACTCCTAAAGTACTTGAGTGATTTCGATAAAAAAAATTTTGTTGGTAGATTTGTTGTAAGATCATATGTGATAGACAGTTTAAAAAAATTCCTAAAAATAAAACATTTCTGAAAAATTGCCATTGCTCTAAAATAAAAACTGTCTGCCATAAGTCTTGAGCATTATCCAGTAAATAGGGATTCAGAATTTCATCAAAATCAGCCAGGTAGTTTCCGAGAAAACAGGTCTCAAAGCTTTCTTGTCTTCTCTTAATAAACCATCAATTTAAATTAAAAGGTTCTTTAAGGAGAATTATCAATGTGAGTACTGAATATTGGAATACTTCCTATCTTCTGGCTGTAGAATATTTAGCTGAGTGTACTTTTTAGAAATCCATCTTTATAAAGATAACATATTTTTGGGGGTAATTTTTAAAAAATTGCTTACATATTTAGGAAAACTCGGTGCAGTATTTTAGACATGATCTCCTAAAGTTCCCCTTTTTAATATAAATGGTCCCCCAAAGTCCCCTTTCGCCCTTTTAGGAGACTAAAATGTGTTGGGACACCTGTAACACTGAACTCAAAAATACATTCCTTTTAATTTTAGGTATTACATTTTCAAAGATATTGTCGAAAATGTAGCGCAAAAATACGTTCCCTGCCATCTAATTCCGAATCTACTGAAACTAAAGTTATGAAAAAATTAGAGGTAGTAAACGTTAGTTTAAACCTTGAAGGAAAATTATAGCGATTACCTTAGGTCACATAGTTTTGAGAAAATCACCTTTTTCCGCTAAACATAAATTTTGGTTTACGGGTACTCAACAAAATGTTGAGCAACGCTGGAGGTACCTACTGTAGCAGAAGTATAAAAACATTGTTGATAATGATTTTCGAAAAAAAATCGTCAGTAACTAGCCGAGATATTAACCCTTAGAGTACGCCGTCCCTGTCATTATGTATGTCAAAACCGTCCATATCTTTATCTACCATCGGCCTAGTTAACAACTTTTAATGATATATATGTGTAATGCAATGTCTAGTAGCAGTATAAAAGCAATAAACATCAAATTGTAAAACATGAAAAAAAAAAAAAAAACATTTTCAACATTTAATGTCTTAAAATGTATATGATTTTAAAGCACAATTTTTTATAGGGATGAAAGATATAAATGTTCTTTCATTTCATGTATTTAAAAAATTCAAGATGCAGAATTAGAATTTATAGGGGGCTCAAAACTGTCAGACATTTGTCGAGCAAAAAATCGGTATAACAGACTATGCACAGGATTACAAAATAGATATTGCAAATAGAATGAAGATTTTGGTGCCTACTTATACTTCAGATTGTAATAATTACCCTGAACCTAAATAAATTTGTATTTAAAGCATTTTTATATTTTTAAAGCAAAGTTGTATATAGCTAATACAAAATTTTGAAAATTTCAACGGTATAATCACCTAAAAATATTTTTTTAAACAATAAAAAGAAAATTTTAGGTTCTGTTTATACAGACTAATATGAAATATATGTTTAGAAAGCTTCACGAAAAAAATATTCAGAAGTTTTTGAGGTATCCTGCCCAAAAACATCAAGTGGAGAAAAATGACTTCAAAGTTTCAGAAACACCACTTCAGCTTTTAAGCGGATATAATTCTAAAAGCCATAACTTCTGTTCTAATGGGAATTTCAAGGAAATAGTTATATCAAAATGTTAAGAAATAATAGAAGTTTAACATCTAAAAAAATTAAAATTTCTAAAATGTTAAAGCTTTAAGAGTCCGAGACCCCTTAATTAGAATGAATGACATAAATACTATGGGATTTGCGACTAGTTTGCATTGAGTGGAGCTCTCAATACGCCTCGAGTGAGTTTAAAAGTTAATTAAAAACCTATCTGGAAAAACGTGGCACGAACTAACTCGCCATTACAACTTTGCAATGTCCTTTCGAAGCGTGCTTAGCACTAGAGATGGGAATGCTCAGGAAAAAAAACTGTTTTTTTGGGGGGGTTTTTTCCGAAGGGCTATTTTTCCAAATTGGAAAAATTGAAATTTCATTTACAAAATAATATATTCAAAATTTTGTAATAGCTACATTCTGATACTTTTTATTATATTTTTATACTTTTTATTTTTATGTTAAGTGTCCCACATGAAAACATTAATGTGGAAGATCTGATCTCTAAGCAAAAATCTGTTTGAGAAAACTCAAGTCCTTAAAAGGAATCTTCACAACTTTTTCACATTAAAACACAAGACACTTCACAAAATGTTTTTTCTTAAAAATAGACATTTCAGAAAATTTTTCAATCTCCAAACTGAACCTTTCACAAATGATTCAAGGGAAAAAAAATTAACATATAATTGACCACATTACCGATGAAACTTATCTAGTTGTATATATGTATGAAAGACTTTATTAACTAAAATAGGAACCTAAATATAACGATACTTTCTAATTAACCAAATTCAGATTACATTTTTACAGGTATACACAAAAGTTCACGATCTAACAAAAACAGGACTGCATGAAAAAAAAAATCTACACAGATTCCTGGTAAGATAATTAAATGAAACTTCTGTTGTTAAAAATGAAAATTCATGTGCAAAATTATTTCAATAATATGTCAATTAATGCAATGCTAAAGTTGAAAATTTAACATAAAATCTGAAACGTGCATTTATTTTTAACGTCATAGCTGCTATTAATCATGTAATCAGATGGTAAGATAAAAATATTTAACTAATTAGAAAAAAAAAATTTTTAATAACATGCATTTGAAATTACTTACTCTTTTTTTCCTTTCTTTCTTTTCCTTAAATATAGATTTTCAGACTTATTTAACTGTGCATATTTTTTTATATATATATATAAATATATACTAAATAAACTTATCAAAAAAAATTTAAGCAATTTCCAGTGCAAAATTTTTTTGAAAGCAATTTTTAATCTTATTAAAAATACACTTGTTTTTATAACTTTCATACTAAAGAGAGAGAAAACTAACTTTTTTAGTTTCCATCCAAACTCACGAACTTATTACAACACGTATAGTTATGTTGATTAAATTCTTCACTCTGAGTCAGAATCTGAATTTCTGACTCTGTACTGCTGGTAGATGACCACTCTGTTTGCATAATGGGTTCTTCATTTGAATAGATCTAAATTCCAGCGGATAGCTATAAGTTTTTCAACATTTGCTGTAGTCAACCTGTTCCTCAACTTTGTGTGTATGTTATCAAATGCTGACCAATTCCTTTCACATGCTGCTGATGTTGGTGGAACTTGTAGCAACCGGGAAGCAAGTGGGTTGAGTGGTTGTGCAATGCAAAGTCCAGACCACAAAGTAGTAGGACTAATGTGTCTGGCCGATTCTCATATTGATTTTCTGCTCCAAAAAACAGACGAACTTCTGTATTCTGCCACATTGGACATAACTTTTCCGATATCTAATCCAAGATCATCTGCTTTTTTTTGTGGTGTAATCAAAAGCACTATAAATGTCATCATTTGACAGACACTGCCCTTTATAACATGGATCTAATAAATTTGCTGCAGCATGGATTTCTTGGCAGCAAATTAGTTTCATTCTTTCTGAAATTTCCATGACATTTTTTTCTTCCTGAGAATTTAGGGGTGAAGTAGTTAAATTACTACTTACTGCATCTGCTGTACTCGACCAAAGTTGAGGAACATCAGACAGCAAAGCATGATTTGAGTCTGATTTTGTTATAGCTAGAGCTATAGGCTTTAAAATCTTTAATGAGTTTTGCAACAGTACCCAGAACACACTATCTGATATTAACCGCCGGATTTCTTTATCCATATTTACGTCTTTCATTATAGCAATTTCTTAAAGAGACTGATTTCCATTTTCCAGACTCTCAAACATGATTACAACTCCATTCCATCTTGTTTTACTCGGTAACTTGAGAGTTGTTGCTTTACTTTGCCAAAACTTTTTATACTTGGTTTCAGTTTAGATAGATAAACTATACCGAAACTAAATATATTCTTTACAGGAAATGAAAATTATAACAGTAAGAAAGGAAGATGTAATACTGTAAAAATATACCATTTTTTAAACAAAGGAAGATTTGAATTATGATATGTATAATGATGACAGAACTGCAACAATTTGTTTCTTTTAAAGTGGCATCATTTATATACTTAAAAATCAACATAATGTAGATGGGATGTATAATACATTTGTTTTCAAACTGTGGAGATATTGGCTGAAACTTATGAGGTTTTTTATTTGTTTTTTAAATTAGCTCTATTGGTAAATAAACAAATAAAACTGAAAAATCCTTTCAACACAGACATGATATAATAAACAATAGTGTTAAATAAAGTTTGAATGCCACTGTGAAAGGTCTGAGACTGAAAAACTGAACTTTTAAAAGCAGGCCTTGCCTTTTTTTTTTTTTTTTGCAATATAATCATATAAAGTGAAAATAATTTGATTTTAGTGTTGATAAATTAAACAATTTTTTATTATTTAATATTCTCTTAAGAAATATAATTTATTTGGGTGAAACATTTGTGAAAAACCAATTTTTCCAACTTTTCCTATTTTTCCAGAAAAAAACTGAAAAAAAAAACGTTTTTTTTCCACCACTTTAACTTTTCCTGAAAATTTACATCTCTACTTAGCACAATGCCCAATTTAAACTTTGAACAAAGGTTTTGTTTTAGCTACACTGTACTAAAAAAGATTATTTCTTTGCTGAATTTAGTTTTATGAAATGCCAAATGAAGTTTAAATATGCATTGCTTTTATTGTGAGTACCGAATTAAGTTCATCATAAACAGAACAGGATAATATTAAAAAATGAGTTATACAGAATAGCTATATTCAGGGTTCTCACTGCCGCTCGCCATTGCGCCAAATTACGAAAAAATGTTTCATTTGGCTAGTAAATGAACAATCAGATTCGCCAAATTGCGAGTGCTTAATTTATTCTCTTTTTAAGTATGTACCAGTGCAGTCCAGATTCTTACCCGTGTTACTGAACAATTGATGTCACTTTTCATGTTCAATCGCTCTGTGCCATTTACATTACTCTATTTATAGAAATACTGATTCAACACCAATTCAGTCTAGCAACAGTCAAAGATACAGAAAGGATTAAGTAATAGGTATTTCCCTATTGTCAGTTGATCACTATCTAACCACCAGCATAGAGCCAGTAAAACCACAAACAAAATTACTTGCATCAAGCGTCAAATAGAGAAACGTTTTGCTGGAATGCACCTTTGAAATTAGCCATTTACCGAACTATTTATTAGCTGTGTGCAAAGTATCAGTGGTGGGTTAATCTTTTCTATCTGTTAGAGTAGAAATCTCATAGCAATTTTTAGTGGATATTTTCGTAACAAATAAATCAAAAATCATCGCTGTTTTGAATTTTTATTTAGACTGCTAAAAGAATGCCTGAAACATTTGCACATTTAGGAGATATTTAGAATGTACTTATTTTTAATAGTTTCTGTAGCAAATAATTTCTATTTTATAAGCAACTACAAAAAATTAGGTTGTTTTAGAACATATTGAAAAAAAGAGATAAAATAAGGGGTTAAAGATAATTTTTCATTGTTTCACGCCAAATCTTTTTTTCCTAACTTTTTTTTTCATTTGGCTACAGTTTTTATTTCTTATTCGTCAAATCGTGAATGTTGGTGAAAACCCAGCGAGAACACAGGGCTCATACAGAGTTGGGAACAAAAAATCCAAGGAGTTGCCATTTTTTGTTGTTGCTTTTATGTGCTGCATTGTTATGTGGTATGCACACTCCAATTTTTAATGCCCAATTTGGAGAGAAAAACATTTCAAAAATAAATTTTACTCTATTAGAATATAACTGTTAATGCTGAAATTGCACAGTATTCACAATATATTGCTTATTGATTTCGTAAGTTTAAATACAAAATTGACAATCTACTTTTTTATGCAGTGATCAATGGTCATGTCACAGGGGTGATCAGAGTAAAAAAAAAAAAAAAAAAAAAAAATCTGAAATTCACAGCAAATCTTCTGAAAAGTTACACCAGAGAAAGGGGGGGGGGGGAATCTACTCCTGACACTAGCTATGCGTTTCCTCCTTGGCTCTTTGACGAAATACGCGTTTTTTCGCGATCTTTTGACGAAATTTGTGGGGTTTTACGCGATCTTTTGACGAAATTTGTGGGTTTTTACGCGCTCTTTTGACGAAATTTGCTGTTTTTTTCGCGATCTTTCGACGAAATTTGTGGGTTTTCGTGATCTTTCGACGAAATTTGTGAGTTTTCGCGATCTTTCGACGAAATTTGTGAGTTTTCGCGATCTTTCGACGAAATTTGTGAGTTTTCGCGATCTTTCGACGAAATTTGCGAGTTTTTTCGTGATCCTTTGATGAAATTGACTATTTTTCTGCAAACGATTGACAAAATTTATTTTTTTCTGCGACTATATGTCCGAATTTTCGGATTGGTGACCGATTTTTTTAAATTTTCGAAAATGAATGCTTTAAATTTTTGGAAAATTCTGACTAGAATCACCCCTCGGTCATATAAATAGAGATTCACAGCCAATCATTCATTAGCATACAGAACAAAGTTTAAGAACAGAAATTACCCTACCCTATCAATGTGAAATCTGTGTGCTTCAGATGAATGGTGAAAATTACTTATGATTATGTCATCATTGAGGCATAATGTAATCCTTAGTAAATCTTAACTAATTAAGCAATCTAAGTAGTAAAAGTGTATTTTTAGTTCACATATGCCATTTTGGCTGTTTTTAAAAATAAAAGGCTTAAAAAAAAGAAGAAGAAAGAAAACTAACTACTTGTTTTTTCTAGTCTGCCAATAGATTTAAAGCTTATAAGAAAAGTTTGATTGATTAAAAATCTTCGTCACTTTACAAATTTATTCATTCATCATTTTTCTAAAGCTTTGCTTGTAGACTTCTGCATAACTTGGATTTTGCATTTTTCAATAATGTATAAAATAACTGAAAACATTAGGGAAAAAGAGAAAAAAACCAGCATGGTTTAAAAAAAAAAAGAAAAAAAACACTTTGTTTAAACCAAACAACCCTGGAAAAAATATAACAAGTTTTGAATTTATTCTTTTAGAACAGCGGTAATCACTTTCTTTGAAGGTGAAATTTAGATGAATTCGCATTTTTTTCGCGATCTTATGATGAAATTCGCGGGGGTGTTTTTCGCGATTTTCTGGGAGAAATTAAAGTTTTTTTGTGGCAAAATTAGCTTTTTTCGCGATCTTTTAATGGAATTCATGTTTTATTTCGATTGTTTAACGAATCTGGCATTTTTTCGCGATATTTTGATGTAAACCGCATGTTTTTCGCAATCCTTTGATGAAATTTGCATGTTTTTCGCGATCCTTTGACGAAATTTGCATGTTTTTCGCGATCCTTTAAGGAAATTCGCATGCTTTTCGCGATCTTTAGAGGAAATCTGCTTTTTTTCTCGATCTTTAACGAAATTCGCGTTTTTCCGTGATCCTTTGAGTAAATTCGCGTTTTTTCGCTGAGTTTTAAGAAATTCGCGTTTTTTCACGATCCTTTGACAAAATTTACGAATTTTTTCCACGATCGATTGACGAAATTTGACAATATTTTTTTTGGAACATATTTGCGAAAAACGCGATTTTTCCGAGATTTTTGGCTAAATGCCAAACATCGATAAAATTTAAAATAAAGGTCGGCTAACAGTGTTGAAAAACAGACTTTATGGACCTAATAACTGAAAAACGGACCTAGTGGGAGCCCTGCTAAGATTACCCTACCCTATCAATGTGAAATCTGTGTGCTTCAGATGAATGACGTGCATAAAGGATTTATCGTGAATTTTTCAATCGCGATTTTTTTTTCCCCTCGGCAGCAATATCACTTGCATCCGAAGCCGCAATAGAATATAAGGAGTTTCTAAGTAGTGGTTTGCTTATCTAAGTAGTTCTAAGTACTACTTGGGAATGTTTTCATTTCTAAGGAGTTTCCAAGGAGTCTAAGGAGTCTGTGCGAACCCTGGAACACTGGCTATATTTGATATTATTTAGGTTCTATATCTCTTTGAACTTTTAATGAATATCCATTTACACTTCTCTAGTATATACAGTTATACCCAACCCTATGTTGTATAGTTTTTTACAAAGTCTTAGTATTCTTTTAGCAACAGTTTTTTTTAATAATACAATTATAAATTCATATATTTATTCTACGGAACCCTCTGTGCATGAGTAATACTCGCACTTGATGGTTTATTTAATTTTTGTTTGAGTCTGACAATTGATGGTTGATAAACTTTCTGAAAAATGAAATTCTTTGGGGAGGTTACTTAAACAAGTGCTGAATTCTGTCCCCTAGAAGGTTTGGCATTTTATGCTCATTAATGATCTAGAAGTGTAATTTCCACTTTTCAAATGTACAGTGTCCCCCCTCCCCCCACTCCCTCTCAAACTTTCCCATTCCTTAAAGCTGCAAAAATCTCTGCCAGAGAATATGTTGGAATTCAACACTGCTATAAAAACATGAGTGCCACAGGTTTATCGTCCTTGCTAGGAGTCGA
Organism: Maratus speciosus; assembly: GCA_963932465.1. Classification (NCBI taxonomy): domain Eukaryota; kingdom Metazoa; phylum Arthropoda; class Arachnida; order Araneae; family Salticidae; genus Maratus; species Maratus speciosus. The sequence continues at coordinate 443,746,673 of OZ010792.1, read as the reverse complement.
AAGGTTTCATCCCGTGCTAAAAGTTCTGCCCAGTGCATTTATTTCTTCACAGTTCATTGTCTGACCAGGGTCAATGAAAACAAGCCTCAAGATACATGACTGATGTTATTATGACAGAATATTAGAGCTCCGGTGTATATATATATTTTTTTAGAAATCAAGTGTTGGTTGGGATAATTGTTAAATTTTGCAACTGCAGTTTTCAGTATCTTAATGAGACTATCGATTGTAGAACATCTCAATTGTGTACTTTGGTAATTAATCAGCAACTGCCTTGATTGTTGAATTATCGGCAACTGCCTACCACTATACAGATTAGAATTATTGCGGCATGTCTCATCGCAATTTTCACTTTGTGTATTAATTTAGTATTTATACAGCTCCCAACTACCCAGCGTAGTTAAAAAAAAAAAAAAAAATCTGTTATAAAATTTGAAATTTTGTCTAAAGACGATCTACAAACATCCTCCACTCTGCATGTAGTAGAAGAAGGGTAAAATGACAAAGCATATATGCATCAAAAACTTTTGTAAAAATAGCAAGTTTTAATCTTTTTTTATTATTATTATCTCAGTACAGTAAAGAAAATTGTGGGTTGACTTGCCTCAACTTTTATATTCTCTAAATGTAACTCTACCTTTCACGGCTTATTGGAAAAATTAATCTGTGTCAATACCTTTGAGTATGTCTAACATAACTGATACAAATTTTCCATATTTCAAAATCTTAACAGTTTTAAGGGCACCTATTTAATATGTAATGCAGCATGTCAATGCTCTAATAAATATATATATATACATCTTTTTTTGTTGTTGTTTGTTAATTAAAAATTTACCCATGATATCCCCAGTTATGCACATTTTCTTGTTGACAGACTCAGTTTTATAATTAGCGAGTCATAATTGTAAGTGAAATGCAAATCCTGCTAATTTCTCATACTCATAATAGAAGAAAAGCAAAAATAAGTTTAAATATTTAACCAAAGAAATATTTATTTGGCATAATCAAGGAGAAAAGATACATAGCTTGCACAAATTACAACTTTTCACAAAAAATACAAACTGTCAGCCAATAAATCAGCTGCTTCACATCTATCATACTATAACAACTTAAAAGTTTTTGTAATCTTGGTTAAATAACAATTGGATAAGACTGTTACAAATGTGTAAATATTTTTTTTTTCTGTTGTAAAGATTTTTACTTCAATTTGAAAATATAACAAATGCTTTGATATTTTCTTACCATGGAATGTGAAAATGTGAGAAAGAAAATACAAAACATACAACTAACAAGATAAATATATTTCGAGAATAATAATAATAATAAGTTATAAAATACTTTTTAAAAAAGAGATACTTAAAATGTATTCTATGAGAAAATAAAAGAAAAATAAATTGTTTTGGATTATTTAACAAATCAGAAACCTTTGAAACAAATTTATTAATAACAAATTAAGATTAAACAAAGATTTAACAAATCAGACCTTTGAAAATCAAAAAGATTTAAAACTTGAATAGCAATTCAAATTTATATAAAAGAATATTTCAAACATTATCTTTTTTTTACTATTTAAAAAAAGGAAGTAATGATAAAATATTTTTTAAATTGAAAAATTCTGAAATAGTATCGAATCAAAACTTTTTATTTAATTTGCTAAAAAATGTTCAAGTAACATAAAATGAAAACAAACAGATTTATTTATTTTGTATTTTTTTTTTTTAGTTTATAAAACAAAAAATCACATTTTAAAATCTTAATAAAACAACCAAATAATTCAAAATATATCCAGAAGCTTTTACATAAAATTCTACATCTGCTACATAAAAAGGAAAAAATAAAATTATCAGTTCTTAAAGGCACTTTAACTATTCCCTGGGAGTTTTTAATTATACAAGGAAAAAAATTCTAAATGCTAAGAAAATAATTCAGATTTGAGCAATATCTGCTTCAATAATGTGATGTATGGAAATTGAATGGTTTTGAAAACTCATGTCTCACATCTATTTTATCTAATAATTTTACACCTTCATAATACTTACAAACGAAATTCTAAGAAGTAATTATAACCGATATCGACAAATAATAATTGTTAATTGCACAGTTACTAGCTACTATGAGTAGAAATATATCATGGTTTTAACTTCATATAGTACAACCTACAAAGTAGGATTAAAGGAATTTTTAATAATTCAGCATTTTATAACGAATATTTAAGCAAGTTTTGTATGCACTGAAAGAAAATTTATGGAAATATAAGTAAGGTGGAAAATTTTATTGCTACAGAAAATCATAGATAACATAGTTTCAAGAAGTTATCCAATTTCTTTTTTTTAAACAAGTAAAACATAATACACCTTTAAGATAGAAGTAGGTAGGTGCATTTTCATCTTAAGGCTGAAGTTATGTGTTGGGACTTTGCCTCCACCTACCTTACTTTATGAAGATGTAAAACAATTGCTTATAAGACTATTTATACTTTACTAAAGTTATAAAAAGATTTGTGATCTTAAGATGATCAGGTAGCTAAAGGAGATTTATGTTTATTTGTCCAAATATTAGTTTAGAAAGAAAACTGATTTCTCAGTTGTTTCAACAAGCATAAGAAAATAAGTAAATAAATTCTCAATTTATAGCAATTACAATAATGAAAATATTTTTTATTTACAGTTATCTTCTGAATTGTAACAGATAGTCTTACTTATAAAATTTTCTTTACTTATCATTACTTTACACTTTAAAGTAGTATACTAAGATTCATAAGATTTCCAAAATAATTTTACAAAATGAAAAATCAGGAGAGAAATCTTAATAATATAATAACTGCATTTTTTAGTACTTCAGAAGAAATGTAAATTAAAGAATAAATAATTTAAAAACCTTTTCTACCACAAAAAATACAGGAATCTAATTATTTGAAAACAACTAAAAATTATTTTTTGGGGGAAAATAATCATTAAGTAGATATTAAATTTAAAAAGCGAATTTTAGTTTAATTCAACTTGTTCTTGTAAACAAAATATACTTTTTATAGAATTATGATATTAAAATAGTAATAATTAAATGCTTGAAATAATCAAAATTTCAAATAATCTAAACATAGGAAGATATGTTTTAATTTATAACCGAAGCATTTTTTTTCTTTAGTTTCATAAAAATAAAAAGTTAAGATCATTTACCTCTCTGAATATGTTTATAAGGATATGTCATGCAGTTTAAACTGCTTTGTTGATGCTATTCTTCAAAAGGTATAATACAAATGTAGTATAACCGTTATTTCATTTAAATAACATTGATGAAGATGAATTTACAAAAACGTAAAGATATCAATGCCTGAAAAATGTCTTTAAATGACCAGAACATTTTGAAGAAAAAAAAAAAAAAAAAAGAAAAGAAAAATTTATCTAAGTTTACATGAAAATAAAATCACAAATCAAAAAAGATATCACAAACTTTTTTGGATAAGCTTTTACCAAACTTATTTCATAAAAACAATCCAAAATGCAATAGGATCATCATTCCAAATTTGTGTACACAAATAAACTGCAATCTGTTTATTACCTATCTCATAGGCTATAGCTTACATTCTGTCATGAAACAAACCAGACAACTTTATATTTATTCCTCTGGAAAAAAAAAAAAAATCCTGCATCATTAGGAAAAGATAATTTGAGTAGGCACTGATATTATAATATTACATCACATGATATGCCAAAACTGCTATGCAACAGTATGCATCAATGTATTTTTTATATTATAAAATCTGATCCACAAAACTAAGTTTTATAATACATGGATACTTATTTACCACATGTTTAATAAATCAAAGAAGCATGTTTTATATAAAATGAAACGGGTTCCTACTCCTGCTGAAAAATCCTGAGACAGAAGTTGATTCTGATGATCTACGTTGATCTGGATTTCTTCTCAAATTATATTCTGATCGTGGACAACTCTGAGATCGTTTCCTTTGTGTAACTTCAACAAGTTTCCGACAATTCGGGCAAGTAGAATGCTGAAAAGATAGCACAAAAATTGCCATGAGAGAACTTGAAGTGTTTAAAGACAGTTGAGATTATGCAAAAGGCACAGAAAGCTCAAAATATAAGGTCTCTAGATTATGAACAACTCTGAGATCTAGTTTCTATATAGACAACAGATTTAGAGATTTAGTTTCCTTTGTCATGGACAGTCAAAAGGGGGATTTTTCACCTGGGCAAAATCACATTTTGACACCTAAAGGGGAACAGAAATTTGTGAACCAGGATTGGTTGGTTGGTTGGTTGAGTGGGGTTTAATGGGACAAAGTCCTATTAAGGACAGGCTGTGCCAATAAAAACATAGAATTAAAATTTAAAAGCATGTCATAAAACAAGATAAGTGAAAGAAACAATTTAATGATGAAATATACTGATAAAATGTATAAATAAAATTAAAATCGGTTAAGCAAGTCAAAATACTATAGCTAACAGACAAAAACTAAAATATTAATTAAAAATATGACAATGTTAAAATGATAAAGTATAAAATGGCATAATAACACACAATTAAAAAAATTACAGTTTATCAAAAAACATTGCAAAAAAAAATGTAGGCATGTAAAATCAAAAATACAAAGTCAAAATCTAAAGAATCATATCGATATAAAATCAATGCGTAAAAAGCAGGGCTGCGGAGTCGGTAGGAAAAATGACCGACTCCAACTCCGACTCCGACTCCTGGATTTTTGAAACAATCGACTCCGACTCCGACTCTTCGACTCCGACTCCGGCATAAACACAGGGTTTCTCAAAAAGATTGAAATGCGCTTTAATTTTTTTACCTGTTGGAGATATATAGATAATGCAAATTGTAAAAGTGTTCAAATTAAAATAGTAATTAAGATTAAGGATCGACCGAAACCGAATTTCGGTAATATTTCTAATTTCGGCCGAAAACTAAAATTTCTAAAAAAATGTTTAAGTAATTAACACATAATAAATATACATAGTTATTAATTAATTGTAGGTGTAATTATACCTGTGGTCCAAGTTGGCTCTCTGTGACTATGACCAAAACTTTTTATTTTCATATAAAATAAAATGTAATTAGTAATTCATCAATAACACGAAATGATTTTCTAATTATGAATTTCATCTAATTAAAAAATCTTTTACGTATACATACTTCGATTTATCTTTTATAATGAATTTTGTAAAGGATCATCTGTTCTACTAGAACTTTCCCAAAGAATATTTGCAACACTTTAGTTTCAAACTAAAAAATTGCTATTAAAGTTAAGTCTGCAGCTTTTCATGAGCAAGGGAAAAGCGTCTTCAAATTTTAGTCATTTTTAAGAACAGCCATTAGTCATATACAGGACCTCATATATCAATTTTTAGTCATATTTAAGAAGAAAACTGCAGCTTTTTATTTTAATGAGAAAAATTCTGTATGAGTTCAGTTGTCCAATATTGTAGGGATAGCGGCTTTAATCAATTTCATATTTTTCACACATTCTCTTTTATCTGAAATACTGAAAAATAAGGCAGTATAAGTTGGACAAAGGATCCATTGTTATCTGAAGTAGATTGTTGCATTCGTTGTCCGATTCGAACGGTGGTTCGGATTGAGTTGGCGCTAAATATTTTTCATTGTGGGCCAGTCTGATAATTATTATTGCGGTTTCTAGTTGGGTTGACCAGATTTTTCAAAAGGAAGTCCACAATACGGTTTAACTTATAAGTCAAATAAGTAAATATATGGGGCATTCTCACAATCTTTTGACTTTCATGTCCCTGAATAATAATTTTTATTTTAATACACTTTTTTGTGTTTTTTTTTTTCATATACTTGGGAACATCCTATTGTATGATTGCACAATAATATTAACGAGATAAATAAGTTTTGGACGATGTTGGGAGTCCAAACACCTGGAAAACTCCTATACCGTCCCGTGTCCCTGATGCTGATTTTGAAGTTTGGAGCTGCCTGGATAAAATTGTTTCAATAAAAATAATTCGATGTAATTTTTTTCTGAAACTGGAACTATTGTTTTATGTAAATAAGTAGCTAAAAATTAGACTGCACACATTTTTAGGGTTGTTATTATTTTCTAAACTCTGTCCCTAGGTTTTAGATTTTTTAACATCCCTCTTCTAAAATTATACAGAAAATCACTTCAGATGCAGCCACAGAATTTTTTTCAAGTTTTTTCTCATGCAGAAGTATGCTAGAGAAATAATGTCTAAAATTCTTTGGCAGGAAATTTACTGTAGAATTTAAATCAGCTTTTAAATATCAATTTCAAGCATCGTGGCTTTATTGGTAGTCTCACCGTCCCCAAGGTTTATTCCTGCACTTTTCGAGGTAAATTAATTTTTCTTTTTAATTTAATCCAATGTAAATAACTGTTTCTAAAAATCAATGAACATTTTGGCTACCACTTAGTCTTAACATGATCTGCCTAAAATAGATGGTAATTTTCCTTGCTGTTCCATCCTTACCGTCCCTTTTTTTTCCCATTTCGTCCCTTTTTCCCTATACCACCCCCTTTTTTACATTACCGCCCCTTCTTTAACACCCCTTTAAGACAATGTTATACAAAAATTTTGTACTAAAAATACTACATTGTCATTATTTGTTATTTGAATGTAATGTGGGTACTATGCAAATTCATTATAAGTAAAAATTTAGAAGAAAATAAAAAGTTTTAGTGGTAAAATGGTAAGGAAAATTAAACTCTCAAGTTTAAATTAAACCTCAGTTAAATAAAAAAAATTTCGCTGCTGACCTTTTTTTCTTTATTTTGAATCATTAAGGCATTCGTCTATCAGATTAAAATGTTATTTTAGCAAGTTTAATTTCGCCAGATTTTTCCCCCCAAAAGCCAAAAGATTGTGAGAATGCCCCATATATTCCTTTTCCTACACAAAAGATAAAAGGGCTGTTAGAGATGACTATTTTTCATAATTCCAATAAAATTTTGATTTTATTTCATTTCGGTTCGGGTTCAGGTTTCTTTCCGATTCGCTTCGGATTGACTTAAAATATAAATTTCAGGATCCGACCCGAACATGGATGGACAAAGGTTAAATTAAAACATCTATTTTTTTCTGGGATAGATTCCTTCATTGGGTTGGGTAGTCGGACCGACGCGACGCGGGGTTTGGGTTGAGTTAGACTTAATTTACAAAAAGCAACAATAAAAAAAACTTTCAAAACTCACTTTAATTTAATTGTACAATAGTGTCGTCTATGAGCTGAAGAAGTAAGTAAATGAATCAATTTAATGACTGATGTAGGGAAAATATCACATCCGCCCTTTTGCCTTATATTTACTCATTAACATGTCAATATACTGAAAAATAACTAAATATTTATTAATGCATAGAATTCAAAAATAAAATAATAATTCAGTTCATAAATTTAAAATTAAGCATAATTGGTTTTATCTTTTATTTCACTTCAAATTGTTCAACAAAAAGTTTGGAGTCGGAGTGGAGTCGGCATATTTTTAACGACTCCGACTCCGACTCTTTTGACCGAAAAATCACACCGACTCCGACTCCGACTCCGCAGCCCTGGTAAAAAGTTAGTAAAAACAAAATTGGAGCAGATAAAATCGCTTAGGATCTATTTCCTCAAAAACAACATTATTCTCATCTATGTCTGTATCATAAGACTCTGAATCCAAGGCATCTTCTGCATATCGGAGGAGCTGTTTCAATTTTTAAAATTATTGAAATATGCTTCAAAATGTGATTTTGAGGGAGGTTTCTTATCAGTTTTCCACTGTGAATGTTCCGAAGATGTAATTTTCTTTTTTTCTGTTCGCATGAATTCTGTTTTCCTTGCTGTGTTACAGATACATCAAATTTATGTCGCTTGCTTGGAGACTGGGAAGATCACTTTAGCTGAACTTTAAGATGAGTCTGTTGTGAGAAGCTGTGATGATGAATACAATCTAGAACTATGTTTAGCAGGATCAAAATATTCTATTGTGGTGGGCTGTGATGAGTGTGGCAAAAGTTTCAATTTGTAAATTTTCTGGCTTGCAATAGCAGGAATTGTTACAGAATTCTTTCTTAACAGGATCAGATGATAAAGAGGCAGATGTGTCAACTATGAAAGAGGACTGTGTTTGAATGCCTAATGAATTTTGAAGATTGTTTCATTAAATTAGAATAAGAAATCCCTATAGATGGGGTTCTGGACGTAACTATTTTGCAAGCTTTAGGGTAAGAAAGTTTTTGGGTTATCTTAACAGCAAGTACTTCTTTTTCACAGATCCAGTTTGGACAAGAGTGAGAGTATGCGACATGGTCACCTTTACAGTTAGCATAGTGTTCAGCTTTTTCACAGAATTTACAGTCATGGTCCCAATTCTGCATAACATACACAGATATTAGAGTCACAGCAGGTAGTTTTAGTATGGTCATAATGCTGGCATTTAAAACAATGGGGAAGGTTAGGCATATAAGGTCGGAAAGGACAGTTCAAACAGGCAGCTTTAATTCTGGCTGGTAAAGTAAGGCTGTTGAAAGTTAGAGTAATGTGTTTTGTAGGAAGTACTTGGCCATTCCGACGGATAGTGATACAGCGTACATCTATGACATTTTGATCTTTTAAATTTTGTAAAAGTTTTTCCATTGTAAGAAATAAAAGTTCTGGTTTAGATATTACATCACGATTTGAATTCAGAGTTTGATGAATTTGAAGACGAACAGAAACAGAAAAGGAACCTATTGTTGTGCAATTTAGTAGAAATTGCGAGTGGTTGGCTGAAGAGACTTCTACCAGCAAATTCCTAATCTGCAGTTTTTTAAGTGAATAATCATCTCCAAAAAATACATTGAAATGTTTTTGCAAGAAGAAATGGTGAAGTTTTTTTGAAAGAACTATGAGTGAATGGGGAATTCTGTACAATTTGTTGCTCTCCACTAGGGTGGTTCAGCCATCTATGTAAAAAAATAAACTTTCACTTATATACCAGGCCACCCTTCAATTTTTTTAGACTTGTGTATAGTAATATTCTGGCAGAATTTGAACTTCATATTTCAACTACAAGAGGGTGCTCAACAGCCACTAACTTCATAAGTTTGTGTATTTCATTCTAATTTTCTATATATTTGTTTAAAAAAAATAAAGACCTCCAAAATTAATTTCTTAGAAAAGAATAAAACAATATAGAAGTAAAAAATAGAAATGTAATCATATTTGGTCTTTAATAATACAAAATAGTATGTAAAACTGATTTTTTCGCTGTTTCTGATGGAATGCATTTTCTGCTGGCTTAGATGACCTGCAGCAAGAATTGCTTTTCATCTTCATCATTTGATATGATTTTATTGAAATCTTCGTTAAGCTTAACCCCTCGTTTTACACTGTCATTCACTACTTGTAAATTGTGAAGCCATTCTTTTCCCTTGGGATAGTCATCATTTCCACTTCATTTTTCGGAAGAAGGCTTAACAATAATTTCCTTATATTCATACGAGGTAAGAGTTATGATGTTCTTGTTGCAAAGTCTGACAGTCGTATACCATCTTCTTTAAAAATCTCAAGTTCTCATTTTACATAACGCTTCTTAAGGGCTTGCATTAGCTGTAAATCGCTCTACAACAATTTGTCTTCTTCCATTTAAATTCTGTTAGAAAAGAGAGAAAGTCTTGTGAAGTCATCAGAACACTCAGACATGTGATGTTCCATCACTTTTCTAGCAGAAAGCGCAATCTCTTTGTCTGTTGATAGATAATTTTCAAGATCTTTAACTGTGTTGGAATAAATTCATCGTCTGAAGGCTCAGAGGCCATTACACTATTTAGACAAATATTGGATGAACAGATGGTAGATGAAGGTAAAGAGACTAATGCTTCATTCTTCTTTTATTCTCTGAAGAGAACATTCATACTTTTTTCGGTAACTCTTTATCTTTTAAACCCATATGCATTTTACAATTGGTTCTTTGATCCTGAAGAAAATTAGAATCTCCTTTAATTCTTATTATTTTCATAACACCTTCATGACCAATATCAAAGAAAAGAGTCCAAGATATCTAACCACTCCTTATCGTTGGGCTGTAGAAAAAGACCTTTATTTTTCTTTAACAAAAGCCAATGAGAATTAATGTTTTCTAATTTTTTAATTATGTATGGGTTTCTTTTGCTTTGTAGGAATTACAGATATCTGCCATATCTCCATTAATTCTTTAACTGTCAAATGACTAACATATTGTACCACTTTTGATTCTTTCAACTGATAAAGAACACGCTGAAGGATTTGTCTTGTCATAGTTAGTTGTTTCAATCTAGTCAATTGGTCTACTGATCTTAGACCAATCAGAAAAATTTCTTTACTAAGGCAAGTTGAAACGGTAGCGATTGCAAATTTTTAGCTTTGAAATTTCTTTAAACAGAAAAGAACCGCTATTTTTCATGAAATTAAAGTTGTTGATTAATACACAAATTTTGTGATTATTTTATTTCTTATTAGGCTTAGTGTTTGTCTTATTAACTGTAACATTAATAATGTTAGCATCCCATAACAGTAGATTAATATTTAATATAAGTAATGTAACCTAAATATAATTCTTGATACTTATTTAAAAGTAAAAACTCTTCCAGTAAACAATTAAATGTATTTTAAATATTATTTTCATTCGTCACCTTTCACTTAGGAATAGCCATGAGCTAAATGTAAACAACTTCAGACAGATGTTTGCTGCCGAATGCAGAATTTGAAAATCTAAGATAATTATTTAAAATAAAAATTATCATGAAAAATTAAATGTTTCACTGACAAATTGTTTTCAATTGGTTGTAAAAGGAGTTGGTAGAATTCTTGTTTTGGTTTAGTGTTGTCTGTAACTTTATCATGTAAATAATTTTCAGAAATGTTGCTACATATAATAAAATATTTCAGAAATATTTAAATACAAATATCTATACTATAACAAACTAAATTTCTTATAAAAACGTCTGGAAAAAATTAAATATTTCTGAAGTATAAAATATTGTTGCATTTCCTATGCTTCTGCTAATGTTAAATTGTGCGGTCATTGAGCACCCTCTTACAATTTGAGTAAGAACATAAAAATTTACCAGTATTATACTATTGATGAGTCTAAAAAAATTAGGGGCTGGCCTGGACTCTAGCTCAAAAAAAGTTTTTTTGAACCACCCTACTCTCCACATGGGAGCGAAATAGGAGGAATTGAAGTATTTCCATCCATATTAGATAAAAAAAATTAGAATTCAGATGCCGGCCGCACAACCCACTACTGAGCCCAACAAGGGGATGCACATTTGTGCAACAGTGGTAACCAGAACCCATATTTTCACAAGACAATCCTATATCAGCCTCCACCCTTAATGAGATTACTAGTAATTGCTTGCTCACTGATCCATAACCAGTGACAAGTCAGCTTACCAGACGACTGATCAGGGCTGCCACTTGCTACTAAAAGTGACTATTTTCAGCACCAGGCGACTATCGTGACTATTGTAGACCAAAAACCAGTAAAAAGCAACTATTTCTAAAACACAGGCAACTTTTTTCGGATTCCAGCGACTATTTTTACTGAAAATTATCTTTTTCTTTAAAGTGCCTGCAAAGACATCTTCTCAAATGCACTTTTCAACGGTTGTTTGAGAAAATTAGCGATTTTTTCGGCGACAAATTCCAAAATTTGCGATTTTTTTTCTCAAAATCGATTGAAGAAAATACCTATTTCTTTCCGAGATCTTTTTATACTATCTTTGAAGGAGATTTTCATTGATCTTTTGCCAAATTTCGTGAATTTTTCTACGACAGATTGATGAAATTGTTTTTTTTTTCCCACCACCACTTGCCGAAATTCGCAACATATATTTTCCGCGACCGACTGATGGTAGTTACTATTTGAGATCTTATGATGAAATTCCAGATTCTTTTTCAAAATTTGTGATTTTCTTTTCACGACCGCCTTACAAAATTAGTGATTTTTGCGCAATCATTTGGTTAAATTCTCAATTTATTTGGCCAAATTTGCAATTTTTTTTTTTTTTTTTTTTTGGTTGTTGTTGTCCGTGACCATTTGATGAAATTTGCGATTTTTTTTTTTTTTTTCTTGTGATCGTTAGATGAAATTAAAAATTTTTTGTCCATTCTTTTGATGAAATTTGTCTTGATTTTTCAGCAACCCAATGACAAAAATCGCCTTTTGTTTCCGCGGCCGTTGGTAAAATTCAAGACAGGGTTGTTTGGTTTAAACCAAATGGCATTTTTTAAAAAACCATTCTGGTTTTTTTTCATGTGGTTTTTTTCTCTTTTTCCCTAATGTTTTCGTTTATTTCACACATTATTGAAAAATGCAAAATCCAAGTTATGCAGAAGCTACAAGCAAAGCTTTAGAAAAATGATGAATTAATAAATTAGTAAAGGTGACAAACATTTTTAATCAAACTTTTCTTATAAGCTTTAAATCTACATAGCAGACTGACTATTTTTTCTAAAATTAGCTGGGAAGAAAAAAAATAAGTAGTTAGTTATTTTTCTTCTTCTTTTTTAAGCCGTTTATTTTTAAAAATAGCCAAAATGGCAGATTTGAGCTAAAAATACACTTTTACTGCGTGTACAAGGAAGGTCTCCTTACTGGGCATACTCAGAATATTTTGAAAAAAATATCAATTAAACTACTTATCCATGTAATAAAGGATCAATCAAATTTAGCAGCGGAATTACAGTAGAAAGTCTGTAAAAAAATAAAATACTTTTGAGTATTTGGCGAGAAAAGACGAAAGCGTCACACGATTTGGCGAGCAGTACTTTTCCTCGCCAAAAGCAAACGATTTTAATGCACCTGAAAATTGTTTGTTAATTGAATTTTAGAATGCATGTAAAAAGTATTTAATGAATTTAAACATAAACAATGAGATAGTTTAATAAATACATTTTTTAGTATTACATATTTATGTTGCTTGTTATTTAATTTTATTACTTTAAAAACAATTTCATACATAAAAAATACTTTCATATATTTAAGCGTATTCCAAAATAGAGGCAAGATTTATTTACCAGTTATTCATTATTTCAATATCAAAGAATTCGTCATTTCCATAGCAACGAAATTGAATCAACTGTACTCAATTGGACTTAATTTTGAGATATATATTGAAACAATTTTAATTTATTTTAATTTTGTTTTCATTCCAAAAATTTGATATTTAACTTTCATTATAAATATATATATATATATATATATGTATATGACAAAACTATAGTTAAATTAAACTAAAACTGACAAAACGAAAGTTATTTACATTAAATTTATTTAAACAAGTTCAATATGAAACATTTTTATCTTAAAGAGTATTCGACATAAAGCAATTTTCGAAATTTCATTTCATCGCCAACCGATGATAAATTGCCAGATAAACGAAATTTTATTATTTTTTTACGAACGTTCTATCGAAGTTCCGCCAAAAATATTTTTATAAACATATATATCGACATGAGAAGAACACTAATTTTTTTCAGATTTTTCTGAATATGCCCTTATGGAGACCTTCCTTGTTAGATTGCTTGATTAGTTAAGATTTACTAAGAATTACATATGCTTCAATGATGACATAATCATAAGTAATTCTCTCCATTGATTGCATTTTGTTCTGTATGCTAATGAATGATTGGCTGTGAGTTTTCTTTGCTGTATCATGGCTATTGGGTTTCGTAAGCTTTTGTTTTTCTTGCATTACTACATTGGGATCGGGGTTTTGCATTATGATTTTATTCTGTTACCAGCAGGATTGGCATGGTTTAAATCTATTGGTTAGCCAACTGTTTTTTTTTTTAGAAAAGATCTAATATAATATTTTCTCATTTTTGTAATTTAAGTGTTTCAAATTATTGGATATAAATTTCTATTTTTAACAGTCTTATCCCAGCAGTCACTGTGAGACATAGTGAGTCTAGCTTATATTTGTATGCATGTAGAATGCAAATTGCATGTGTTGATGAAACATATCTGAAGCTCTAACGATAAAATTTAAAACATGTGAAAGTAGCAAAGATAAAATAGATTAAAAATATTCAATATTTTGAATAAAATATTTTCCTTTAAGAAAACACAGATTATTTACAATTAATAACATAAAATGACCTTTAAGATTTCAGTCAAGCCTTCCTTGAGTAGTTATTTTTCTTTCGCGGGGAAATTCGGTTGGAAACGCCCACTTTAACACTATTTTCTGAAAAATCTATTGTGTTTGCAAAAAAAAGGGGGGGGGGGATAACACAGTTCCATTACATAGTTTCTGAACAACAACATTTGCTAGTTTCATTCATTTCTGAACAAAAATAAATTAAAACTTATGTCAAAGTTGCCCTTTCAGATTTTAGAACAGTCTAAGAATAAAAAATAAACTCAAGATATGAAGTCAAATAAGAGGACATTGAAAAATTGGGTGCTAGCAAAACACCTGTTTACTTTTAACTAAAATATGCAATAAGACATATTTAAATCGTCTATTGCATAATCGAGTCCACTATTTAGATCTGACAAAAAAATGGGTAAAAATCAAGATAAAGTTCGTGTGAGACATAACAGAAAAAAGTCTCATAAAAATGTCTAAAAATATATATTATTAATTTTTAGTTTAGACATATAAAAGTAATACGTATTATAAAATAGCTTAGAAAAAAATCCTGTGTATTAAGTCTGATGGCTGTTTAAATGTTTTAGTGGATGACAACTTTTATAAATCTACTTTCCATTATAAGATCAATGTTTTCAGTAGTCTAAAAAGCTGGTAAATAGGTATTTCTGTTTATTTTAATGTTGCCCTTTGTTTGTTTTTTTTGTTGTTGTTTTTTTTTTTGTTTTTTTTTTACAAAGCAGTTTCTGAGGAGAAGTGTCAAATGACAATACACAATACTTCTTGAAACCAGGGTTTGTGATTTTTTTTTAAATAAAAAAAATCGGATTTATTTGATTTAAATCAGATTTTTTTTTATTTAAATCTGATTTTTTTGATTTTTTTAAAAATTCAAAATATAATTTTAAAGCTACACATTTTAAAGTAAATTACCCTTCACAAAATCACTAAAATTAATAATAATAATTTAAAAAAAACTTTATTTGTAAAAAAAAACATTCACTTGGTTAATTTGAAACAAAAACACTTGTGTTTTATCAGCACTTACACTAACTGTAATTTAAAAAATATTCTACATTATATAAAATATCTTCTACATTATATAAAATATCTTCTACATTATATAAAATACCTATAAATTACCTTAACTTACCCATTTAATAAAACAAAAAATCACATACGTATACTTCATTACTAAAAGCTAAAACTTTATTTTTTTAAATCAAATTTCTTCATTAAAATCTGGAAATATAAAAGATAATGTAAGCATGTTATTCAGAAGAAAAAATATGAATTTTGAAACATTTGATTGTGAAACTAGATACTTATTTGTATACATTCTTTTAAACAAAATATTTATTCTGGATTACATATAATACTCTGGAATGTATAAAAAACATATTTAATGAATTTGCAGAATATACTCAACACATAAAATCATCAGGATTATGTTATAAATTTCAATAAGTTTGAAAAAACTATTGTTTGTTATTAAACTGTTTGAACAGGAACACCAATTTTCCTGCTTTATCAGTTCCTAAACGATTACGGAGTTTAGAGTGAACTAACCCAAAAGTTGAGAAGATTCTCTCAACAGATGCTGAAGAAGCTTGTGCAGTAAATAACTGTGAAATCATTCCTATTAACATTTTTTCCAGAATCATCATTCTCAGTAATTTGTGACTTCCACCAATCTATAGGATTTACTTTATTTACAATATCAGAATCAAAAAGAAATTGATGAAAAGGTTCTGATTTTGCTTGAAATTTCATTAAAGTAGGCACTACTGATTGAGAATATTTTTCTTTTGCAAAAATTAAACATTCTGATTTTTCAGCAGCACTCTAATTCCTGCATAGCGTGGATCTAACAGATATGCTAGAAAATGTGGTGGTCCTAGTGCTTGATTGTAACGGGTTCAAAAACTCTTTAAGCATGTTTTATCAAGATTTACTTCTGTAAGTTCTTCTTGCAAGTTTTTCCAGATATCAACAGCTGTTGATATAGTGCAATCCTTCTGTTGCATTTTATCAAGAGCTATAGAAATTGGTTTTAAACGTTTTAGAAGGTCCTCGGCATTCCGTTTAATTCCAAAATTTGTTACCTTGTTATAAACTATGCTATCAATATTACAGCGATTTTCTTCGCAAACTGAAACAAGAATTGGCCAGTTTTTTAAATATGCAGATACACAGTCAGCCATAGTATTCCAACAGACTTCTTGGGGTATTATTAATTTGGATCCACCAGTTTCTCTATATTTTGCATTTGCAAAATGATTGTTTCTGAAAAACTTAACAATATGTAATATTTGTTCCTTAATATTTGGAATATTTAAATCTTCTGCAAGCAAATTTAACAAATATGCAGAACATCCATATGTGATCAAATCAAAATCTGGGTTACTTTGAATTTCAGTGTGCATACCCTTTACATTGTTAGCATTGTCTGTTACAACACTTCACACAATGCATTTAAATTCATTTTCACATTTTATCATACAATTTTTTACAACTTCTATAAGGTATTCGATTGTATGTGGGCAGCCAGATGTATCAATAGTTTCTAATAAATAATTTTCACCTTTCTTATTGGTTACAACAGCACATAATATTGGTTCATTATGAACGTTTGACCATCCATCTATACTTAAGTTTACTATTTGTCCACTTAAATACTCAGAACATTTTTCTTTCTCTTGACTATAGATATTGTCAGGTAATGATCCACCTATTTCAACTTCATTTGGAGCTGTATATCCTGGTCTTAAAGCTGAAATCATCTTTTTAAATTGAGGGTATTGCACATGATGAAAAGCAGAATTGGTTGCATAAATATACCTAGCAACTTCTTCATCTAACATCTGTTTTTGAGTTTTAGAAGTCTTTATCACATAAGAATTCATATTCTTCTTAGAATCATTAGAATCATTTTCTATTTCAAACATCTTCTTCTTTGTGGGTTTTCTTCCAATGTCTAACACTTCAGTTTTCACATTAGTTGATGTTGATGCACCAGTTTCACTTGTGATGATTTTTTCATATAATTGATTGTCGTCATCATCCTTTTTATCATAGGATTAACATTGTTCCACATGCTTTTTTAATCTTGCCACTATTCCCATTATAACTTTTCCACAATTCTTGCATTTTGCCTTAACACCTTTTCCTGAAAATGTAGGCTCTTCATTAAAATATATCCAAATGTCATCCTTTTTTCTACCTGCCATTTTCTAGCTAACTTGTGCCAAGTAACTAACCCAACTACTGAACACTGAATCTTTCACAAACTAAAAACTTCCTTATCTGTGGAATCTTTTCTCAGACTATGAAATCATGCCTTTTGACCAACAATACAGTGCAGTCCAGGTATTCATTCCAGGATTATAGAGCTGTGCAAGGTGACGTCACGAACAGGTTTTTGCTGCTGCTGTAGGACAGGCATCGCTACCTTTATCAATGCTTTTTCTATTTGTGTGTCCTACAGCTATGTTCACTGTTCTCCGGTAAAAGTCACGTGGTGTGAACTGCTCTATAAGAAACCTGTTTGACATGTTATCACAATAGCAATGGTATGCTATTTTCCCTATTCTGTTACTTATTCATTATTGTAAATTTACTTTGACTAAACCAGGCATTTAGAAATCTTAAAATATGTGAACAAAAACAGGGGGGGGGGAAAGGGTGTAGAAAGAATTAGGCCAGTTAAAACACTATAAGAAAAAGCACTCTGAAATAACATATCCATGCAGTTTTTTCTCTACTAGGATAATGTCTTTGATTACTAGAAAAATTTTAAGATTAAAAGTGTATTGTAATGTAATTTTAAATGTTATTTTATTTTAAAGCATCATTTGTGATTTACTTTTCAGTTAAAAAAAAAATAAAAACTAAAATAAAAATAAGTTTGAAATACAATAATTTTTACATTAATTTATATTTAAATTATTTTTTAAACAAATTTTTTGTTATTAAAGACTTTAAAAATTTTAGTTATTTTAAATTTATAAATAATTAAAATTGAAATTATATTAAATATATATGTATAAACATTCAGACTATTTCTACCATGAAATAATTTTTATTTTTGAAATATTTCCATAAATAAATTACATTGAAAATTGAGCAATTTGTTATTTACATATGCTTGAGGACATAATGAGATACCTATATAAATATCAGTAAAAGTAATTTTGAATGACCTATATTTAAATTTCAATGACCTATATTGAATCTGAAGTTTTCATATCCTCAAACTACACAGTCACCTTAAATACAGAAAGTCTGTTTCTGTATTAAAGAAAAAAAATAAGATTTACTTTCTAATAGGTGAATATATGACTAATCTTTTAACATTTTTCAGGTAATATTCACTACTTTTAATTTAAGATTTTTGATTTAAAATTTAAAGTGTAATATTTAATTTAAATAAATTAAAAAAGCATACATTTTGAGTTCTTAGTCATTTCTTAAATTTACAATGTATTTTTGATTAAACAAATGTTTTACAAACATCTTGACCTACGTATAGCATAGGTTGAAGACCGGGTTCTAAATGCTAAAAAAAACTCCAACTATGAATTTACTGGACTTACTCTTTATTTAAAAGCATCGTTAGGTGGTTCAGTGAAAGAACAATGGGAGAGAGAGACCCCCATAAATACATGGGACGCCGAAGCGCCTTTTCTTTTTTAGACAACTTTGTTAGGAAATATATTTATATTTCCCTCCTATTCTTATCGTTCCATTCAACCTCTTTCATTCAACCTTTAACTTAACCTGTTCTATTTAATTTATCTTTATATAACCCTCTTTAAGTAATTTCATAATTGTCTTTAAATATAATATAATTTAAATACTTATTTACCATTCTCTCATTAAGTTTCAATAAACTAAGTTTCTATATTTAAACAATTTTCATTATCTTTATTTCAGTGTTTAAATATTACTTTATAATAAATATATTTTTTTTATTATCTTTACCTTGAATCTCTTCTGCATAATCTATTTCCTTGGGCATCTGTATTTACTCATCAGCCACGTTCTTGCCGGCATTACGTAATCTCTCTTTCAGCTTGTCAACGGACATCGTTCATTCAGTCTCATAAAATGAGGAGTTACGATGACCATTGACAGATGGCGTTGCTTGTCCAGTACACGTGTCTATCTCCAGTGGCCGATCGCTATTGGTTCGTTTTCCCCGGGATCGTTCGAGATGCCGGAAGTGGCGTTTGACTTGGCGATCGGAAGTCACGTGAGGGGGCGTTGTCGGCAAAGGGAGTGAGCTATTTATATCGTAGGAGCGAGCTCATTGATAGCTTCGTTTTTCCTTTAGATACCTAGTTGCATGTTGGCTGCATAACGTTTACGCTTACTGTTTTTAAGATAGAGGATGGAATGTGATGTGCTGGATATAAGATAATGGTGTCAGTTTTACTTAGTAGCTTTTAATGTAATACTCTTGCTTTTTCATTTGATATGGAGACTGAGTACAGAATTAACAATGTCAACGTAGTGCTGGATATCGCTGGATGAAAGATGGTTAACAAGCAATAACTTTTGGCGTTGAAGAATACGCCTGAATATATCCATCGAATCTCTTTTAGTTTTTCCTAGCGTACAGATAGCGGGCCATCGGCGACATGTCAGTTAGTTTGTCTTTATTTATTTTATTTGAAATAGAATACTTTTCTTTACAGTAACTTTTCTCTCCCTCTTTAAAAGATATTTTTGGTTTGAATTATTTACGGTAATTATGTAAATGGAGATTAATCTAGTCAGCTTCCTTTTAGTAAGTGGATTGTGAACTGTAGGGTTGTGAATTGGTTCCAAAGGGGCCAGGGACGTTTTTCCCGTCTTGATGCTGCAGATCGGTCGTAGCAATAGTGGTTTGAGACCTACGCCTTCTGGAAATATGTGCGAGGTACTTGGAGTTGTTACTGACTGGCAGTATTGGGATTTTTGCAATTCCTTTGAGATCCTACAGACGGATTTCGCTAGGGGATCTCTGGAGAGGCTTGCTGCAGTTTATGATTTCATTTATGTCCCTTTTTCATGTTTGCTTTAGTTCTCCTATATTTTTTTTTTTAGCTTCTAGTGGCAGTATGAAGTATTTGGAGAATTGTATTAAGCTTTTGAATATAATGAAGTTTGACTTGACTTTAAGTGACAAATCTTTTATGGAGAGAAAGATAACTTTAATGTGATTAATTGAAGATAAACCTTTTTGCTATTCATAATGTTTTAAAGATAATTTGATATTTTCTCTATTTAAAGTTTAATGCTATTTAAAGTTAATTGAAGATAAGTAAAGTAATTGGAGTAAAAATTTAAACAAGTTTCTTTTTAATATTTTTGCTTTGAAATAGTTTTTAGCTTTTGGTGCTCTGGTTCATTAAACATTGATATAGAGTGATGTTTCTCTGCATGGTATTATACCAAGTGCTTATGTTAATTGGATGCTTAAGAGAACTTGAGAACTTATGTCGATTGTTTATACATCTACTTTTATCGTTATGATTTTTAGTTTCATTTTTGTTTTTATTTAAATTTGTTTAATAAAATTGTTATTTGTTTTTAAATCTGTTTGGTCGTTCTTTCAAAAATACTTTCTAGAATATTTCAGATTTTACAAATTTCTTGGGTAAACAGTTTCAGCTTAAACGCTCCATATGCGTATTATGCTTTGCTTCCTTTTTAAATCCATTCCAATTACCTTTATTAATTGGATAACAAGGTTATGGGCCTCTTTCTGTACTGCCCAAGATAAAAGTATTTTTCATTGGAAATCCTGTTCTGTAATTTTTAATTCAGTTTTGTTTCTGAAATACTTGATTACAAATGGCTCACCATGAGTGGAGTTGTGAGAGAGCTTTGCGATGGGGGGGCCATATGAGAATGCATTGGTGTCTGTGAAGTTTTTAAGGACATTAAAGTTTTTGAAAGGATTTAATGGTTGAAGGTTTCGCAGTAGATATGAATTTTTAGAGAAACCTTTTTAATTAATGGTAATCTATATTTGAAGTTTACTATTTCTTTTAACATGTCGTCCGGTGGCTTTGCTGTTGGCTGTTGGTAATAGTTTTCACTAGTAAGAAGAGAATCCACATTGGGAAATTTTTTTCAAGTGTTTAAAGTTTATGACCGTTCTTTTAAGACGTTGATTTTTGTGTGTCTTCTGTGAAAGAGAGAGCTATTTAGTGATCTGAAGATTCCAGCTTGATGCCAGTTTGTCTTTATCGAATACATTAAGTAGGGATGGCCAGTTGTGATCTTGGTGTTATCATGGTGCTTGATCCTTCGTCTTTTGTCCAGTGTTGTTAGAGAAGTGCAGTGGTCCGCGTCCTGGGGCCACATTTTTCTGTATACTTTTTCATCTCATCTGTATAACTGATAAAGGCATTTTTGAAAAGGATGAATACTCATCTTATAAATGTGATAAGTGGACATATTCTTTTAGACTTTCATCTTTTTAACGCTTTTAAGAAAGTGCATCGATTTTTATCGGTCTATGGAAATGTTACAGATGAAGATTATACCAAGGGAGCATTACTCGTCTGTAAATTAGTTTAAGAATATTTAGTTTTATTTTTAAGATTTAGAGTCAGATATACTGAATTTTTTATTATAAATGATTTGATAAGTTAAATATGCAAAAATTTTTTAAAGACTTGTTTTGATTGATCAGTTTGAGAATGTTTAATTTTTTTTTGGGAAAATTTTTTGATTTTTTTTTTAGAAGTAAGCCGAAATATTAATAGAATTTTTAATTAGCTTAATATCTATGATGGTGGAGATGAAGTACTTGTCTCTCTTTGAGATTCAGGAGTTTAAAGTTTTTTTTAGCCTGTAGAAATTTAGGAGTTTAAATTGTTGAGAATATTAAAAACATAACTGATATTTTTATAGAAACAATAATTTTTAGATAAACTTATTTATGTTTTTAATTAGGTTATTTCTGAATTTTCAATGGTAAAGATTGGAGTACATTGGTTTACTATGCTGTAACTTAATGGTCATATTGTGCAGGAATAGTTAATAAACCTGTCTACAGTTTCTGTCCTTTCTAAAGTTTAACATTTGTTTTAATTGATAGTTTAAATTAATGTTCATTATCTTTTATAGTTTTTTTTAGGGGGGGGAATTCATTTCTAATTGTTAATTCTTATTTCTTATATAATTTGAAATATAAATTTTTTTTGGGAGTCCAAAAGTTTAGAATCTGTAAACTTTTGATTTCAATAGGTATCTATCTCTATTTTTAGGTTTTAAGAGAATTGCCTTGAATATTGAGTCATGAGTTTTGCACTATGGTGCTGTTAGATTTAAATGTAGGACTTCCAGATAATTTTTCGTTTCTAATTTTTACCTCCTCTATTGTTTGTTAATTTATAGAGTTTAATTTATGCTGTATGATAACTGTTATTTAAATTTTATTACAGATTTTTGATTGTTTAATGATATTTAAATATTTGATTACTTTTGTTCTGTTTAACTAATAGAATTTTTTTTAGGTGCATTACTATGAAAATGTTTCCCCAGGTTATGTAATCATTGAAATTCAATGCTAATGAGATTTGCAGTTTAAATTGTCATTTTTGAGAACCATATGTGTAAAAGAATCTCATGGATAATGGCTGAAGTTTAATGCATATTGATCTGGCAAATTGAATTATCATTTATAAAAGGGGAAATTATAACAGTAAACATTTTTGTGGGATATGTTGGAGAAATGTCAGAAATTTTTGAGGTAATTGCACCCATTTTTTTTTAGGTATTGCTAACTTTTATTTATATATCCGAAGGAATGTTGAGACTGTGGCAGGTTATGTAAATGTGAGTAAATCTTTCTGTTAGTGACCATGTTGTGAATTAGTGTGTGCCAGTATTCAATTGAATTGACCCTGTTTAAATTGTCTATTTGAGTCTTATAGCTGCATTTAAATTTTTAGTTTAAGGAATGCGAAAGCTATACTCAATGGATTATATCCATTTTTGGGAGATTGTTAAAGTTATGTAATTTGACTCGTTTGATATGCTTCAGGGGGTGAAATTTTTGTATTAATGAGACAGCCTTTACAGTAAGGAAATGCCTGATGATAATGAGTAACAGATTGGATTTTGTTTAATTAACTTTTGAGAATTGCTACCTTTAATGCTTGACTTAATTTTTATGGCTCATTTATATATAGTGTTAGAATGTGTATTGTTATATACATATTGTGTTAGAAGTAGAGCTTTCTTTTAAGTGTTGAGCGGTGAATAAAAGGGGGTATTTTTTATCATCGTTTTAGATTTTCAATCTTCTGCTTGAAGAATTAAGTAAATGATTTGCATACAAATTAGGTATGTTGTTTAATTGGCTTGTCTGTGATTCAAGATTAGTTTTGGTCTGGATAATTCTTCTGGGATCTCTGATTATGAGAAGATATTTCTCTGGGATCGGTATTGTTAATCATGCTCCATTCTTCAAGATAAGTTGTATGTTAAAGTAGGATTGTTAATGTATTTGTCTCTATATTCCTGAATTATTGAATCCGACACTACTCATATCCATGTCTTCTTCGTTGGGTATGAAAGGATTGTATGAAAACCTTGGCCAAGGTAATGGATATGAATGAATGCATGCTTTTCGCATATAGTGTTGTATGGTTTTAGTTTATAAGGATTCTGTCACAAATAAATTTTTAAATTTTTTTTTGCAGGATATCTTGGATATAGAGTAGTTATGAATTTTTGTCTGTCTTTTACGGTTAATGGAGCATGAGTTGACTTTGTCCAGATGATATTGTTTTAGATGAATTGAATCTGTAGGAAATGTTTCTTGGACCTGGAGATTAGTGTTAGAGGTAAATTTTGTTTCGCCTTACCTGGAGTGTGCTATATTTGAGTCTAGTATATAGTTAAGGGTCAAAGGGGTTAGGATATGTATCTTAATACTGGTTTAAATCATTAAAGTGTAAGATTAGGTGTATTAAGGTATTGACTTAATTTTTCAAATGTTATGATACATGTATAGAAATACTGGGTAAATTGATGAATTGTTAGAATCAATTTTTAATTATTAAAGTGTTAGAATATTTTTAGAGAATTTTTGAATTCTGAATATTAAAGTGTTAGAATTTAAGTGTGTTAGAATTAAAAATTGAATTTTTTTAAAATCAAGATTCTGCTCTCCTTGTGGTCTAAGAATTTTTTTTTAATGTGTAATACTTACTTATGTAAGACTGTATGTTTTCCTGGACCAGATGTGCTTAGATGGTGTTTTTAAGATGTCCATATGTTAGCCACATGTACATTATTTTATATCTATAGGTATTGTGTTGTGTATAATTTATATTGTTTTATTTTTGCAGTTTTTGTGTATGGACTGGAGCCCAAAAGTTTTTAGTTTTACTTTTTCAGTCTTTATGTAAGTTGACTTGGTATATAGGTGTTGTATTAGAGTGGTGGATAATAGATGCCATGGATGGATTGGTTAGATGGTTGCAGTTTTGGTTAAGTATAAGTATATTATAGCTGAATTTTTGATGGTTCAATGGTTGGATGTAAATGGTAGCCAAGGTGTACCAGTGTGTGGGTTTTTCGTGTAAGATAGCCTCTTTCTGGTATATGGGTTTGTAACTTAGTGAGTTTTTCATGGAAATGATAAGAGGGGGGGCTTTTGTTAGGAAATATATTTATATTTCCCTCCTATTCTTATCGTTCCATTCAACCTCTTTCATTCAACCTTTAACTTAACCTGTTCTATTTAATTTATCTTTATATAACCCTCTTTAAGTAATTTCATAATTGTCTTTAAATATAATATAATTTAAATACTTATTTACCATTCTCTCATTTAAGTTTCAATAAACTAAGTTTCTATATTTAAACAATTTTCATTATCTTTATTTCAGTGTTTAAATATTACTTTATAATAAATATATTTTTTTTATTATCTTTACCTTGAATCTCTTCTGCATAATCTATTTCCTTGGGCATCTGTATTTACTCATCAGCCACGTTCTTGCCGGCATTACGTAATCTCTCTTTCAGCTTGTCAACGGACATCGTTCATTCAGTCTCATAAAATGAGGAGTTACGATGACCATTGACAGATGGCGTTGCTTGTCCAGTACACGTGTCTATCTCCAGTGGCCGATCGCTATTGGTTCGTTTTCCCCGGGATCGTTCGAGATGCCGGAAGTGGCGTTTGACTTGGCGATCGGAAGTCACGTGAGGGGGCGTTGTCGGCAAAGGGAGTGAGCTATTTATATCGTAGGAGCGAGCTCATTGATAGCTTCGTTTTTCCTTTAGATACCTAGTTGCATGTTGGCTGCATAACGTTTACGCTTACTGTTTTTAAGATAGAGGATGGAATGTGATGTGCTGGATATAAGATAATGGTGTCAGTTTTACTTAGTAGCTTTTAATGTAATACTCTTGCTTTTTCATTTGATATGGAGACTGAGTACAGAATTAACAATGTCAACGTAGTGCTGGATATCGCTGGATGAAAGATGGTTAACAAGCAATAACTTTTGGCGTTGAAGAATACGCCTGAATATATCCATCGAATCTCTTTTAGTTTTTCCTAGCGTACAGATAGCGGGCCATCGGCGACATGTCAGTTAGTTTGTCTTTATTTATTTTATTTGAAATAGAATACTTTTCTTTACAGTAACTTTTCTCTCCCTCTTTAAAAGATATTTTTGGTTTGAATTATTTACGGTAATTATGTAAATGGAGATTAATCTAGTCAGCTTCCTTTTAGTAAGTGGATTGTGAACTGTAGGGTTGTGAATTGGTTCCAAAGGGGCCAGGGACGTTTTTCCCGTCTTGATGCTGCAGATCGGTCGTAGCAATAGTGGTTTGAGACCTACGCCTTCTGGAAATATGTGCGAGGTACTTGGAGTTGTTACTGACTGGCAGTATTGGGATTTTTGCAATTCCTTTGAGATCCTACAGACGGATTTCGCTAGGGGATCTCTGGAGAGGCTTGCTGCAGTTTATGATTTCATTTATGTCCCTTTTTCATGTTTGCTTTAGTTCTCCTATATTTTTTTTTTAGCTTCTAGTGGCAGTATGAAGTATTTGGAGAATTGTATTAAGCTTTTGAATATAATGAAGTTTGACTTGACTTTAAGTGACAAATCTTTTATGGAGAGAAAGATAACTTTAATGTGATTAATTGAAGATAAACCTTTTTGCTATTCATAATGTTTTAAAGATAATTTGATATTTTCTCTATTTAAAGTTTAATGCTATTTAAAGTTAATTGAAGATAAGTAAAGTAATTGGAGTAAAAATTTAAACAAGTTTCTTTTTAATATTTTTGCTTTGAAATAGTTTTTAGCTTTTGGTGCTCTGGTTCATTAAACATTGATATAGAGTGATGTTTCTCTGCATGGTATTATACCAAGTGCTTATGTTAATTGGATGCTTAAGAGAACTTGAGAACTTATGTCGATTGTTTATACATCTACTTTTATCGTTATGATTTTTAGTTTCATTTTTGTTTTTATTTAAATTTGTTTAATAAAATTGTTATTTGTTTTTAAATCTGTTTGGTCGTTCTTTCAAAAATACTTTCTAGAATATTTCAGATTTTACAAATTTCTTGGGTAAACAGTTTCAGCTTAAACGCTCCATATGCGTATTATGCTTTGCTTCCTTTTTAAATCCATTCCAATTACCTTTATTAATTGGATAACAAACTTTACATCTCGAAAGCTGAAACAGAAGTGAAGTTTTTGCACGAAGTCAAGAAATCTTGACGTTGCACAGAATCGCCAATTTACAACTTTTGGTGACTGCGCGAAAGTGTACAAAGGCTTTTGGCGATAAACATTACCGCAAAAATGTGGTGACACAACCGGACGGGTGAGGCCGAGATTGCAAGCAAGCGCTTCTAATACGATGAGAAATGCGTCAGAAAAGCGAAACTTGTTTATACAACAGATTTTACAAAGTAGACCGCCGCCTGAGAAAAATGCAGGAAATCACAGGCATCTGGCTTTTAGCTCGACCACAAAACACGATAAATACATGCTTCCCATAAGATCTGTTCATTTTTACTTTTTTATTGTTAATACATATTCAACGTTCACGCATTAGTAGAGATAAAAATTTCTTATCAATGTGGCGTGCAAAAATCCGATGCAATTAAATGCAGACCTTGATACTAGCAATGTGCCATTTAATTCTTATTTATTTCTTTGCACTGGGAGCGGTAGCTGACAGATAAGGAAAAGGGAAAAAGAAATGAATCTTTGCGGCTGGAAATAAAGATGTTTTTAGAAAGAAGAAAGAAAGCCTTTTAATAAAAGCTGGATGGTTTTGAGAAATGAATTTAATTACATATTTCAGCATAAGAAAGAGGGGGGGGGGGGAGGATAATGTGATCTAAAAGTAAGAAAGTTCTGTTTTAAATTAATTTTGAATTAAAATTATAGCTATGGGACAGAAACGCTGTCACATAACTCACCCTGACCACAGAAGAAAGCTGAAACGTGTACGTTGCAGCTTTATATCTACATAAAATCCTTTGTCCACCTTCGCAGATACAGAGTATACAATCTACATAGAAATATAAAAAAAATTTGTATCCAATAACAGAAAAATGTTTGAACCTGTTTCTCTAAAATGCTATTAGAGCATCATTTCCAGTAATTTAAGTAATGAAATAGAAAGGTAGTATATAAACATATTTGCTTGCTTTCAAATAATTCAAAATAATAATATTTATTCATGACTGAGCGCTCATATTTAAAACAAATCTTATTTATCAATTCAATATGCCACAAGAGAAAAAAAAAGTGTGTGCCACATTTGACGAAGAGCTAGGATCCTATGCTTTTTATGTGGCTCAATGTCTGTGGCGCTGGTACCAGCTTTTTTGTTGTGTCATGATTCCAAAGAGAAGTATTTACATTAGACATATTTTATAACTTCTCACAATGTGATCTTACAATGAGATCATAATTTCATACGAAATGCAAGCAAATTAAAACAAAACACACCAATAAGAACTTAAAAAAAAAAAAAAAAAAAAAAAAAAAAAAAAAATGAAACAAAGAAAAGTATTGTATGTATATATATAAAATAAAAGTTAAAATGTACTGTATTACACTAAAGATGAATCGTATATGAAAAGAAAAATTTGTGCACAAGGCACAGACTACCAAAAAGGGATGCATGTAGCAAGCTGGCAAACAGGTGTAGCCCTAAATCTTGTGGAGACCACAAGTATTATGGCATAAGCTTAGGGCTTCTGCCTTAGATAATAAGGGTATATATTTTTTAGATACCTGCACTATAACTAAATTCCCGTTGTAACAAGAAGACAAAGTACAATATAATTTAGCATTTGATAAATTTACACACTGCCGTCCTGTATTTCTGTGTATTAATTAAAATTTCCCATCTTGTGTTCAAGATTCTGCATGATGTGAAGTGCCTGTGTAATCACTAGAGTAATTTTTTTTTTTTACTCCTTGCAAGAATATGAAAAAAAAAAGGTAAGAAAAATGTATCTAAATGTTATATAATGTAACAAGATACCTTACTCGATCTGCCACTTTCAAGTAAGAAGTATCTAAGCAAAGTGTTAAAATGTAACATGTTAAAAATAAACAAATTCGAAATGTATGTGTAGTTTAGTATGTCATGTGATGGATAACTCCTTGTAACTTTAAAATCTTTGTACATAGACAAAGTGATGTTGTCATTGATATATTATGACATTATGCAAACACAAAAAAAAACTGTTAAAAAGAAGTATTTTAATATTGAAACATGGTGTAAAATTTAAAAGCTAGGAAAGTAAAGGAGAAACTGTATGTGTGTGGAGGGCGGGTGAGCAAACTCCCAAACTCATGAACTACTTGTAATGCAACACATGAACAAAAGTGTACGCAAGCATACACAACGTGTAAGTAAACACATGAACAAATTGTATAATATCACATGAACTCTATGTATTAATGTCTCAATGAACTAAAATTGTAATGTAATTGCCAACCAAATAAACAGACATTATATGTGTAATGACCCAAGACACTTACAACGAGTGAGATTCAATTACATAATTAATGAGTTATCATCAAAATGTAGTGAATAAGGGTTAAAAAACAAATGAACTACTTGTAATGTGTGTGTAAACCCTGGTTAAACTCTAAACCAGCCAGTGTGTATTACTCAATGAACTACTTGTAAGAAGAAAAACAAAAAGAAATACTGCCGAATAAATCGTTAGCAAAGTACAATGTGTAAAAGCAAATGAACAAAATATGTAAATCAACACATGAACTAGTGTAATGTATGTATATGGATGCACAAAATGTATTCTAAATAAGCAAATGTTGTGCAACATAAACAAATATGCAACACATGAACTGCTTGTAAAAATGACTTAATGGTTAACTAAGGGTTAAAATTAAAATAAAGTTATATCTGCGCAAGTTATTACTGTATTAAGGTAACAAAAGTGTGCATAAAATGCACAAGTGCCCAGCAGATTGCATAACTCTACGCTAAAAATGTAGAAGTTATGCCAAACCAAACATGTTCCAAGAAAAAGAATGAAAGAGAAAGTAAAAATGCATAGAAAAAAAAGCTATATTCTTCATGTCATATGAGTGTATGTATCCATCACAAGACAACGTGAGACTTTCACTCACAAATTAAAAAAAATTTTAAATGTGAGAAAATGCTAAATATTTAGTTTATTGACTCTATTTGAATAGCGTTAAAATAAAGGTGAAGTGTACCAAACAGCACATATTGTGCATTTGAATAAATTTTACAAAAAAACAACAACATAACGATATCACATATCATGTCAAATAAAATAAAATTACCTTATGTTATAAATAATATAGCAACAAGTCACCAGCTTTGCGTAAACAATGAAATTAAACTGTAGATTAACTGTATGTGTAAAAATGTACAGCCAATTAGTTATCTCCTGCATAAAAATTTTAGATGTATGTGCAAACCCTGTACAATAGTTAAATTGTGTCATAATTTCTGCAAAACTTTTAAACACATCATCCAAAAACATCCTACCAAGTATATTAAAAAAAATTTTTAAATTGTATTTTACTGTGTGTAGTGTAAATAGAGACCTTACTTTATACGCCACCTACAAGCAAGGAGTCTATAACAAAAGTGTTAAAAAAGAACTGTTACAGGTTAATTGCCGCAAAATGAATGTGTCAAGTAAAAATGTCATGTGAAGGATAATTTCATGTAAATCTAAAAATAAAATCTGTGTAATTAAGAAAGTGATGGTATCATTAGTAAGTTATGACATTACCCAAACTGAAAAAAAATTAGTATCTAGAGGGTAAGAGAGAAAAACAAAAAAAATCTGTAGTGTAAAACGAAAACCTGACATAAGACGTGGAAGTAAAAAAAATAACGGTACGTGTGTACAAACACAAAACTCCAAAATCATTCTTGTGAATGTGATTTCAATTACATAATTAATGAATTAATATCACTAGATTATATAATGATACAGAGTTTTGCTTGACACCATGAACTAAGTGTATAAACATATGAACAAAGTGTGAAAGTTTTAGATTATCTCAATGAACAAAGTGTGACAAACTCATGAACAATGTATGATAATATCTTAATGAACAAAGTGTATTCTCACATGAACTAAAATTGTGTAGATATACCCATGAACTAAAATAAACTCACATGAACTAATTGTAATCTCACATGAACAAAATTGTGTAATTATTCTCATGAACTAAAGTGTGCTTTCACATGAACTAATTGTGTATCTATCTAAAACTTAAGTGCAGCACATGAACTAATGTTGTCAAAAAAATAAAAAAAAAAGTACCACCAATTTTTAAAATAAATGTTAAGTAAGAGACAAAATAGAAAATGTTATTAAATTATATTGTGCAAATGTAAATTCCAAAACCAAAACTGAATGTAAAGAGTGAAATGTGATGTTTCCATCACTTGTATCTATCAAATTACCAAAGTAGAAAAAAAATATCCAAAATCGTTTAAGTGTAACTAGTGCAAAAAAAAAAAAAAAAAAAAAAAAAGGGAAGACACATCTGTACAGTGTTTGTGTGTACACCTGTACTACCAAAACCTTTACAAGCGAAAATAAAAACTGATGACCTGCATCAATGTATTTTACTCTCCCATACAATCTTTTAATCAACCGACCATTCCTGCAGTAATAATCGAATGAGAAAAAGGTATACCTAACAGTACACACATAATTTCTAAAAAAAAATATATTTAAATTTGCAGTTAAGTGTTAACTGCGAAATAAATTATCACTAATGCCATATGGTGAAGTATTAAGATGTACATAACTGTCTAACACAGTGAAATTTTTTTTTTTTTTTTTTTTTTTTTTTTTTTTTTAAATGAACTTTTTTTTTTAAATGAACCTTTTTTTTTAAAGAATTCTTCACAATACAAAATGCAGCAAGAGAAAAAAAAATAATTTATCTTGTAAAGAGGTCTTTTTTTTATATCTATATAAAAAAAAAGAAATGTGTTCAATGAAATGAATTGTAGTTGTCTAAGGTTTCTTGTTGCTCATTTATATATATCTTAACGGTAGGACATCTATGTGAGAAAGCTGTATGGAAAACGTTAAATTTTGTGTTGTTTACCTCATTACATCTAATGCAATTCATGCATTTTGGCCTGTTTGAACAATGAGGATCTTTATGTGATAAGGCACATACAGGACACCTAATTTTATCTGTGCATGATTTTGCCTGATAAAGAAGATTTTGACATGTAAAACATCTTTTTACCGAAACGTGTCTTTTTACAGGGTAACCAGTAGACTGAATTTTGATTTCGCCATGAATAATTAATCTTTTAGCTATCTTTGGGGGCATTAGAAATATCCAATTAAATAACTCAACATATTTCATCTTATACTTTTGTTGAAATTGAATAGAAGGTGTGGATATACCAGTTAAGTCAGAAATTGCCAAAAGAATATCAGGAATATTAAAATTTTCTGGCAACTGACAAATTATAACTGAAATTGGCTTCAAATCATGCCTAAAAGGGGACGAAAAGTTACTATTTATAGGAGAAGTGGTAACATCTTGCTGTGGGCATTTCAAATCAGAAAAAAATATTTGAGTTATGCTGCAAGGAATTTTCAGTCAGACTGTTGATTTCACAATTATCTATTTGTGTTGTTTCAATCCGCTTAGGTGATAGTATTTCGCTGTATGCCTCGGATGTGCTTTGATTTTGATAAGACGTCTCATTAATTTCAACTTTATGTTTCTCTTTCACTGTGAGTGCGTGCAATCTTTCCAAAATTTTGTATTAACAATTTGTAAACATTTGTTCTTATTCTGCAACCTAACATAATCATCCTTTATAACCTGAAAAAAATTACCCAAAATTTGAAATTCCCATAAAAATTTCTTATGCATAGAAGATATATTTTCAACTAAAGTGTCATTGTTTTTACTACTAATTTGTTCCTGTAGTATAGGGAATTCTGTGTTTACCCTTTCCGCAAATCTGTTAAGTGCTTCCTCAAACATGTACGGCAGAGAACATTTTAATTCAGCCATAGATACTTCTAATTCTGGATGGCTATCGGCCTGTGACATTTTTCAAAAATGTTGGAAAAAGTAGCCAAAGAAGAATTTTAAAAAAATATAAAAGATGGCACAATAATTTAAAATTTAGTTACTGTATTAGAGCAAAACAGCAAGAAAAAGAAAAATCAAAACAGATATTTTCTCTCTCTTTCTCTTTTTTTTTTTGAATGAGCAGATTAAAAGAGAAGAAAAAAAATTGGAAGTTCTCAAAAAAAAAAAATTTCTATCTATCTATTTTAAAAGTATGCAGTATCTGAAATATTCACACAGTAAGAAAAATTTATAAACCCTCAGATATTATATAGAAAACAGCACAAAATCACTGCAACATCTTCCAATAATATGCATGCAAAAATAATATTCACTTGTAAATGCTGAGTAAAAGCAAAAAAACAAAAAAATAAATAAATAAATAACTATCAAATAATAGCCAAGAAAGTTTTATAAGGCACTTTGGAAACGAGGACACAAAATGTCAATATGCCTATCCTATCACAAACACATTTTAACTAAATGACATTTTATTTTCTGTATGGAAAATAATTAATCACCTAACCATCAATATAGAATAAATATGCACTGAAATACTGAATTTTAAAAAAACTTACCTTTCAAAATAAAGCAAGAAAAGAGAAGACAAAAAAATTATAAGTGCCAAATAAAACATTTAAAATATACAGCTTCAATTTCGTAAACTTCTCTGTTCATGCTAACAAATATACTGAATAGTAAGAAGCCATCATTTTATATCTATATTTTTTTTTACCCAAACAGCATGAAAAGGGAAATTGATAAATAATAACGCATACCTACAGATAAAAAATAAAGCAAAATAATAACTAATTTACTGTATTTACTACAATTAAAGTTTAAAAGAAACACTTGAATTTTCCGTGTTCATGCTTTTGCAGTGAAAACTAGACACTTTTATTATTTAATTTCAAATCTTAGCCGTAGAATTTTTTTGTTGTTTTAGTCGCGGACATACGGTGGTACATTTCTGTACGTTTTAGCATTTTTTTTCTATAACATCACGTTTTCCTTTTTTTTATCAGGTGTACCACTTTTACTATTGCGAACATATTGGCACTGATTTTTTTACAAGCTAAGATGGCAGAAACCAGCAACACACAAAAATCGATCTGATGCAAATTTTATGATGAAAACTGAAGCAAATTTTTTTTATCTCATCTATGCACAAGAAGCGAATAGTTATTCTGTTGATAACTGAAGCACAGATTAAAAGAAAATTGTTCACATAATTTGAACTATTTTGGAAGCACTAATTCTGTTAAGATGCACTTTCTTTTCCTTTACAAAAACTTACACCTGATTAGAGTGTTTATCTGACATCTGTCAACACATATATATTTTTTTTTGTAATCACTTGAAGACAACACATACCTGACGTAACACATGCAAATCACCGACGCAACACTTGGAAAAGGAAAACCTTTTTTGAAGAAATTGAATTTTCCTAAAAAAATTGAAGCATAAGATTTTACGTACACCTTTGCCGCAATGCACGCGAACCTTTTTACTTTTTCACATTCCACACGATAATCTCCAGGCACAGTTGAATGCACACGCACATAAATAATAACACACTAGGTCACAATATTCTGTCGAAAGGGGAAAGCAAAACGTCGACACACACACACACAAGGCGAACCGCTGAAGTCACTTTTTTTTCTACGATTCGTGATGATACAAGATCACAGCCCCGACTGATTCCGATCATCTGGGGGAGGTGATGGTGAGCAGGAACGAAGAAACAACCGCACCAACATCAGAGGGGGGGGGGAGGCATACAGGCGAAACAAGAGTGGCTCGAAGATGTCCAGCTGGTGAGCGAAGAAACACTAGAATGGGTTCCATCACTGTCCGTCGGAGAAAATCGCATCCATCCATCGAGCACAATGTTATGAGTGCAGGATATCATGGCACACCAAAAAGGCACACTGTCCGGCATGGTTGAAAAATATCCAGTCCAAGAATTTGAAGAAAATTACTGCAAGCGTACTTGAATGGGGTACTTGAATGATTTTAAGGGGGGGGGGGGGGGGGGTGAATTTCTCTCTCTAACGTGCATTTTTTTTTTTTTTTTTTTAACTAAGTTGGAGAAAAAATATAGGCGATGCACCAATATGTATAGCATAGATTGAAGACCGGGTTCTAAATGCTAAAAAAAACTCCAACTATGAATTTACTGGACTTACTCTTTATTTAAAAGCATCGTTAGGTGGTTCAGTTAAAGAACAATGGGAGAGAGAGACCCCCATAAATACATGGGACGCCGAAGCGCCTTTTCTTTTTTAGACAACTTTACATCTCGAAAGCTGAAAGAGAAGTGAAGTTTTTGCACGAAGTCAAGAAATCTTAGCGTTGCACAGAATCGCCAATTTACAACTTTTGGTGACTGCGCGAAAGTGTACAAAGGCTTTTGGCGATAAACATTACCGCAAAAATGTGGTGACACAACCGGACGGGTGAGGCCGAGATTGCAAGCAAGCGCTTCTAATACGATGGAGAAATGCGTCAGAAAAGCGAAACTTGTTTATACAACAGATTTTACAAAGTAGACCGCCGCCTGAGAAAAATGCTGGAAATCACAGGCATCTGGCTTTTAGCTCGACCACAAAACACGATAAATACATGCTTCCCATAAGATCTGTTCATTTTTACTTTTTTATTGTTAATACATATTCAACGTTCACGTATTAGTAGAGATAAAAATTTCTTATCAATGTGGTGCGCAAAAATCCGATGCAATTAAATGCAGACCTTGATACTAGCAGATGTGCCATTTAATTCTTATTTATTTCTTTGCACAGGGAGCGGTAGCTGACAGATAAGGAAAAGGGAAAATGAAATGAATCTTTGTGGCTGGAAATAAAGATGTTTTTAGAAAGAAGAAAGAAAGCCTTTTAATAAAAGCTGGATGGTTTTGAGAAATGAATTTAATTACATATTTCAGCATAAGAAAGAGGGGGGAGGGAAGGATAATGTGATCTAAAAGTAAGAAAGTTCTGTTTTAAATTAATTTTGAATTAAAATTATAGCTATGGGGCAGAAACGCTGTCACACTATGTTTGAAGTATTTTTTTTAAAGTTGATTTAAATCAATGATTCTTTTAAAAAAATCAGTTGATTTAAATCATGATTAAAATCAAGCTGATTTAAATCAACGAACCCTGCTTGAAACATGTAAAGACCCTACTGCTAAATTCAAATCATTCCAGGAATTCTTTATAAAAAGCTTTACTTTCAATAAAAGATAACTGTTCATGTAGTGTTCTAACAGAAAAATCAAATATCTCAGGTTGCAAATATTTCAAAGAAATTATTTTGAATAGCCATGGAAAAGTATATTATATTTATGAAACTACACCATATATTTATTTATAGTACTAGTAATCAAAATTGTTTATTAAGATTTTCAAGATATTAATGTTTCCCTATGTAGAGCATTTTATTCAGGGAACATAAGACATAGCTTTTACTAAAAATGTTCAAATTTGAAATAATTTCAATTTTCTACACAATTGATTGTAATTATTTAATTTAAATTATTTTAAAATGAAGTTATATTATTTATATATCCAACAATGTTTATTTTTATCAATAAATATGCATGTACAGTACAGAACCATTTATCCGGAATGCTTGGGGTCAGATGTATTCCGGATAACTGGTTGTGCATTAAAGCAGCATCCATTTGATAAGTTTTGTGAAATATGTGTG
This sequence comes from Maratus speciosus, assembly GCA_963932465.1. Taxonomy (NCBI): domain Eukaryota; kingdom Metazoa; phylum Arthropoda; class Arachnida; order Araneae; family Salticidae; genus Maratus; species Maratus speciosus. The sequence continues at coordinate 443,710,216 of OZ010792.1, read as the reverse complement.
GTTGTGGCATTATTTCTAATTTTAAATTATTAGATTACTTGATTAAAAATCAATGCAAGAAAGATCAAAAGTTAACCAGAGTTTAAAAGAAGGTAATTTATGGGAATCCCTTAGGAACAAAAATTCTTCTGTTCCTTCTGTATAAAAATTAAAATATCTAAAATAGAACTAAATATGCTTTCTTTTCAAATACTAGATGTTGTCATCAAATTATACAATTGTTTCAAGCAAAGTCTATGTCAAACTGGCAGTGTATGACACCTTTTTCTGCAAAGATTCTGAAATCAATCTATCAGAAATAGCATTCCAGATAACTGGTTTTCCGGTTAACTGGTTTCTGGATAAATGGTTCCATACTGTATATGTAATAGGAAAATATATTTTTAAAAACCTGGTTTAAACAAAAAAAAAAAAAACAGGTTTTGGGTTTTTTTTTTTTTTTTTTTTATTTTAAACCCGGGTCTAGAGGAGATTTATTATTAGAGAGTCCAGGTTCGTGGATGAATGAAAAAAAACTCCAACACGCGGATTTCGAGGACTTACTTCTTTATTATGAAACCTTTTTTTAGAGAAGGGCCATGATGGTACAATGGAGGGGAGAAGTCACAGACGAGACTGCCCGACGGGGCAGCCCCCCGAAGGGCAGAGAGCCGAGATCTGTCCCACTCAAGTTCAGAGGCAGTAGTGGTAAATATTCATTACAATCACTCACTCATTGGCGAGATGAATAGCAGCATCTGTACTGTATTGGCGATGAATATTGGTGGCGTGGACAAAGGAATCAGAGGCATCTCGAAGTATTACATAGAATTCAAACTTACGCCATGGCGAGCTATTTATGGTTACACGTGTCCTAACATTCTTGCGGTAAGGGAAAGTGGTTAAAGAAATAGGAACACGTGATTTTTAGATGTACGTTACAGATCTAAGTGCAGCTGCAAACTAGTCAGCAATGGGCATATGGTTTGTATCCGACAAAGTACAAGGGTGAGAATTGTATACTAATGCAAGCCCAGAGGCTGGGAAAATATGCATTAGATAACGTCGGCTGCAAAGCGAAAAGAGATTCATTTGTATTTTATTCTTTTACTTTATTTCAATGGAAAATAACTGCGGTTAAGATCTTTTTCTATCGTGTGAATTTGAAAGACAGAAAAAGGAACCGAGATAAATGATGTCTGCATTTGAAAAGAACTTTAAAAGTAAAAGCGAAACTTACAGTAGTGAGAGGGGGGGGGGGGGAAGAATGACTAAAGACATATGAAATTAACTCTAAAATGTCAAACTTAAACTAAATATTTTATTTGAAGGGGGGGGGGGGGGGGGGGGGAGAATAATGACAATTTATACTAAACCAGTAAAGTTAAAAGTTGATTTTTTTGAGGGGAAAGGAGGAATAATGAATATATAACGGTAACGCCGTTATATATATCACCCATTACCACCAGAAAAAAAAACTGTGAATCTTGAAGAACAGTTTTTTTTTTTTTTATATTTGAAGATTACTTTGTCCACTCCATACATATAAGTATTTAAAACAGATATAACATAATAAGAAAGATAAGCCTCCATATATATATATACGTATAACATATAACTGTGTGCTTGCAATTCTTTAAATGTTTGCATACAGCAAAACTTTTTAGGTCATGATAAATGGCGCCTTTTTATTTTATTCTTATCTTGGTATTCATTAGTCAGTCACCAAGAAATTGCAAATAATATTTTTTGATTTAACAGGATCCTTTTTAAATATCTTTTTAGTATTTGATTAAGAGGCTGGTACCAGCATTTTTCATGACCAAAATAAGAGAAGTAAATATTTTTTTTTTAGTAACTTATTATAATAACTTCTCAAAATAAAAATAATATAATATAAATGCAAGCAACCAAAGACACAGATACTACTTTGAAATGAAATAGAAAATAAATGACATATGCATGTCTGTTAATAGAAGCTAAATGAAAGAATATAAAAAAATAAAAAGAGTAGAAAATTGGTTTTCGTGCACACCGCACAGGACTACAAAAGAATGGGATGCATATAGCATGCCTATGAATAGGTGTAGCCCTTAATCTTGTTAATAAACAAGTGTGATGGCGTCAGTTTAGAACATCAGCCCTAGGGGGAGAGGGAGTTATGAGACCCAGACACCAAGTGATGCCTAGGTCCCTGCTCCCCAAAGATCACATTGATCTTCAAAGGAGCATGCGTCAATGTATCATATAAAAAGTTTTGTTTATTGAATTGAAACAACAATTCAAGGGGTTTTGTCTCTCTACACAATGAAGTTTGGACCCTTAGGGCAAAAATTTTGAACGGGAACAAAACTTCAGAGGGGATAAATTAAAAATAATAAAAAAAAACTGAGATAAATATCTCACATATCAAAGGTAAAAAGACAATCCGAGTGTGTGGAGAGACTGGTGACATGATCGGGTAAGTATAACAACCACAAATTTTTTTAAAGTAAATTCTAACTTTGTATTCCTTACAATGTATAGAGCAGGATATGAACTGTATGTGTATTGTATGACCTTAACTAATGTTTTAAACATTTAGTGTAACTGCACTAGGTTACTAATGCTACAAATGAAAAAAAAAAAACTTTTTTTTGTTATTGTGAAGTTATGTTATTACAAGAACGACATAATATCTTAGACGTGTGTCTTGTCTAAGTGAAGCTTAACCAGAGATTTTATTTAATCTCAAAATTTAAAAGAAAACGTGTAATTATGTACATGTAGAAAGCCAAAACAAGTGTGATGAAAACAATAAAAACATCATAAGGTTGAAATTTGAAGAAAATGCATGTGAAGGGGTAGCATCCTGTAAACTGGGCATTCTTTGTTGTGAAACAAAGTGATGGTGACATGAAATGTCATGGCATAAAAGAAATATAATAAAAATGGAAAAATTAAGAATGTGTTAAAACTTAACCTTTTAATACATGTTTAATTTGTGCATATCATGTGAGGTCAAAAGTAGTTCCTGGTATAATGAAAACAAAAAAGAAAATATCTTAATGTGTAACGTAGAAACCTAGAAACAAAATATTTTCAATTGTGTATACTGTGTGTTTTTTTTTTTTTTTTTTTAAACAAAATATCAGTGAACTCAGTTGTAATATCAATGAACTAAATTGTAAGTGTATCTCTATGAACCAAAAAAAAAATGTGTATTTCAATGAATGAATCAAAGAAAAAGTATTTCACTATGAACTAAAACAGTGTATGTCAGTGAAAAAAAAGAAAATTTCAACGACTTAGATGTATGTTTGTGAACACAGCAGTCTAAGTACCTCAATGAACAAATTATGAGCAAGTATTTCACTGACTTAAAGTGTAAAAGTAATACAATGAACTGAAATGTGTGAGAAAAAAAAACTTACAATGAACTCATGTGTCTAACCAAAAAAAAAAAAAATATTCCAATGAACTGAAGTGTCTACCAAAACAAAAATTGGTATGAACTGATCTGCAAAACAAATCACAAGAAAGAAAACAAACTATGAACTAATATGTGTAAGGAAATATTCTATGAACTGAGTATTGCCATGAAAGAAAAATGATAGTGCAATTGGTCCCTGAAGTACACAAAGAATTGACAAAGCTATGAACTCGTGTAAAGTGTATTTTTCTATGAACTCAATGAACTATGAACTCGTGTAAAGTGTTTTATCTATGAACTCGTGTAAAGTGTATTTTCTATGAACTCAGTGAACTATGAACTCAGTTGTAAAACCTATGAACTCAGGTGTATAAAACTATGAACACAAACCCAGTGTGTACATATGGAACCAAGAGCATTGTATCACAAGTACAAAAATGCATCGCCTAAAGTTAAAACAAATAAACCAAAAAAAATTGTGCTTTTAAGTAAAGGAAAGTGGAAAAAGGATAAAATGTAACCAGGAAACGCTACTTGTGTGATGAAATGTAACTAAATAAACTTAACTAAGATTAACAAGTGAAATTATATCCAAATTTCTAAAAAAACTAAATCTAAAGACGTAACTGGTGTAATGATGAATGTTTAAAGTTGAATTAATGTGTACTCTTTCAGTAACATCTACCTCAAATGTGAAAATCCCAATGTCTGATGACCCGCATCAGAAAAATTTCCACAAATGATCCATTTCGAGATTCATTTAACTATTTGCCGGCTAAATAATCAAATGAAAAAGCAACTCACTGTACACTTGTGTTTATAAAAAAAATCTTGAAAGAATTAAGTTAATTTTAAACATCAAATCAGTATGAATAATGCTGTCAAAAACTGACATATGTATGTAAATGTATAGGAAAATAAAAATTTTAAAAGGAATGCTGTAGATAGTAACTCCTTCACAGTAATGTGTGTTAAATAAAAATGAAAAATGTAAAATGTATGTTACATTGTTTTTTTTTTGTTTTTTTTTTTAAAGGAAGTTGTATGAGATGTTTATGGGAATGTATTGCAGTTGTATACTTTTTCTCGCATTTGCTTGATGAATTTTTTTAATGATGGACAATAAGGTGCAAAAGCACTGTGGAAAATGTCAAAGTTGGTGTTATTGCTATCATTATTTCTAATGCAATTAATGCATTTTGGAGGATTTCTACACTGAGGGTCAATGTGTGGCAAAGCACACACCGAGCATCTAATGTCATTATGACACGAAATTGCAATATGATCATTGTATACCTGGCACTTAAAACAACGTTTAACATTTATATATGGTTTAACAGGGTACGGTTTTGATTGTATCACAATTTCCTTATGCATTAATAATTGCCTAGCATCCTGTGGTGCAAGCTCAAAGATCCAATTAAAGGACTTACTATGTAGGAGCTTGTACTTTTTAACAAAGTGAAAATCAGGTTCAGGTATATGGATTAAATCTGAGATACCAAACAAGATATCAGGAATATTTAAATTTTCAGGGAGGTTAAAAATAATGACACGAATAGGCTTAGGTACATTAAGTTTAGCAGGGGATAAGGACTTTAGAGAGGGATCGCTAATATCTGTAAATTTTTCATTGTGCTTACCTTGAGTGTGCAGGTCGGAGCTAAGATATGTGTCTTTTTTATGATTTTCTAGTTGTGGTAACTTTTCTTGTTTACACATATAAGAGGGGATAGTTTGTGTAGATTTATCTAGGGCAGATGGAGGGAGTTTGTTGTTGACATCTACCACCTGATCAACCATAGTCTTACTACATTTAGTAAGCTTCTTCTTACATTTCTGTTTGCCTGTGATTTCATGTAATCTCTCTATAAGTTTCTGATTTACAAGAAATAAATTATCTTTATCCTGTTTTAATTTGGAATAATCATCTTTTAGCACATTAAAGTTTAGTTTAAGCACATGAAAATTGAATTTAATGATCTGAAGGAAATCTATAATATTTTCAGACATGGATGCAGCATTTTCGGTCTTAAGTGAATTTTGAATAGATGTGGCTTCCATATTAATGGAATCCGAATATCTAAATAATATTTCCTCAAAATAATCTACCCATGGAGATACAGAAATGGGGTGATTAAAGTCACAAATAGCATTTTCATCATTAGCTGCCATATTTTAAAAATAAACTGGTGAAGTGTCTGTTATCTGCAAAATCTTTTTTTTTATTTTCTGGTGTTTATTTAATTTCTGTTGTTTACTTTTTTTTGACAGCCAAAATGGAAAAAAGGAGGAATTCTTTTTTTTTGAGAGAGCAACCCAAATAATGCAAAATAAATAATACTAGTATTTCAAAAAGGTGTATGTATGCAAAAACTCTAGTTATCAGAAATGAAATGCATGCACATAAAATAAAACACAATAAGTTGCATAAATAAATTATACACAAAAGGAAAAAAACATGGAGGGGGGGGGGGGGGGGGAATGTAAAAAAATAATATGAGTGTATCAATCACAACATTTCAGAAAGTTAAATTTCTGTCCACATCCAGTAGGATTAAAGTTTCCGAAATTCAATAAAATAAAAAAAAACAGGTAATTAAATTGTAAATCTGGTTTAAAATACAAAAAAAAAAAAAAAACAAATAAGGTCAGAGTCGAGCAACATATGCTGAGAATAATTGTGCAAATGTCACACACAAGTGAAAATGTGTAAATGTTGTGAGCGAAATATGCACATATTTATAAAAAAATATCAAATACTGCAAAATCTGGAGCAGAGAACTTTTTTGTTGCCTATCGGCAGAATAAGTGTACTTTCAAAGTACGCCAGTGGGGCAAAAGGGTTAAACTCTAGATTTTTGAATGCATAAAAATCATTTTTACGAAAAAGGAAACATAGCATCTTTATGTAAATTCACGTAAGAGAAAAAAAAATATGAGAAGTTTGTCATGATTAAACCATAAAAACATTATAAGTGAAATATTAATAAAAGTATAATAATTTTTATCATTTTAACTGCAAAAAGTACTTAAAACAAACAAACAAACAAACGCAGCTTGGAAGAAGATAATAAGGAGCTAATATGCTATCACCGTTAAAGATATTATAAAAAATAATTCAGAAGTGATTTCTCCTTTCAAGCTGACAAATCAACAAACTTATGAAAATCCAAATGGTAAAAGTACAAGTATGAATAGGGAACCATAACATGGATAGAAACTGATAATATTTACTGATATTGAAAAGAAAGAAAAAAAGGTTATAACAATTTAGAGTAAATAATTTAATATAAAAGTATTCCCTGTTCATACTTACATGCAAACTGTCTTTTTTTTTTTTAATGCAGAGTGGTTTCTTTTTTTTTTAACTGAAGCATGGTCATCAGTAGGGTAATTTTCTTTTTTTTTATATTGCTGCAACACACCACTAAAAGGAGGAAAACATTTTTCCTCTAACTCATGGCACGCTTAGTGCATTCTATATATTTTTTAGAAAAAAATGAAGGTATCACCACAACGAAGCACAAAGTAAATCGAATTTTTTTTTTTTTTTTTTGACTAATGCTCCGGACACAATTTGTTATATTAACACAAGATGACACTTTCACGAAATTATATATCTTTTCAGCATATTTCACTGTGTTGTCACCAAACCTGTGGGATTCCTGGACACTTTGCACTGGTTGCACTGAAAACTTTGTTTAAAATTTGTGTTACTTGTGCGGATAATTCATACCACAGCTAGGTGAGGACTATTTCACAAAACATTTCCCTTTTGGGACACTATGGATGACACTTTTCAGATGGCACTTTTTCTTTTCACAAAACAGGAATATAAAACACACTGATGGAGATTCCCTTGGATGTGGTCGAACCAAAATATTATTTCATAAGTAGAACAGAGCGTTATTGGAGACACAATTTTACACTAAGCGGTCACACGGAATGGAAGCGCAGAAAGCACGCAAACAGGTGAAAATCACCCTTTTTTTTTTAAGGAGTGGGGTGGTTATTTTCATGTGAATGCACATCACAGGACCGACGTAGCAGTTTACCGTTCAGATGTGTCCTTTTTTTTGAGCGAAGCGCACCGCTGTCGGAGAAGGTTTCTCGACTTTATTGACGATTACACGATAGAAGTTTAAAAATTCTTGAGTCAGGCTTTGGAGAAACAACAGAATATTGAATCAGGAAAAGTCAGCAAAGGATGGGGGTAGTCACCTTCGAAGGAGATCGTAGCTGAGACCTGAGACAGCCGAATCACAGAGAGATGTTGAGGGATCGCCGGCAACGACAGCACAATAGTTCATCAGGGCGGCGAGGGCAGGGGAAGTCCCGTAAAGATGACGCCGGAGAATGAGTGCTCGAAGTTGGATGAGGAAGCCGGAACTCCCGTGGGGAAAAAAAAACATCCTTTCGCGTCGCTGGTAAAGCATGCTACGGAAGGAACGATACTTCTCCTCGTACTTTTTTTTTTTTATTATTATTACTGTTGGAGAAAAAAATCTGGGCAATGGCACCAATTTTGTCTAGAGGAGATTTATTATTAGAGAGTCCAGGTTCGTGGATGAATGAAAAAAAACTCCAACACGCGGATTTCGAGGACTTACTTCTTTATTATGAAACCTTTTTTTAGAGAAGGGCCATGATGGTACAATGGAGGGGAGAAGTCACAGACGAGACTGCCCGACGGGGCAGCCCCCCGAAGGGCAGAGAGCCGAGGTCTGTCCCACTCAAGTTCAGAGGCAGTAGTGGTAAATATTCATTACAATCACTCACTCATTGGCGAGATGAATAGCAGCATCTGTACTGTATTGGCGATGAATATTGGTGGCGTGGACAAAGGAATCAGAGGCATCTCGAAGTATTACATAGAATTCAAACTTACGCCATGGCGAGCTATTTATGGTTACACGTGTCCTAACATTCTTGCGGTAAGGGAAAGTGGTTAAAGAAATAGGAACACGTGATTTTTAGATGTACGTTACAGATCTAAGTGCAGCTGCAAACTAGTCAGCAATGGGCATATGGTTTGTATCCGACAAAGTACAAGGGTGAGAATTGTATACTAATGCAAGCCCAGAGGCTGGGAAAATATGCATTAGATAACGTCGGCTGCAAAGCGAAAAGAGATTCATTTGTATTTTATTCTTTTACTTTATTTCAATGGAAAATAACTGCGGTTAAGATCTTTTTCTATCGTGTGAATTTGAAAGACAGAAAAAGGAACCAAGATAAATGATGTCTGCATTTGAAAAGAACTTTAAAAGTAAAAGCGAAACTTACAGTAGTGAGAGGGGGGGGGGGGGGGAGAATGACTAAAGACATATGAAATTAACTCTAAAATGTCAAACTTAAACTAAATATTTTATTTGAAGGGGGGGGGGGGGAGAATAATGACAATTTATACTAAACCAGTAAAGTTAAAAGTTGATTTTTTTGAGGGGAAAGGAGGAATAATGAATATATAACGGTAACGCCGTTATACCGGGTTTCTACCAACCCTGATTCAAGATATTTTTTACAGTCGTTTGAGGAGATTTGTGATTTTTTCTGCAACGAATTGTAAAATTCGCTATTTTTTCCCCAATTGATTGGCAAAAATAGTTATTTCTTTCTACTATCTTTTGCTACGATCATTGAAAGAGATTTCACAATTTTTCCTACGACCTATTGTAAATTTCCCGATTTTTTGAGGCCGATCGTTTTAATGGAACACACAATTTTTTTTTCCCATGATCCTTTGCCAAATTTTGCGTTTTTGCTTCTTGCGATTGTTTCACGGAACTCATGATTTTTTTTTTCTGCGACAGATTGCGACAATTTTTTTTTCCGCCACCACTTGTCGAAATTCGCGATATATATTTTTCCACGACCAATTGATGTTATTCGCTGTTTGTTTCAGATATACTTTGACAAAATTCTTGATTCTTTTCAACGATAATTAGTTGAAATTTGCAGTTTTCTTTTCAAAACAGACATACGAAATTCTTGATTTTTGTGCGCAATCATTTGTTTAAACTCAATTTTTTATGTGATTATTTGACCAAATTCGCATGTTTTCAGGGTGATTTTGTTCTGAAATTTCCAAACATTTAAGGCATTCGGTTCTGAAAATTAGAATCGGTCATCAATGCGAAAATTCAGACAAAAAAAATATCGCAAATTTCAACAAATGGTCACAAAAAAAAAAAAAAAAAAAATCAATTTTGTCAATCATTCATAGAAAAAATTGCCAATTTTGTCAAAGGATCGTGGAAAAAACACAATTTAACTACACATAATAAGATGTTTCACTGAAGTAAGTTTTCCAGAGCAAACTAGGTGCATGTGCGTTTACATTTCCTTTAAATTACAAATATTTAATAGTTAACCCTTTTCCCGGATTTTACGTTTTTTCGTTTTGTACTTTTTTTAACCCGGTCTCATTTAAAACATAAAATCGTTCCACTGTACCACCGAATTTAAAATAAATATGTAACTATTACAAAATCTTTTTTTAAATCATTGTTTCTTAATATTTGTAAAATTTCAAATGCATTTTTAATTATAAATGATATTTATTTTCTCCAATCGCATAAAAATACTCACCAAACTAGAAATATTCAAAGTATTTCTTTAGGTAAGTATTTCTTACCTATTTTTCACAAACTGTAGTTCAGAATCCCTTATAAACGAATAAAAGTTAAATAATATTAATCATAAGCCAAAGCAAATATTAGTTTTTTGAAAGTTTTTAGAAGAACAATAGAAAATGAAACATTCCTTATAGAAAAATAATGTGTATGTTACCAGATTCAAATTGCAAACAAACTTGCTTACTGAGTATAAACATTGCCACCGAATATCTGAAAACATTGTATAAAGTGAAAACTTTTTAAAAACCTATGTTTAATAGATAATTTTTTTTTTTTTAATTATCCATTTTACGTTACCTTACCTAATTTTTTTTACACAGAACAAATTGGCATGTTTTTAAAGCCTGCGGAACCTGCTGAGTGGGGATTAGGCTAGCATACCTTGTAGGGGACAGTACTCTCTAGTATGGTAAAAAAGAAAAATATTTAAAATATACTGTGCCATTCATAAAAATAATTTATTAACCAAACTGACCAAATCGATAAGCACAAATCATAACATTTTTGCTATACATTAAATTCAGCCACTTAACTGAATCAATTTTCTGGAATACAAATATAAATAGCATCAGCTGCATTAAACTGTGCATAAAATTAGCTAGTTTTATTATTAATAAAGAAAACCTATATCATGATCATCACATCAAACTGATATATTTTACAAAGCAGATGTCTTAATCTTCTAAATCATAATATGTCTTATAAAAATATTATAAACACTAACAGAATTGTGAAAAAATGTAAGCAATAACATAAGATTGAAAAAATACATACCCTTTCTAACCATGGTACTATGCACTTTTCATGATACATGTGAGAACATGGTAAACATTTGGCCTTTTCTCTGATCACAAAATCTTCCATACATATTGTACATTGAATTCTTTTATCTAATAAAACAAACATGATTAAACCATGCAATCAAAACATTTCAGAAAAATAAAAAAAATTCAGTTTAACTTAATCCTTATCTATTTAAAATATTACATAAATTTTCTAATGTGAATGTGGGCACAGAAGACACCAAGCAATTAATAAAGCATTTCTTGTTAAATAAGTTTAAATTAAACTTTTTTCTTTATTTAAAATATAGATTTTTAATTTTCAAAAATATGCAGAATGATAAAAATACTACTTATATAGCATTCTATTCAAATGTGAAAACCTCCCCCCCCCCCCCCCCACACACACACACAAAAAACTTTAATGAGTTTTGGTAATAACCATCTAATATTCAGAAGAAGACCTAATAAGAAATATATTTCTGCTAAATGAATAAAGTTCATTTGTCTAAAAGGCTTTTTTTTTTTTTTGATTGACTTTAAAGTAAATAAGTACTATTTTTCAAACAAAATGTCAATGAAATCCTTTTACAATAGAAAATCATTTCAAACTTCATAGCTATTCCTTCACAACCAATACAGAACTGTATAACTGAGTAAAAAAAGAAAAATAATTTCAAACCATGATAATTTCTTAAAGATTTTAATACCCTCTATAAAAATTGTACACTTTACTAACACAAAAAATTGTTAACCAGAACAGTACAATTAGTCCAACTTATGAGGAAGTAAATTAATGAAATAGCACACTTTACACTAGGAATACAGAACCTGAGGCCTGCGGGCCAAAATCCCCAATTTATAACTGAAAAAATCGCAATTTTATACCATAGTTCACATAAGAAAATTGTAAATTTCCTCAAAGAATCACTGAAAAAAAAAACGAGACTATCAAAAACAATCGTGAAAGAAGTGCAAATTTCGGTAAAAAATTGTGAAAAATGTAGATTTCGTGGAAGAAATGAGAATTTCTTCAAAGGATCACGGAAAAAACATGAATTTCGTCAAAGTATCACAAAAAATGCCAATTTTGTCAACAGTTTGTGAAAAATATAGGAATTTTGCAGTGATCCGGAGCCGAACAATTTTTGATGCTCCAGCTCTGCTCCTAGGTAAAATACTGCGGCTCCGGCTCCAACTTGGCTCCAACTTTGCACTTTTGAGTTGCAGATTTTAATTAACACATTTAATTTTTTGCTCACAAATTCTTTCTTCCTTTACCTTCATTAAAGATCTGAAAAATGCATTTTTCTTCTCATCAAACTTGAAAGGCTTGTTCAGAAAATATGACATCTTTTAGCTTTTACTTTTAAAATAGAAAGTTTGGTGGAATTTTAAACACAAAAATCTTAAATTTCTTCTACACTTTTCAAACAACCAAAATTGCACAACAACACATGTAAACAACAAACGGCCATATTTGTTTTCAAATAGTGTTGTCACTTAGCTCAAGCAAAAAGTAGAAGTAAAGTAGTGTTACCATGTTTTGAGAAGTTTTCCCATCAAACTAAAAAATGATGTAGTAGTGTTACCATGTTTTGAGAAGTTTTCCCATCTCTAATAAACTAAAAAATGATATAATTAAAATACTGAATAATGATGTAATTAAAATATTTTAAGCCTGGAAATTTAAAAGACTGAAAAAAAAAAAAGATTTAAAAGAATATTAAAAACTAAAGCAGCCCTGGAGCAGGGGAAAACTTAGAGCTCCAGCTCCAGGGTAAACACTGCTCCGGGTCTCTGAAATTTTGTCAAAAGATTGCGAAAAAACGTGAATTTTGTCAAAGGATCACAGGAAAACACAAATTTTGTCAAAGGATTGCAGAAAAAACACAAATTTCATCAAAAAAATGAAAGAAAAAACAAATTTCGTCAAAAAAAGCAAAGCAAGAGCACAAATTCCGTTAAAAGATCGCGAAGAAAATGCAAATTTTGTCAAAGCATAGCGGGAAAACATTAATTTCGTCGAAGGATCGCAGAAAAAAATCTAAATTTCATGAATGAATCGCAGAAAAAAAGTGAATTTCTTCAACAAATCGCTAAAAAAGGTAAATTTCTTCAAAGTATCGTGAAAAAACCCTGCAAATTTCGTCAACAGTTTGCGAAAAAAAGAAATTTTGCCAAAAGATCGAGAAAAAAACGTGAATTTCGCCAAAGGATCACAGAAAAAGAACGAATTTCGTCAAAAGAAAGCAAATTTCCGTCAAAAAATCACGAAAGAAGCGCAAATTTCACCAAAGGGCCATGGAAAAACGCTAATTACATCAAAGGATTGGGAAAAAAAAAAAAAAAAAAAAAAAGCAGCAGTCTCTTTAGAAAACAACACACACAAACATCTACGTTTATTATAAGTATAATTTGAAATATACTGAACTAACTTTTAAAAAATTCGGTTAACCCAAACCCAACTTGCAGGAATCTACACTTAGTCTGAAATCGAAACGAACTGGAAACAGAGTTAACCCGACCTGCAACAAAAATAATTAGTGCCAAGGGTTCTGCCTCCCCCCCCCCCCTCCTTCTGCTATAACCTTTCAAAAAATTTACTGTGAATTTCAGATTTTTTTCTTTTTTTAATTCAGTATCAACCCTAGTTGACTGAGTAGGGGAACCTATATGTTTAAAACTGCCACTCTCTGAAATCATGTTTCCTATCTGGTTAAAGGCCATAGACTACCCCCCCCCCCCCCCCCCACCCTCCCGTACCCAACTCCTCAAAATAGAATTCTCTCTGTGTTACTGATGTGGTCCTCGACAACCCAGACATTTTTGTAAGTGGCCCTCCTCTTAAAAATGTTGTGCATCCCTACTTTATACCATCGCATGAAAAACAGGATCAGGTGGGATAAAATTGGAAGGTTAAAAAAAAAATTCATAAAAATACAAATTGTAATTTTTTGCAATTGCTTTTCCAAATTAGTGTGTTACAAACATCAGTTATCATTTTTCAATGAATAATAGATTATTTGTTGCTATAGTATTATACTTAGCAGCTATTTTAAAATTTTGTATGAACTTGGTTGCAATGATGAGAAAAACTTTTGTTTTAAAGTAATTAAGAACTTATTTTCGGATTATTTATCCATTGTATAGTAGTGTGGAGCGAAAAAAATGATTTTTTTACAATCGAAAACGGGTAGGTGTCAAAAGTTGCCTTTATACAAGTACATCATCTGCGTGCAATATTACCGCTGAAAAAAATGGCTTGAGTTTGAGCTTTTCGTCCAAATGTCGAAATTTTGGGTAAAATTTGACATTTTTTCAAAAAATTAAAAAATATTCTATACAGATGATTTATAGTTAAAAGTGTTATTTAAACCTTTATTAATAATAACTTAACATATTTAAATGATAAAATGATATGTTTTTTCTGTATAACTGGAACAAAACTGACAACTTTTGGTGAAAAAAAGGCATTGCCACTCTGTTGTGTCATACAATTAATTGTTGTTTGGAATACGTAGTTGCTTTCAAATCTACCCAGGGGGTATCACGTGGAGGTGGCTGCATTTCATAACACAAGAGTGCATAGCTCGACCACCCTTCCATCTGAGCACAATGTTTTATTTATATATAGAATTGTGATTTTTTTTATCAAAGACTGGCATAAGTTTTCAATGTATCAATCTTCCGACACCATTTCACAACATTAAGGCCCCGCTTCACAGAGCTTCTGGACTTTCGTAGTTAATGTTAAACCAATGTAAAACTCCTATAGCTATATCTCATTTGCATTTAAAGATTTTCGTAATTTTTTTTTTGCATAAGATACTTTAAGCCTTTTCTGAGTTAAGTCAGTTTGCACTTTTTTGTTTTGTTTTGTCATTCAGTCGTAAAATAGGATGAAATTCTGGTTCGACAAAAACTGAGGTACTTTTCCATAGAAAGCTTTATAGAGACTGAAAAACAAGCATCTCTAGAATTTGAAAAACTAATCTCATTTCATGAAAGTTCAAGCTTTCTAAATATAATTTTCTTTTAATTCTGCGCAAATTAGAATAAGCGTAATTTGCATTGGAATTAAAAAAAAATCTTGTGAAAAAGCAGCATTTTGCGTAAGAAATCCGCCCCTACTGGTTAAGGGGAAGTCGTGGGGGTGAAATCCGTGTGGGTGTGATGGAAGATGGAATTGTGCTTTTGGGGAAACTTCGCACTCCCTGCCTCTCCCTTTTCGAGGACTCAAGAAAGGTGTCCTATTGCACTCTTATCTCCTAGGTTGTCTCCCGTGAAAGAAAACCTTAATAGAATTTTCAGCGTGGTCAACAGCGGTCAGGAAGAACCATTTCTTGTTTTTTAGTTGACATATGCGAGTGTGAAAATTTTACTTTCCAATAAATGTGTGTTTATATATTTTTTATATTTTAACAGAAAATGTTGAGCTATATGTTCATTTACTAAATAAAAGTCATTCATAAACATATTTTTAAAAAATGAGCTATCGATATAAAAAGCAAAAAGGGCAGCATCTTACAATAACTACCAGAAGAAAAAAAAAATAGAGGCAAAAATCCTGCAACATGGAGAAAAAGTATAGTTATTAATTCTATTAATGTATTAATTTTAAATAATATATAGTCTAATTTGATTTTGACGAGCTTAGATGTAACGAGTACAGGTTTTAATGAGCAAAAAGAAATCTTTTGTTGACTATAAAAAGACATAACAGAAACTGTGCTATGAAATAAAATAAATAAATATAATATTACTGCTATTACTAATAACAATAATAGTAGTATTAATATTAATAATAATAATGTTAAGAAGAAAAATAAATACATATAATAATAATAAATAAACAACAACAACAACAAAAAATAGTAGTAACTTTTAAAGATCTGTGTAATTCCTTATCCATATCTAAATCAATTTTATAGAGTTTTATCCATTTTATAAATTTAGAATTGAAAAAAAAAATAATGATAAATCTCAAGGAGGCATCAATAATGGCTCTCAATAATATATAAATAGAAAATTGTGTCAATCACAATAATAATTCTGCCTTTTGATAAATAAGCGGAACTTTTACTTATTTATTTTAAATTTGACTGAAATATAACTCTGTTATAACGCGAAAATACTGTGGATTCGTTCTCGTTATAACCAAGTTTGTCTGTATTAGAAATATACTATGATTTCATATGTGGTTTGCATTAATGTTTTGAAGTTCAGAATTTTATAACACGCACACATGTATATAATTATACAATTAACGTTTACGCTCGTTATATTTTATCCAGTAACTAACTTGCAAAATCAACTTTAATAATAATAATTGATAATTAAATTTTCACACACACACGCATATATCTATATGTGTGTGTGTGCATTTTCCATTATAAAAAATATTTCTGATAAATTTCTTCCTTATGAAATAAGTTCCTGCAGCAGGATTAATGTTTTGCATATTCTAAAAATGTAAACACACTCGCCAGAAAAAAAAAAAAAAAAGTGGAAAATAAAAAAAAATCATTGTCTGCAGATTTATCCTTTCTTTGCGATTTTCAGAAAATTCAGTGGCGTATCGGGAATGGAAGATAATGATATGTATCCCACAGAACGTAAATATAAATAAATGTAATACATGTAGAGAGAGATGTAGCAGAAGATATTCGCACAGGAAAAAGAGCCGCTCTTTCCAACACAGAAGATCTCTTTTATGATAGCTAGCAGCATACAGTAGAGGTCTGCACGGGCCGAAATATCCAGGCCCAGGTCCGACCCGACTCATAGAAAAAAAATTCGGCACAGCCCGATACAGAAATTAAAAGGTCGGTCCGGCCAATAGAAAAAAAATATTGGCCTCGCCCGGTCGGTAAAAAACTGAAATTTTCGGCGCGAGCCCCGCCCGGCCCGAAAAAAAAGTATAAAATCTCGGCTCAATCCGTGTGAATTTCTACAAAACATTGATTTTTACATCGATTTGGTTAAAAATTTGTCTCGTACAAGGAGTTCTGAACAAAAATATTTATCTTCATGTTTATAATCTTCATTTTTGTATTCTTTTTTTAATGAATCTATATTTCTTGTATGTAAATGTTTCAGTTATCATTAATATTATTAATCCATATTCCATGTATTATGTACTGAAGTGTTAAAAATCTAAAAAATGCTATATAGTAAAATCTTCTAAGACGGAATTGCACAGAAAAGAAAAAAATGCGTTATAGCCAAGTTACCTTCTTAACAAATGTAAATGTATTATATGTATTAGTATAACGTATTAGTATATTAATTTTGCATGGATCAGCACGTTTTTCAGTTTAAAACAGGATTCCGTCATAGGTAGGTTCTTTTTCACACGTTTTACTATATTTTAATTTAGCTGTATTTTAATAACTGTGGATATCTACTATTCTTTAAAAAGAATAAATTTTAATGTTTAAGTTTACAGTAATGGCGATTTAAAAATGCATGCATATTTTTCAAAAAATTTTAGGCCAGGCCTAATTTTACTGACTTTTAAATGGACAAGGCCACGCTGTAACAATGATTTTCATACGTGCTGTGTCAAAAGTAGGGCTGAAAATTTTGGGCCGTGAAGACTAGGAATGAAATCAGGCCCGGCTATGTGCAGAAAAAAATAAGTTTGGCCCGGCCCGAAAAGAGTGGAGACCAAGCCCGGCCTGACCCGAGTGCCGTGAGTGAAAATAGGCCCTAGTTCGGCCCGTGCAGATTTTTAGCATACAGTGCGTCTCAAAGCTTGAAATAGACTACCTTTTATGAATGCAGAAAATCGTTGCGGGAAGAAAACAAAAATGAAGTAAAAATCGCTAAAAATTCAAAAATCGCAGAACAAAATTTTCTATTGTGAGCTGAAATATTGTAACCTTAATTCTTTCATAAATATAAAAAAAAACCGCCATTAAACGTCGCTAAAAATCATAATAAAACTCAGTAAAGTTTCAAAAATCGAGGAAACTAAATCTTTTATTAGGCTAAAAGTTTGAAATCAGTTTCAGCTAATGGTAAAATTCACTGTGAAATGTGAAAAAACTCTAGAAATTCCATAAAAATTTCGCGAACAATTAAAAAAATCGCTGTACAAACTCTGAATAAACTTTCTTCAAAAGAAGACTAAATTTACTATTTTGAGTTAAAAGACTGAAACCGCTAATAAACCGAACTTTTGATAATTTGGAAGATCTCTGTGAAGCATGAAAAAATGCTAAAAATTGCATAAGAAATTAAAATTTAAAAAATCTAAATTCCGAAATTGGGTTTCGAGATACATAACTACATACATGGAGGTACCTATACTTACCAAATTCTGTACTTCTGTGTGCAGCAGTCTCTTTAGAATGCATTCGACAGACACACACAATGAATGCATTCTACTTTCCTTATTATTAGACTAGCTGATTCACTGGGAGTTGCCCAGGTCCGTCAAAATATATCACAAAACGCAAAAAAAAAAAAAAAAAAAAAACCCACTAAAAATCACGAAAAATTAAAAAATCCCACGAATTCCGAATAAAGTTTACTGAGAAGAGAAAAAAATTACTATATTGAACTAGAAGATTGAAACCAGATACTTTTCTAATTTTACCGCAGCAAATCGCGAAAACGAAAAAAAAAACTTAAATATCGAAAATCGCCGAAGACAAAAATTATTATATTTTGATAAAAGATTAAAACCAGATTTCTTCTATGAATGTCGAAAAAATCTGTACAAAATGCAAAAAAAGCTTTAAAAATTTCACAAAAAATTAAAAAATTGCGGTACGATATCCAAATAAATTTATTGCAAAAGAAGACAGAATTTACTATATGAGATCAAAAAATTAAAAAATTGCTACCAATCGCGAAGAAACGTGAAAATCGTAACAGTTTCAAAAAATCATGTAGGACAAAATTTACTATATTGGGATAAAAGTTATCTAATTCTTATTACGAATGTAAAAAAATCGACATGAAATGTAAAAAAAAAAAAAAAAGCTAAAAAGCATCAAAAATCGCTCAAGAGAAAATTTACTACATTAGGCTAAAAGTTTGAAACCGAATTCCTTTTCCGAATGTCAAAAAAATCGTCGTGGGAGTAAAAATCGCTAAATATTCAAAAGTTGCTGGAGACAAAATTTACTATAATGGGGTACAACACTGTTGTCGGAATTCTTTGATAAATGACAAAAGGAAAAAAAAATCGATCAAAAACAATAAAAATCTCAGAAAATCACTTAAAATCGCATTGAATATATTATAAACCCCAAAAGATCAAAAATCGCTCAGGAGAAAATTTATTATATAAGGCTAAAAGTTTGAAACAGTTTGGGGTTTCCTTTTCCGAATGTCAAAAAATTCGTTGCGGGGCTTAAAAATAGCAAAATATTCAATAGTTGCTGGTGACAAAATTTGCTATAATGGGATAAAACATTATAGTTGGAATTATTTCATAAATGACAAAAAAATCGATCAAAAACAATACAAAATCTCCCAAAATCGCATTGAATATCATAATTGAATAAAAAAATCGACATGAAGCGTAAAAAAAAATAGCTAAAAAGCGCAAAAGCATCAAAAATCGCTCAAGAGAAAATTTACTACATTAGGCTAAAAGTTTGAAACCGAATTCCTTTTCCGAATGTCAAAAAAAAATCGTCGCGAGACTAAAAATCGCTAAATATTCAAAAATTGCTGGAGACAAAATTTGCTATAATGGGGTACAACATTGCAGTCGGAATTATTTCATAAATGACAAAAATAAATAAATTAATTAAAAAAAAAATTCAAAAACTATAAAAAATCTCCCAAAATCGCATTGAATATCATGTTATAAATACCAAAACATACATTACAACATAAATACATTGTGTTGTGTAAATCATGCAGTTTAGAAAAAGCATTTTTCTAAAAATTAGGTCATTCATCAATAAAATAATACGGCTCTATTTTTCTAAATTTGTTCGCTATTGTATAATGTGCCAATTTTTTTAAAGTAATGATGTAGGAAATATCGTCAGATATCTCTATACATCCATTTTGCTATCGTGATAATGTCGTCATTGGACATCGTGATAATACATGTTGTATTATCTAAATAATGATGTTTTTGAAAAACAATTATTTTCTTCTGTTGTAGCTTTCGAAACTCAATCAATGAAATCACATGTAGCTTCTCTTTTTATATCTCTTAACATTTTCGCTGTCATTTTCAGTTTGTTTAAAAAATATATATATACAATATATATAAATATATCCCAAGTTCCTCTTTTCTAATGCAATGCGCCAGTTTTTCTAAACAATCAACTAGGAAATGTCCTCAGATATTTATACGTCTGCATATAGCATCCAATGCCTTCTTAGAGCCAGTTATTTCAAAGTTTTTAATCAATAAGATCACATATTGCTTTATTTTTTATATTTTTTCAACAATTCCCCCTGTCATATTCAGTCGACATTTTGTAAAAATTTCTCGTAAAATATTTCCCAAATTGTTTTGTTTTTGGAATGTTCCAGTTTTCTTAAACAAACATTTAGGAAATATCGTCAATGTCGTCATCGAGATCATTGTGGTGTCATGTAAGTAATGAAGTTTTTGAAAAGCATACGTATTTTCTTTAATTACAGTTTGCCAGATATTTCCAAGTCCTTTATCAATTAAATTGGTTGTATAATAACTTTTGAATTTTTTTTTTTTGTTGTTGTTACTTTCAATTTACATTTAATAAATATATATATATATATTTTAATCTGAATAGATTGTATTATTTATTTATGTTTACTTTAGTCTCTTCCTGACAATTAAATACTATATTAGATGTAAATTTACAACTGGGCAAAAAATGTCCGGACCAGGATTCGAACCCGGGACCTCCCTGGCTGAAGCCGCCAGTGCTCTGCCATCTGAGCTATCCCGGACGATTCTGGTCGAACTTTTTCACCCAGCTAACCTTGAGGATTACAGCATCTGGTCTGAAACCTGGTTCAGCTCAACAGAATAAATCTCAGGTAATGGAACTCCAGAAAACGCTGGATACGAAAAAGTTCGACCAGAATCGTCCGGGATAGCTCAGATGGCAGAGCACTGGCGGCTTCAGCCAGGGAGGTCCCGGGTTCGAATCCTGGTCCGGACATTTTTCGCCCAGTTGGAAATTTACATCTAATATGATATGTTTACCAATTAGAATAATTGTGTCAATATTAATCTAGTGAATTAAATACTATTTGACCCTAATTTTTTTTTCTTTTTTTTTTTTTTTTAACCATTTAAAAAAATGGTTATTGTTCTCGTCAGGGTAGGAAATCAAAAGCATATCTGAATCTTTTGATTGGTTTAATCCGCATTTTATTCATTTTCTGATTGGTCTATACAGTAATCTGTATTTCCCTTTACTTTCAACAGAGATGGATACTTCTGTTGCCACTATAGCAAAAAAGTAATAAAAACTACAAAAAAAAAAATTAAACTCAGAAACAAATTGAGATACAGCTAGGGATGAGATTTCCGCTTTTTTGCACACCGGTATATTCTTAGAGAAAAAGTTGTTCTGTTAAATCGCAACAGTGTTCCGATTAAATGAAATATGATTTTCTCTAACAAAATACTGGTGTGCAAAAACGCGGATATCTCATCCCTGGATACAGCTTTCAAACAAATTGCATTTAAAAGTACATTTTTTTCTCTATACGACGGTGTAAAAAGTAATATTATGGGATATTTAGAAGTTAAAAAATGAAATTTCTTTTAAAATGATATCAGATTTCTTGGAAATCTGACGATGAAAAAGCCTTTTCCCGAACAGCCAATGAAATGCTTGGATAATACATAAGTTTCAGGTGGATAATACGCAAGTTTCAGGAAAACTGAGGAGTCGCAGGCGATATTTGTCGTTTGCAATTTTTACCTGTAATAATACTATTAATGTTTAATTCATGGCGTACATGTATGATCAACTCCGTGCGATTTTTTATGTCTTAAATTTTAGTCTTCGAAAAAATCATTTTCCAAATGGTCGTTGTAATTTGTTAAATTGCTTTTTTTAAAATTGTAATGAGTAAATGGTATAAATAAGGATAAATAAACCCCAATTTTTTTTTTTTTTTCTGCACCAGTGGAAATAATACGATTGCTACCATTTTGATGAAATTTCAAAAAAAAAATTTCAAATTAAATTAAAAATATAAAAGTGGAAATATTTAGAAAAGTAGCATTTGGTGTATAGTATGTACACACCAAGTTACAACCAAATCAGTTAATAAATACGAGTTACAACATGACAAAGATCAGATATGGATATGTATATATATATACCGTGTGTCCCAAACAGGACTGACTGATTTTAAAATTCAATAACTTCCAAACGGTGACAGATATTAAAAAAATTCTTGCAGGAGGGTTATGCATAAAGTCAAAAGTTTTTTTACAGTGATTTTCGATTTTAGTTCGAATTACAAACAATAGATGGCGCTGCAATCAATAGAGGCTAAATTCAGGCTCGATTTTTGGTACTTCGTGGCCCGGATAATACATTTCCATCTCCTTTTTCTGCATGGAACAACAGAAAGGACCAAAAATCGAGCCTGTATTTAGCGACTATTGCTTACAGCGCCATCTATTGTTTGTAATTCGAACTAAAATCGAAAATCAATGTAATAAAACTTTTGACTTTATGCATAACCCTCCTGCAAGAATTTTTTTAATATCTGTCACCGTTTGGAAGTTATTGAATTTTAGAATCAGTCAGTCCTTTTTGGGACACCCGGTATATATATACATAGTATAACCATTATATTAATATTACAATTCATCATCTTTTCCTTCCCTTTTTCTCCTTTCAATTAAAAATCAATAAAATGAGTATCAATACTGACACTGACATTATACATAATAAAGATGGATCAACTATTATTAATTTAACTAATCATTAATGCATTTTTTAATAAACTTATATCCTAATCACCAATATATGAAGTATTAAAAAGTCAAAACATTCAAAAGGGGGGCGAAGGGAAAAACAACAGGATGCCGAATTCATAAAAAGAACAAGTAAATAACGAAATATGTGAAGGAAATCATAATAATTTGAAATATTTTCTAAAACTATTTGTAACTAAATCAATTTAACCAAGGAAAAAAGACCTGAAATAATGAATCATTGTCATCATCAACAAATCCTTTGCACGAAATGCATGATCTCAAAATTGAAAGTTCATTAATTCAAAAAGAAAATCTACAAAATCTACTTAATATGAGAGCAATTATGAATAAAATTGGAACTAATGATTCGTAACTCGTTTTCAAGGGCAATATTACGAAGTCATTAGTAATAAGCGGATAATTTCTGAGGAAGAAATAAGCTTACACACTGCTTAAATGTTTATTTCTTCCATTTCTCAATTAACCACACCATGAAAAAATGAAAGTAATACATAATTAATCAATATGTAAAGACTCGGACAGAACAAAGCCATGCACAATAGAAATAAAAATGAAACATGTGAGTTAAAAGCTTACTCAGCAATAGAAACATATAATATTTTAAAATACCATAATGAATTGTAATCATGCTTACCTAATGACAGCAAAACCCCCGCCATATTAATGGGTTATAGTAAAAAGCGAATTCTGACAATTCAAAATCATTACACCAAGTAAATAATAATATTAATAATATAAATATAATAATTATAAATTATTATCGTAATTAATCTATTATAAATACATAGAAGTAAGTTAATATGATTTATAATGGTTTTATGCATTAATAAGAAATGCTTATTCATCACAACCAACATAAACTTTGAAACTAATTATTACAATGTACCTTTCCATTTTTCTTTAACTATTTTTATTAAATCAACATTTGCGTAAAAATTATCCAGACAAAGCTTCGAGGAGGATTTCAGGGTCTGGGGGTTATGATCGGTGAAAATATACGAAAATTTTTCGGAATTGCTTTCCTCCGGACAGCTGCAATTAGGTAGCTTTTTGTAATGAAAGCTACCTAAAAATTAGAATATATATTCTGTGATTAAGCCAAAATAAATTTCTAAAGATTTCGTTAAAAGAAGTCATTTAAAAGAAACATCACTATATTTTTTTACAAAAATAAATAAATAAAATCTTATTCCATTGTGAGCTTGAAGTGAATAATTTAGAGGTTTGCATGAGCCGAGCAGGGCCGGACTAATGATAGTCTTCATACGAGCTCAGTTGGATTGATACGAACCGAACACTGTAAAAAAAAAAAAAAATGGACCAAAAACGGAGAGAGATTCTACTGGCAATCTAGACGCCAGTACTATTTCCGTATTTTTACGGAAATTTTTCCCTATAAATTACAGAAAAAATTCCGTTTTTCTGTTTAAAAACGGAAATTTTTGTGTAAATTATGGGGGAAATTTTCTGTAAAAAAACGGAAATAGTACTGGCGTCTAGATTGCCAGTAGAACCTCCGTTTTTCAGCCTTCCCCCCTTTTTTTTTACAGTGAACTGTTAGCTTCTATACCGGGACTTGAAATATCGGCACGTGCGGACTTCTGAAGAAAGGAAGAAAGAAGTACAGTCCCGTTCAGCCCGGAAAAAAAAAGTTTGGCCCGGCTCAAGTTTCGTGAATGAAAATTAGCCCGAGCCGGTGCAGGCCTCTATCTTTTCTACTAGATTTTAGCTATTACAGAAACGAGTTGCAACCCGTTGAAATTCAACGTACTAAAATGTTTGAAAGGAACTGTCAGATCGAAATTATAATAAACCTACAAAAATAATTACAACAAAAAAAATCATCTTACATTGGTTGTCTAACTCTTAAAACAAATAATATTTTAAACCCAAAATTACCAAAATATTATTTCTACAAATTTCAACTGCTTAAATTATTGAAAAATTAAACTGTATTAGATTACGTAATCAAGATGAGTAATTATGATGAAGTTATGGATTGAGCTCTTATGTTTGTTTTCACGGGATGAAAAATCAGTAAAAAGGATTTCGCTTTGTCACATCATAAAATTTCCCCCCCATAAAATCTAAACTGTACGTTATTTTCACATTCTCGTAATTTACATACGCACCACTCAAATTCACAATTTGAAAGTATTTTAACGCGCAAAAGAATAGATTATTAATGAATGCATTTCCAAAGTTAAAGTCACGTTTGTCCGATACAAAACTTTGTCCGCACAAACCTTAAGTTCTAATCTTAGTACCCGCGAAAAAAAAATCAGAAATTTGACTTTAGTTGTCATAGTATTCGCCATTTATAGTATTGGTCAAATATTTAGTTTTATCAAAAAAAAAAAAAAAAAAAAAAAAAAATGATCGTTTTGTTTTAAATATATCATTTTTACTCAATGAATCATTTTGCCGAGCGCCTCAAACTCATTTATCAGCGTAATGTAAAAATATTAAAATGTAGCTGATTTATGAAGAAGAATGCGTGTTTTATTTAATATCTGACATCATTTTCTGTTCAAAAATTATAAAAAAGTTACTTTTATTTGTAATGTGAAAATGGCATCAATAAGGATATAATGAATAAAAATAATAAACCATGAATATTTTCCCTTTACTTTCAATATAAATGGAGTACTTCAGTTGCCACAATTACAAAATTTGTATTAAAAACTACAAAAAAATTAATATCTCAAAAACAAATTGAGATACAGCTTTCAAACAAATGGTATTTAAAAGAGAATTTTTTTCCTTATACGACGGTGTAAAAAGTTAAAATGTGTTATGCATAGAAGTTTAAAAATTTGCAGTAGAGAAAATGCAAAACCAAAATTTTATTTCAAATTTCAAAGTGTTGCCATTCGCAAAATGACGTATGCGTTACGCACAGATATGTTTGTCCTTTATAATATAGATTACTGCGATTTCTACCGCACTAGCAGGAAATAAGTGACAAATTTTGGCGAGACCTATATTCAGCAGTAGATTGAAAACGTTTGATGACGATATATATATAATAAAGGTCTGCTCGGGCCGAAATTATCAGGCCCGGGCCCGGTCCGACAAATAAAAAAAATGCGGCCCGGCCCGGTATAAAAATTAAAAGTTCCGTCCGGGACCAGCCAGACCCGGAAAAATGTTAAAATCTTGCACCTGAGTCCTGGCCGAGTGAATTTCTACAAAACATTGATCTTTACGTCGAATTGGTTAAAAATTGTCTCTTACGAAGAGTTCTGACCAAAAATACTTAGCTTTTTTTTTTTTTTTTTTTTTTTTTTTTTTTTTTTTCATGTTTAAAATGTTCATTTTTACAGAAGTGCCATAGGCTGCGATATATTTTTTTAATGAATCTCTATTTGTTGTATGTAAATGTTTCAGTTATCGTTAATATTAGCATAATAATCCGTCATAGGCAGGTTCTTTTTTCACACGTTTTACTATATTTTAATTTAGCTATATTTTAATAAGCCTAGAAATCTACTATTCTTTAAAAAGAATAAATTTTAATATTAAATAATAGAATAATGGCGATTTTAAAATGTATGCATTTTTTGGCAAAATTTTTTTCGGCCAGACCAAATTTTACGTATCTTTGAACGGACCATGCAACGCCGAGACAACGATTTTCATATGGGCTGGGCCCCACCAGTGGCCGAGAGGTTCTGCTCTCGAAGCTGGTAGACGGGAGGTGCTGGGTTCGATCCCAATCGCGCCCGTCGGCCTAATCGTTCGGAGTTTTCGTGGTTTTCTTCGAGCCGTGGATCTTCCATGCGTTAATACGGATTAGGTTCCCTTAGAAAGACCCCCACGGAGGGCACTCCCCCCGGGCCTATATCCCTCGTGTAGATAATTGGCCGTCAAAAATCAACCCAACCCATTCATATGGGCTGGGTCGAAACCCGGGACTGAAAATTTTGACCCGTGAAGAATGAAACTAGTCACGACTCGGCCCAGAAAAAATATCTAATGCCCGACTCAGCTCGATCCTCCAGGGAAAAAGTAAGGACAGAGCTCGGCCCAAAAAAAGTAGAGACTAGGCCCGAGTGCCGTGAATGAAAATAAGCCCGAGGCTGGGCGTGGGTTTGGGCCCGTCCCGTGCAGATCTCATATATACATACACACACATATATATATATATATATATAGAGAGAGAGAGAGAGAGAGAGAGTGAGAGAGAGAGAGAGAGAGAGAGTGAGTGAGTGAGAGAGAGAAAGTGAGTGAGAGAGAGAAAGAGAGACAGCGAGAGAGATCGGAATGTCACGTCTTCAATATTTCTATTGCAGAAGTATAAGGCACGTTTCTTTGATAACTTTTTAAATACTTCGATGACCGAAAGCGTATATCATGATAACACTCGTTTATCATAACCAAACTGCATTCTATCAAAAAAGATAAAATTTATAATAATTTTGCCTAACTATCTGGAAATCTACCTTTTCGAACAAGAAATCCTATGAATAAATTGTTTATTTTCATAGTTCACTTTTTAGAAAATCCGTTTGGTTATTATCCGTTTGGCATTTTTGTTTAATTGAAACATAATAATATATTTTCGCTTTGTAGTTTTTTAAGTTTTTAAGGGTGTATTCGAAAAAACTTTATTTTCCACCCTCAACAGTTCGAAATTTTCTGAGACATTTTCAGACTCATTTTTAAAAGAAAAAACATGAAACTTGCTGAGGTGGTTTTTGAAGACATGTATAAGAGGCCGTGTGATTTCATTTTTCGCTCAATTCATTAGAATTTGAGTTTTAAGCAATTATTTTCTCAGTATGACCCTTTTTTTCATTCCCAGATCTCATGCTTCGAAAAACTTGGTTTAAAACACCAACTTTGACAACCTTTTTTACAATATTTTCGGCATTTATCAAAAAATCGAGAAATACGGCACATTATGTAGTTTCTAAATAAGAGAATTTCCCAGTTTGATGCGTTTGAGAGCAAAAATGAATTTAAAAGTGAATCAAGCAGTTTGGATCGAAATACACCCTTAAGTTTTTTTTTTCTTTTTTTTTTTATGACATATTCAGCATTTTTATTTTATTTTTATCTCTTTGAAATATTTTCTCTCTAAACTATTTGCATTTTATTCATTATTTTTTTTAATTAAAATTTACGATTCATACGTGTCAACGATGCGTATTTGAATTGGGATGAAATGTGTCTCTACTTTAAATTTGGTATCCTGCTCATGCATGTATATATATATCAAAATAATAATTGCGATAGCACAGTAAATATTAAATCTGAATTAAAATTATATTAGTTCTTAAATTCAATATTTTTAATTATTAATTAATTAACATAAATAACTACCGTTAATTGATGAATGGAGAATGTTTCACGAGATCGTCGTAAGTTGATTAAAACTTTACTTTATCTCTGAAAATGTATTTTGTTTCATATGGAAAATTGCATTCAAACACAAAACTCGAACATAGTAAATTTCTTTATATTGTTTAAAAATTAAATAACAATGGCATCCCATATATTCTAAAATATATGCATATTAGCCAAATATTAAAAATTCTGTGACTGATTGATGAAATTTTTCTTCTTCCTATTTGGACATATATTTTACACTATTTTTCCTTTCTATTTGAACAAAATGAAATAGAATTACAGTAAATTCTGTCTAAGGCGGACTCTGTGTAAGACGGAAATCTGTCTAACACGAAAAGATTTTCAAGTCCCTGCAAATCCATAGACATAGAGTGAAATTTGTCTAAGGCGAAATATTTTCTACTACGGAAAATTTTCCCGGTCCCGTCGCGTTAGACAGAGTTTACTAACTGCTTTTCGAAACACACCTGAAATTAATCTCCCCTTTCATTCTGAGGTCAAGAGATGACCCCGCAGAGAGGGGAGATTTTTCGCGCTACGTTCAAAAGGAAAGATAACCATTGCCCTAAAGTGATATCTGACCATACACAGGGTTGATCTGACCCTATTGAAATCGCCCCTTATTTCAATTGGAGGATTTCCTGTCAGTCATTGGTACATGGTTGACGCCCCCAGAAACTTCTACAAGACATGCTTTTTCTGAAAGACGAAAATAAATTTGTGTGCAGTGGAGCCTTAAGGTATTTCATCTTTGAGAATGCCATCATTTACTCTACCTCTTGCATTTTTTTATATGCTGATAAGCTAGTTGTTTAATGTGATGGCGATCATCATCAAAATTGCAATAAGAATTTACTCTCGATGTGAAAAGCTACCATTGTCCTAAATAAATTTTTTTAGTATTTTTTTTTTTTTTTTTGGCCATTTTCTGTGATGCTTAGTAGCTGAGTAATTTCCCATAAGTTTTTAGATCAATTTTTTAGATGTGGATTATATTTGGTGTAAGACATCCTGCGGCATAAATTTGGATTACATACTTTGTTAGTGAACCAGACTCTGATGATCAATCAGTGCTTATATGAAGGTGAATAATTTTATGCGCCTTTTTGAGCCATCTTGCGTAGGACAAGTTTCTTGGGTTCCTATTCGCTAGTTCTTCTGAGCAGTATCTTGATGAAATAGCTTTGCAAATGTCTAGCAGGTATTTCTGGTATGTGCTGAGTACCCTTTTCTCGAATTCAGGAAATAATGTTTGAAAATTACTGTCCATGGCTTCAAAAATTGAAATAAGAAGGGAATAAGCATGTGGACAAAGATTTTTCTTTTGGCGACGAATCCCTGTGGGTTAGAATCTAATTTTTGCCAACAATCTTGTCTAATAAATGATGCAGAGGAAATTCACTGGACTTGGAGGTGGCATATGATCAATTGTAATGGTTCATTTTAAACATGTCCCTCGCAGAATGGATGACAACGATTTATCCACCTTCAATGGACACTCACCGCCCATCAAAGTCTCTACATTCTCTCAAAAAGTACTATGTTATCCAAGTTTGGCCCCAGGATAGTTTACAATCAAATGTAATCCACAGCTAAAGAAGGGATCTAAAAACTCATGGGAAATTACTCGTCTACTAAACAACACACAAAACGGAATAAAACAAATACTAAAATAAGGTTATTTAGGACAATGGTCGCTTTCCATACGCAGGGGAAATTCTTATTTCAATGCTCTCTGACGATCGCCATCATATTAAACAGCTAGCTGCTCAGCACATAATAGTTGAAAAATGAGAGTAAATGATGGCATACGCAAATCTGAAATATCGACAATCAACTTTGAAGCGGATAATTATATAAATCTAATTCATTGGAAAAGTGTTGTAACAGAACCTCTAATCAATATACATTTATCGGGTGCAATCTTGGTGAAGATAATAAACAGCTGAATAGATTACATTAATATCATCCGCATCCGCACTGCATTACACTGTTTGTCTTCTCTTACACAAACAGTAGAAAAATACGTAAAGGAGATCACAGCAGCAGCATCCAAAGTCTGTGGATCCAAAGAAGAGATGTACTAGGTTGATACATAGAAAACTCATGCCAGTCTTTGATACAAAATCACAATTCAATGTATAAATAAAACATTGAGATCAGATGGTAGGGTGGTCAAGCTATGCACTGCTGCGACATGAAATGCAGTCACCTCCACATGGTACCTCCTGGGTAGTTTTGAAAGCAACTAGGTAAGAGCTGTATTCTAAACAACAATTAGTTGTATGACACAACAGAGTGGCAATGCCTTTTTTTCACCAAAAGTTGTCAGTTTTGTTCCAGTTATACAGAAAAAAGATATCATTTTATCGTTTAACTAAGTCATTAATAATAAAGGTTTAAATAACACTTTTAACTATTAATCATCTGTGTAGAATATTTTTTCATTTTTTGAAAAAATGTCAAATTTTACCCAAAATTTCGACATTTGGACGAAAAGCGCAGACTCAAGCGGTAATATTGCACGCAGATGATGTACTTGTATAAAGGCAACTTTTGGCACCTACCCGTTTTTGATTTTAAAAAATTCATTTTTGTGTGTGTGTGGGGGGGGGGGGAGTGTCGGTTGCTTGCCCCTCTCACGTAAAAAATTCAGCAGAGTGACTTGACAAATTAGTTTAAGTTATATATGAAACTTTGAAAATATTGTTAAAATAATAACTTTGAAATAAGAATATGTTGAAGTATATGCAACTTCATGAATCCTATATATATTATATGATGTTTCAGGGATCAGGTAAGTGTAAAATGTACTTACAGTAATGAGCCAAAATGATGAACAGAAGAAGGTTTCATTTATTGGAGCTTGCAATACATGAACGTGACTTCGTTCCTGGATTAAATTAGTGGACACTTGCGATGATAGTCTACCCGAACTCGAGAGCACTGCATTATTCGACGACATAAGTAATATTTAAGCAACTTGAA
This sequence comes from Maratus speciosus, assembly GCA_963932465.1. NCBI lineage: Eukaryota > Metazoa > Arthropoda > Arachnida > Araneae > Salticidae > Maratus > Maratus speciosus. The sequence continues at coordinate 443,679,124 of OZ010792.1, read as the reverse complement.
ATATATTATCCACAACTTTATCGCCGATTTAATTAACAATTTTTCGATGAAACGTCTTCAAACTAAACCATTATGCTTAATAAATTTTAAGTTCTCACAATTATATCGGTATTCAGCCATATACCATACATATTCGCTGACACTTCATAAAAACATACCAGATAGTACCATAAGTCAGCCATCAGACATCGCACACCTCACACAGAAAACATGAAATCGCTGTCCCTTTAAATCAGGACGAAAACCTATCGGCCAATCAGAATCGACTACGCAATTTGCATAAGTCGGAAGATACTTAACATTTACTTATAATTTGAATAACATTTAATAAATATTACGATGACTTTAGAAAAATTACTTTAATATAAAAATGACTTAAAAAGATGATTTTACATGTTAATTAAATTTAAATACTTATCTTTAAAAAAAATAAATACGAGCGAATGCGATCGCAAGTAAAATTACCGTATACGGTCCATGACCGAAACGCGATACGCAACCATCCAACCGTGGCGGTAAAAACGTAAACAAACGCCGAAAGGCGGCAAAAGAAAGGAAAATATCGTGCTGTCGAGTTCAGGTAGACTTTACAAATTGTTTAATGAAAAAATAGAAATGAAAAATGCTTGGGAATACTTTTCCACAGAATGCCCCTCTTTCCCATTCATTTTGATTTTCTGCAATAAAGTTCATTACAAAAGTTCTTGTAATAATGGCAGGATCAAAAGAAAGGTTTTTTTTTTTTTTTTTTCGTGGAAAGTTCATCACCATAAAAAAACTTCTCTGAATCTAAGAAAGGAGTCCTTTACGAGGGATTTAGTCAAAATATCTGCATAGTTCTCTTTTGACATAACATGCTTAATGTCGAAGAGGCCATTGTTATACCAGTCTCTTATAAACTTGTATTTTAAATCAATATAACGATTCTTTATGGTATCAGCTTTCTGTTTGGTGAAGGAAATGGCAGCAGTATTATCACAAAAGAGCACTGGACGTTGAATAGTAATGATGTCCAAGTTAAGACTTTTCTGAATTTCAATTAGAGACATGTTTAAGAACTTCAGATCTTTTACAGCTTCTGTCGCTGCTATTATTTCTGCTTCCATTGGACTCAAGGCAATTTTGTTTAGTTACTCTCCAGGTTACTGGAATATTATTTAAGAAAGCAATGTAGCCGCTCCAGGATTTTTGATCAGTAGTGTCACTTGCCCAAGAAGCGTCGACGTAGACAGCTAGCTGGATTGGAGGGTCAGATTGTGCCAACTTCAATCCCAAGGATTTTGTCGAAGAGAGATACATCAGGATTCGCAGGAGTGCCTTGTAGTGCAACAGGTTGTGGCTCTCTGTAAATTGTGAAAGTGCAGCAACAGGCCAAGCAATGTCTGGACGGCATCGATGAGCAATGTACTGTAGACATCCCAGTAAGTTTCGGTACGGCAGGTTCTCGGAAAATTCGTCATCTTCCGCAACTGGAACAGGATTATATCCAGGAGGAGAAGGAAGAGATATATTAGTAAAATCAGGGACATCAAACTTCTTTAAACACTTTTCAATATAATGTTCACAGTTAACATTAACTATTGCATCCTCTTCTCTTTTAAAATTGATACCTAGTAACATTGAAATAGGACCTAAATTTTTAACATCATAAATGGATTCAATTAACTGTACTACCTCTTTTAAAACTTCACCATTCTTCGCAAAAATAGGCAAATCATCCACATACACTATAACTATTGCTTCACTTTTATAAGAGTATACACAAGTTAACCCTTGTACTTCACTGAATCCATTTGCAATTAACTTATTATGCAAATCTAGGTACCAACATCTTCCAGCTTGGTGAAGCCCATAGATTGCTTTCTTTAACTTCAAAACACAGTGTTCTTTCCCTGGAATTGTATAATCTTCGGGTTGTTTGATGCAAATTTCTTTATCAATATCCCCATATAAGTATGCACATTTAACATCAAGAAGACAATGCACCCAATTCAATATTCTAATAAAAAAAGCTATGAAAAGACGAATGAGTGTAAAATTTATTACTGGACTAAATGTGTCGTTGTAACCTAAACCTTCTCTCTGATTATTACCTAGTGCAACTAAACGTGCTTTAAATATGCAATTCTTCCCTTCACTATTTTCTTTTACAGTATAAACCCATTTGGTTCCTATAACTTTTTGATCAACTTTTGGGACAGGTGTCCAAACGTGTCTATCTAACATGGTTTGGATCTCTTGATCCATTGCCTCCTTCCATTTTTGTGCCTCTGGAAGTTGTTTTGCTTGTGTCGCATTTTGTGGTACAATTATTTCAGTTAGGAGCGCTTCTTCAGTTAATTCACTCTCTAGTTCCTTATCTAGCTTATTTGGGCCTTCATATGTATTCCCTAATGAAAAATTTGCCACAGTATCATCTAATATGATTTTATGCATTTTACAATATTCACGTAAATCTTGTTGCGATCTTAATCTGGAACCAGTAGGAGATAAGATATAAATGTCAATTTTACCTTTTGTTCTTCCTTTCTTTCTTTTCTTCATAAATCGGTAAAATGTTGCTTCTGCTTCTTCCTGTTCCTTCAGAATATTCTCTTCTAATTCATCTTCAGATGTTGATACATCATCTTCCATTTTCTCTTCGGATCTAGATTCATCTTGCTGCATTACTTTCTCAACTTCTGTCGGAGTTGTAGAGCTACTCGGTTGATGGATAGTCAAATCATCTTCCATTGTCGGTAAATTGTTAGGACCTGTAAAGAATTCATTATCATCATTTGAAAAACAACAAACGTACGATGTATTATTTTCCGTTCAGGAGAACCGTTCAGTTGAGCTTCGTCAAATGTCACATGCTTTGACTCAATTACTTTATTTTCTTTAGGGAAATAAATGCGATATCCACAGGATCCTATACCATATCCTACAAAAACTCCTCTTTTTGCTCTTGATTGAAACTTATTTCGTTTTTCTTTAGGTTGATGTACATACGCAATGCATCCATAACGTTTCAAATGACGAATGGATGGTTTAGCTCCGTACCATCGTTGAAACGGTATTGCTTCTATGCCTGTGTGAAATATTCGGTTGCGAATGTAATTTATTGCCATAACTGCCTCAACCCATAGATTAGGCGGCAGATTAGCTGCTTGCATAAACGTTCTAGTTCCTTCAAATAAAACTCTGTTATATCGCTCGGCCACGCCGTTCATCTGGGGACTATATATTGTGGTCCTCTCATGCTTGATTCCCATCTTTTCTAACATATCTCTTATTTGCTTATTGCAATATTCTAACCCGTTATCAGTTCTCATAACTTTGACTTTTCTGTTAGTTTGGCGTTCCACAAACGTGATGAAGTGCTTTAATTTCAGGAAAACTTCATCTTTAGAGCGTAGCGGGTAGCAAAAGGCTCTTCGACTAAAATCGTCAATAAAAGTAAGTATGTACCGTTGCCCATTCCTTGATGTAACTGGAGCCGGGCCCCATACATCACTATGTATCAATTCTAACATTTCTTTTGAGCGAACTTTCTTTAATCTAGGATATGTTGACCTAGTATTTTTAGCTAAAATACACGGTTCACACGGAGTCTCTTTTCCCTGTAATTGTCCACAATTTTGAACTAAATTTTCACGAAACATTTTCTTAATTATATCAACATTACTATGTCCTAGCCTTTCATGCCATAGCATGATGTTGTTACGCTCACTGGCAAATGTAACATTGTAATTTTGATTTGACTCTTGTATATTAGTTACTTCCCTGACATTATCTTGTATTACATGAGCACTTCTTGAATTAATGTTATAGGCTTGATTTAAGGATTTAGTACAAGTAGAACCTTTTAATTTATTCTTATCAGAAAAAGATGGTTGATCAGCAAGCTCTAAATATTGGTTCTTAACATTTGATTTAGTTTTGTCATAACTTTTAATGGCTTTAAGAACATAAAAATTATCTTTTAGAGTGGCAGTATATAAGTACTTCCAATGCTTATCAAATACTTTAAACCCATTGTCCATTGTGGCATGGAGACCAGCTTTATCCATCTTTGACATGGAAATTAAATTTTTATGAATGGTAGGAACATACAACACATTATGTAAATTTACAATAGATACTTTATCCTTTTCCTTTAATTTAAAACTTACTTTTCCTATTCCTCTAACTTTATGAGATGTTGTTCCCATCCTAACAACTGCACCCTCTGGTGGCTCACTTAGATAAGTAAAGAAATGCTTATTTTGGCAGACATGAGATGTGGATGCTGAATCTAATGTAAATTCCCAGCAAGGGGGGGAAACATTGCACAAATCATTACTTTTACATTTTAATTCTGCGACGTATGAATCTAAATTTACTTCATCCCTTTTATCATCACTTTTCTGTTTCCTACAATTTTTATCCCAATGGCCATATTTACCACAATCTTCACACTTTAAATTTATTTTATTTCGAGAATGAGACTTAGGGGAAACTTTTTCAGACATTTGAGTGGTTCTATCAGCCATGAGGGTTTCATTTCGTAATCTTTCTCTCAAATCCCTCCTTGAACATTCCTTTAGAATCTCCTCTTTAACATCCTTAAATTTAAATTTTTTTTCTGGCAAACGGTCTAATTCCCTAATTAAATAATCATAATTTTCTGGTAGGCTTTCTATTAATTGGTAACAACGATGCTTTTCTGCAACTTCCTCCCCGGAATCAACTACGCGACGATAAGCTTCTTCAAACCTAGCAATATAAGTTGGGATATCTTCATCTACATTAATTTTTAAATTCCTAAATTCATTTACGTGAAACGATTTTAATGCTCTTCTTGGGATTTCCAGATTTAATTTTAGTGTTTCCCATATTTCCGACGGATCATCCAAATGACCTATTGTTAACCCAATTTCAGGACTAACATACGTTTTGATAATTCCGGCTGCCCTTTGCTTTGACTGATTTAGCTTAAACTTATCAAGGGGCTTCAAATCTGTATAATCCGGCCATTCAGTTTTATTCACCCAGGAATACAAACGCTCAGTTTGCAATGTGCATTTTATAAAACGAGTCCAACTTTGATAGTTATCCCTACTTAATACTACTATATCTGGTGCAGTAGCCATTTATATACTTTTACTTAAAACAATAAATAGATATAAAATATAAATAGAAATGGTAATAAAACTTGCATGCACATATATATAAACATTAAAATATTTCATACACTAGATACTTGAAAAAAAAACACTTCATTAATTAGCTTCAACATTTTCATTTTAAAATACTTTTCTCCAGCTTTACCGCAGTTGAAGTGCTTCTGGGTACCATAACCTCTCTGTGTGTGTGTGTGTGTGTGTGGGCGGGGGGGGGGGGTTGTCGGTTGCTTGCCCCTCCCACGTAAAAAATTCAGCAGAGTCACTTGACAAATTAGTTTAAGTTATATATGAAACTTTGAAAATATTGTTAAAATAATAACTTTGAAATAAGAATATGTTGAAGTATATGCAACTTCATGAATCCTATATATATTATATGATGTTTCAGGGATCAGGTAAGTGTAAAATGTACTTACAGTAATGAGCCAAAATGATGAACAGAAGAAGGTTTCATTTATTGGAGCTTGCAATACATGAACGTGACTTCGTTCCTGGATTAAATTAGTGGACACTTGCGATGATAGTCTACCCGAACTCGAGAGCACTGCATTATTCGACGACATAAGTAATATTTAAGCAACTTGAAATATATTATCCATAACTCTATCGCCGATTTAATTAACAATTTTTCGATGAAACGTCTTCAAACTAAACCATTATGCTTAATAAATTTTAAGTTCTCACAATTATATCGGTATTCAGCCATATACCATACATATTCGCTGACACTTCATAAAAACATACCAGATAGTACCATAAGTCAGCCATCAGACATCGCACACCTCACACAGAAAACATGAAATCGCTGTCCCTTTAAATCAGGACGAAAACCTATCGGCCAATCAGAATCGACTACGCAATTTGCATAAGTCGGAAGATACTTAACATTTACTTATAATTTTAATAACATTTAATAAATATTACGATGACTTTAGAAAAATTACTTTAATATAAAAATGACTTAAAAAGATGATTTTACATGTTAATTAAATTTAAATACTTATCTTTAAAAAAAAATAAATACGAGCGAATGTGATCGCAAGTAAAATTACCGTATACGGTCCATGACCGAAACGCGATACGCAACCATCCAACCGTGGCGGTAAAAACGTAAACAAACGCCGAAAGGCGGCAAAAGAAAGGAAAATATCGTGCTGTCGAGTTCAGGTAGACTTTACAAATTGTTTAATGAAAAAATAGAAATGAAAAATGCTTGGGAATACTTTTCCACAATTTTTTTCGCTCCACCCTATTGTATAGATAGCTATAGCATAAAACTTTTATTCAGTACTAGCAGGCTATGCCCGCTGCGCTGGTCAATATTTCCAAATTAACCTTGGATTAAACTAAATGGTGAATTTGAACTTGTATTTTAAAGAATATGGACCTTCAGCTTGCTCATTACTGAAAACGATGCAAACGCCATTGCGATATAATGTTATCTTAAGCATTGGACAAAATTTAGCTATTAAGAAGTAATTCTTTCAGTTGATTATAAACAGCACACTTTTGGTAGGGTAATAAGACCATTATGACAACAGGAATTAATAGCTCTATAACTAATCAACATATAATGAAATGTTATATACTAACACCATTCCTGAAAAGTCATGTAACAGGGCCACTTGTAACAAAATATGTTCTGTAGATTTTTTTAAAAAGGCTAAACTTTCATAATCCAGGTTCACTTAATTTTTGAACTTTTACTGTTGCTCTATAACTAAGTACCCTTGAACAATATGTATGCACTAAAACCGTTCCAAAATTATTACCTAACTAATTGTGGTACATCCTACGAAAGTATTATAAACAATCGGAATGAAATGCAACTTTCCGTTGTAAATATATAGTAGATGATGATGATGTGATTTTGTGTAATAGAATTCATCGTAAAATTTTCGCTTCAAAGATAAACGATGCTGCCAACATTATAGCTAATACACCAATATGCAGTGGTGTAGTCGTAAAAAAAGCAGAGGGGGTACGCTCTATAGGCAGAGGGTATACCCTATAATGTATATTCTATAGATTTTTCAGAAACAGAGGGTATACGGTGTTGCTTAAAAAAATCCAGAGGGTATACGGCGTATACCACCGTATACCCTCCACTACATCCCTGCCAATATGTGAAGTATCCGATTACGGAAGGTTAACTTGAATTTTTCATGAGCAACTACCCAAAGAAAAGTGAATATGTGGCTTTTGTGATACTTTTATGTTAGCCGGGCGCAGGTAATAAATCAATAAAGATTGTTTTGATACCATATTCTTATTTTATTATTTCAGGCATGCAAGTGCAACAATGCTTCCAAAAAAGTGAGAAAAGTGACAAAAAGACCAAAATAAGTGACAAAAAAGTGACTAAAGCATGTCAAAAAAGTGACTAAAGCGTGTCGAAAAAGTGACTAAAGTGTAACAAAAAAAAAATAATAATAATAAGGGGGGGGGGTGGGGGGGGGGGGGCTAAAGCACCAAAAAAAAAAAAGTGACATGAATGGTACGTGACAATGATTTTTTTTTTCAATTTATTTGTAGGTTAAATTATGTAAATAAAACACCTTTTTGCTTTTAAGATGACAATCCTCTATTAAAATGATGGATAAGGTAAAACCTCAGTTTTATTTAATCATATAAAACAAAAAGTACAATGTTAGCATAATAAACTTTTAAAATTTAATTATAAATAGTAAGCTTGTTTACAATGTTGCAAAAAAAGCCGGCTAAAATTTAAAAAAGCCAGGTCGGTGGCTTTTATTGGTTTTAACCGGCTTTTTTGGCCAAAATTGGCCTTTTTTGGCCATAATTGGCTTTTACACAATGAAGCATAGTAATTATAAACTACACATTTTAAAGTGTTTTTAATTAGTTTTAATGACATTTAATTGATTTAGAGTTTAATAAGTAACCCAATTTCTCAATAATGAGGACATTAATACTGGAATAAAACTTCGATGTCTTTGCTAGTGATTTGTAGTCAGAATTGTAAATATGTCAGCTAAATTTTAAAAGGGCCTTACCAACTGCCAATTTTTCATTTTTACTGCTTTATAAAATTAGAGGACAATGATTACTTACTTACATGTTTTATTACTTAATTAATTTTAAGAGCTATTAGTATACAAGTCTTACTTTATTTCTAGTAAACATTTAAAATTATACATAGTCATATTAATAAAAACACCATTTCTCACTAATTAAAAACATTATGATATAGCATATGCATGAATATGCTTAGCAACAAGCTTTTCAAAATTTTATTTAGAGAAATTTTTTTTTCTTGTTTAAATGCTCTATTTTTTATACACTTACGTACCACTCTCCTTAAATATTACACCCTTTCTCTTTATCTTTCCATATAGACACATAAGAATGTTTCCATTTTGATGTGCTACATTTTGTCATTAATTAACTATATTATCTTAAAAATGTGTAGTATATGTGGAGCTATGTAATATAGAATTTCCAAACACCAGTTTGGAGCCTAACTTATATTCTTTCCAGTGTTCATTTTTTTTTTCAGACATAATGCCTTCACAGTTGCCTTCTAGAAGTTATAAAAGACTTATTTGACAAAATTTAATAGAAATCTATAACTTTTTTTAGTAGAAAATATTTATGAGTGTATTAAAAATTGATCCAAATTTAAAACGAATTAACTGTAAACCAACTTTAAAAAATAAAAACCGGCTTTTTTCAATAAAAGTCGGCAACCCCAGTTGTTTATCATAAAAAAAAAATGACAGGGGTCCTTGTTTATCATAAAAAAAAAATGACAGGGGTCCTACCTATCACCTTTTAATTACCACTATTACGAAAGAACAATCATCATCTTATTTCTACAACATTTGCATTAAAAATCTATTGTTTACAAATAGTGATATGACAATAAGTCACTGGTAGGATCCTTGCAATATTTTCTGCGACAAGTTCCAATTTTAACTGCAACTAACTATACAAAAAGAAACTAGATGTTTAAGAAAAAATGATGGAAATAAAGAAAAATTAAAATTCTATTGCTAAATTCACCCCGAGTAAATAATTAAAACTCTTAGAAAAAGCACAAATAAAACGTACCAAATTGTTTACACTGCACACATCTATATCTATAAAAGAGTTTGTCCTGACTCACTCATAATCAACACACGCCCTAACTACTGAACCTAGAAGCATGAAAATTGTGGACAAAATACTTCTTATAACATAAGCACACACTAAGAAAGGATTTTTGAAAATTCCCTCCTAAGGGGGTCAAAAGTTTTATAACTTCTGGCCATATCTCAGCAGCCGTTTTAGGTAGGAGTGTGAAAAGCCATAAAATAAATCTATTAAAAAAATAATTAAACATATATTTCAGCGATTTTATAAATTCCCCTCCTAAGGGGGTTAAAAGGGGGAGCAGAAAATTTTTAAACATTTGGCATATCTCAGCAGCAGTTTTAGGTAGGAGTGTGAAAAGCCAGAAAATAAAGCTACTAAAAAATAATTAAACAAGTATTTCAGCAATTTTAGAAATTCAACCCGTAAAGGGGTTAAAGAGGGGGTCGAAAATTTTAGTCTGGCCATATCTCAGCATCCGTTTTAGGTAGGGCCGTGAAATTCCAGAAAATAAATCTACTAAAAAATAATTAAATACATATTTCAGAAATTAATAGAAATTACTTCCTAAGAGGGTTAAAGAAGGGTTGAAACTTTTAAAACATTTGGCCATATCAGAGCAGCCATATTAGGTAGAAGCATGAAAGCCAAAAAAATAAATCTACTGAAAAGTAATTAAACACGTATTTCAGAGATTTTAGAAATCCCCCCCCCCCCCCCCCCCTCTGTGCGGGGTAAGGGGATAATCGAAATTTTTAGGTCATTTTGCCATATCTTAGCAACCGCTTTAGGTAGGGGCATGAAATTGCAGAAAATAACTGTATTCAAAATTAATTAAACATGTACTTCAGTTATTTTTAGAAATTCCCCCCGAAGGTGGTTAAAGGGGGGGGGGGGGGTTCAAAACTTTTAGAACATTTGGCCATATCTCAGCAGCCATTTTAGGTAGCAGCGTGAATGCCCAGAAAATAACTGTACTAAAAAATATTTAGACAAGTATTTCAGCGATTTTTGAAATGCCCCAATTGGGGGTTAAAGAAGGGTAAAAAAAATTAGAACATTTGGCCATATCTTAGGAGCCGTTTTAGGTAGGAAGTTGAAATTCCAGAAGATAAATCTACTAAAAAAAATAATTAAGCACGCATTTCAGCAATTTTCCCAAATCCCCACCTAAGGCGGTTAAAAGGAGGCCCAAAATTTTATAGCATCTGGCATATCTCAGCAGCCGTTTTAGGTAGGGGCGTAAAATTCCAGAAAATAAATCTACTAAAAAATTATTAAACACGTATTACAGCGATTTTAGAAAATTTTCCACCTAAGGGGTTAAAGGTGGGGGCAAGAATTTTAGAACATTTGGCATAAATCATAATAAATAAACATGGAATTGTAACTGGAACTGAAATTCAATGAAGAGTGTGCACACTATGAATCTTATAGTCATGTGACGAGATTCCTTTTTAATTCTACCCTACTTTTCGATGAAATTCAAATTATACTGAATGATGTTTTGCTCTTATTAGTCGTGATCCTACTTTTGTAATTCAAAATAAGCGAGAAAATCATAGTACAGTTTAAATGACAACTTTTCTTAATGTCCAAATTGCTTGTTTTAACCGTGCACTCAAATTAGCCGGTCTTGTATTAACCGAGTTCGAATGTATTTACACATGGCTTTTTGTGCAAAAATATCAATTATTGATGCTGAGGATATCGACAAATCTGAAAGATAAAAATGTCAATTTTAGTTACCCCCCCCCCCCTTTTTTTAAATTTGAGTGAACCATTTTCCGCACTTTGCTCACTTTTAGAGACTTCCTTTTAGTCAAAAAAAGTGACTAAAAGTGACTTTTTTTAAAAATAGTGACTAAAAGTGACAAGTTTTAAAAAAAGTGACTAAAAGTGAGAAAAGTGACTAACTTGCATCCCTGTTATTTTCATTTAAAACACAAACCTTTCACTCATTTCATTTAAAATGCATGCCTTACACTGATTTCATTTAAAAAACTGAAAAGATAAACAATAACAGGAAATAATGACATAATTAAAAACAAAGAATTATTTTTAATTTACATATGCAAAATCTAACTACTGCTACTGGGAATTTTTAAAATGCTATTAGCGAGATATGCGCACGGTTGTTATAAATCTACCCATTGTTTCTTCTTATCGAGGAGCAATTTATAAATCGCCCAATATTATTCCAATTCAAATTTCTTTCATTGAGGAATGGACCCTTGACTGGAAAAAATAGAAAAAGACTCTTTTAGATTCTTCTGATGGCGTCATCTGACGCCATAAACCAAGTTTATATATATGAAAATAATTTTTAAGTTGTTACAAACATTGCTTTCATATTTAAATATTTTCATTGATACTACTTGTTATCCCGTCGATCAATTTCGCCAAATTATATAAATCGCCAAATTACACAAATTGACATAATCTTTATTTTAAATAACGAAACAACAAATAAATTAGTATAACATTAATAAAAATACATATAAAACGTCGAAATTAAAATCACTTGATGAAGTAAACACGTGTAGCTTGTTTAAAGTCAAGTGAATTTGAGATTTACGATCAACCATTATTGGCATTTAATCTTATAGTTTGACGATAGATTTTTGGCCGACGTAATATCTAAGTAGTACCTTTTCCATTTTCATTTTATAATGCTAATTTCTCAGTAATTTTTTTCCTTTTACAAAGGGTACTAGGAAAGTTTTGCAATACGGATTTATTTATCAAACTTTTTCAAAGTAATTTCCGTTACAAGCAATACAGTTCTCCAAACTCCAAAATCAGTCCTTAAACCAGCTCTGCCAAGTTTCACTTGGGAGTAAGGAACACTCATTGTCCCAAGCCCTCAGAAGTGCCTCATCACTGGAAAACCGAATACCTTTCTGCTTCAGTTTCACATGCGAGGACAGTACGAAGTCGCAGGGGGCAAGATCTGGACTGTAAGGAGGATATTCAAGAAGTTTCAGTCCTGTAGTGCCCAAATATTCAATGTAGCCTTTGGTCCGGTGAGTTGGAGTTTTGTCATGATGGAGGTAGGGGCGTCGCCATGGGGGGGTTAGGGGGGGAGCCTCCCCCCCCCCCCCAATATATGTGAAGTTGGGAAATTTGAGCTTAGAGTTGGGAAATTCTAGATTTTTGAGACATTTCCTTTTTTAGTAAAACAATTACGAAATTTTTGTTTTGGTGATTATGTTTCTGAGTACTGTAACAGTAAACATGTTAAATTATCAAAAGAAATACAAAAAGAAATCAGCTACATTCAATCTAGCATTGTATATTTCAGTTCTACAAAAATATTATACATCTACCAGACCAAAATTTCTCTACTCCTAACCATCAATAGCTGACTATATAGTTCCTTTATTTCCTCCAAAACTTTGTTCCTTTCTCAAAAATTTCACCCTACGTCCTCTTCTCGTCCCAAAAGAGAATCCAGCTATTTTAATCCAAAGGGATTGCATCTTCTTTTGAAAATTGGAGATCACTTGTAGCACAACAAAAAGGAATATAGTTACCTACTTGAAAACACAGCTGGGCAAGAAGATTTGACGAGTTTTCACAAATTGCACCAATTTTTGAGCTAATTGCGTGATTTTTGGATAATCCTTCACTCATTTTTATTATTCTTTCCGCAAAAATTAGTTAACCCTTCGCTGTCAAGAAAAAAGCGTTATATGAGCAAATATGAATATAAGAAATCGCTAGTTTAATAAATTTGTTACATTTATTTGTAAGCAGAAATATATATCAGTCCTGTTCGTTTATATTTATAGGTGTTTATGAAATTTTAAACCAAAAATCCAGTGTTGTGTCTTTAAAACTGTACTAAAAAATGACTATAAATCTTAACGCGAAAGAACACTTCATAATAAGGAAAAGATTTTTCGTGCAAGGTTTTGGAGCATCTAAAAATCCATTCGAGGATGAAAAAGGTAAAAAGTGGACCATTTGAATTTGGAACAGATATATGACCATGAAAGCACTCCAACTGAAGAAAAAATCGACATGCATTGTAACACTGACACGTTGCACTTGAATAAAATTTTGAATCAATGAAGATTTCCCTATAGATAAGTTCACAAACAGTTATGAATATTAGAATGTAACTGAAGAAGCTGACTTCCGAAAGCACCGTAGAAAAATGGTTTCACCAAAGGGAATAGATAAAAATAATAGTACCGCAATGAACATTAATACACACAAGTTTTACAGGAAAGAATTATAAGAAATACAAAAAAAAAAAACTTAATAATGGGCTTAAATGACAATGTTCCCTATATCAGGAGAATATTGCACCAATACATTTCATATTTAAATTACAATTGTGCAAGGCAAATTTGAGTATCACTAACTTAGGAAAGTTAATACAGTAGACTCCCTCAAATCCGCACAGCTTGGGACCAGAGGTTGTGTGGATTTTAGAATTTTGCGGATTTCTGGTCATTTATTTGTTTACATTTTTGAACATTAATTTGATAGTTGAGCAATGGAAATTATAATGAATCGTTACAATAAAGTGAAACATTAAAATAATTAAGTAAAATATTAAAATAATTTATTAGTTTAAAAGTAAGTAATTATTAAATAAAATAATTATGCAAAATAAAAAATTTAGAAAAATATTAAAAATTAAGTCATGTAAATAATAATTAAGATACAATACTAAATGCACATATAAATAAACAATATAATATAAATATAAAATAATATATAAATATACATAAAATAACACTAAATACAAACATACAATACTAAATATATACATAATAATGAGGAAAAATAAATTTTTCTTATTTTTTTTTACAAACTCTACTTATTTTTTTATTTTATATTTTTGAAACATGGATAAAATGGTTGTTTGCTTTAATTTTTGTTTCGTTCTTTTGTTATTGCATCCTGAAGCTGCTGATGATTCATTATCTGTTGCTCAGATATAAAGCTGTGCTGCTTCAGGAAGCTCAAATATTTTTCTCCTAAGCTGTGCTGCTTCAGAAAGCTCAAATATTTTTCTCCTATTGCTAGACCTTCTTCAAGATTACTTTTTTCAAGTTCTTCATCAGATTCAGTTTCTGATGAAGAATCTGCATCAATATGCAGGGCACTGGAAATTATTTCTTGGTCAGATTTTGTTTCTACTGTTGGGATGTCATCGTCACAAGAAATCCAGTCTAGAACTTCACTGTCATCTAAATTATCAATGGCATTACTCAAAGACTGCTTTGCAAAAACCAGTAAATCATTAGTTTTAGTTTGGGCAGCACTGGGATGTAACCCATCAAATGTTAAATCATCACTCTCAGATTCTATGAATAACGATGGTGGCCATAAATTATGCCATGCATGCATCAAGGTGTCTTGCGACATAGCATTCCAAGCATCTGCCAAGAGAAAAAGACATTCTTTTAGAGTGAAAACTTTTTTAAATCTTTCAAGCATATCAGCCGATGGATCTAAGCTTAGCAACTTTTGCAGAACCTTTTTTTTATAATTGCACTTCATTGCACGTATGATCCCTTGATCCATCGGCTGAATGAGAGAAGTTGTGTTTGGCGGAAGAAACTGTGCTGTTACATTTTCTTTGCTTAATGAAACAGGATGCACTGAGCAGTGATCGAATAATAACAGAATTTTACTATCTTTGATCAATCCTAATTTCTTACTATGTTCAAGTGCTTCAGGAACAAAATTGTTCTCAAACCATTCATTTATTATATCTTTAGTAACCCAAGCTTTCTTGTTAGCTTTATATATAACGGGAAGTTTGATATTTTTTAATGCACGAGGTTTTGCACTTTTCCCCACTACCAATAACTGACACTTGTGGGTGCCAGCAGCGTTGCTGCAAACAAGAACGGTGATTCATTGCTTATCTTCTTTAATGCTTGACGGATTCTTCTCATCAGCAGTTGCTAAAGTTTTTCGTGGTAAGCTGCGCCAAAAAAGTCCCGTTTCGTCCATGTTGTAGATCTGCTCTGGACTCAATTGTTCTTCTTTGACAAGATTGGTAAAATCATCAATAAATTCTTCTGCAGATAATTTTTCTCCACATGTCTTTAGATATTTTATTCCATGCCTCTGTTTAAAACGAGTTAACCACCCTGAAGAAAAAGTATATAGAACTTCCATATTCAACTTTTTATGAAGGTCTTTGGCTTTTTCACAGAGAAGAGGCCCTGTTATAGGAACACCTTCACTTCTACGTTGTTTGAACCATTCATAAAGCACCTTGTCTAGATCATTAGATTTGGCCGCATGCATTGTTTTTCTTTCTGCAATACCAGCATTGCTGTCACTATTCATATAAAAATTCAAAATTTTTTCTTTTTGTTTCTTAATGTCATATACTGTTCTAGGGCTTATTCCATAAAATTTAGCCAAAAAACGAACAGAAGAACCAGAATTCAGTTTTTTAATAATTTCAACTTTGTGCATTATAGTCAAAGTGACGTTTTCTTTTACTGAATTTTTCATCAGGAAAATCTGGATAACCCATATTGGTAGAATTTCGCAAGAAACAATAGATTCAAAACCGAAACTAAAACAAGAGGGTTTCAACAGTTACAGTTATTATGCAAAAGCTACTGTTGCACTGTATTTTTATTTTGGATAAGCAAATAATTTACACCAGAATTTTAAAATAACGAAATTTTATGCCATGTTTATTCAGATTTAATAAACGAAAAAACTTGTTTAATTAAAAAATATTTTGGAAAACGATCGCGATCGCCGATGATATTAGCGCCATCTTTATTTATTTCGGAAATAAATGCGTATTTTCTTTATGAAAAAACTTGAGTTCAGTCATATTAATCAGAATTACATATTAAAATATGTACGTAAAATTAAAAATAAATAAATAAAATTCATTAGATTAAAATCAGTGTTGAATTCAGGAGGTGGCAAAACTGACGTAGATACCTCTTTCCCGCTGCGATCTCAAAACGAAACTAAAACTTATTTGCCTGTTCTGTTGCTTCGCGCATTCGCTCTGCACATTTCCTCTTTCTCAAAATTTTTCTCAGTCGCCTATACGCACAGATAAGCGCTTTACTGTATTTACAAAACAGGGTCATTAGATTTTTTTCGGAAGTAAATTCATATTTTTCTTCATAAAAAATCTTGCATTTAGTCGTATTAATCAGAATTACATATTAAAATGCGTACGTAATATTGAAAAAATAATAAATATTGAAACACGAGGAAACGCACGGAAGAAAAGTAAACAATTCCACTACAGTTTACACTTGCTAATATTCTACAGAAAATACAATAAAGGGGAATTTTTCAAGGCTCGAAATGTACTGGAACAAATTGGAGCGATATTCCGGTTCTTGAAATTATGATAAATAAAGTTCCGATTCGTAAAATTATGGTAAATATCGTTCCGTTTCATACTTTTATTAAAACATTGTTACTGTTTAATATAGCTTATTGCGCTCTCTGTTACTGTTTTCATTGTTATTTAGAGTCTTGAATGTTTGTTTTTATATTGCTTTGTATTGCTTTAGAAAGAAATTTGTCTATACTTAAAAAAAAAAAAAAATCAGCAACAATAATTTTTTAATAGCGTTCTGTTTCGTAGATTTTTCCATTTCGAGCCCTGGAATTTTTGATATAAATATGGTAATTTATATAAAAATCAAAAGTAATATAAATTTATTTAGTAATAAATCCACTGTAATAGCCAAAAGAGAATAATTAACAAAAAATT
Organism: Maratus speciosus; assembly: GCA_963932465.1. Taxonomy (NCBI): domain Eukaryota; kingdom Metazoa; phylum Arthropoda; class Arachnida; order Araneae; family Salticidae; genus Maratus; species Maratus speciosus. The sequence continues at coordinate 443,662,150 of OZ010792.1, read as the reverse complement.
GAGTAAAAAAAACCATGGCGATAGTCGCTCATTTCGGCGGCATCTTGAATTTTGTGCCTGCACTTTAACTGTAAATTTCATTGTTTACATCTGAAAAAATACATGGATTTTAGGCGTTCGCGGATTTCAGGGTCGCGGACTGGATGGAGTCTACTGTATTGTTAAATAAGAAAAACTTGGACTTACGCTGTCAAAATTTAATAATTAAAAATTCTTATGATACTCATCAGTGTACATATAAATAAAAACTATATTAAAAACACATTAAAAATTAATCCCAACGTTTCATGCTAGTTTGATGTTGTGAAAGTGACTGTGCTGTTTGTAACTTTACTTCGTGGAGGTCAAGAACCCTCTCCCCTGATGATGGCTCATTAGAAAGAGCATAAAACGTTGGGATTAATTTTTAATGTGTTTTTAATATAGTTTTTATTTACATGTATGCTGATGAGTATCATAAGAGTTTTTAATTCTGCTAATAATGTTTCCACCTAGATATGAGAAACCGGATGTACATGACTTGCAGAGTCAAATAGAAATAAACCAAATCCCAACTCACTTAAAAAACCTTTTTCTCATGCCTTGAAATTCAAAGACAATTTAAACACGCCGTCAAACTATATACTCATATCTTAACATCCACAGCAGCTTATCTTTATGGCATTGAATCTAATGAAAGAATCTTTAGTCAAATAAAAATTAAAAAAACATATATTGCAAACTACAAAGAGGGATGACAGACTTGACAGCCTAATGATTTTAAAATGTGAAAGTAGAATTGTGGATTTTATTAAACTGGACGGTGTTATCATCAGGTTGGCTTCTTTGAAGACCAGAAGAATTAATGTTAAATGAAAACTAGTCGGATGTGCCAATCCCAAAACTTTATTCTATCCAATACATGTTAATACCTCAAAATTTGCAATCACAATGCAAAAAGAATTATAAAGGAATAGATCTGTTTAATTGTGTGAATTTAAAAAGGAGATAGAAGCATCGCATTTTTTCAACAAATCATTGAATTTGGGCGCACACCCTGTTAGATGTCTGCAACCAAAATTCCAAACCCAAAGAGCACAAAAGCGATAACCTTTGAACAGTATACACCCAAGCCCAATAAGGAATTGCAACCGTTAATGAAATTTGGCAAATTCCGTGCATTAGTTTTTCAGATATAGCTAACGGAAAAATCGTGAAAAATGTTTCACAGCAGTGTCACCTGTTATATGATATACACAAAAGCCTAATAAGCACCAAATTATGTCAAGGTTTAACAGATATGAAGTTTGATCAAATTTCATGCAACAGTTTTTGAGATATAACTATCGCTAAAATCATGTAAATCGTGAAAAATACAGCATAGCAGCGAAACCTTTTGGGTGATTTACACAAAAACTAATCAGCATTCATTTTTATCAAGGTATAACTGAATCTAAAGTTTTAATAAATTCCACGCATTAGTTCTTGAGATAGAGCGCCCACAAAATTTGTGTCACATATACATAGACACGCATTTTCTAAAAACAGTCAAATCGTTCTAAAATGTATCAATTATAGGTGCACATTTCCAAAGTTTTTAACGAGCCAGTGGCTCCTAAACCCAAATAATCCAGTGGCCACATTGTGAAAGAAATGCATAAAAGCAATAGCAATTATATGAGAAAAAATTTCAGGAAATCAAAGTGAAAAATAATCTACAAATACATTAAAGAAACAGACTAATTATATCAAATTTGTATAGTTCATTTAATCACCCAATTCTTTTAATTTGGATTTAAAGTAAGTATAATATAAATCTTAAGCTATGTACTGTCAGAAGATAAAGTTGGGCAAAACAGAGGTGAAAAAATATATATCTATAAGAATAAGCTAAGGAATCATGGTAGTGGGAAATAGTAGGAAAACAATATTTCTTATTTTCATTTTGCCATACAAGAGTTCATAAAAGAAAAAAATAAGAGTGTGTAAGATTATTTTGCACTATAAAAGTCAAAACAGAGTTCAAGCATTTGTTTTTCAAGAATACAGAAGAAAAATTATCTTAAAAAACAATCTTGTCACAGATTATTACAGGGGTGAGGAAAAATATCAAGAATTTCGACAAGTGGACGCCGAAAAAATCAATTTTGTCAATCGTTAGCAAGAAAAAGCGCGAATTCTGTCAAAGGATCAGGGAAAAAATGCTAATTTCGTCAAAGAATCCCCCAAAACACGCGTCTTTTTGTCAAAGAATTGCGGGAAAAATGCAACTTTTGCCATTCTTTGCAGAAAAATCATCAACTTTGTCAAAGGATAACAAAAATAAACCCCACCAATTTTATAAGGATCACGGAAAAAAACAATTTTGTCAAAGGGTCGCAAAACAGACAATGTGAATTTCGGCAAAAGATTGCAGAAAAACGTGAATTTCGTCAACAGATTGCAGAAAAAACGTGAATTTCGTCAACAGATTGCACAAAAAATGCGAATTTTATCAAAGGATTGCAAAAAACCCTGCGAATTTCGTCAAAGCATCGCGAAAAAATCCGTGATTTTCGTAAAAGGATCGCTGGAAAAAAAAACGCGAAATTCGCCAAAAGATGGCGACTTAGATGTCGAAAATTAGCCGCCAAAGCAAAAAATTAAGTCGCCACGTGGCGTCTGGCGATCGTGATTCTGCACCAATAATATCAATCCGTCGAAAGCCGGAAGTCGATTTTTTTTTTTACGAATTCAATACTTTCTTCTTGTAAAGATAGAAGAAAGTAAAAAGCTGGCTGGTTCTCTTATTAAAAAAACAATAATTGGAATTTTTATGTTTCTAGTTTAAAAAATTTTCTTTAGAAAGAAATTTTTTATACATAAGTTTCCTTATCACTATCACACACGTTATGCATATCACTTTAGTTGACAATTGGAGCAATTTGTTTAAAGTTGGGAAATTTTCGAATTCCCCCCCCCCCCCCCCCCCCCCGAAAAAATATCTGTAGCTACGCCCCTGGATGGAGGAACCATTTGTTCATTTTTGACTTTGGTCACAGGTTCTTCTTAGATTCTATGACTTTAGGTAGGCACTGTTCATTGTACCACTTAGCAGTAACTGTCTTCTGTAGGTCCAAAACGACACACTCAACAATTCCACTCGATTTGAAAAATACAGCTATCATTTTCTTTTTGGCAGATCGAGATTTTCTGACAGCTACCGGTGTGTACTCATCATCAAAGACCCAGATTTTGTTTTGAGACTTAGTCGGCACATTTTAATAGTATAGCCAGGTTTTGTCACCTATCACGATGCTGTTCACATACCAAGATTATCCTTTACCAAACATTTTTAACATCTCCCATAAACCAAGTCACATTTCGTGTCATCTGCTCCTCAGTCAGTCTATGTGGCACCCAGAGACAACACAGTTTCTTGATGTGCAAATGATCATGCAGAATTGAATGATTTGCAGGTGCATTTAGGCCCAAGGTATCCTCTATATGCTTGTAAGTTATTCGTCTGTCTTCATCAAGCATTTTCCTCACAGCAGTAATGTTTTCCTCCGTAATTGACGTTCGGGGCCTTCCCCCTCTTTCAGCGTCCTCCAGGGAGAAATTTCCTCTTTGGAATTCTCTGTACCATCTGTGTATAGTCATACGATGTGAACAATCATCACCAAGTGCAAGAGTCATTTCTTCTAAGCATTGTTTTATGTTTAAACTACGCGCGAAGTTACACAGCAAAACTGCCTTTACCTCACTTCGTGACCAGGACACCACTGGAAGAACTTCATACGATCACAGCTAATGAATAACTGAGCCTACAGACTTGTGGTTACGTGCAGGTGCATAAGTATGAACCTATGTCAACACGCAGCCACAAGCAGCCACCTGCGACTTTTTGTTTCATCATACTGCAAAACTTTCCTAGTACCCTTTGTATTTTACATAAAATTACTATTTTTTTTTTTTTTTAATTATTATTAAGATGCTTGTATTTTTTTTTTTTTCAAACTCATAGAGCTGTTTTTATTCTTTAGCCAAAAGAGTTGATTAGAATTTTTCCGTTGCTAGAGTAACGGATGTAATGATAGATATTTTGAGGTTTAGACGCCAAAGACACTGCCAGATTAGAAAAATATGAAATGTGTCATGAACTGTTGGACTTTTACTTGGTACATTTACTTGGTAAAATTTACTTGGTACTATTCGATTCAGATATAAAACTACATTAAAATATACTATCATTTGATGCATAATTATAATATCCGATTTTTAAGGAATTTTTTTCCCTCCCCTTTCAAAACCCGTTAGGGGTGACACTTTAGAAAATCCTTTCTTAGCAAAAGTCTATGTCATAAGAAGTATTTTTACCACGATTTTCAAGATTTTAGGTTCAGTAGTTTGTGCTGTGCGTTAATTAGTCCCCTTATCCACACTTTATTTTATTAGATATGCCATTTTGCAGTGACTCGGTGATCGAAAATTAGTCCAATATCATTTGAAATATTTCATAACAGAGGAGAAAGTACGAAAAAAGACGAAGAAGAAATGGCGAATTACAAAAGACTTGTAATTTTTGTTTTCCAAATGTTGAATTTTTCGATAGTAATAACGTATTATTGCATAAATTTCCTTAAAAATTATCTTTTTTTCCTAGATTTCGAAGCTGTGAATTTTCCTATAAATGAAATTGGCGATATGACTTGAGAAAAAATGAAATAAACAATAGATAATATTTGCTTTAAAAATTGGGTAATATTCATTGACCTGAGTTCGAGTTTATAAATATTACATGCTTTCGGAATTACGGTGCAAAACATTTTAAAAAGTATGAAATTATTTTACAATACTTATGTGTGGCAGAAATTCACACTCAAATTTAAGTATTTGATTCCATTTTAAAAATATTAACTGATATCTATATAAGTTACAATTGAATATAAAAATGTACTCAAAAAAGTATCTCTTTCACTTAAAAAAACACCATTTGTGAGAACATCCTCAATCTGAATTCACGCTTATGCATTTTTGGCTTAAAGTCACATTGTTTGGCGACAAAAGAAAAATAAAAATTCGTAAAGAAGCAAATAGTAATTACACATGTGACTCACAATTGCAACTGCTTGTTTCTTCTATAAGTCACGTGATGGAACAATTAGATAAAAATCTCATTGAAATTTCATCTAATCAAATTTTCAGATTCGTTTCTATAATCTAACGCAAGCGATAAAGAGCCAAATATTGCGTATCAATTGTAATCTTTCTTATTAAATTAATTTTTAAGCATTATAAATATTTATTTCAGGTTTAAATTAAATGTTTTCATTTTTTAATATTATTCCTCATTAAAACGAGACTTTTTACTTCTTTTTTTTCTTTTAAATAAAATTAATAACAGTTTTTTTCTTTTATTTTTCAAGGTGTAATAGCAGTTTCAATTTTTTTATCAACAATAAATTTCGCCAAGATATAAAATGGTAAACCTTATCGTCCAAAATAACAGAACTTTCCGTCATAATTCTATAACTAATATAGGTAGAATGATGCGTTATAGCTTAAAACCTTCTCTGAAACGATACCTATCTAATAGAGCTGTAGCAAACCGCACATATTCGTTACTAAGTAACGGGTATTCTCTAAGATACGAAATACCGAATCGGTACTTCGAAATACGACTCGTTAGTCGTTACTGCGTCAATACGCAGCCGAACAAAATGAAACTAACTTCAAACGCTGCTTACGTTTGTATAATTCATGAATGGAGCAGATAGCCGGATGCGGCAAAAGATGCGAATTTGTATTCAAACTCGGATATTTCGGCGTTAGTTGTTTACGTATCAGTGTATGCGTATCATTCTGTTAGTATCATTTATTCTCAAATCTCAAACGATTTTGATTTCGTAGGGGCTTGTTGATTCCTTCATTATGGAAAGAAAAAGAAGCATAGCTATTTTATACCCTGAGCTTGCAGTACCATCTGAAAGAATAATTTTTCAAAATCAGGTTATATATTATCTGAAAGGCGTGCTTCATTAAAACCAAAAAGAATGGAAAAAATATTATTTTAAAACATAGATCAAAGATTTCTAAAATAATAATGCGATTGACGTAAACTGTTGGTTGATAAGATGATAAAGTCTAAAATGAAACACATTTCTTTTAAATATTCTGAAAATTTTCAAGAAATTCTGTTCTAAAATTTACAGGTTTGCTTTCAGTGCATTCTTTATCCTATAAAAATATCTTTGTACATGTATTTATGTTTTAAATTAAAAAAAAAAAATATTTTTATGATAAAGACGAGTTTTTAGATTGCTTGTAAAAATGTTTTTATGATAACGTTTAATTTTTTTAACCTCCGGTATGCTATTTCTTTCTTCCAGCTAAGCTAATAAAGTGTCGTCTCCAAAAAAAACAAAAACACGCCCCGTTGTATAAGCCAGCCGTAAAACAAAATAGAGGTATCATTGTACGGAATAATCTCTACCGCATTTTTTTTTAACTTCTAAGCATCGCACATTTCCAATTTTTATACCGTCGTATTGGGGAAAAAAGTACTTTTAAATGCAATTTGTTTGAAAACTGCATCTCGATTTATTTTTGAGATATTATTATTATTTTTTTTTTTTTTTTTTTTTTTTTTTTTTTTTGTAGTTTTAAATGCCATTTGTTTAATTTTTGTAACTCAAGTACTGCATTTCTGTAGAAAGTAAAAGTACAGGAAAAATAGTTGGAAAGTACCAATTATATCTTTTTGTTGCCATTTTCTCATAAAAACTGAAAAAAAAAAAAGGTAATTAAAATACCTGCTGTTTCGAAAAAATATAAGTTAATAACTTCTGATAAAACATGAAATTTTTATAAACTGAACTTAATTTTAAGTATCTACATTAATATTACAAACAAATGAAAGCATATGAATCATGAGATAGCCATTTTTTTTGTCGAATTTCTTAAATAACGAAAGAAATTCTTCAGAGGATGCGGATCAAGTCATTTTATATAAAATAAACGCGTGTGTTTTAAGTCTTATAACTGAACTATCTATATTTATGTACATATTTTTTTTTCATCGGGGGTGACACTAAATTCTGAAAAAGCAGAATTACTGTTTTCTAATTTTTTTTAACCATTTGGAAAAATGGTTGTTGTCCTCTGTCAGGGTAGGAAATCAAAAACATATCTGAAGCTTTTTATTGGTTGAATCCGCATTTTATTCGTTTCCTGATGGGTCTATACAGTAATCTGTATTTTCCCTTTACTTTTAACAGAAATGGATACTTCTGTTGCCACTATGACAAAAAAGTAATAAAAACTACAAAAAAAAAAAAAATTAATAACTCAGAAACAAATTGAGATACAGCTATCAAACAAATTGCAATTAAAAATGTATTTTTTTCTCTATACAACGATATAAAAAGTAATATTGTGGGATGTTTAGAAATTTAAAAATGAAATTTCATTTAAAATTGGTCCAAGAATGTTAATGTTTAATCCATGGCGTACGAAATATGTATGATCAACTCCGTAAGATTTTTTCTTTGAAAAAAATCATTTTCCAAATGGTCGTTGTAATTTGTTAAATTGCTTTTTTTTTTCTTTTTCTTTTTTTTTTTTTTTTTTTCTGTTTGGCCTGTAAAAATAATTGGCATAGATGTCATATACGCACCATATTGGCGCAATTTTTTTCTGAGGCCAATGTCATATAATCACCGGGGTACTTAACTGGCGTCAAGTGCCATTATTTTGCTTGATATGGTAACTCGGATGTTGTTTATTTGTTAATAAATTGTATAGTTACTTTTATTTTCTTTTTTTAAATTATATAAATTGTTTTGTTCTATAGTTATTAATGAAACATTTTTTATTTATTGTTATTCCCTATTTAATATATATATATATATATGTAACTTGTATTCGAAAACGAGGTTTTCACCAAATTGGCATCAGAAAAAAAATCACGCTAGTGTGGTGCGTATATGACATCTGTGCCAAATATTTTTGTTGCTATGTTTTTAAATTTCATATTTGAAAAAAGGGTATTTTTAAATATAAATCAATAATTTCAGAAATAATAATGTGACTGAAGTACAGTGTCATTTGATAGGATAATCACGTAAGAAATTAAATATATATATATTTAAATATTTTCATATTATTCCAGAAATTAAATTTTCATAATACATAATTACTTTTAGTGTAAAATTAATAAGTAAATTTGTTTGTAAAATATTTTGGCGTGTAATTATATTTCATAGTTTTCGTATAAATTTGGTGAACTTTTACTCTTCCTAAATTCCTTTCTCCGATTATTCCTAATTTCAAAAGTAAGAAATTATACAATTTAGACATGTTATATTCAATTATGCATCGTATTTTAATTTTGTTTGCCTTTTTTCCATTAAAACGTAGAAAATTAAATGTATTTTTAACGTACAGATGGCAGCACATATTTTACGTTAAAATAGTAACGAATTCTTCAAAAGACTCATGTGCGGTATATAATTAGATTTGCTATTGCTGCAGGTTTGTAGTACATACGATGATTGTTAATGCCTGGTTTTTGAACAGTAACGAAAGTAACGAGTAACGAATACTTTCTAACGGGTAGCGAGTTCGAAAGTAACGACATCATACGGGTATTCATTTAGTCGTTACTTTTACAGCACTACTATCTAACGGTATAAGTTCCGTAAAAATCCATGCAGTAGAACTCGAAATCTAGGCGTTCGAAATGAAATTTCCGTTTGGATTTTATATATATAATAGATTAACTTTCTGCATTTTTTATTACAAAATAACACAAAATTATTTTTCTAGAGCAAACATATTTATGTGGGTAAAACAGTTATACTGTTAGGCTTAGCAAAAAAAAAGCAATTTTTGAGTTTTTTTGATAGTTTGATAATATTTTTTTCTGCAACATTTGACATTAAAGCAATGCAGTCTTCTAAACTATTTACTTTAATAAGTCTATTAAAAATTAATTTAATTTGATAAATGGTTATACAAGAGATTTTAAATAGTGGCTCAATTAAATTTATGACTCAATTATTGCTTTAACAAAAAAAAGTAATAAATAATACCATAAACTATGACATTTAATTTCAACATCAAAGCTTTGTTTTCATTTATCATGTGAAAAATTGTTTATGACAGTCACATGAAATGGACTATTATAATACTGATGACATGATATTTACAATATTTGGCAATTTATCATCTGCTTCCGGCTAACATTAAATTACCAAATTGGCCGGTTGGCATACAAAAAGTGAAGCAGTCAACCCGGAATGATAACAGTCACATGACTTAGGTTTTTATTATATAGATTTTACCCCACAGCATGGGGTAAAACAGTTACTGACAATGTGTTTTAAGAACCATTATCAGTAATATTTTGTAATTTTATTGTTGAAATTGTCCTTGAAGTGTTGAGAGCAAAGTTCTTTTACATGTTCTATGTAATATTTTGCAGAATAAAATGATCTATTTTTGGCAAATTAAGTATAAATAAAGTGCTGTTTTTATAACTATTTTATCCCACTTGACCCCACAGTAAAACCTCAATAACTGACACTTTCAAACAGCAGACATCTCTACTTAGCAAACACTTTTTCATGTAATAAATGTTATTTGCATATTTTTATCTCTGAATAGGCATCTGTTGATAAATTTGGAGGTTCTGTTCAGCATATTTTTCTATAAAACAATCAAAACTAACAAAATTTCAGATTTGTGCAATCGAAAAACTTTTTTTTTTTTTTTTTTTGAAAATGTAAAACAGTGAGCTATGTAGCGAATCATTCACTTTTGAGATTCATTAATAAAAATTAAAAAAAAAAAAAAAAAAAATCTTTTGCACATTGATTTATACACCTGTAGTATTAATATTTAAATTTTGTATATTTTAATAGTTCCTATTCAAATCACAATGTTTAATTTTGCTAATGTAAAGAAACAAAAATCATAAAAAAGCCTTTGACGTCATTTGCTTATGAACCAATGAAATTAGTTTTTGTTTGCTTGTTTCAGGTTTCTATATATAACTTATTTTGGTAAAATTTATTGATCTGATGAATCATCAATCCATTTCCCTCTTTTGCAAATTTAATTACTTCCCTACATTGCAAAATTTTACACTGTTGTTGAATAGGTGAAGAAATGTCATTTCAAATGCTTTAAAACTGTATTTTGGTTTACTAACTTATGATTTTAAAACCAAACAGCTCAATTACAAGCTTTAACAAGTTTGCACTTAAAATAATATGCAGTGAAATACATTTAATACAAAACTGAGGGGATGGAAAAATTTTTCGTGTTAAAAGATTCTTAAAAAAGAATAAAACCCACAAATATTTTCGACATCATCAAATTTTATTTCGATTTCCTGTTAAACTACTAGTAAGTTGCAACCATTAGGTTAAAAAGCAAGTAAACAAAATATTGTTTTTTAGTGAAAAAATCAGATACCTTTTTTTGAAGTTTCTTTTTCAACATTCTGAGATCTAGCTTGTTTAAACCAAATAAGCTAAGATATCTCTAAATCTTTGTGTTTAGCAGTTCTCGTGTTTTCTCTCAGGCTTAAACATACTGTGCTCAAACATTAACGTAATGGGATCCCTGCTTTTATTATTGTTGATAATGTAGAATTAGCAATGCAAAACTCTTTGCAGATTTCTATTTTCATCCTTCTTTTTCATCATCTGCATTAAGCAGCTTCATCTTCACTTGAAGCAAAATAGCAGTTTGTTTTCGCACCGATTTCTCAGCCGTTGTGTTCACAAAATATAAACTAATTTACAAGAAACACGAAATTATCTGATTTTCACCAAACATTCAGTGGCTTTAACACAAAATTCACCAATTTCAACTTAAACTAACTAGCTTGAAAGCGAATTTTTTTCATGTTAAACGATTTTTGTTTTGTGTTAAAAGAACAAAAATGTATTAAATTGCATCCAGTGTTGGGTATGAGCTCGTTCATTGAACGAAAACTCACGAACTTAGTTCACTATCTGTGAACTTTGAGTTGAACTTGACTCACTTTTTGGTAAATGAACATGAGCTGAATGAAAGTTCAAAAAATCTGTGAGTTTGAACGAAATTTACAACTCAAACTCAATTTTTTTCATAATTTATTTTTAAATTTTCCAGCCGTTAAGAATACGTTTTTCCCATTCAAATGCCATTTAGAGGCCTACACGGAGTCGTTATGGGTCGAGTCTGATCATCAGTTTTTCTGGGTCGTGCCCGGGTCCGACTTTCTCTGGAGGCTCAGGCCGGTCGAACCTGACTTATTTCTGGGTGTGTGCTTTATTCTTCCTAGAAGTATACAACAACAGAAAATTTCTGGTCCGATCACAACACTGTTTGTAGGAAAATCATTGACCCATCCCTGTCTGACTCGTGCAAAAATCTGTTTAAGGAACAACCTCCTTGGGTCAACAATTTTTGCCGAAAATACATGATTTTAAAATTACCATTATTCTAAAATTAAAATTTACATATACATTTCTAGGGGTTAGGGATACAGTGCTGCAAAACCTATTATAAGAATCTGTGTATAACAAAATCCTGTTTTAAATGGAAAAATTTCTTGATCGGTGCAAAATGGATATAATAATCTGTTTGAAAATAAATAATACATTTGCAAAAGATGACAGACCTTATAAAAAAGGAACTTAATTATAACGATTTTTTCCTTTCCTATGTGATTCCATCTTAGAAGGTTTTTCGATGTAGAATTTTTCAGTTTTCAAGCTGTGTAAATGGATTAATGGCATTAATAATAATTCAGATATTTACATACAAAGAGAGATCGATTAAAAAATCAATATAGTTACAATGGGACATATAGAAAGAAATGTAGTAGAATGTGCATGTCCCATAACAATTATTTAGAGTGAATCCAACCTACAGAAAGGAAATTGGAGTAACCCCGTCCCGAAGAAAAAAAGGTACATCCCGATCCGATGCAAGACTATTCAACGATACCGAAGTGTCTGCTATTCAGGGATTTTACTATATTTGAGTATTAAAGAATATAGATGCTTTAACCCTTTAAAACCGAGCAGCTTTTTGAGTTTTTTTAAAACAATAATATAACTGAAATTTGTAACTAATAATTCACTATCTGTTGATAAAATTCATATAATATAGTTCCTGTTAACCAGCACAATCACTCGATTCCGGCATTTGTGGAATAGATAACCCATGAAGATAGAATTTTAGTCATTGCCTAACTCGCACGATCGTGTGGGTCCGGTCTTAACGGGCTAGGCCATTTCTGAAGGGTGCAGCACTCTGTCCTTTTTAAAATCGGCAAAATGCACCCTTCTCTTTTTAAAAATAATGAAATACATGCCGAAATGCTCCCAACAATCGCTCATGAAAGTATTTCTTTCCTATGTCACGAATTTTGCGGATCCCCACCAAGGCCGAAACTAGAGGGGCGGGCATGTGCCCTGGGCACCAGAACGGTAAACGAACGGGCACCGAATGAAGATTGGTTTTTGAGTTCTTAAGAACTTACACTAGTCACACAGAGAAACTCGCTTGCTAATGTTAAATCTATGGGAGCATTCTTTTCAAATTTCTCACTTGCATTTTAATATTTTTAAATTATTTTTTTTTTTTTCTTAGATAGCTGAAGTTGATTTTTAACGTTGTTAGTTTGTACGTTTTCGGTTTTGGTTGCAGTTTTTTTCTTCTTTTTTTATGAGGCTACTTTCATTTCGGAACCAGTTTCAAAAATGAAAGTAACTTTATAAAAAAAAAAAAAAAGCTACAACTAAAATCGAAAAAGTAAACACGAATCCGGTTAGGGATCAATTTCTGCTATCCCAAACAGAAAAAAATCATTTAAAAATACTAAAATGCAAGCGAGAAATTTGAAAAGTACGCTCCCATAGGTTTAAAACATTAGCTTGAGAGTTTGGTTTCTTCACGTGACTAATGTAGTCTTTTAAGACAATATGATTCACATCACTGGGATTTTAAACGCCTCATCTGTATTAACTACAAGTACCGTAAAATTTGTGAAAATGAATCGGCTATTAGAAAATTAGTAAAATTCTCTTTGTAAATATACTTTGCGAAAAAAGGGGGGGAAGGCACCAAAATCCCTGTTTGCCCCTGGAAAAAAAAAGTCTAGTTTCGGCCCTGTTTTAAGGAATAAGTGAGGGATTTTTTAAAATAAATGATTTTGAGTTAGCCTAAAAGTTTTAGAAACAAATGTTTTGGGTTTATTACACAAACTTTAATATCATCTAAGTAATTTTAATTGTGTAGGTGCTCTTTATCAGAAATTTTGAAAGCAAACAGCCTGCCCATTTTTTGATAAAGTCGAAGGATCATACAAAAAAATGATGTCAAAGTTGGCGTTTTACATCGACTTTCCTGAAGCGACAGCGACAGCCGGACAAAGGGCGTCAGGAAACAACAGTTCCTTACAATCAAAAATGTAATATATTTATCGAAAATTTAAAAATACTATTGAATTACAAATAACTTCTAAAACAATGCCTGCAAATTTCGTGTTTTTATGTTTAAAAAGGCGTCCATGGAAAGTTTCGCGTTGGCAAGCATAGAATGTTTTTGTTTTCATTTCTTTGTCTCTCTCTCTGTAAATATAATAAATATAAATTATATATAAGTAAATTATATGTAAGTATATATATATATATATTATATGTGTGTGTGTGTGTATGTTTAAAGATAGTGATTGTGAGATTTTATTACAGGATATAATGCATGTACACTAATTAGCACGAGCATTTTTATTATAAAGTTACACTATACTGTATTATTATTTCACATTATCATTTATTATTATTATTATTTTGTAAAGTTAGATCTAACATTGTTTTATATAATTTATTGCTGTATGTTTTAAATATCCTTGAGAAATTTTACAAAACAGAGTAAGTAATTAAAAAGGAAATTAAAAAAATAAATGAGGTAAAATGTAAAAAAAACAACTATTAAAAACACTGATTCACTAAATTGAAAAGAAAAATTCTGCACATTATAAGTCTTATTTTTGTTACAATCTTTTCCGTACTTTAACGAAAATCCACGTATTCTTTAAATGTCTTTTAAAAACCGAAGAACAGTTACAATGGGGGCATGACTTTACCTTACATTTGTCACTGTCTTGTAAAATGTTTTGTACAAAGTAGGGTTCGCTTTTGTACTTTCTTATCATTGGCTTTTTTCATATTCACCATAGGTGGCCAAACAAAGCTGTTATTTAAGAGACCCTAGGCTAAATGGCTATAGTGGTTAGGGTCAGTTCCATGAATTTGCGTGTGGGAAACAATTTCTCACGTTCTAATACTGAAAACAAGTCTTTTGATACAAATAAGAATTTTTATTGATTTTTTTTTTACTTAGCAATATAATGTCTATGTTTGGGGAGAGGGAAGGTATATTGTCAACACATGTTGAGGATGGCTTCCTGAATAAATAATTATTACTATGTTTTATCGCAGAACATTTGTAAAAAATTTCTATTTCTATTCCTATTCTTATCTTTAATCAAATAATATGAATATGAAATAATATATAATATATAATTTTAGAATATACAGACCTACCAACCTTTGAAAATGAGAAATTATAGCACACAAAATTAAATTTAATCTGGAGGTTGGTTGGTTTTCTGTGTTTCACAGCCATCTTTTGAGATTCGTAAAAGGAATAAGGTTTCAGTCTTTCAACTCAGTATAGTAAATTTTTTCCTCTGAAAATTTTTTTATGATTTATAGAGTTTCTTTTCATTTTGCAGCGGTTTTTTTTACATTTGTAAAAGGAACCTGGTTCCAATTTTTTAGCCCAGTGCAGTAAATTTTGACGAAATTCGCGATTTTTTTCCCGCAATCATTTCAGGATATTCACAATTCTTTTCCCACAATCGTAATTCACATTTTTCTATCATGATTCTTTGCTGAAATCCGCACTTTTTACCATGAACTTTTGACGAAATTTGCATTTTTTACTGTGATCCTTTGACGAATTTTGCATTTTTTACCACAATCTATTGACGAAATTAGTGTTTTCTTTCTGCGATCGTTGCGTTTTCTTACTGATCTTTCGATGAAATTTGCATTTTCTTACTGATCTTTCGATGAAATTTGCATTTTCTTACTGATCTTTCGATGAAATTTGCATTTTCTTACTGATCTTTTGACAAAATTTTTGTTTTCTTTCTGTGATATTGTGGCAAAATTCACGTTTTTACCACGATCCTTTGACGGAATTTATTTTCTTCTGCGGTCAATTGACGAAATGGATTTTTTTTTTACTCGGTCATTTGTCGAAATTCGCGATACTTTATCGCAAATCGTGCGATTTTGCACACTATTTCAAACCTTGCCCCTCAAAGAACCCACCCTCCCCTCCAGAAATTCTTAAAATGACACCCTTGTTTCTAAGGAAGGGAATTCCTGTATAAATATTTACAGAAATACGATTCACTCGTGGTTAATATACATAAAGAGTGTTTTATGTTAAGAAGTTTGTTTTGCAGCTCAGATTTTTTTTTTCCTTGAGCATTTTTTAATGTCCGAATTTTCGGACTAATGGCCAATTTTTTAAAACTTTCAGAAATGAATACTTTGTAATTTTGGAAATTTCGGGACAGAATCACTCCTGAAAAATATGCTGCGGAGGATAAAAAGCGCAACTAGAAAGCAAAAATGCGTTTGTATTTTTTGCAAAAAATCGTAGTTTAATACCGATTTTCGTAGCATCGTAGTTTATAGGTCCAAATCGTAGCAACTACGATTTTTTCGTAGCAGTTGGCAGGTCTGAATATAATTTCCAAATTATTTCCTTTTCAAATTTGATTAATAATATTTTAAAATATCATATATGAAGCACTTTTTTTATATTGTTTTACATACTTCATATAACTAAGTATGATTAAATTATAATATTTATAGGAATTTTTTTAAAAAGAAGTTATTGTTATTTCAAAAATTGACTAATGTAATCTGAGTATCATTTTTAACCCAAATTTTACTAGGCCCTTAAGTGTGTTCTTAACTGCTCTGCTCAACAAGCACAAAACGTTTTGACGCATTTACAAATTCATTTTTTAACGGAAAGGTATAAAATTGGAAAGCCTGAACATGAAAGCGATTTGGAATTGAACTGTGTTTTCTATTTTTTGAATAATCAATTACCCATTGAGTTAGAAGTGGTTTTGATCATGTGACAAACACGTTTTTCGCCCGCTCTGGAGTGTTCTTTCTTCCTTCGCACGGAAATTCGGTTCAAAACGCCCACTTTGGCACTATTTTCTGAAAGATCTATTGCGCTTCCAAAAAAATGGAAAAAACAGCTGAATTACATAGTTTCTGAAGAACAATACCAGCTAGTTTCATGCATTTTTGAACAAATATAAATTAAAACTTATGTCAAAAAGTTGCTCTTTTGAATTTGAGAACATCTTTAATAGGATGTAACGATTAGTGATTTGGAAATGAATATTCTGTCAAATTTCAGGCCGAACATCAAAATTTTAGTTTAAATACACATTTTAAAAAAAAATTAAATAACAAAAATAAAACTAAACACGCTTCGAAATCGATTTTTTTTTATCTTTATAAATTGTAAAAGGTTCATTTACTTTGTTAATATTAGAAACACTTAGATGCTAGTAGTAAAACATAAATTTTGATAAATCTAAATTACTAATAGCATAATTTTAACTGTAGGTACTAGTAATTCATACATATTTTGTATAAAAAAGGAAATCATTATCCTTGTCAATCTGCTTTTTAAAATTTATTATTTTTTTCAATTTAGAAAATTTGGTTCAATACAAAAAAAATTAGATTTTTTTTTTATTTATTTACTTTTTACTTTAACATTAGGGTGGACCGAAATAAGTTAAAATTTTTTTTTTTTTTTCGAAACTGATTTTGGCATAGTGTTAGGCGTAATTTACTTATTTTTAAGAAATTTTCATTTTAAAATATATTATTTGTACACAGCACGCGCCCCCTCCCCCCTTTTTTTTGTATATCATTAATAGCTTAGTTCTAGTCAAAATTTTTCATTGTACACTTTCTTTATCTTTAAGAGTTCAGTTTAAAGTCAGTTGTGTTTTCTAAAATTAATAAAAATAAATAAATAAATAAAAGTAATTTAATAAATTAAGCACCCTTTCTTTTTATTAATTTCTCGTACTTAAATTATGTTACAACATGTAAATATTGTTATTCAAAAACATTCCTCTATTTTTCTGTAAATAAAACCTTTTCTTTTGGGATACTCTCTCACAAAAAAAAAAAAAAATCTCCATTTTCTCTCTTTTACTAGCAAACGTGGGGTAGATGGTCAGCTGTGTTCAGAAATAATTGGGACCACACACGTTTACATTTTAAACACAGGATTATTGTGTGGGAATGCTACTTTTCTCATAGCATACCAGCCCCTTTTACAATGCATTTTTATGACTTTGTTTACGAAAAACAATTTTTTAAGCAGGTGCAAGTATTGCCTGGGCTTCTGAGATTTGAGTTCACGTGATCTCCCCGTGGTTAGAGGGACATAGCAACGAGATGTTCTTGGCATTAGATAGGGAAATTGACCAATGAAAACAGTTTTCGCCCCCACCCTTTATTGCTTCCTGGGAAGTAACGCGGGAGGATTGGGGGGACGCGAAAAAGCGAGCGTGTGGTCTGTTGGTCGTGTAGCTTTTTTTTTTTTTTTAGAGGGGTCCTGAGTGCAGTAAGATGTGAAACAACATAAAATTTTGAGGGGCCAAAGGGGCCCGGGAAACCCCCCCCCCCTTTTTGTCGAGGCCTGAAACAATTTTTATTAAGAATTCGTTTTTGAGACCGAAGACAGAGAAGGTCAACTCTTGCGACTAAAGAGTATGAATTGAATTGTAAGTGCTTTTCGTTTTTTTAAAAAATGAATGGTAAGCGAGCGCGGCTTTAGAAGGTGCATCTTTCGACTGTGCTGGTGAGCTGGATATACCTGGCTGCTGACCGAGCATCGGACGAGTAAAAAAACGCCCTGATATCAGATTCTGTGAAATAGAGATCCAAGATAAATCGTGAGCATGCGAAGCAAGACGTTAGCGTTCCGCTCCTTTTTTTGCTAAGCATCAATTTATCCTAGAAATATATCACGGAGGATGCTTGCTTGTTTAAAGTTGAAGCAAAACAATTCCAGCTACTTCCACGGAGAGCGATATTGGCTGCTGACTTCAAATTCCAAAACGATTTCCTAACTCATCGGGTAAAGCTGCGTACCGAAGGAAGTGTGTGGTGTGTAGCCCACCCCTGAAACTATTTTCAAGATAAAGAGTTTTTTATTACTACAGAAAACAAAAAAAACACTGCCAGTTAAGATATGGTCGTCAAAGAAAAATCATCTAAAAAATTGTGTTTAAGATAACTATGTTAAAAGAAAAAAGAATAACTTGTGGTGTATCATGTCTGAAACCTACTATGAATTACATTGGGTATGTTAAGTTTTTTTTTCTCTTCTTCCATTATAACGTAATGATTGATTATCTTTGTTTTAAATTTACAATCTATATAATAGAAGCCAGAAAATGTCAACATGATAAAATCTTTCCTATTAATGTTAGAATATTTACAATATCATTTGTTAATTGTGATAGCTTGAGAAATAAGTTTTGAAACACCTGTATGTATAAGAGTTTAAACTCCCTATGAAGAATTAAATTTAATTTTAATCTTATTCTCTTGACTTGTATCTATTTTTGCACTGCTAAAACTATTCTTCAATAAAGTAACTTCACTAGGTTTAAATAAGTAAATATACTTTAAAAAACAGAAATAATGAGAATAAATGTTTCAGTTCAAATTAACCCAAGAAGAAGTAGAAATGGTCTGTTTCTCTAAAATTAATCATATTAGAATCATATATTAATTTAAAAATAAAGATTTAAAAGTAATCATTAATAAATTGAAGAATATAGAGAATATGAACAGTGTTTCTTCTAGTTTTTTATTGTAATGAAGGTAAACAGCTTAAGTTAACTATAATTTTCAATTTTACACACCTTTACAATTTAATGAATTTAGCCACATTACGATCACAGCCCATAGAGTTAGATTCTTTTTATGTATGACTTTGAAGCTTGTTTTCATATCTCAGCTCTTGACTTTTAACTTATTCAAAATTCTTAAATTAATCTACCTTTTCAGTTCATTCATATTCCTTTACGTAATTTGTCTTGCGGTATGCTTAAATTTCATTTAATTAATTATATTCATCTCTTTTTAAGTGATTTTCTCTGGTCATGCATGAATATTCTGACTCTATGACAATTGTTGGGGTTGATCTGAGCAGATAAATTGAGAACCCTGTATTGCTTTAGTATTTTGTTGCAGTTTTAAAATTCCTTAAGTGTGGCATTGATATTTTAGGGTTAAAGTTTTCCTTTACAGTAATTCTGTAATTCAGCTAGAAGTTATTGTTATGATTTTATATACAGGATTCAATCTAGGTGGAAATTTAACTGCTCAGAGAAAAAAACCCATAACAAGAATGGTGCCATGTTATTAAAGGCCTGGTTATTGTATTGAATTTATGTGCGATTTTATATATTACAGTATTTGGTTGGGAATTAACTGTTTGACTGAATTTAGAACTCTATACTTTACAAATTTTCAATGTTTTCCTCTCGCAAAATTCCAGAATTGTCCTTTTTTCTTGTGCGGGTGTGATTTAAAAGTTTAGGTAGTTCATTTTTATTGGTAATTGCCATTCAGTTAGTATACACATTTTGTATAGAGTTCAGGCGAGTGATAATTCAGTCATTCATTTACCAAAAATTTAGGGGCAAGCTGGACAATAGGTATATATATATATATGTGTGTTTTTTCATATGTTGTGTATTATAATATATATGTATAAGTGTATGCTCCAAGGTGTGAGGTTTCTAAGTATATGCACCCCCCCCCCCCCCTAAGAAGTTTTTCTTTTCTCAAATACTAATTTTTCTGTCATACTTTACATAATTTTATTTTTGTGTAAGTGTTTTAATTGTAATGTGCCCTTGTATACCGGGTATAATTCTTAAATCTGCATAGGGACGTAATTTTAGTTTACAGTTTAACTTTTATTTCTCTCTAACGTTAAGATTATATATAAAGATTTAATTATGGCAGATGAAGCTACAAAAGAACTTGCACTTGTACAAAAGAAAACGGCCTTAGTCGACAACCTTTCAATCATCCCCCCTTTTAATGGTGAATCAACAGTTTCATGTTCTGACTTTCTTGAAAAGTGGGAGGAATTAGCAGATTTTTTTGGCTGGGATGAGGGGGAGAAAAAGTTTGCTTTATTAAGCAGAGTTTCGGGAACAGCTGCTAAACTATTGAAACTGCATAAGGGTAAGGATAGTGCAGAACTGGTTAAAATTATTAAAGAGAGGTACATTCATCAGGAAACTCCAGATGTAGCTTTAGCTAAATTTTTAAATTTTAAGCAAACACCTGCTATGTCTGTTCAAGAATTTTTTGACAGGGCTTCTGATCTTTCCCTATGGGCTCTTGTTATGGATGGGGTATCATCAACAATAGCGCAGCAAAGTAGAGATGCAATGCTACACTCCATGCTGCTGGGAAATTTATTGCCAGAAATCAGGAAGGGGATAATTTCAAAAGACCCAAAAACACCTGCTGAAATTTTAGCTTATGCCCGATTAGAGGAAAAAGCTTGTAGGAGTGTTAACCCCTTATACTCCCACGATTTGGCACAGGCAACTCAACCGCAACCTTTCAATATAGCTTGCACGGCTACTCAAGCTAAAAAACCAAATGTAAACAATCAGAAGCAGGAAATTGAGGAGCTAAAACAACAATTACAATTGTTAACTGCGAAAATTGATAGTTTAGTGGAGAAAACAGATAATGACAGAAGATTGTGGAACCCAGAACAAACAAATTTTTCAACTTTTTCTTGCTATACGTGTGGGGTTCTCAACCATTTTGCTCGAGATTGCTCCCAAAACCCCAGAAACCAGTTTTGGAGAGGTAACAATAGGAGTTATCAGGGTCGTAGGGGTATGTCTGGATACCAACAGCCTCAAAGAGGTAGAGGGTATGATAACTCTCAAAGAGGGAATAATTATAGAGGTAGAGGGCAATATACAAGAGGTAGAGGTGGCGACAACAATGTCCCACAACAGGAAACGGGCCAAAATAATGTAACTCAGGAAAATAAAGGTTTAAACGAGTAGGGGCTGAGTCAGAATCAGTCGGACTGACTCATGATAGGCCTAACGACATTCCTCCCTCTGTATATAATGTTTTTTCCCCGTCTGTTTACAATTTGCCTACAATGAAAATTTTTATAAATAATATTTTTTTAAATGTGTTATGTGATACTGGCTCAGGAATTAATCTGATATCCAGGCAAGACCTTAATCTTATTCCATTTGCAAATACCACTCCATGCAATACCCCGATTTTAACGGTAACAGGTGAAAAGGTTCCACTTAAAGTTTAAATCTATTTTTTCTGTAAGTTCAATGATGTAAACTGTCAGGCAGAATTTTTCGTGGTACCAGGAAAATTAGCTAATGAATTTGTTGCCAATTTGGGTATGCCCTTTTTAAGTAAATATAGTGCCATTATTAATTGTCAACAAAAATCCATTATCTTGAATGTAAACGAGCAGACTTTGTGTAAAAATAGTGTGCAAAACTCCCTCCCTTCCCCACTGGTTGACAGCAAATGTAAATATAGTAAAATAAACAATGTCAATTTTTACAAAACTGAATCTGTAGCATGTCAAACAAATTTCCCAAAGGAGAATTTTTTTAAACATAAAGCTTCTGGGGAAACTCTGAACAACATGGAGTATAATCATAAAGATGAACTAGAATTAAGAGCAGATAAGGAAGATAGGAAAGTACAGGTTAGGGAGAAAAACATTAATGAAATGAGTAAAACTGTAATTGGTGATAATTGTCAAAGCAATGTAAATAAAGATGAATGCTCTGTTGTTCAGGATCTCTCAGAGATAAATTCAAATGTAGAAAATTCCCTAAATATGAATGAGGTTTTTAATGTAGGGGATAATGTAAATAATAATAAACTGTATGTAGGGTGTATAAGTAGTATTAGTAACAGTAATGATGTAAATAGTAATATAGGTTGCAACAATTCGAATGAAAATGAGATAAGTGTTAATGTAAATACTAACGTAAGCTCAGATATAATGAATGAAGAGGAGGGAAAAAGTAAAAATAGGGAAATGCAAAGTGTTTATCCTGTTTGCCAGGTCAATGTAACTAATAGTGAAGTTTCACATTTGAGTGAAACAAGTACTGATACATGTAATGAGGACAAAAATTCAAAAAATCATGAGATTAGTTTTGCGGTACTCACCAGTGTAATAACTATACCTCCCCATTCTAAAGTTATAGCAAAAGTTAAATGTTCAAGAGATAATTTTATTCAAAGTAAAGATAATGTGATTTTGGAACCTCTGGTACAGAAAGTCTGTAATGGTGTATTATCGTCTAGAAGTGTCTGTTCTCAGGAACGTGGGCTGTACATATCTTTTGCAAATTTTTCGGATGATAGTGTAACTTTTAAAAAGGGAATGAGGGTTGCCAAAGTTCGAAAGTGTATCGATGATTCTGATTGTGACTATGAAAAATGTAATTTTGCTTTTAATGTAAATACACCCGCCCCAGGTGATGATTTTGACCATGCTGACCTGACATGGAGCACAGATATCAATCTTGATCATTTAGAACACCTCCTCAAACTTAAGATGCAAGAATTTTTAGATAAGAATAAAGATGTGTTTGCAGCTTCAGTTTTAGACTTACCAGGCTGTGACACTATCCCCCATGTAATTAATTTAACCTCAGATAAACCCATAAAATGTAAAGCATATAGAGTCCCACATAAGCTTAGAGAAGAGTTAGAAAGTCAACTTGATATCCTTTTAAAAGCTGAAATTATAGCCCCCTCTATGTCTGAATTCGCCTCCCCTGTACTTTTAGTTAAGAAAGTGGATGGTTCTTATAGGTTGGCGGTCGATTTCAGAGCCCTTAATAAAAACTTAGTTAAGGATGCTTATCCCATCCCGAATATAACAGATTCGGTTGATGCACTTTCTGGGTCAAATTTTTTTTCAACCCTTGATTTAACGAGTGGTTTTTTCCAGCAAGTTGTGCGTCCTGAGGATAGACACAAAACAGCAATAATCACCCATAAAGGACTCTTTGAGTGGGCCAGGAATTGCTTCGGATTATCGACATCTGGCAATTCTTTTCAAAGATTAATGAATGCTATTTTTGGTGACTTAGGAAATTTAGGTATCCTAGTTTATATCGACGATATTGTGATTGCTTCGAAAGATGTAGAGTCCCACCTTGAAAAATTAAATTTAGTGTTCAGTAGATTTCGCCAACATAAGTTAAAGTTAAAACCTAGTAAATGTTTTTTCTTATCTGATACAATTCAATATCTTGGTTTTGAGATTAAAAAAGGTAAAGTTGCACCAATCAATAAAAATATTGAAATAATTAAAGATTTCCAACCACCTAAAACTCGTAAGGCAGTTAGATCCTTTATTGGTATAATATCATTTTATAGGAGATTCATTCCCGATTTTTCAAAAAGAGCCAAAAATTTAATTTTACTAACTAAAGATAATGGTCGTTTTGTTTGGAATCAGGAAGCAGAGGCAGAATTTGAAGATTTAAAAAATGCATATTGATATCTAAACCTTGTTTAAACCTCCCTGATTTTAATAAGGAATTTCATTTATATACGGACGCTAGTGGCTCAGCTCTTGGAGCAGTATTGTCGCAATTTGATGATAACAACTGTTTACATCCTGTCGCCTTTGCCAGTAGAAAATTAAAAGACCCCGAGACGAGGTATTCGACCACGGAGCGTGAATTACTGGCTCTAGTATGGGCTACTTCACATTTTAAGTGTTACTTAGCTAACACACACTTCTTTATTTATACAGATCATGCCCCACTTACTTATATGCTCAAAATTCAAGACCCAACATCCCGAATTGCGAAATGGGTTTGCACTCTTGCAGATTTTACCTTTACGATTAAATTTATCAAAGGTCGTTGTAACAGTGTAGCTGATTTCTTATCAAGGTATGTAAATGAGAATGATTTTTCTGAAAATGTGACCAGCTGCAATTTTTGTATTCAAGTGGAAAAAGGAAATATGTTTATGCCACAATCTGATTTATTAGAGAAAATCAGGGAATTGCAAAAATCAGATAAAAAGTGTATACAGATTGCTCAAAAATTAGACCAAGGGGTGGAAATTGCACCCAAGTATATGCGATTTTTCTTCCAAGATGATCTTTTAGTGGGCGAGGACACTAGAGATTCTCTTGTGCTGAATAAATTGCCCAGACTTGTGGTACCAAGAGAACTTATCCCCCAGGTGTTTGCACTAACTCACGATTCTCTAGCTGCTTGTCATCAAGCCTTCCAGAAAACCATTGATCGCATTCGCGAAAATTTTTACTGGCCAGGCATGTCCGCTGATGTCAAACATCTAGTAGAATCCTGCATTAGTTGCCAACAGAGACGTGCACACAAGGCAAAACATATCAGATTCTGTGAAATAGAGATCCAAGATAAATCGCGAGCATGCGAAGCAAGACGTTAGCGTTCCGCTCCCTTTTTTGCTAAGCATCAATTTATCCTAGAAATATATCACAGAGGATGCTTGCTTGTTTAAAGTTGAAGCAAAACAATTCCAGCTACTTCCACGGAGAGCGATATTGGCTGCTGACTTCAAATTCCAAAACGATTTCCTAACTCATCGGGTAAAGCTGCGTACCGAAGGAAGTGTGTGGTGTGTAGCCCACCCCTGAAACTATTTTCAAGATAAGGAGTTTTTTATTACTACAGAAAACAAAAAAAACACTCACTTTGTTTTTATCAACTATATAAGTTTGTTTCTCAGATGAAACTAAATCAAAATCTGCCAGTACTGCTGTAATAATTTTGGCCACTGCTCTGCTTGAGGTACGATATTATTAAATGTACTTCAAACTTATAGATTTTGTTCTGATCCGAATTCTGTCTGTGTGCAGTTCAATAAAAATATGCTTAATTAAAATTAATATGAAAAATATTAATGTCAATACCAATTTCGAAAAATAATTTTCATAGCACAATATTTTAGAAAATCCAATATATTTTTCATTTTTTTCCAATTTTTGGATGTCAGAGGGGAGCGGTTAAATATTGATAGAAATTGATAAAAAAATTTTTGGATTATAACTGACCCATTGTGTAACATTTTCACTGTGTATGCTAATAAAAATTTTGGAAAATTTTTCAAAACATATTTTTTCACAAAAAAAAAAACGATTTTTCTCTATTTCAATGTTAGAGGGGCGCGGTTAAATATTGAGCAATATTGATGAAAATTTTTGTGAGCTCTAACTGACCCATTACACAACTTTTGCGGACTATGCCAAAATCAATGTCTAAAAAAAGTTTTTTCGGCCCACCCTATTAAACATATCAAATTGGCTTCCTGTAAGTCAGGATGGATAATTATTTCCATAAAATTACAAAGAATATACTCCTTTTCTACTGTTAAGTAATATTGTTATCCTTCATTAGATTCAATATTAATTACCCCAGTATAATCCTTATTATTTCTCATAATACCCAATGATGCTATGACCTAAATTAGCCTTTGATCAAGTAAATTTTATTGGGGGAGATTGTGTATCCATTGATCAATGGATTTGTAAGAATGGGTCTTTTTCTGAAGCCAGTTTCCCAGTCCTAAAATTACTTGGTATAACTTAAATTACGAATTAAAGTGTATATATATATTAAAAAAATTTTAACTGAAATTAAACAGGAAAATTTCTTGATCGGCGGCAAAATATGTAATAATGGATGTAATAATCTGTTTGAAAAAACATAATACATTTGCAAGAGACGACGGACATGCTAAAAAAAGAAACCTAACTATAACGATTTTTTTTTCTCTTGTATGTGATTCCGTCTTAGAAGGTTTTTCTCTATTCAGTTTTTCAGATTTTTAAGTCTCCAAGCCGTGTAAATGGGTTAATCCTTAACCGGAAATGTACCGTCTGTGAGACGGTTTCGTCTACATACATCTAAGGCCTTAATATTTTCTCTTTCCGACATTCAAAACTTATTTTTATGCTGTTATATTAAAGAATTGGTCCTGTTAATGCATTACTATTACAAATTAAATGTTCAAGTTCTATTTGGTAAATTATTAAGTGTTCTGTTTGTGCACGGGATTTTCATGTTTCCGGTTAAGGGTTAATGATATTAATATTAATTCAGATATTTACATACAAATAGAAATTCATTAAAAAATCAATATTGTTTACAATAGGCTATATTGAAAGAAATATAGAAGAACCAGTATTTTGAAACAAATGTGCTTAGACTAAGTAGCCTATGGAACTTTTTTTTTTAATGAAGATCATAAACAGGAAAAAGAGACTGTAATAGTAATTTTATATTTATCAGAACTCCCACAAGACAAAATTTTAAACACATCGACGTAAAAATAAATATCTACACAGGCTGCTGATCTATTTATGCATCATTTATAAAAACTATTAAGAAATTCTAAATTCTTCCCAAAAAATTTGAATAGTTAATTATTTTTCATTATTATTGTAAATATTTCATGAATAAAATGAAGGAAAATTAGTATTAAAATTTTACGGTTTGAAGTCGAAATTTCTGAATAAAAAATCCGTCAGATTTAGCAACACTTTGTGACCTGTATAATGCTAAGAAAGCTCTGCTTTTAAACACTTAAGAAGGTTCTAACCGCTTCAGAGGACTTGGCCTTAGAGGTTGGCTTCTGATTCGAGCCGGTTTCAGATTGGGTTTTCACTCTTGCATGTCGGGTTCGGATAGGCCGGATTTTCAAAGGAATGTCGAAAATAAAGTTTAAAAATCTATATGCAATAAGACCTACATAGCGGACACATACAAAAAGCGAACATCTCTATTTAGCAAATTTCTCAACTTTTAACGCAATTATATACTTGTATTGTATGCTTTTACCGCTGAATACTGGACATCTTACAATCTATACACATATAATACATAAACGTGTGCATAAAGTATCACAAACACTATATATGTGTTTTGTGTATGTAAAAAACGAATTTTAATATTTTCAATATTACGAGAGAAGAAAAAATTGTTCTTAACTGTATCGTAAAGGAAGACTAATCTACGATTGCATTTCTCATCTTCATTTTATTTCTCAAGCAGTAATTGAATATATACTCATTCATATTGATATACATTTGTATTTTCATCTGGAAAATAATTCTTCTAAACTTTTAGAGGAAATCCCAACAACCCGATTAGCAAAAAACTTAAATCTGTCCCATAAGAATTAATCTAGAGGGAACCTAACCCACAGAAAAAAAATTAGAGTAACTTCGTCCCGAAAAAAAAAGAAGTATAACTTGACCTGATGCAGGACTCTATTCAACGATCCTAAGGTGTTTGCTTATTCATAGGTTTTTTGACTATTAAAGAATATAGATATGTACATTTGTTTATATAAAATATAAAATTTTATTAAACATGTAATTATAGATTATTTTCAATGATTGCAATAAAACAAAATTTACTTCCTTTTCATTTCGGTTCGGATTGCCAGTTGAAGAATTTCGCGTTCGGATCAGGTATTCACTGTAAATAGTTTCGTGTTTGTTTCTGACTTGCTCATATAATATAACAAAATTAAGCTTTCATAATTACTCAAATTTAACAAATATGTAATCGAACTGTATGCTTAAACACTGAAATAATCGGGATTAAAAAAGTCTGCTATAACTATTAAAATTTTTAATGA
The DNA here is from genome assembly GCA_963932465.1 of Maratus speciosus. Classification (NCBI taxonomy): domain Eukaryota; kingdom Metazoa; phylum Arthropoda; class Arachnida; order Araneae; family Salticidae; genus Maratus; species Maratus speciosus. The sequence goes on along the minus strand of OZ010792.1, from coordinate 443,634,308 downwards.
TTTCTTCGGTATTAAATCCTGGCAAATGGCTAATACGAAAGTATTGTTTGTGAAACACAGAAAATACAGATTTAGCAAAACTTAACAGTTGAATCAGCATATGCACAACTTACTGAACACATAAATACTAAAAGCACGCATCGAGACCAAAAGTATTAATAACCTTGAACTGTCTTCAATTAACACTAGAACGGCGGGAAAATTTTACCTACTGGAACGGCAGGAAGGGGTCATTTTGACCCCTCGATGAAACTACTGAAATAACAACGCTAAAATGCCATACATTGGCAAAAATATGTAATTTACGTGTATTTCATAATTTCTATTTAATATTACTCGATAATTTATTGAATTTTTAAAGTATTGTATATGTAACACCTACAGGGCGATTAATTGGATCATACTACGACTACTCAAAAAACTCATTAATTTGATATAAAAATCGATTTAAAATTAATGTTTTCACAAATTAAAACTAATGTTAACTAAAATAAAACACAATTTATAAAATAATATATATTTATATTTTCATCTACTTTACTCGCCGAATGATTCACTCTCTAAATCCATAAATGAGAAATACGTTCTGTTGTTTCCGTTATTTCATTATAAGTGTAGCTGAATGGTTAATATGTTAAGCATTCTTTTTCAATTTTATTTAATGCTTATGGTACTCCAAACTGTACACACGTATTAGGAATTAATTCAGTTGTAACAAAAAAAAAAAAAAAAAAGCAATTTTTCCAGTACATTTTCCATACACAACTTTGAAATATGGTGCTCAAAATTCTTGGGATTTGTTTCCATTGCATGTCTGTACTTGACATTTTTTCTCTTGATATCTATTTTATTTTCGTTTTTTTTTTTTTTCTGAAGACTCAGGAAATATCTTTGGGAGATTTGAGACCATAAGATCCATTCTGAACACATCTCCTAAATTTAATAGAAAATCTCTTATACTGATAGGCTTGCCTGTTACACTTTTATAAATTATCCAGGCGTTTAAAGTTGCATGATCCAAAATATTGAAAAAGATATGTACAGGCCATCGTCTAGAAGCCGATTTCACGGAGTATTTTCGGCACATCTGATCATGTATATCCACACCAGTTGAGTTGTAATATTCTATTGAATCGGGCAACTTCTTGAGACCGTCTTCAGTTTTTACAGTAGAATGTAATGAGCTCAGTAGAAAAACACTTTTTTTCTTTTGGCTTGATAGATGGTAAGTGTCTTATTATCACATTCCACTATCTTCGATGAATAAAGAGTACTGCTCATATTTTTCAATGATATAGGAATTTCTCTTCTGTCTTTTTCATTGTGCAACCAAAGTTGTATTTTTAGCTTTTAACATTTCTGCTAATATGATGTTAGTAAAATAACCAACTGTCGTAATATTCCTCCCTTCGTTTAGATGGGAATCTGTTAATTTCATGACAACATTTTCCGATAAATGTAATTAAGGATTGGCTGTTTCATCCTTTTCTAGGTAAATAAATTCATTCAAGAGGTATTTAGTATCAACGTCAACAGATCACCAAAATTTTATTCCATATCTATCTGATTTATTTGGCATATATTGCGTAAATTTATATCTATCCTGAGATGGGAACAATTGTTCATCAACTGTAATATTTTGTCCTGGTCGGTAGCATGTTTTGCAATTTTCTAATAAATTTATTCCACATTTTAGATGCAAAAGCAAATTTATCAGTCTGTAGTCTGCTAGATCTTATTGTCTTTTCATCAAACCTAACAAATCTTTTTCTTTCTTGGAATCTATCTCTTGAGATAGTTTATTTGCAAAATAGTATTCTTCATGCCTTGGACGACAATGAATATAAATCTAAACCCTTTTTTTTTATTGCTCCTCGAACATATAATATAGCAACAAAAGCAGCTTCGAGTACAAAGAGTATTTTACTAAAGGGGTCAAAATGACCCCCGTCCGCCGTTCTAGGAATACAAGCCCATATTTCAAAAACTAACAAATCTAGAAAGCTGAATTTTTTTTTAGAAATATATGTTATCTATTTAGGAAAAGTCAGAAAATTTCAAACGATTTCGCCCAAGCAAACAAAAGTAATCAACAGACGAAAGTACTCAGGTGTCAAAATGACCCCTACCGCCGTTCTAGTGTTAATACAAGTCAGTAAAAGCTATTTGTACTGATATTGCATTCAATATATATCTGTTTCTTTTTACTAATTAGTAATCTATAATTTTTCTTCTGTTTTGTCATCTCATTTACATCAAATTAGAAGTTTGTTGTTAAAACTCCGAAGACCTATGGGCTAATCAGGTCCTAAATTTTCATTCACAGGTCCAGATACAGGCCACAGCTTCACTCTTTCCAGACTGGACCACGACTTTTTTTTTTTTTTTTTTTTGCAGGCTCAGGCCAGGTCAGATGCCCCCCCCCCCCCCCCCCGAGTTGAGCCTGAACTTCTTATTAAAGGTATGCAGGGACCAAAATTTTCAAACCCAGTCCCAACACACTCTGTTTAAAAATTGTTGGCCTAGCCCGAACTCACCCATTTAAAAAATCAGCAAGATGAAACTTGGCTGGTACAAAAATCAGTACAATGAGGCATGGCCCAACATTTTTTTATAATTGTAAATTATTTTACAACTTATATGATTTATTTACCAAATGAATAATTGTGTTAAAAATTAATAAATTATTTTACAACTTATATGATTTATTTACCAACTGAATAATTGTGTTAAAAATTAATCTAATATAACCACTCATCCAGCATTTACTAGAGTTCCATAACCTGCAATTTATTCTGTTTCAGATATCAGCTAGGTAAATTAGGTCCTCCAGATTCGTCCAGGATAGCTCAGTTGGCAGAGCATTGGCAGCTTCAACCAAGACATCCCTGGTTCGAATCATAGCTGGGACATTTTTCACCCATTTGGAATTTTACAACTCATATGATTTATTTACCAATTGAATAATTGTATTAAAAAATAATCTAATATAATGCTGTATTTGTACTCTTATTTTATTATCAGATTTAAAACAGCAATTATAATCTTTAGTAAATCGTATGATCAAAATGTTTTACTATAAAAATAAAATAATAAAGCTGTTCAAACGATCTAATCACTAAAAGAATCTTAAAAACTGAAGTATATTATAATAACCATTATAAGCTTTTTCTTATAAAATATTTTACTATTTAAAAGCCAGATATTTTTTAGTTTTAATAAAATATTTAAAACTAATTTAAATTTTGCTTTTAATTACCTTTAAGGATGAGTATATTTAATAAGAAATGTATGATGATATCGATATACAGTATTTTGGTTTAAATCTAAATTTATGAATTAATATTCGGCTAAATCACTATTAGTTGCATTACTAGGTTCCTTGTACGAACTCGGTAACGAACACACAGACAGAGGAGTGAGACAAATAGGGTTGCATCAGATGAATGAAACCCTAAAAATGAAAATTTTAAAGTCAGGATTTCAAGTAAAAATATTACTGGTGAATTAGTCTTTGTTACATACTTCTTTTAATGTTTGTACTGTACTTGATTTCACTGAAAGAATAAAATTTTATAACTGAAAATATTTATTATAAAAGAAACATTAGAATTATTTAATTGGCAAAAATTTTGGAATAATATTAACTCAAAATTATATGACTAAAAAGTGGAATATTTCCATGATAAAAGATTACCCCCCCCCCCCCCCCAAAAAAAAAAAAAAAAAATTCATATTGTTAGATATAAAAACAAAAATTAAGAATTCCCAGCAGGGTTTTATCAGTTTTAACCATGGGCGTTTAAACCAAACCAGTTTTAACCGTCCTGGTCAAAACCAATTTCAACCATTTTGACTAAAATTCACTATTCAATTTATTTACTACTAATCAAATGTGTTTTCATAGCATATGTTAAAACTAAGTTAACATTTGTTAAAAATGTCATAATATAAGTAACATAACGCCAGCAAACACCAAATTAAAAAAGTCATAACATAAATAACATAACACGATACAACACAAATGTTTTAATTATTTTTTTACACAAGTTCTTCTATCTTTTTATCTAATTTGTGTTGAATTTAAAAAACGATTACAAGTAACACGTTTTGCAAATGTCTTTAAACTTAGACGATTTCATAATTTATTTTGGATTATTCCAAATTTAGAAAACAATCTTACTATTGATGATGAGCTGGCACAACAGTTCATTAGATGTAATGTGAATTCAACAAATTTTATATCAATGCCTTTAACCTTCTTCATTGCTGCCCATCAAATATCAGGCCCAATTGTATCTTTTACACTTTCAAAAAAATAGGATTTTGGATATGGTGAAGATTCTGCTTGAAATGCAATCACAAGAAGCAAAAGGGTAGGATCAATATTAATCGTGTAACCACTGTCTTGCTATTTCTTGCTTCTCTTCATCAATACTTTCACCCGTGTAGACAGGATTCAGCATATGAGCCAAAAAATGAACTGGGAGTAACATTTTCATTAAATCGAGACTGTATCACTTTAGAATAAGTTTCAAGATCTTTCTGTTTTAGCAATCTTAACCATTCGTTGCATGCATCAGACTAGCATCGTCTTTTTGAAGTTTATCTAAAGCAAGGGAATAGGTTTAAGTTGATTTTGTAAATGTTTTACTTCTTTATATATTCCTACATTGTTAATGATTTTAACAATGTTATCATCAATATCATCTTCATGCTCATATGTAATTTTCATGTAGTAATCTTTGTTTTTAATAAAAGTTGTCAAACATTCAATCTGACAGTTCCACCGTGTTTCCCCTGGAAGTTGGGGTTTAACAGATGCTTTATATTCAGATATGTAACCTGAAGGTCATTGGTTGTTGTTTCAGAAGTATTTCTGGACTTCAATAACATGCTTCATTATTGAACTAACTTTGTTTGTGTTTGTAATATCTTGTCCTACAAGATTCAAATAATGTGCAGCACATCCATAAGAAATAAACAGTTCATCTCTATATGCCTTTTGAAAATCTAATCCCATGCATTTCATCTTGTTTTCATTGACACTTACAAAATTTCTTACTTTACAAGCAAACTTGTTTTCTACCTCTTCTTTAGCATCAGCTGCTAGTTTTAAACAATACTGGTCAGTTTTTTTAGATGCACCTGTATCAACAGCTGAAAGAAAGAACGATTTTTTCCCTGTTGATACGCAATTAACAATGATAGGAAAATTATGGATCTAGCTTTCTTATTGTATTGCATAAGCATATTTTAGTAATGAACCTCATTAACTTGTCAGTGTATTATTTTTTTAATAGCACTGTTACTTTTACTGCTTATTAAGTTACTTTTAATAGGCAAGAAAAATTAATTATTAAATTGAAGACAATTTTTAATAATTTTGACCATTTCTGACCACTTTTGACCAGTTAAAACCACTTTTATCCAGTGTCCTGGTCAAAATCACAACCCTGATTCCCAGTAAAAAGAATACTGGTCAATGACTCTTTGCTGCACACCTTTTATTCCTATCCCTTCTTTTGTTGCCATATTTAATAGATGGAAAGGTCTGTCCCTTCGAGACGGTACTGATCATACCCAGAAATTTCAGCCTGTGCAGTCATCTAGTTCTACTGCAAAAATGTTTCGAATGTTGTTCTTGATCATATGATATAATCCATTTTTGATAAAATAGTCTTAAAAAACAAAATTTAAATTTCTGTATGGTCTCTGGGGTCCTAAAAGTTAACTTCCGATTATCTGCCACTCTATCAATCACTACATAACTCAACTGCACAATAAACCCGAGTGAGATGATGCGCTATTCTTAAAAAAAACAAGTGGGTAAGTGTGATCATACATCGCACAAAGGGTTTCGTTTAATATTCCTTTCAAAACACTTTCTTTCAAAACGTCCAGTACATTTATCGCCATGGAATACCTTCTAAATTTTGGCAAACACATCCTAAACTATGTTTAAAGTTTCAAACATATTCGCCTTGTTATATTTCCTAATTTTGTTCGCCCCCTCCAAAATGCTACGATATATCAAATGACGGGTATCTGCCAAATTTAGAAAAGTGCCCCCCTTTGGGGGGGAGTGGGCAGATGGTCACCATGATTTTTGACGCGGCCTGATTTTGAAAATTTATGTTATGTTTTATAAGCCATATTAAAGTTTCAAACAGATCGTCCAGTTATATTTCCTAATTTTGTTCGCGCACCTCCCTCAACCCCCACCCCCCACCCCCCCTCCTCGAAATGCGACGCACCCTTCTTCTTTATAATTTATTATCGTGTGTTATAAAGTATCTTAAAGTTTAAAACAGATTGAATTGTTAGATTTCCTACTTTAAATGAAATCGCGGTCTGTTAATTCCACATTCTACTACCAGGGAGCGCACTGTATTCTTAACAAAAGCGTATCTGAACGAAACCACTTTACACAACCCATTAGTAGATATGTTACTCGAGGGGGTGGCGGTCTTCAGCAAGAATTTAAGATAATTGTTGAAATTACTATTCGGAAATAGTGGTAATTTAACTTTTGACATATTTATATTTAATAAGTATAAGTAGCATGTATCTGAGGACTCCATCAAAAAACGCACCTGAAACAGTATGAAACAAAAAAGAAATATTTTGCCCCTCCCCCTCTCAACACCTTCCCGAAATTTCACGTGCCATTTTTTATAAACTTTTTCTAATGTGTTATAAACTATCGTAAAATTTCAAACAGATCGCCTTGTTATATTTCCTAATTTTAACAAAAATGTTAGTTCCACATTCCACCACCAGGGAGCACACTCTATTCTTAACAAAACTGTATCGGAATTTAGCTCCCCGGAATTTCGCGTGTTATTCTTTCTTACACTTTATCTTATGTGTTATAAAATATCTTAAAGTTTCAAACAGATCGACTTGTTAGACTTCCTAATTTTAACAAAATCGCGTTATGTTAGTTCCACATTCCACCACCAGGGAATGCAATCTATTCTTAACAAAAGCATATTTGAACGAAACTCCTTTACGCAATCTTTCCGTAGATAGATGGGTCGGGATGGTGGCGGTCTTAAACAAGAATTTAAAATATTTGCTGCGGTAACAAACGCTAAGATTTTAAAAATAATTCTAGTTTAACAAAAATGTTAGTTCCACATTCCACCACCAGGGAGCGCACTCTATTCTTAACAAAACTGTATCGGAAGGAAACTCCGTTAAACAACCTATAAGTACATATGTTACTCGAGGTGGTGGCGGTCTTAATAAGAAATTAAGATATTTGCTGAAATTATTATTAGGAAATAGTGGTAACTAAACTTTAGACAATTTTATATTAAATAAGTAACATATATCTCAGGACTCCCTCAAAAAGTCACCTAAAGCGGTCAGAAACGCTAATTTTTTAAATAGAAATCTAGCGCCCCTCCCCGGAATTTCGCGAGTCATTCTTTCTTACACTTTATCTTATGTGTTATAAAATATCTTAAAGTTTCAAACAGATCGACTTGTTAGACTTCCTAATTTTAACAAAATCGCGTTATGTTAGTTCCACATTACACCACCAGGGAATGCACTCTATTCTTAACAAAAGCATATCTGAACGAAACTCCTTTACGCAATCTTTCCGTAGATAGATGGGTCGGGATGGTGGCGGTCTTAAACAAGAATTTAAAATATTTGCTGCGGAAACAAACGCTAAGATTTTAAAAATAATTCTAGCTCCCCCCAAATGCAAAATGAAATTCTAGCAAAATGAAAAGAAAACTGTATAATGGATTGCTTTGGATGAAAACAAGTACTACATATTTGTTCAATAAAATTCTAAATTAGTTCCATAAATTGATTTCGTATTATCAATTACGCGTTTTATTATTAAGGAAAGTAAAAAACAGATAAAGAAAATGTGTTTAAATATACATAAATATGAACTGATAAATAGAAATGTAATTTTAGTAACAGTCCTGTACTGTCTTTCAATTATCCACTATACTGTCGGTAGAAAAATCTTTACCCATGCTCTAACAAATAAAACAGTAAAAACTTCAAATTTGTATGACCAAAAATTCCAAGTTACAATTATTTTATGAATTTTCAGCATTCTCTGGTACTAAAAACAAAAAAAAAAAGATTTTTAGTGTCCCAAAACATTGATGATTCATAAAATTCAAAGTATCATTAGCAGTGACCCGGAGCTGAACAATTTTTGATGTTCCAGCTCCAGCTCCGCTCAGAGATAAAATACTGTGGCTCCAGCTCCGGCTCCAACTTGGCTCCGACTTCGCGCTTTTGAGTTGCAGATTTTAATTTACACATTTAATTTTTTGCTCACAAATTCTTTCTTCCTTTACCTTCATTAAAGATCTGACAAAATGCACTTTTCTTCTCATCAAACTTGGAATGCTTGTTCAGAAAATATGACATATTTTAGCTTTTGCTTTAAATAGAAAGTTTGGTGGAATTTTAAACACAAAAATCTTAAATTTCTTCTACACTTTTCACTTCACATGTAAGCAACAGGCAGCCATATTAGTTTTCAAATAGTGTTGTCACTTAGCTCAGGTAGAAAGTAGAAGTAAAGTAGTGTTACCATGTTTTGAGACATTTTCCATCTCTAATAAGAATAATAAAAAAAAATCCTAAAAAATGATGTAATTAAAATACTGAATAATTATGTAATTAAAATATTTTAAACCTGGAAATTTAAAAGACTGAAAAAAAAAGATTTAAAAGAATATTAAAAACTAAAGGAGCCCTGGAGCAAGGGAAAATTTAGAGCTCCAGCTCCAGGAAAAATACAGCTCCGGTGCACTCCGGGTCTCTGATCATTAGTCAGTAAGTTTTGGTCAAACAAAAATGGAATTTATTGTTTTACTTGTTACAGCATGAAGAAACTACAATTTATGACGACTCTGGTCAGAAGCAGTACAAAAATTTTAATTTTGTAACGTTATGAAAAATAATTATTTTGACATGAATGCATTTTAATATGATGGAAAAACATCTGAAATATATATATATATATATTCTTTCATTTAAAACTATACTTTCAAAACACAATGATAAGAAAGGACATTCTGTATATATATAAACAATGCAGTGCCTTTTCTGATGTTACAGAACTATATCATCTACATTATAAAACAAAAACATGTCTGTGAGTCATGCTGGTGTTAGGTCAAAAGTGGAAGGAATCTAAACTATACGTTTCCCTTTTTCTATATTAGCAAAAACATGTCCATGAGTAACACAGATGTCATATCAATGGTAGAGATCTAAATAATATGTTTCCTTTGTTTCGCAAATCTAATTTGAATAATTTAAATTTTTCACCGTTGAATAAGGGAAAACAAAACATATACTTTCAAATGCTATTTGTTTGAAAACTGTATCTCAACTTACTGAGTTTTTATGATTTTTAAAATAATTCTCATAATTGAATTTTTTATTTATTCACTCAAATTGTGTACATCTTAATTACAAAAGATTAACTCTTTTTCACTTAAAACAACATAAATAGATCAGCATTTGTTTTTGACTAATATTCCATAACCAAATTAAGGCTTCATCAATAAATAAACAAAATGAAATAAATTAAACGTATGTAATTTAACTATGTGCTTAAACACTGACATAATCAAAATCAAAAAGGTTGCTGAAAATAACAAAATCTTCAGCGATTTCTTCGGCTATTAACCTCTGGCAAGCGGCTCTCATAAAACCACTAATTTCAACAATTTTAAAAGCTTTATTTGATTACTTGATACTTTTCATATAAAAATGCTGTTTAGTGTTGATAGTGGAGGAATATAATATACAGGGTGTCCATAGTTAAACAACCCTAAAGTTGTCTACAGACGAAACTATCAGTCAGACAGTTGTGAAATTTTGTGATGGATATAATAAAAGAATGGGAATTTGTTTGAGTGGAAAAAAATTTTAGTTCAAAATTTCGCCACCAGAGGGCGTTTTTTAATGAATTACACATTTTTTAATGTTTTTACGCTTTATTTTTCTCAGATTAAATAAAAAAATATACAGAACACCCCCTGAAAAAAATAAACCGTAAACACTTTTAAAAATTATTGGTGTTCGAATTGAACAAAGGGCGATTCCGTGGAGAGTGTCACACACGTAACGCAGGCTTTAATTTGCATTTATTCAATTATTAATTAAATTTTAATTTCATTACTCAAAATGTACTTTTTTTCTACTTCAGAAAAAAAAAGCACATTTTGAGTATGAAATTAAATGATATATTTCTGTGAGTTTTACTTACACACATTTAAACTAAAAAATATGTTAATAACTTATTTACCATACCACCTAAAATCAGAATTAACATTAAAATTTAATAAATAATTGAATAAATGCAAATTAAAGCCTGTGTTACGTGTGTGACTCTCCGGATGGAATTGCCCCAAACCGTACAAACACTGGAAAAAAAATCCACCTACGACAGCCGCCATTTTTTTCTCAGAGCTCAGGCCTTGTATTCAGTGGAAGGTGGCTAAATGTTTAATTCATTAAAAATCTTACTCTGGTGGAGAAATTTTGAACTAAATATTTTTTTTCGCTCAAACAAATTCCCATTCGTTTATTATGCAAGTCACTAAATTTCACAACTTTCTGACGAACAATTTCCTATGTAGACAACTGTAAAATAGGGTCATTTAATTATGGACATCCTGTATACGGTTGAATCCATATCAACTCAGGCAGGGGGGTTACCTTCATAGTCTCAGAAGTTTTTGAATTGAACATATGTTAAAATTTAAGAAAAAGTAAGATACTTGTATATTTTCATTTTGCCCAAAAAAATTCCTGGCCCGAGATACAGGCCACCAAAGATGACATCCCCGGCTTCCTTTCTCATTCGCAATTTTCGATAAAAATTTTAAAGTGCTCTATCTCTAGAGCGGTGCAAGATATTTTGTTGCGATTTATTTTATTTTAAAGATAATATTCTTCTGTTTAAAATTATATACCCAATTTTGAAAAATGTATTCAACTTTTCTTGTGGCAGCCTTTTGAAAAAAAAAATTTTTTTTCAAAAAAAATTTTTTTTTCGAAAATGCCAATCCCAAAAATTTTGATTTTTTTGCTGTTGATCAATACCATTGGGAACTATCTTCACTGTAAAGGAGAACTTCCACTTTTGAGTTTAACAAATTTTAGAAACATTTTAAAAATTCAGAGAAGTTTACAGGAACTGTATATATACAGTTCCAGTAAAAGTCACTGAATTTTTGCTTATTTGTACCATATTTGTAAGGATAAGCCTACTATATATCCTAAACAAGTTAGAAATTGCAATATCAAATGTGGCAAATGAGGTACGTGCGTACTATAACTAGTTTTATAAATATTCAGGTCTTGGTGCAATAAGTTACACTCTTGGGCAAAAAGGGCATGAATACAAAATTTATTATGATTCTACATATTAAATTCAGTAATACGGAAGTAATATGAATTCATCTTAAAAGGACTTAATCGCCATGGCAACCTAGAATCATTACCTATCATGGTATATCATTGAATCAATTATGTATTATAGGAATTTTAAATAGAATGAAGAAAACTTTTATTAATGTATTTTATGTTTTAATTTGATTTTCATAGCATTTGAAGTGATACATACTTTATTTTCAATACCGAACATGGTAAAACAATCTCAGTAACATATATCAATTACACAGTAATACAAATTAAATTAATACAAGTTAGAGTTCAGACAGATAGGCAGACAAATCGAATCCATAAAGACTTTCAACTATGTTGGAAATTGTTAAAAACACATAAATAGGACAGAATTTGACTTTTAGAAATTTATGTCAATAGACGGAAGCATACTTGAATACTTTCATACAACCCTGTATTTTACCTACTATCTTTATATACATGCCACTATTTAGCTAATATTTAATTAAGATTAAAACATCCTTAAAACCAGTGAAATCACACTTCCAGAGGTTATCATTCATAGACGGCCATGTATCTAATTCTTTGCGTGGACCTATATATCATTTTATCTATATTCTCCAAACATATCTTAGTATACTAAATGTAGTTCAGTGTAAAAATGCATAACTCATTTAAAAATCACCTTTAAGCTACTTTCATTCATACTCAGTAAACCCTTAATATTTCTTTTGTGTAGCACTGTATATGATCTACAGCATTTATGCACACAACGTAACATGGAAAAATTTAATTAAACTTGAAAACTCATAACGCAACTAAAAATGCACCTCTAGCAATCATCGCTAATGTACAGTATTCCCAATAAGGTAAAGTATCCGAAATCTTTTGTGTGTCCCTGTAAACACTATGCACTTTCTATGACACAGGAAGTAATTTTTTGTAAACCTCTGCAATAAAGTATGTATCACTTCAAATGCTATGAAAATCAAATTAAAACATAAAAGACATTAATAAAAGTTTTCTTCATTCTATATAAAAATCCTATAATACATAATTGGTTCAATGATATACCATGATAGGCAATGATTCTAGGTTGCCATGGCGATTAAGTCCTTTTAAGATGGATTCATATTACTTCCGTATTACTGAATTTAATATATGGAATTATAGTAAACTTTGTATTCATGCCTTTTTGCCCAAGAGTGCAACACTTATTGCCCCAAGATCTGAATATTTATAAAACTAGTTAATACTATGCATGCACCTCATTTGCCACATTTGATATTGCAATTTCTAACTTGTTTAGGATATATAGTAGGCTTATCCTTACAAATATGATACAAATAAGCAAAAATTCAGTGACTTTTACTGGAACTGTATATATACAGTTCTTGTAAAATTCTCTGAATTTTTTAAACGTTTCTAAAATTTGTTAAACTCAAAAGTGGAAGTTCTCCTTTACAGTGAAGATAGTTCCTAATGGTATTGATCAACAGCAAAAAAATCAAAATTTTTGGGATTGGCATTTTCAAAAAAAAAAATTTTTTTGAAAAAAAAATTTTTTTTTCAAAAGGTTGCCACAAGAAAAGTTGAATACATTTTTCAAATTTGGGTATATCATTTTAAACAGAAGAATATTATCTTTAAAATAAAAAAAACCGCAACAAAATATCTTGCACCATTCTAGAGATAGAGCACTTTAAAATTTTTATCGAAAATGGCGAATTGGAAATGGTGCCCGGGATGTCATCTTTGGCGGCCTGTATCTCGGGCCAGAAATTTTTTTGGGCAAAACCAAAATATACAAGTATCTTATTTTTTATTGAATTTTAACATATGTTCAATTCAAAAACTTCTGAGACTATGAAGGTAAGATTTTTTCTTTGGCTGCCTGAATTGACATGGATCATACCATACATATATATATATATATATAATAGTATACTATCTTAAATGAGAATAAAATGCATAATGAGTGTATTTGTTATACCTAATGTTATGACAGTATGGATTTTAATTTGGTAATTTTTTTTTTCCTCTATCCTTTTTAATCTTGTTTAATTTTGAACTTAATTGGTATTCAATGGTTTATTTCTCAGTTTTCTGTGCATTGTAGTCTCAAATTCATATTCTTTAGCTAATTTATGGCTAATATCAAGATGAAACCACACATTTTATTTGTGGAACTTAGACAGAATCATCGGGTCCCTAATGCCATAAGTTCTAAAAATTTCCATCATTCCATTTATGTTATTCAATTTCTGCTGTTTTTTACTATGTTTTTGGAATCTATGTTAAGTGTGTTGGGGGAAACTTGTATTCATAATTTCACAGTTTTTGTTGGTGGTCAGTAATGTTTATTTAATGGTTATATATATATATATATATATATATATATTAAATGTAAAAAATCTCTTAGGGTTTTTGATAAAAAAATATTTGTGTTTGCATGTTCTGAAGCTCGGATTGGATCCTCTGGTATAAATTGATTACACTGTTTCATTAAACATATTTTAAAAAGGATAAATACTTTACATGACAATCAAAATATTTTCAAATGGATAATTTTACAAATAGGAAAACTGATTTTGAAAGACTTTCTAATGAGCAATTCATAAATGATGTAGAAAATCAAACATGTCTCACCAACATCTTCCTTAGATACACTGACAACTGGTAATAATTTTATTTGGTCCTTTGGCAAAGGAGGAGGACCAGCAATCTCTGTATCATTCAATAACTAAAGATAAAATATGTTTTTTACTAGTTGCAACTCATTAAATATGACAGGAAAAATATTTTCAAAAGATGTTAGATAAATTATTTTCATTACATTTATTAACAAAAAAGAAGAAAAAAAGACATGAAATACACTTAATATAATTAATAATATTAATTTTACTTAGAATCTTCCCTCTCCCCTTTCAACGAATGATAAACAAAAATTCTCATACAAATTTTGTATAACTTTTAAATATATTTAAATATTGCAACAACATTTATTTTTTACAACACATGATTATGCAATTTAAATATATATATATATATATATATATATATATATATATATATATATATATATGTATATTCTTACGGGATTAGCTGCAAATTAAAATCAGTAAGGATTTTTTAAACTAGAAATTAATAATTCTTTTATTTTATTATTTCATAAAATTTAAGTCATTTCATCTTATGATTAAAAATAAGACAAGAAAAAAAAATTTCTTAAAATACATATAACAACAAGATTTTAATGTCAAATTTTAACCACAAGAAAAGTTGTGTGATCGAATGGTGTTATGTTTTTAAATAAATATGACAATAAAATTTTTTTAAATTTAAATAAAAAAGATAAGGTTTTTTCCCTCATAATTTTATGAGTTTGTCAGAGATAAATCTGATAAATCCATAAATATATATAAATCATATTTTAAAAAGAAATATATTTACCATAGTTGAAAGGGCATCTATATCATCACCAAATAAATAATCTCCAATATGACTACAAAAATAAAAAATACCACATTCAAATATTAATTAAAAGAAAATTTATGTAAATGTTTGTAGAAATTATGTACTGGTACTTACCGTAACCCTGTACTGTGTCCCCGCAAAACTGGAAGAAAAACCAAAAGTAATTACTCAAATAAATTGCAAATAAGGGAGCTAAGATAATCATTTAAGCAACTTAATACTTACAACTTTCCTCCAAGTCCTGTAACAAGTTACGGGAAGAGCTAGAAGATATGTATATGTATTACATTGTTAGAAGAGATATAAATTTAACAGATGATTTTAAAAAGTTATAAAACAAATAAAAATTAAAAAAGATTAAAAATTGCCCATTTAATTTTTTTTTCTTTTTAAATGGAGCAAAGGGATAAATAAAGACAACAAAGTATTTATTATTATTATTATATTATTTTTATTTTTTAATAGCTCAGAAATCTATTTTATAAAAATCTAATAAAAGAAATAAGGCTAGAAATAACAGCTGAATCCCATGAAAATTCATATAAACGTTTAAGTCATATAATTTTAATTAAAAAAGAAAAGATATGGAACTTTCCTAGATTATCAAAATATGAAATTTCATTCTTTCATAAGGCGAAATGAGGCACCTAATCAAACAATTTAAAAAATGTTTCAACAGTTGTGGCCCCTATAGATGGTAATGTATTTGAATTCTTCTGTGCAGCCCTGTATACAATCTAGTTTTTTACATACCATGTAGTGTTCTAGAATTTAACTCAGCTGGAAAACATATAACAGCAGAATTTTTCATAATTATGATATATGGATGACAATGTATCCATATTCATTTGAGCAATATTATGTGTAAATTTATTTATAGTACATTCACACCACATAGTATTGTAAAATTTAGTTGACCTTAAAATACATGGCACAGTTGAAAATGAACGTTCAGCAATTCTCGCTTCGTACTAACAAGGGAATCACTTTTAGTGCTGCTCGCACCTAGCATTGAGAACTTGTGCATTTTGCAGCCCTATACATAAAAGTTAGATAACCGATAGAATTTCTCTGTTAAAATCACATTTTATATATTTTTTTATACCTTTAAATTTTGTTATTTTTTATTTCTCACCAAAAGTGAGTTAAGTCACCAAAATATGGTGCTACAAATTTTTCGCCCGCTTTATCCTCGGAGTATATGTACGGTGTGGTACACATTAAAATTAAATCAGATTGCAATTTATTTGATAACTGATAACATAAGAATTAGGGTTTTTTTTTTTTCTATGCAGGTGATAAATGTATAAATAGTAAATATATTTCTATTAAAAACTTTCAAGACCATTGAAAACTACTTTTTTAATGAAATACAGAATAAGCAAACTATTTTCTTTTGAAGTCAAATGTTTAAAATGAGATGCTGTATTAAATGTTGTGTCTTTTGGTAAAAGAGTAATCATAAAGTAAATTAATATTTTTATACAATCTAGAAAATATACTGTACTTAATTAGGTCGGACATTACAATTTCTAGTGTAGTCCAAACCACTGCTGACACGCAACAAGCAGCTATGACATTCGGCTAGGGTTACCAAAAAGCTCTATTTTTGGAAAAAAAAAAAAAAAGGTGGGGGGGCAACTTTTTCTCTACCAAAAAATGTGAATATAATGTTGTAATTTTTCAAAATCAAACTTGTAAGTTCTTGGAGGAATTTTTAAACTTTTTCAATATTTTATACTTAGACTATTTTTCATTTTTAAATGCTTTTCTTAAAAAAAAATTCTATGTTAATAGCCTGATAAATGGTTTTGAAAATTACATTTTCAGAAAGTTATGCTACTGTAAAATAAAAAAATATGATTTTAACAGAAAAATTTTATTGATTCTCAAACTTCCTAATATTTCCTGTAAGTTAAACCTTGATAAAGGTTGCAATTTTAGTGTAATAAAACTTGTAGTACACCTAAGTGATATGTAAATTTCAATATGTTTTAAGTAGTGTAAAATCATTAAAATACCCAGTAAACGATTTTTTCCCCTTAGACCGTAATACATTGGAATTCTTTTGAGTGTCCCTGTAAATGAATCGTAAATGCCACACAATTTATTTTCGATGCCTAACATGCCATAGTAAACCCCAATAACATATCAATTTCATGGCAAATTGATTATACCTATGCAAATTAGAGCATGGACAGACGGCATTTAGATAGACGGACACACAAATCAAATTCATAATTTTCAACTATAAACTTTCAACTATGTTCGAAAGTGTTAAAAAGATAATCCGTCACAGGACATAAAACTTTCACCCATTCCTGTAGAGACAATAATGTAATCTAATTCTACCGTGTGGGTCTGTAAACAAACAACAAATGCTACACACATAATTTATAAGAAGCATTTTATAGTGCAAATTAATTTCATAATGTTTGAGGTTGTAGCATCATTAAAACATACTGCATAAAATGACACTTGTAACATATATTTCCAATTCTTATCGGTATTTAAATAACGAATGTAACAAGTTTAATCGAAGATTGTGAGGATTCTAACCCAACATCGTAGTTTGTTGTGAGAGTGATTTTTGTTTTTCTTCAGAGCATTACATCATCATTTTCATGAGCACATTTCCTTTGTAATTGCAGGATATGACCAATTAAGTCTCGAGATGACATTATGTCATTGGCATACTTCCTTCCTCTCTTCGGATAATGACAGTTTTAGTCTTGAGAAGAGAGTATGATTTAAAAGTTTACCTGAATTTATTTTTAGAACACTGCTTTAAAAAATTCAATTTCTGATCGTATTCGCCGAGAGTCGGGTAGTTTGTACCATAAATCACTGAGGTGATGCTTAGTTGAAGAGATTACCGTTATTAAATTATTACAGATGATTACTCTTGAAGAATTTTTCACATTCCTCCAGGAAGTTATTCTACGATATTTTCAGAGGCCCAAGAGGAAAACAAATTTACTACTAATAATAATGATCAATTACAAGGTTTTTTATGAAAAAGAATATCAATTTTTTTACTTTATTTACATTTTCTATGCCGATGGTAAGAATTAACCCTTTCTTAAGTTTTTTTTTTTGTTTCTTATCTCAAATAACTCAAAGTGGGAGTTATTTCTATAATTAAAATTCATAACTGCTAAAAATCCCTATAGGTCACAGAATTTATATTACAATCACATAGATTTCTAAAATTTAAATGTTCGTCACTAAACATTTGAATCTGATTGCTAATTAAAAAACATACAAATATTTTGTGTTATTTTTGTACTTTTATACTTTTGTGCAAATGAACATTTCAATCGGCTTACAGATTAAAAAACAAGCAAATATTTCATATCTTATTTTCTTTTATGTGCATGCCTGTTGGCAAACTTTGGAACTGTTAACTACAACAAATACTTTTACATAACAGTTACATATAAATACAAAAAAAAATTATAAATGTTACAGCTTATCTTATGTAAACATATTTATAATTAATAATCATTCTTGGTTGGCCAGTAACGAACAGTATTGGGCAAGACCTGCAATTTTATTATAATAATTATTAATTTAATTCCAAACTGTAAATTTAGTATTAAACAATTATTAACAAATTATCCATTGTAATATTTTAACGCTTTTTTATTATTTATTTCTCCATATGTGTAACTCTTTTAAAACACAATCTTTGATTATTTCTTTGGCTAATACCAGCCAAAAAGTGACTAATGCAAAAGTATTTTCGCAAGGCCATTCAGAAACACTAATGATGGATAACAAGCTGAAACAACTTACAGCACTTCTATTACAGGCTCAGGACCATCTCTGTCACTTGATTCACTTTGTGTGTTACTTCTAGGAGAATCTGGCCCATCATCAGCAGAGTCTGGTCCATCATCAACAGCACTTAAAATTGTTCGCCGGAATAAATTTTCGATACTGAGAAGCTATAAAAACAAGATAATTAGAACATATAAAAAACTTCTTTGAAGATACATAATTTTGGTCAGAGTTTTAATACATATTTCAAATGAAAATCAAATATTTCAAAGTAATTGCTTAAGAGGCGCAAAGGCCAACATAGTGAAAAAGATTCCATGCTGGGACTCGAACCAGGGCCATCAGTATAGCACACCGACGTTCTACCGAGTAAACCACATAGAACGATACCCAGCCTGGAAAATTTCTCATTATTATATGTTGGCAAGGCTACAAATGCAGCGTTTTTCAAAAAAAAATTATGGCTATTTCCCCCCCCCCCCCCCCTCCCATTCTGACCAGAAAATCAGAGTTCTAACTTTTTTACGGCTGCTCTTTCATCTTCACCTAACAATAATGGCTGTTTCATAATAATAAAAGCCATCAGTCCATCAGAAGAAAATAAAGTAATGGAAATGTCGGGGGCAATACTAAATTCTGAAAAAGCAGAATTCCTGTTCTCTAGTTTTTATTTTCAAATGAAGCTTTACAGTTCCAGATTTAAAAGTAAATTATTGGAATATAATGTGAAAACATTTAAAGAAAATTTTAGAAAGTTTTGTAAAAAATTGAGAATTTTTTTTAAACATTTGTATAAGATTTTAATATTTTTTCAGAATTTAAGAGATTACAAGATTTCATAAATTTGAAGTTAGCTTGCAATTATGCCATTTGCAAGGAGGAAAATTCAATCTTACATAGCAAATTTGATTCAATTAATTCCCATAAATACCAAGATACAGCTATCATGCAAATCATGATAAGCATGACATACCAATCCCACATATTGGGAGATATACATCAAAAACCAATCAACTAATTTATACAAAGGTCTAACTAAATACATGATAAATTAGCGAATAATCGGCTTCGATCATCATGACACAAACAGTGCGATTTCTCTAACCCTAAACCATGACGACTCCTCAAGATTCTCCCAGCTTCAACTGTGGTATTAAATACTGAACCTCGGTTTCCTATTATCATGGTATCATTTGACGGTGTGATTTCTCTAAGCCTAAAGGGTTTTTAAAAAGGGGAAAAAGTGATAGTTTCAGTGTTCAGTTGACGGGCGATAAATATAATACAGCTGGTTTTCCTCATGCGTTTGCCGACAGCAAATGATATTGTTTTTATTTCAATCTGGTATTTAGATTTCAGTTGTGATATTTGTTCTTTGTTATTGAATAATATGTGAATCAGGGAGATAAAGAAATGAAATATTACATTTTATTTGCAACAGTGGATTTAATTGGACAAATGAAATAATACTTCCATAGCAATATTTATTAATGTTTATTCCAGGTTCTTTTTTTTTTTAATGCAGATATTTTTACTTCTGTGAAGCTCGTTTTTTTCTCCTGGCAGTTTCTTTTAAAAATTGACATTTGTATGACATATGTGAGTATTCGGTATTTACTGGCTCTATCACTGTTTGTTTGTAGGGAGTGGGACAGAATATTTAGATGTCACTATTTATTTAATGTCACTAGAATTGAAAATTACAAACAGGGCAGAAAAATTAAGCAATTAAATTTTGTGCACTGGCAATCAAAAGAGACGTAAATGGTTCGATGTGTGTGTTGGGGGGGGGTAGTTTTTTTCTTCATTTAGCAGACATTGGTCGAAACGTAGGAGATCCTCATCCAAGTTCCCCAATAGTGTAAGCATAAGAAATAGTATTAAAGGTTAGGAAATTATATATTTAATTCAGAATTTTTCAATTTGAAATTCTTAGGGCTGTTGTTCTCAAGAAAGTATTATTTCACGCAAAAATTTCTGGCACATTCACGGATTTTTTAAATGTAATAGCAAGAAATTAGTTGAAAGGGACAGTAACTCATTAAAATCCTTATCCACTATTGCATAAATTACTTAACCCTTTGCACTCAGTTGTCGCCGCTGCGGCAACACCATCTTTCCTTTCAAAATTTGTTTTTGGCACCTGTAATAAAATATAATAAAATTTTCCTTATTTAATCGGAGCATTTTTATATTGTGTACTTGAAAGAAACTTCTTTTTAAAAAATGGTGCTGACCGAATAAAATTTCTGTAAGCGATGGCGGAGTCAAAAGGGTTAATTATTACACTTCATGTACACAGCATACATGGATGACGGAAGAACGAAATCAAGGGGAAAGTAAATTTTGAAACACGTTTGATAGTGATTCGCAGCATATACAGAATTTTTTCTTTCTTAAAAAAAAAAAAAAAAAAAACTCTGGGGACGAAGATGTGGCTTTAGCAGACTTAAAAGAGAAATGAGAATTAAGGAATGCGGAAATGTCGAAGAAAATGTTACTCTCTCTGATTTTTTGGAAGTGAGTGACAATCTCACGATTGCGCAGTATCCTACTGATAGTGATATTTTAAGCAGCGTTATGAACAATGATGGTAAGTGACAATGAGCATGAAAACGAAAACATACAACAAGAGAAAAACATCATGCAGTGACATGATGAGTTCTTTTATCTTACAAGGAGCAGACTTATGGAGGAAAATGTTCCCGATACAATTTTTCTTTCCTTGCTAAAGTGTGAACATTTTTTCGAGAGTGTAACAATTTTGAAATCAAAACAGCGAAAAATTACAGATTTCTTTGCCTAAAATTAATGTAAGTTTTCCTTATGTGATTTTCATTATGCTTTCAAATAAATGTCTGTACAATATTAGGTTAATATTTATAGTTAAAAATTTTAAACTCTTAATATTTTTTAATTATTACTCATTCTCTATATAATGAATTTCTCTATATAACGAATTTTTTACTGGAACAATGGATTTCATTATATAGAGACTCGACTGTATAAACAATTCAAAAACTGACTTTAATCAAATTATTATTTTTCTCTCTTTGTTAATGAAATTTTTTTAATTCTTTTACTTTGTACTATCTTTACAAGATGAAAGTATTAGATTCATGAAAATTTTGCCATCCGAGTTTTGACGGATTTATATGTTTAGAAAGTCTTGAACACGATATGACTATTTTTAGAAAATGTTTGTCTGTTTGTGACACAAATTTTGTAGGCACTCTATCTCAAGAACTAATGCACAGAATTTAACAAAATTTTAGATTCTTTAATATCTTGTTATAAATTAGTGTAAATTCCACTGAAAGATATCCATTTAAAAGTTATTTATTGATTTACTTTATTTTAAACTTTTTATTATCATTAATTGATCGATACATTTTTTTGTACCTTATATATACTTCACATTTTGTTATGTGGTGTAAATCGAAGGTATTAGTTTCAACATAAAAATACATAAAAATTTATAGAAAATACACACTATAAAAAATTCAAAAATCTTTAAATTTTTGGATTAAATCTCCTCTCAAGAGCTTTCTGATTGATTATTTTTGGATCCACAATCTCTTAGAAGAGACATTTTATTGAGTTAGATCTAATATACATATACTATACAATTTCTGATGTTTGTCATCTCTAATGCCACATTAATATTGTAGCTATTTTGAATAAAAAAGTTTCAAAATCTATCGATTTTTTTTGCTGGTAATCTTTTTTTTATTTAATCATATCTGTCATTAAATAAAGAGAAGATTTCTATTTTGAAATAATGGTAGACATCTGAATAAAACAATTTCTCTAACTTAGCAACACTGAAATTGTGTTTGTGCAAAGCATAATTTTTGTATTAAGCATAAACTGAATCAAACATAGGGCATATGCCAAAGGCTTGGCGGGTCACAGATAAATTGCAGGCATGCCAAATGTGGCCTGCGGGCCATATGTTTGATATGCCTGATACATAATAGCATACTATAATATTCAGTTTTTACCAGTCATACTTGCCAGCCTTTCAGTGTTCTTCTGTAAAACTGACAATTCAGAGTAAAAAAAATGTACCAGAAATTATATAATAAATGAAATCAAATCACATAGAAACAAACGTTAAATAAGCCTTTTGGTACAAAACATGTTTATTTGACTTCAAACCGAAACAGTTTTACATGAGAATACTCAAATGATAGCAAGAATGCAAAATTATTTTTTATGAAAAATCTGAGCAGAAAAATATTTAGTAACTTACATTTAAGAAATTTAATTCACTTTCATCAACTTCACTTTCTTCTCCAGAATCACTTGCAAGGCTAAAAGCAAAAATTCCAATCATTATCACATCAATTATTACAATATTCAATCACTATGGCAAAAATGTCATATCTGAATTTGGAGAGGGGGTAGGGGGGGGATGATAGATCTAGAGATTTTATCTGTTAATAACGATTCTATTTGTAAACTTGAATTTGGAAAATCTTCATGTTCCAATTTAAGCTGAACAACATCATAAATTTCTTGAATTTGGAGTCTTATTTCCAAATGTGAATGTTGATTAATTTTTCATTTTGCAATATTTTAAGTTGTAATTTATCTGAAAATATCCGGGAAACAAAAGTACCCATAAAATCTGTGCAATATTTTCAATTTTTATTAATAATTCACTGTTAAATCAGATACAATACAAAAATGCACAATTTAGCTTAACACTAAGAAGAAGAAAAAAGTCTTAAGCTTTATAGTATATACAGTAGAACCTTGATTAATCGAAACTCTCCGTTAACCGAAGTCTTTCTTCTGCACTTTTTTTTTTCATCCAAAATTTTCTCTTAACAAACATGCATTTTTAAGGGGGGGGGGGGGGGGGGGGGTTCCCCACATTCCTTTTGTACGCAAGCCATCCTTTCCAAACTAAGAATGCAGATAAATATTTTGGAATTCCGTTTTTTAGAATTTCTTCTCACAAGCTCAATTCTTGGTATGAGTGTACTCTCCCCCACTTTCAAACATCCCTGTTCTAAACAAAAAACACCCCATTTCGAAATTCGGAAGGTCATACTGCTGAGTCCCAGAACAATCAAATGTTATTGCACCCTCTGATTGTAAGCAAGTGCAAAGAATCCAACCTCTTTTGTCATCTCAAGAACAGAGAAACTTTCATTGCAGCAGAATTTGAAAAGAAGGAGGAGCCACTTTGTGTCACTAATCCTTTGTGGACAATTCTATTCCAAAAAAGGGAAAAGGAAGAAAGGAAGGAAAAACCTGTTTGCTATTCTCTTTCTTCCCCTACTAGGAGGATCTTTAGGTATGGTCACTTTTGGCTGCTGCCCAGAATTCCTGTTTGTTTTCTTTTTCTGCTGTTACATTTCCGATCAGAATTTTCTTGAGTGCTGTCATATAGAGCTTACGCAGTGTCTTTCTTATTTTTTTATACTCAAGTTTTCTTTATCATGGCTTTCATTAAGGGAAAAAGAATCGTATTAACCATACAGGAAAAATATTATACTATTACGCGACTAGAATCGGGAGAAGCTGTGACAAAATTTGCAAAGGAGTTTCACATTGGCATGTCAACTGTCAGTGAACTTGGAAAAAATTAAGAAGTGTTTTGCTGAATTTGATGTCGGGAAAGGCACCAAATTATGAAAAACAATGAAATTAGCAGATCATACAGATTTAGATGCGGTTTTGTACAAATGGTTTGTGCAGAAAAGATGTGAAGGAATACCTATCTGGGCCAATGATTCAAGAAAAAGCTTTGATCCTCAACTCGAAGCTTGGTGGTTCTGATGACGCAAGAAAAATTCAAAATTCACCATGGTATAAGACAACTCAAAATCGAGGGTAAAAGAATGTCTGGAAATGTCACAGCAGATGATTCATTTGTCGCAAAAATGGAAAAATTGATGAAAGATGAGAATTTAACCCCAGATCAAATTTACAACTGCGACGAAACCGACTATATTGGAAGGCCCTTCCTGAAAAAACTTTAGCTGCAGTAAATGAAACTTCTGCTCCCGGAAGGAAAAAGATGAAAGATAGGGTCACAGTATTAGCCTGTTCCAACACATCAGATTCCCACAAGCTTGAACTAGCTGTTGTTGGGAAAAGTAAGAATCCGAGATCTCTTAAGAATATGTAAACAAATCTGCTCTTCCTGTACACTATTTAAATCAAAGAAATGCTTGGATGGATTTAAATTTGTTTTCAAAGTGGTTTTTTGATATTTTTGTGCCCGACGTAAAATCTTGGCAAGAAAAAGAACATTTGAATGGAGCGCTTTTGTTATTCGACAACTGTCCGGCTCATCCTGAAGATAACTGTCTAAAATCTGGAAACATCCAGTATTTTGCCCCCAAACACAACGTCTCTGCTGCAACCTTTGGATCAGAGTGTCTTGGAGTCTTTAAAACAGCGTTACCGAAAGAAATTAATCAGAAAATTACTTTTTGAAGGAGATTCTGGTGCAGTTTCAATAATTGAGTTTTGGAAAACTGTCAACATCAAAGACTGCATTTATAGGATCAGTGATGCGTGGGAATCTATGCCGCAATCGACACTAAGACGAAGTTGGCGAAAACTTTTGCCAAATTTTTCAACGGGTGCAGATGAAAATGCTACAGACATTGTGAAAGACAGTGTTACTGAGTCTTCAAGCCTTTTTAACACAATGAAAGGTTTGGAAAATTGTAGGGATAAAGAAATCACAGATTGGTTGAATTGTGACGTGGAAGATGCAGGCTTCGAGTTGCTTAATGATGAGGAATTAATAGCAGAAGTCCGAAATTCTCCAGAAGAACAAGATGATGATGATGAAGATTAAAATGATTCCGGAGTAAATAAGATCCAGTAACAATGATGCTTTTGAGTGTTTCTCAAAAGGCCTTGTTTGGCTGGAGCAACAGGAACAGTGTGATTCCTCTGAACTCGCGCTTTTTTTAAAGAAAACTTCGGGATAGAGCTGCACGGCAAAGGATGGCCAATTTACACCAGATGAAACTTGCATTTAAACCATTGTAAGTTTTTGTTTCAGAAATAAAATTTTCATTTATAATTTTAATTTATTTAACAGTTAAAATAAGTCATAATAACAGTTCAATGATGATATTACATATTAAACTAGATGATTATTGATGAATTCTCGATTGTCCAAAAATTTCAATTATCCAAAGTAGGGTCGGTCCCAATTACTTCAGATAATCGTGGTTCTACTGTATTGTCAAACAGTCCAATTGAAGAGATCTTCTGAACGTTTAATTTTCTACAAAATATTGTTTTAAATATAATATCCAGTCTATTCTTCTAAATATACAAATAAATGTAAAAAATTTAGCACAATACATACTTAATGGAAAAGCCATCAGAAACTTCTTCCAAGAAACCAGCGGAACAATCAGGACATGTTAATTGTGCCTAGTAAAATTAGAAAAAATCAATATTATGTAAATCAACATAAAATGAATATATTTTTTTCTTAAATTTGAAACCAGGTTTAAAAACAGCTCAACCAGTGTAAGTAATAAGTTGAGAAAATACTGTGGAATAGTTTTTTTTTTTTTTTTTTTTTTTTTAACCATTAAGCGCATATAATATGCTCCTCTTATATTTATACACATATTATTATAGAGGATGAAGGAAAGAGTGGCATCAACAGTTCTAAAGAAATACATAGCTAAGTAGCTATATTTTTTACTAAGAGTCAATCCAAAAAGCCCTTAGATTTTTTTTGTGGCTAAAGAAAAATGTATAATTAAAATTTTCTTTGAACTATTTTTTGCTACAAAAATTCCAATCATTTGGGCAACTTGTTAAATTTTTGAATTTTTTAAATCTGAACAGAGTTATGGAACTATCTATAAAAACAATAGGATGTTTAAACATATCTGGTATTTAAAAATTTAAGTCACATTCAAAATTATAGAAATGTGTATTACAAAACATATTACTCTGACATTTACACATTTAATTTTTCAGTTGTTCCTTTTTATAAAACAAATCGCTGTCAGGAACACTATTATTTGAAATATAAACATACTTTTTAACACGTTGAGTGCCACGATGACTGACACTGAAAATTTACAATGTTTAAGGTAATTTTTAAGAAAATACAATCCTGTAATAAATAAAAGGTATGTAAATTTTAAATATTTGTTCAGTAATTACTTAAAACAATGTATATTTTTTCAGTTTTGTATCATATTTTAGACGTCAGTCATCGGTGAATGACATGTTTTAAATGGAAAGTTCACTGTCAGCCACTGGTGGCTGACGTGGCGCTTAACGTGTTAAACAACAAACATTATTCAGTCAAAGTTTTCATAATTAAGTCAAAAATATCAGCTATGGTGGTAGATTGCACAGAACACAGGAGTAATTTCCAGAAGCCCCTTGCTTATTTTTAAGCAAACATGTCAGCAAATGAAAACTGTCAACTGAGTGGAATTTCATGCATCTGTCAAACTATTTTCTTCCACTTTTTGACAAGTTTTATGTGGAAACCACACTCGGGTAACACAATGTTAAATTTTTGTGAATATGAGAAATCGAAACTTATGGGTCTCTTAAAACTATTTTTTTCTTTTGCCCCCAAAAATTCTACCTTTTATCATGTATTATGATGCAAACTGCACCCTGGTATGGCAATGTTACTTTTTCTAATGCATTTTTTAAAGGTGGTTGGACAATGATAGGAAACCCTGTACAATTAATAACCAGATATTAAGGAAATTGTTGCAGACACTGATGAACATCAGGTGGTGACAGTTCTTACTGAACCAAAACTGATCAAATCATAAACTTCAGCTTTAGCATATGATTTTGAAATTACTTCATGTACAGGGAGGGGTAAAGATGAAAATAACCACTCGCCAGTCGCCACTCGGCGACTAAACGTGAAAAACTGGCAATTAAAAATATAGAAAGTACCGGCCAAATGCTGGATTTTCCAAAAGGGATTTCGTCACAGAATCGCAGAAAAAACTCTGCGAATTTCATCAAAAGATCGCGAAGAAACGCACATTTCATCAAAAGATTGCGAAAAAAAAAAACGCGTATTTCGTCAAAAAATCACTGAAAAAAAAACGAGACTTTTGTCAAAAGATCACGAAAAAAATGCACATTTCGTCAAAGGATCGCAGAAAAACCTGAACTTCGTCAAAGGATCGCTAAATAACCCGAATTTCGTCAATAAGTTGTGAAAAAACGTGAATTTCGTCAAAGAATCGCAAAAAAAAAAACACAAATTTCGTCAAAGAATCGCGGAAAACAAGGAGACTTTTTCAAAAGATCGCGAAAAAACCACACATTTCGTCAAAGGATCGCTGAAAAACCTGAACTTTACCAAAGGATCGCTAAAAAACCCCGAATTTTATCAATAAATCGTGAAAAAATGCGAATTTCGTCAAAGAATCGCGAAAAAAAGGGGACTTTGTCAAAAGATCCCAAAAAATCGCACATTTCGTCAAAGGATCGCGGGAAAAACGCAATCGTGAATGAATCGCGTAAAAAACGTGAATTTCATCAATAGGTCGTAGAAAAAACGAGATTTTTGTCAAAGAATCGCGTAAAAAATGAGAATTTCGCCAAAGAATCGCGGAAAAAAAGCATATTTCGTCAAAGGATTGCAGAAGAAACGCAAACAAACATCGCCAATAGATCACTGAAAAACACGAATTTTGTTAAAGTATCGTGAAAAAAACGCATAATTAGTACCAGGAGGGACCTCCCCCCACCCCGCTTTTTACATTTCAGAAAATTTGTTGTAAACTTCAGATTTTTTTTTTTGTTAAGTACCTAAGCATAGTGGGACTTATGTAGTATAAGCATGTTGCATATAATTTTGCTGTTAACTTAATTTAAAATTGATTGGAAATTAGTATATCAAGTTTATTAAAACAATATAAATATTTAGTACACAAAAATTTAAATTCATATTTTTAAATTAAATATTCAGTGACATAAATGTACTTACTGGCTACTAAAAAAATTATTCCTACTAGCCAGTAACTGGCTACTAAAAAAAAAAAAAAAATCAACCTACCGGCCAGTGGCCACTAAGCAAAAATCCTTGTTTTCCTCTTTATACAGGGGTGTAAAAATCTAGGCGCCAGCAGGCAGTCTCTCACCACTAAATTTTATTTGTTATTTTGCGTCTAATATTTCGTCTACATTTTTTGTCAGAATGCTAATAAAATTTAAGTGAAGAAAACTAATAAATTTTAGTGGTGAGAGACTGACCACTGGCGCCTAGATTTTTACACCCCTGTTCATGTAATAATTATTTAGTGCTTTAAACTTACTGTTCATATTTTAATATTTTACTTTAATAAATATTTGTGTTTATTAATAAATATAAAGTTAGGGTTTAGTAATATATATCAAAGGATATCTCATGATATATATATCCAATGTTTATTTTCAAAATATCATTGTGTATATTTT
This sequence comes from Maratus speciosus, assembly GCA_963932465.1. Taxonomy (NCBI): domain Eukaryota; kingdom Metazoa; phylum Arthropoda; class Arachnida; order Araneae; family Salticidae; genus Maratus; species Maratus speciosus. The sequence continues at coordinate 443,605,199 of OZ010792.1, read as the reverse complement.
TTTATATTTTCAGTCAAAACAAGTGTAAATAAATATTTCAACTGTTATTGACTGTGTCGTTCTATCAAAAAAAAAAACTTTTGCACAGTCTGTGACTTATCTCCTCCCCTTATGGGTGGATTTTTTTATAATGGGCCAAAATGGATTTGGACAATTTCAAAAAATAAAATTTAACTTAGAGCATATTCAAAGTTATTTTTAGTATCACCTATGATGGCAAATTGGGTAGTATGAATATTTGAGCTAAATTTTCTAAATAAGTTTGTCTATTTAGCATATGTTGAGAGAAAAAAAGGAGAGAATGTCAATTGGGTGACTTTTAAAAACCAGTTGTTTACAAAAGTATTAGATGGAGAATGATACATTTTTTTAAATATATAAAATGGTCTGAATAGTTTATCAAGAAAAAAGTCTTAAAACAATCTACATGAATATATTTTTTCATAAAAAAGGGGACAGAAAGTTACAAAAAAGTAATATTTTGTAATTCCGCATATAAAAGTTTCAATTAAAAAAAAACATACTGAAGAGAAAGCTTTAAACATATCCATCTCCTTAAACAGTACATACTGATAAGTTTTTAAGACAAATTAAATATATATATATTATTTTAATTTAGAAATTTAGAAATTATTAATGTGTCACCCCATTGACGCTAGTGTCACCCCAATGACGAAGTGTCATCCTATTGAAGAATTTGCTTTGGGATGACACTTGAGGATGATCATTCCATACTGGACACACTATTATTATAAATATGAATTTTATGGGTATATAAAGAATATAACACATTGAAATAAAAACAAATACATATACTGCCCCAAAATTTTATATTTTAAAAATGATGTAAAACAAAACTTATTTATTGAAGACATAATGGCCTCGTTTGTTAAAGGTGGGCTCGTTTAGAATTTCAAGTATCTGTTTCTGATCAATAAAGTCTGTGTCATCATTCTCTGGGAAAATGTAAAACTCCCCAATCTTTGATTTCTTCAGAAACTTCACCTCGTACATCTCATCAATTTCAACAGACGTGATTTTACCAATAAACTGATGCTTGCTTCTTTTACCTAAATACTCAACTCTTACCCATGTACCAACATTAGGAATTTTATGAGAGATGCTTGAAACAGATTGTGGAAGTACTAATTATGAGAGTGAAGGAAAAAAAGAATGTTTAAGTGGTAATTTTTTAACATTGATAATCAAAAATATAATGCAATTAGAAATAAATAACTTAAAAAAGGATACATAAAGTTGGTTCTACAGGCACCACATTGAAGTCAAAGATAGGCTTGTCCGATGGGAAGTGATTACAAATAGAGTCGAGGCAGCAAACAAAACAGCTGAGACTTCGGAGAAAGATTCTTGGCCTTTGCTCTTTTGAATACGTAATTTGATGAGTTTTCATAATATTTGGGATTGCTGGTAATTTGCTTGGTAAGGATGACCTCATAGCTTCAATTTCTTCGTCTTTAATAATAAGAACTTCCACCTTACTTTCCTGAAAAACTTTAACAAAATCTTCTGCTGATGATATATCATTGCCATGCATTACAAAAGCATCTGCGCTTCTTTTCAAAAAACCTCCTACCCCATCCATAGGTCCTTTACCGTGTCCGCTTTCGGAATAGTTCCAGGAGAAAAATTTTATGTTTGAAAGAAAGGCAGTATTCTGTGTGATCATGAAAAATATGTTTGACCTATTTCGATATTGTGATGTAGGCCCATCTGAGAAGAAATGAATGGTGTCGATATCTGGAATTTTATTTATAAGCTTCTTTAATATGGGATCTAAATGTGCCCAAACAGCATGAGCACCATGATCTATGTTATTAGATACTGTTGCAAATGGCAAGCATGAAACTGAATCTTTTTCTAAATAATAGGCTACACCCATGTGAATGGATATTTGTCGCTTTGATGCACCAAAGTGCATGGATTGAACTTCATCAAAGATTTTGGTAACATAATTTTCTGAAAAATCAATCTGAAGAATAATTTCATTGTATTTTAAGTTTTTTCGTTTACTTTGCAAAGTAGTTATTTGATGATATGCTGAAAAAATATGTTTCTTGAAAGATGGAATTTCTCGGTTGACATTTTCAATAATTTCTGATGGTTTTTTATCAAGGGACGCTTTTTTTGTAACCTTTATTTTTCTCACAGAACCTTTGATGCTCTTCTCAACTGTCTCTGTCACCCATTTAAAATGACTGATGATGTCTTCATTGTGTTGGTCAGCTTCATAAGTAATAACATTATCTTTACACTCTTTACACTTGCCCAGCATACAATCAGCATTTTCATTATTACACGTCAAGTTGCCCACTAATATTTCAGGATCAGCAAAATTGATTATTCCTACACTGTTCAATTTCTTTGTCAGAAACTTCATATTTTCGTGCTTCACACAAAGGCAGGTGTTTCTATCGGATAGTCTTGGAAGAACAACCCAGAATGGTTTGTATTTCCAAAATGTTGAGTATGAAATGTTTCCATTTTCCTTAATGAACCTTCTATGCAACCGTTTTATGTTTCCCAACAGTATCCTTTTCTGTTTCCTATTTTTTCCTCGTACAATGAAATCCTTCTTCCCAGGGCACATCCGGGAAACATCATCTCTTTCAAAATAGGATCGAATGGCTTGTACATTAACAGTAACATTGCTTTTTCTTTCATACTGTGCAACATTTAAGTTTCGGGCAAACTTCTTATTTTGTTTTGGGGTCAGAATATCTTGTGCAAGGTGTTGCACTTTATATTTTTTTAATGTACTCCCACTAATGCATTTATTAAAAATTTGCCTCACACAAGAACGTGCAGGTAGGGTTTCAGCATTAGATTTTAATTGAGAATGCAAACTTATTCCATATAAAAGTTGTTTGTGAACTGTTTTTGGTACAGTGTACCCCCGAGTCAGAATTTGGACTTTTTTATTAGGTGAAGGTGAAGCTGCTGAATTCTTACTAGATGATTGTTTTCGCTGAAGAGATTTTTGTAGAGTTTTCACCTTGCGTTGCAATATAGCAATTGATCTATTTCTTTTTTCTATCTCCCTTAACATCCGAGCACGGTTTTGTGTTCGAACTTTCTGCCCACGCACCCTTTGAGAACTGAGAGGCGTATGTGAAAGTGCAACATGTGGTTCTGGTTCAGAATTCATTTGACTTGTGTCTATATTTTCCAACTGTTTCCTTCTCTTTCTACATTTTTCTGAAGCTTTCCTCCAGTACTTTCTCTTATTTCTTTGCTCTCTGGGTTTTAGATCATTAATTCCTTTAATTAAATTTAAATCCTTTTTTCTTTGGTAAGCTTCTCTTTTCTTCCTATTTCTTTCTTCTCTCTGTGCTTCATTTAATTTTGCTAAATATTTCCTATTCCTTACATTTGCCTTCTCCCTGTACTTTTTATACTCGGTTGACTTACTCTTTACTTCAGAAACTCTTTTACGATTTTTTCCTTTTTTTTGTACTTTAGATTCACACACTTCTATAGAATTGGTTATCTGAATATTTTTCTCTTCTTGGACATCTTCCATTTTAATATTTTTACATCCGGAATAACGATTCTAAGCAACAACAAAAATAAATAACACTAGTATCAACAAACTGCAAGTAAAAGCAATGAAGGCGCCGATTTCTATTCTAAAAATCTACGATCAGTTTTGTTTACAGTTAGTACGCAGACGACTGATTAATAACACAAAATCCAGAAAAAGAAACAAAAAATGTGTCTACAATTAAAAAAAAAAAAAAAAAAAAAAAAAAAAAAAAGAAGACGAAGCAGATAAATACCGAACGCCGAACTGCATTTTCTGTCAATCGAATGACAAGCAGTCATTCGGGCGACACTGCATCAGCAGACATGACGTCATCCCATTGAGCGTCGTCCGATTGACAAATTGTAAACAAAGAGCCTTTACGTTCCGAGTAGCGCATAGAGGAAGGTTTTAAAACGAAATATTCTAATAAGTCAGCAGGCTTAAACAACTAAACAATTAAATTACTTACCAAAACAAACCGCATTTATTTTAAAGCCGTCATCCGATTGACAGCTGTAGGTTGAACTAATCCGATATCACTTACTTTATCTCGCTTTGAAGTAAAATAAACAAAACTTTGAAATTAATTTCATATTTACCGGTAAAGAATAATAAAGATTGATGGTAAATTGAATGTGAAAGTGCAGATGGCGCCATATTTCGTTTAATGTAGGAATCCGAAAAGAGTGTCATCCAATTGACTGAAAATTCGGCGACATGTTGAAATCGTGCATTTAAAAAAAAGGGGGTGTTAAACAGTTGTAAAGGACATAAAAGATGGGTTTTAAAGAGTTTATAGAAATAAAATTTTAGTATTTTGAAGATAAAAACACTGTGGTAATATTTAACACAGCCGTATAAAAATAATTTTTCCGTACGGCGACACGTCATCCGATTGACTATTTATCACTTCTACATTTACAAGCTATACTAAAATGATTAGTTTTCAGATTTTTTCTTTCAAAAAATGAAATGCACTGCTAAATTTTAAATTTTAGAGACATTTTTAAATCTTTAAAGATATATAAAATACGAAAAATGTACCGACGACGCTAAATCTCCCATTATAAAAAATCGACCCTTATATGTCTTATGTCCAAAGAATAAACTGCTCTACACAGTGAAACATAGATTACCTTGAAAATCTTATCAAGAATCTTTTGATCAATAATAAATAAAATATTTGATACAGTTTTATGAATATATTTTTTCACTGCTATTTAAAATATTTTCTTTGAAATACTTGTTATTCAAGATGTCTGATTTTTTTGTTAGAACACTTTAAATGAACAATTATGACCTTTATTCAAAGGAAAGTTTTTAATAAGGAATTCCTGGAAATGATTTGACATTTAGTAGTTAAGTTTTTACACCTTCTCTGTATTATAACTTGTCACTTCCCCTCCAAAACTGAAAGGTTTCCAAAGAAGCAACAATAAAATAAGCAGAAAAAAAAAGACTATTCACCAGCTCTTCAGATTACTGCAAATACTATTGTGTTTTGTTACACATTTTAATCAAAAGTAAACAGGCACGAAGTCAACAAAATTTTTACTTAAAAGGAGAAATGAACTTCTTTAAAATAATATTACAGTGTAACCTCGATTATCTTAGCTAATTGAGACCACTAGTACCTGGGATATCAGAAATCTCGGTTAATAGAAATTGTTTATAAAAGCTCGCCGTGATCGCAAATTTATCATCTCTTAGAATAAAAAACAATAGAATGTTTTTTAAATGATAAAAATAAGCATATATAAAGTTATGTTTCACAGCTCAACAAATTTAAAAAGAAAGTCAACTAGTAGTAGTAAATTTTAAAAAGAAAATTGACTTTTTTTCAACTATACTAATTTAAATATTGAAAGATGCATTTCCAAAAAAAAAAAAAAATTGTCCGATAACCAGTGACCCGGAGCTGAACAATTTTTGATGCTCCAGCTCCACTCCTAGATAAAATAAATTGGCTCCAACTTCGCGCTTTTGAGTTGCAGATTTTAATTTACACATTTAATTTTTTGCTCACAAATTCTTTCTTCCATTGCCTTCATTAAAGATCTGACAAAATGCATTTTTCTTCTCATCAAACTTGAAATACTTGTTCAGAAAATATGACATCTGTAGAGGAGATATTGTAGATTCCCAGATTCATGAATGAATGAAAAAAAACTCCAACACGAAAATTTCGAGGACTTACTTCTTTATTATGAAACTTTTAAAAGGAGGGCCATGAGAGTACAGTGGGATGGGGAGAAGTCAAACACAAGACTGCCCGACGAGGCGGCCCCGAAGGGCAGAGAGCTGAGGTCTGTCACGTTCAAGATCAGAGTGTGTAGTGGTAAAATATTCATTACAATCACTCACTCATTGGCGAGATGAATAGCCACATATGTACTGTATTGGCGATGAATATTGGTGGCATGGACAAAGGAATCAGAAGCATCCCGAAGTATTAGATAGAACTCAAACTTACGCCATGGCGTGCTATATATGGTTACACGTATATTAACATTCCTGCGGTAAAGTGTTCTACACTTTTCAAACAACCAAAATTGTAGAACTACACATGTAAACAACAGGCAGCCATATTTGTTTTCAAATAGTGTTGTCACTTAGCTTAAGTAGAAAGTAGAAGTAAAGTAGTGTTACCATGTTTTGAGAAGTTTTCCATCTCTAATAATAATAAAAAAAGAAAACCTAAAAAACAATATAATTAAAACACTGAATAATGGTGTAATTAAAATATTTTAAGACTGGAAATTTAAAAGACTGAAAATTTTTTTTAAAAAGAATATTAAAAACTAAAGGAGCCCTGGAGCTGGGGAAAATTTAGAGCTCCAGCTCCAGGGAAAACACAGCTCCGGAGCGCTCCGGGTCCCTGCCGATAACACATTGTGCCTGGTGTTCTTTGTTCATTAGGGTCACACGGCCACTGGAAACAAAGCATTGTTTGCTGTTGATTTTGATTTCTCAGGGTGTAATGTTTCTAGGAAGTTGAGTGTTTTACTTCTGGAGGCAGAAGAGTCTGTAGTATAGACAGCGAACTAAAAAGTGTGGTATTTTTTTAAGGCTCATTCACAAAAAAAAAAAAAAAAAAAAAAAAAAAAAAAGACTATGGTATCGACTTAGTTAACAGAAACCTCGATTAATCGAAGCTCAGTTAATCGAGGTTCTACTGTATTTTTTAACACAATCGTACTTATTGGTAAAATTATAGGAATTGAATATTTCCAATTGAGCCAAAAAATGCCCAAGCTGAGACTTGAACCCAGATCCTTGGCTTACAGATGTTATCTGTGTTAGATGAAAGATGAGACTTAACGTGAAAAAACAATCACATTAAATCACAAAATAAAGATAAGGCAAATTTCCTTACCTTTTGGTTCTTGATCGTCCACATAGAAACCGGTACTATCTTCATCATGTCCATTGAAGAGCTATATGTATATCCAATTGCTATATAAAATATCTTTAAGATTTATCCTGTAAAATAAACTTGTGTTTTCTTTTATTAATAAATGTGATTTTTAATTCCTAATGTATCCGATGAATTTTTGAGGGACATTGTAACAATTCTGGTTAAACTATAATATTTATATGTTTCTAAAATACAAAATTGGAGCATACATCTTTGCTCCCATCTGATTACATATCTATATACACACTGAAGAAAATTATAACTTACAAAAAAATATTATTGATATACGATTAAATAACATAAACAAAAAATCTTGATTACTTTTATTAATAAAACAATAATATTATTTAGAGTCTATAAATTATTAATATATAGTTCTTTGATCTGTCAAAAATTGCAGTCATTTAATCTAAATGTTTATCAGTTTTTTATTGACATATTAGACAAAAAAGGAAGTAATTTTGTGAAGTAATAATCAAGTCTTATTTATGACAGACAAAGTGTTTTTTGAAAAACAGGAAAAACAGTTTATCTTGATTAATGATGAGTTTATCTAATTCTGAAAGAGATTAGTTTTTCTAACATGCCCCCTTAACCTCTTCAGATTGATGAGGCAAACAAGTTCATTGAATTTCTGTGATTCACTAATTCAGGCTTGGGAATGGGTTTCGTGAGTGCATCAGCAATCATATATTTCGATGGACAGTCCTTTAATTCAATTATTCCATCTTCTTTGAGTTGTTTTATTGCGTGAAATCTAATATCTATGTGCTTACTCCTTTTTGAAAACTGCTCATTTTCAATCATTTTGATACAACTTTGATTATCTTCATATAAACAGATAGGTTTTGTCTGTGCTAAGTCCAAATCTTCCAGGAGTTTCAATAAATAAATAATTGCTTGCCCTGCACTTGCGGCTGAGACATATTCAGCCTCTGCTGATGAAAGGGCGATGCATGATTGTTTTTTTGTAATCCATTGAATTGGATTATTACCTAAGGTAAAAAAGTTGCCGTTGGTTGATTTTCTTGTACTGGTGTCACCTGCCCAGCCGGCATCCGCAAAAGCCTTTAAAATCGGTTCAGATTTAGTGTCAATGTGCAAGTTTTTTGTACAGTTTGAATATCGTATTATTCTTTTAGCTGCCATCCAATCTTTTTAACGCGGGATTCGTTTCTTCCAATTAATATATCCACAGCAGCAGAAATGTCAGGTCTACTGACAGAAGCAATATAAAGCAATGAACCTATCGCCTGTCTGTATTTAACATTATTTGGCAGTAAATTGTCATTAGCTTCTAATCTGTTAAAATTAGGTTCCATCGGAGTACCGACTGGTTTAGCTTCCTCTAAATTAAACTTTTTTACTAATTCTTCTATTTTACCCCTTTGATTTAATTCGTAACCTTCTGCTGTTTTCTCTATTTTGACTCCTAAATAATAACTTAGTTCTCCTAGATTTTTTAATTCATATTCTTGTTTAAGTTTTTCTATTATTTCTTTAATTTTGTCATCTTTTCCTGCTATCAGGATATCATCCACATAAACGATAATACAGTAGACTCCCTTAAGTCCGCGAACGCCTAAAATCCACGTATTTTTTTCAGATGTAAACAATGAAATTTACAATTAAGTTGCAGGAACAAATTTCAAGATGGCGCCAAAATCAGCGACTACAACAATGTTTTTTTTTACTAATTTTTTTGTTAATCATTCTCGGTCATTACAGCTGATTTATTACTAAATAAATTTACATTACTTTAGCATATCTATATCAAAAATTCCAAGATTCGAAATGGAAAAATCCATGAACAGGAACGCTATTTTAAAATTATTGGTCGCGGAATTTTTTTTTAATTATAGACAAATTTATTTCTAAACATACAAAGCAGTATAAGAAAAACATTCAAGACTCTAAATAACAATGAAAAAAGTTACAGAGAGCGCAATAAGCTATATATACTGATTATAGCATAATGACGCCTCGATCTGACGATCGCTTTATCACTAGATGGCAGCATAGGACTTTTGCAATCGAATTGAATCGATTTCATCGGTAAAACTTTAATTTTTTTCTAAATTTTTATTTCACATAATTATTTTAATAATTACTTACGTTTAAACTAATAAATTATTTTAATATTTGACTTATTTTAATGTTTCACTTTATTGTAAGCATTCATTATAATTTCAGTTGCTTAACTATCAATCAAATTAATGTTCCAAAAATGTAAACAAATTAATGACCAGAAATCCACAAAATTCTAAAATCTGCACAACCTCTGGTCCCAAGCTGTGCGGATTTGAGGGAATCTACTGTACCGCAAAATTCGTCAAAAGATCGCGAAAAAAACGTAAATTTCGTCAAAAGATCACGGAGAAAATGCAAATTTGGTCAAAAGTTGACCAATTAAAACATTGGCCAAACAGAGTTGCTGTGGTTAATGTGGAAGACTTAAGACACCAGTTCTAAAACAAATTCATTTTATTTGAAGCAAGATGATATGATGATTATGTACATTATAACAGCTTTACTTCGTCGTCAAATCATAATATAAAAATAAAATAATATCTAATGCATCTACATTATGGCAGGTTATATAAACGTACAATAATTCATGAAGCTACTAATCCACAATCAGTCCAGACCTTTATACACCCGATAACAGCAATTGTTTTACATAAAAACTGTTGCCAATCAGTAAATACAAACTTACACAAAATACATCCGAAACTCCGAGCATACGAACGCAGCTGAAACGCCATTGGCTGTAAACTATGACGTCACAAGTCAGCCGTTCACGGCAAAAGATGTGATCCTGAAATCACTGTTACTGACAGTTACTCAGCAACGGCACTTGCCTCAAGAGCTAATACGCATGAATGAAACTACCGGTCGTCTCGGATGTAAACAAGAACAAGAGAGGGTGAAAAATAAACGTGCATCAATAGAAAGTAAATAAAAACTTCAAAGCTCTATCATTCAATTTAAACTTTACTGAATGTTTAAATAAGCAATTGATGCATAACAAAAAGATCGCAGAGAGAACGAAAATTTCGTCAAAAGATCGTGGAAAAACCCAAATTTCAAGAAAAGATCGCGGAAAAAATGCAAATTTCGACAAAGAATCACAAAATTCTTCAAAGTATCGCGGAAAAAGCAAATTTCATGAAAAATTCGCAGAAAACACGAATTTCATGAAAAGATCGCGGATAAAACGCAAAAGTCGTGAAAAGATCGCAGAGAAAACGCAAAAGTCGTGAAAAGATCGCAGAGAAAACACAAAAGTCATGAAAAGATCGCGGAGAAAATGCAACTTTCGTGACAAAATCGCGGAAAAAATGCAAATTTTGTCAAAAGATCGCAGAAAAAACGTAAATTTCGTCAAAAGATCGCGGAAAAAACACAAATTTCGAGAAAAGATCGCAGAAAAAACGCAAATTTCGTCAAAAGATCGTGGAAAAATGTAAATTTCATCAAAAGATCGCGGAAAAAAAACAAATTGAGAAAATATCGCGGAAAAAACGCGAATTTCATGAAAAGATCGTAGAAAAACGCAAATTTCATGAAAAGATCGCGGAAAAACGTAAAGTTCGTGAAAAGATTGTGGAGAAAACGCAACTTTCGTGAAAAGATCGCGGAGAAAATCCAACTTTCGTGAAAAGATCGTGGATAAAATGCAAATTTCGTGAAAAAAATCACAGAAAAAACGAAATTTTCGTCAAAAGATCGTGCAAAAAACGCAAATTTCACGAAAAGATTGCAGAAAAAACACAAATTTCATCAAAAGATCTCGGAGAAAATGCAAATTTCATCAAAAGATCGCCTAAAACGCAAATTTCGTCAAAAAGTCTTGAAGAAATTGCAAATATTTTCAAAGAATTGCGAAAAAAAACCACAAATTTCGTTAAAAGATTACAAAAAAACGCAATTTTGTGAAAAGATCACGGAAAAAACGCAGATTTCGTCAAAAGATTGTGAAAAAACACAGATTTTGTAAAAGGTCACGAAAAAACGAACTTCGTCCAAGGATCGTGAAATTCGTTAAATGGTCGCAGAACAGGGTTGTTATGATTTTGCCCGACCCAAAAAACCCGGGTAGGTTTTTTCTGAAAAAACCCACTTGAAAAAACCCAAGTGGGTTTTTTCAAAATTTCAACTTTAAATTGCATATAATATATTTATATTACATATATATTGTAATATATTTCTTAATATCAGTACACCACTCATAATGTTTATCACCATCACCTCCATACCACAAGGAAAATAATGTCCCAATTATACCCATGACAATTTTTAAAAGAAATAATTGTTACTTAATTTTCTGTAAGTATGTGTCGTGACTATCACAAACATAAACAAAGTTTTTTGGATTAAAAAAATACTTTGATATATAATCCATTTTATGTTATACAATGGAAACTCATAACAAAATACCATATATGCTGAGAATCCTAATTATGTAGACATGTAGAATTACTTGGTTTATTCTATTAATTAGTAAAAATAAAAAATACTTTATAAAAAATATTTTTTACCAGTACAATGAATTTTGTTATATCCAGTTTCAATTGTATAAAACTTTGCTTAGCTTAATTAAATATAAACTACCACAGCAACTGATCAAATAATCATTAATTTATTCACATTCATTCAATAAAAAACAATTTCATTTATCTCAATCACCATTCTGTCTCAACACCTTTTGACTTTAAATATTTATACACTTTTACTAATTTTTTTGCTTTTTCGCAACCAAGTTTATTTCTGAGTTTGGACCACACCAGACCAAAAGTAGAAAAAATTCTTTCGGTTGATGCTGATGTAGATGTAGTAGTGTGGAGGTCTTCTAAAAATTTGCAAAAATCTGTATTTAGAAGCTTATTTTTTTCAGATTTACAACCCATCAATTTCCACCACTTTTTGGCTTCAATGGATTCAATGAAACTTTGAGAAAACATAGATTCTGGATAATAATCAGTAACTTTTATTTGGAACATCTTGAAAGAGACATCAAAAGCAGGATTCAATTTTTCTATAAGCTGTTCAGCTAAATTTTCTTGCTGCCGTGTCAATCTTTTTCCTTGTAAGGCAGGATCTGTAATATTCGCAATAAAGTGAAATGGAGTAAGAGCTTCTTCAAATCGATGTTTTATGCAATCTTTATATGAAGACAGTTCTTTACTTTCCATTACATCAAGCCAAATTTCTACTGTTTGCCCAAGAGTATAACTATCAGTTTGCAACTTATCAAGTGCTTTAGCAATAACAGATAACTGTGCCTGAAGGTTTACACACTCTCGATATAACCCTTTGTCATCCAAAAAAGTTAAAATATTTGTATCTATATCATTTTTATGTTCAATTGATATTTCTATATATTTCTGATAGTTGAATATGAACGATGAAAGGCAAGTTTCTTCAGAATTCCATCTTGTTTCATTGGGCAGTTGCGGTTTGTGCCCTTTTTTCTCAACCAACCACCCATGTGGTCTATTGTGGTTCCTGAAAATTTTTTGAATTTCAACTACATATTTCATCAAACTTTTAGGAGTGATTTCTTTGGCAACAAGGTTCATATAATGTGCCGAGCAACCAAAGGCTAGAATATGCGGATGTTTTTCAGTTATCATATCTCGAAATTTCTTCCTTTTATTTTCATTATCGCAGCATACAGCAAATATATTTTTATCATACTTTTGTTTAAATTCACTAATAACCTTTTCAGCTATTTCTGCACAAAATTTAGCAGTTTTCTTTTCGGATCCACAATCTATAGCATCCAACAAATGTGTACTTTTGCCAGTATGAATACTTACTGCAATAATGGAATCATTACTTGTGTTGGACCACCCATCCAACATTAAAGTAATAATGGCATTTGCTAATTTATCTTCCATTAGCAAATCAACTGACTTGTTAGCCTCATCCAATAATTGTCCAGCTAACCTTTGTCTGTTAGGAGGAACATACCCGGACGCAAAGCACTAATCATTTCTTTAAATGCATAACTATCAGCCACATTAAAAGCTATATTATTAGCATAAAAAAATTCTGATATTTTCTGATCAAGAATTTTCTTTTGATGATCTGATGTTTTAATTGCATACTCGCCCATTGATCTTTGGCACTTTGGTTTTGATGGCTGAAGAATATCAACATCTAGACCATCAGAATCAGTGGCCTCAAGAATGCTATCTTCAGATTTCCTTTTCTTTGAAATAAATGTATCAGCAATTAATGAAAGTTCATCATTATCACTATTACACAGATGAGAGGAATTGGCTTCAAATTTCTTGCACTTACTCATATGAGAACGAATTCTTTCAATTTTTGCACTTATTATACTATCACAGTTTTTACAAGTCACTTTGTATATGTTTGTTGTCTTATTTACCATTGTCCACTCAACAGATTGTTTTCTTCCACTTCCTTCTGCTTTTCCCATGGTTAAATATATATACTATACTATACCTATATAAATTATATAGAAGTTTGATATTTAAAACACACATACAAAAAAAAAACTGAATTTAATCAAAATATATTTGTAACAAACAAAGTAGCCAAATGAAACTGTCACTGTAGCAAGACTTGGGAGATATTTTTTAGTCAACTGAAAGTGCAAGTAAATTCAGACCAGTTTCAGAGAGAGATTGAAATGCAATAGAAACCTTTCAAACTAGTTACTCCAGTTTCAAAAGAAAAGGGATTATGGAAGGGGAGTTGGAGATGTATGATACTGTTCTGTTCTTGGAAATTCCTCCTCATTGTCCTGAAGTATAAGAAGGAGAGGACCAGTACAACTCAAAGGGGAGGGAGGGAAGTTTATATTGTTATGTTCTTGAAAATTCTTCCTTATTGTCCTTTCAGTTTTTCAGTAAGTGGGGAGAAGAATGCTTTGAAAAGAGAAAACGGAAAATTCCTATTTACCGCAGGCTAAGGGAATGTTACTATACCTAAGAAAGAGTATAGCAACACATTTTGGAAGGCAAACAATTCAAAAGAAAAAAACAATCTTGCAATTATCAGTAATCAATGTGTTTCAAAATTCAATTTTGAACAAAAATTAACTTTTTCTAGAGAAAATATTTATTATATATAGGCAATCACTTCAATTAAAATGAATAAAAATACTTTATCCTTAACAAAATATTAGTTTAAAAGTTCTGATTCAGCACTAGTTTTAGTACAGTACTTTAATGATAGTTTTATTGTTAAAATTATTACTAATAATCAATTTATCTAAAAGCAAAGCATAATTTTGATTATTGCCATTAATTATATATATTTGTAATCTAAGCTACTATAAATTTAGTAGTAAGTACTTTTTTTTTCAAACATTCTGAACCACCTCCTATAACACCAAAAAACCTGAAAAAAAACCCCAAAACCCTGAAAAAAACCCCAAAACCCTGAAAAAAACCCCAAAACCCTGAAAAAAAACCCAAAACCCTGAAAAAAAACCCAAAACCCTGAAAAAACCCCCAAAACCCTGAAAAAACCTAGTGGGTTGGGTTTTTTCTGAAAAAGCCTGGGCTTTTAACAACCCTGTTGCAGAAAAATGCATATTAGTTAGTGCCGAGGGGGGGTGGCCCCCCTCTGCTGTAACCTTTCGGAAAATTTCCTGTGAATTTATTTCATTGCAATTAATAGTAAAAATAAAATTTTTCAACTGAGTGTAATCATATCGAATGGTAAGTAATATACGAGGGCCTTTTTTTTTCAACCTCCGATGGGCCATAAAAAAAAGACAAGCATATATAGAAAGATCATTTTATTACTAAAAGTTATGTACACTTATGGTTATTTTTCAACATAATCACCTTGTAAATTGAGGCACTTGTCGTACCTGTGGACAAGCTTTCCAATACCCTCTTCATAAAAAGTGTCCGCCAATGAATTCAAATGATTCTTGACGCTGTCTTGAAGCTCCACGTTACTTTGAAAACGCTTCCCTCCTAGCCACTTTTTAAGTTCAGGGAAAAGATGGTAGTCACTCGGAGCTAGGTCGGGACTGTATGCCGGGTGATCGAAAATTTCCCACTGAAAATGCTGAAGTAGACGTTGGGTTACAGCAGCAGTGTGAGGACGGGCGTTGTCATGGATCAGAACAATTCCAGAAGTCAGCATGCCTCTTCTTTTGTTTTGAATGGCTCTGCGTAACCATCGTAAAGTTTCACAATAAACAGCTGAAGTAATCGTCGTCCCTGGCTGCATGAACTCAACAAGCAACACACCTTTTTGATCCCAGAACACTGTAGCCATAATCTTTCTGTTGTTGAAGGTTTGTTTGAACTTTTTTGGTCTGTTTGGCGAGTTCGTATGCATCCATTGTTGAGATTGACGTTTTGTTTCAGGTGTATCATACTGAACCCAGGTCTCATCACCTGTCACAATTGATTTCAAAAAGTCTTCTCCTTCAGCGTCATAACGAGTGAGGAATGTCAAGGCTGAGCCCATTCGTCGTGTTTTGTGGTTGTCCGTCGACATCTTTGGGACCCAGCGAGCACAAATTTTTCTGTAGTCTAAATGTTCCGTCACAATAGTGTACAGAGAAGACCTCGAGACTTCTGGAAATTTTATGGACAAATCATTTATAGTGAACCTTCGGTTTCCTCTAACTTCTTCGTCCACTCGTTGAACAAGGTTGTCTGTGGCTACAGACTTGCGTCCTTGACCTCCTTCATCATGCACATCGGTTCGGCCATCTTTAAATTTTCAGCACCATTCACGCACAACACCATCGCTTATAAAGCTTTCTCCATACACTCGGTTCATTCTTCGATGAATTTGAGCTGCACTATTCCCTTCAGCTTGCAGGAATCGAATAACACTTCGCAATTCGCACTTGGCGGGAAAATCAATTAAGGCAGCCATGTTTACGTGGCTACAGCTCGCCTCACAATGGCGTCAATGAAAAGGCAGTCAAAGAGGGTGATGTGGGGAACATGCGCCATCGCTCTATGCGCATACCGATTTCCTGCCGCTCGCCTAAAGTTGATGCTGTGCAATCGGAGGTTGAAAAAAAAACGGCCCTCGTACATTAGTAAATTACAATGTTGATAGTTAGAAAAAACGCAATTTTGTATGGAGCGTGAGGGATTTCAAGGAACACAGTCGAATAAAAAGAACTTTACTTCGAATCATTCATATTTCACATCAATTTAATAAATCAACAGAACGATTTTTACTCATTGAAAGTAAATCAGCACTCAAATAATTAAAACCTCGAAGAATTGAATATTAATATATTTATTATTATTACCAGGCAATCCTGGTTCAGATCTTATATAGCGGAGATCGCTCGCTTCAGAATTTAAATTGCATCTACCTTTTTAAACAAACTAAAAAAATAGTAAAGTAAAAAATAGGGTTACCATAATTCTTGGCGATGATTAATTTTTGCCGGGGGGTTTTAACACACTGCCCCCGGATGAACAATTACTATTGTTCATCATTCAAACTAAATTTTTATCAAAAATTTCAAATTACATTAATAAGACAATTAAATGTTAGAACATACTTAGAATAATGAGACATACAATTAATTCTATTTTCACAGGAACAGCTACTGAAACTAAAATATACAAAATATTGAATTAGAAAAAGTTAAAAAAGGGAAAATGTAAACAAAATGTTCTTAAAAGTGAAATGTTCAAAAAATCAGTCCATAATGTCAAGTTCCAATTTATGTAGCAGTTGAACTGGTCTCTTTATTACACCAGATTCAGTTTGTATTGCACAAGATCTAACTTTCGAATCTCTTCCTAAAAAGAGCTCTGTAATTCTGCTGCATTTCCACATGTGCCTTGGAGTTTTATCTTCATTAATTAATACAACGTCACCAATTTCAAATTTAGTCAAAGCTTTGACAGGAACTGAAAAATTGGCAGAACACAGTTCTAGCAAATATTCCTGCCTCCAACGTTTCCAGAAATGGTTTAAAACTTGATCTCGATATTTCAATATTTTTGTTAACGTTATTCTATTCGATTTAGGTTCAGTAACACAGTGAAAATCTGGTAGAGAATTTATTCGCTTGCCGATCAGGAAATGTCAAGGAGTAAGTGGAAGCGGTTCACTGTTTTCTTCATAAACATAAGTTAAAGGGCGACCATTAATCATTGCTTCGATTTCAGTTAAAGTGGTTTGTATTTCTTCATATGAGAGACAAGATCTTCCGAGAACTTTCTTCAAAGGAGTTTTGACGGAACGAACCATGCGTTCCCAAAAACCGCCCCACCAACTGGCTCTTGGAATAATGAATTTCCATATGATTCTATTTTTATTAAAATATCGCAAAACTTCCTCTTTCGATATTCGGCTCCAAACTTCTCTAAGAAAATTATCAGCTTTGGTAAATGTTTTCGCATTATCAGTGTAGATCATTCGACAAATTCCTCTATGAGAGATAAATCTTTTAAATGACAAAAGGAAAGTTTCTGTAGTTAAATTGGTACATAGTTCGAGGTGCACAGCTCTAGTGACTGCGCACGTGAAAAGAACTATATAGGCCTTTTCTTGGCCAGTTTTTGCTTTGACATAAATAGCAGCACAGGTATAGAAGGGTGGTGATTCAGTAATACGATCTTTCGGCAATGGTGCAATTTCTTGTTTCCCAGGAGAAGCTTTAAATTTTGTGCAAATAAGGCAATTTTTCAGTACAGATTTTATCATTTTTCGTCCTCTAATTATAAAATAATTTTCTCGTAAGTGTGCTAAAGTTGTTGCAATTCCATAATGGAAAACCTTTTCATGGGCACTTCGAATCAACAATTTGGTGTAAGCACTCCCCTATGGAAGTATAAAAGGGTGCTTTTCCCTTTGAGATAATTCTGAAAATTGTAATCTTCCAGATAAAATTAACAAATCATTCTCATCCAATTTTGGATTCAGACTATACAAGGTTGAATCTTTATCGACGGGCTTTCCCTTTTTTAGTAACTCAATTTCACGATTGAAGACAGATAACTGGGTTTGTTTTAACCAGTAAAATTCTGCCTTTTCAATTTCTTGAGCTGTGAGCTCACCTGAAATTTTAGGTTTCGATTTATTGATAAATCTTAAGATCCAGGTTGGGATATTAAGTAATTTGGAAAGAGAACTAAAATTTTCTAATTTTAACAAAGACTCTGGAGGTACAACACCTACTGTACAAGATAATTGAGCAGAACTCAAATTTGTTGATTTTCTTTCATTCAAAATATTTTCATTAAAATGTATCTTTTCAGGTTTCGGCCAACTGTCCTTTGGTAATGACAACCATTCAGGACCGTAATACCATAATTTATTTTCTATGAAGTTATGTAAATTTTCGCCTCGAGTAAGAAGATCACTAGGATTATCCTTACCCGGGATATATTTCCACATTCTAGGATCAGTTAAAGATTGTATTTCTACAACCCTATTAGCCACAAAGGGCTTCCAATCCATGGCTGATCCCTTGATCCAATGTAACGTAATTGTGGAATCTGACCAGATATGAATTTCCAAATTTTGAAAATTAAATGCACTTTTCAGATATTTAGACATCCTTGCAGCTACTAATGCCCCCATTAATTCAAGCCGAGGAATCATCAAACATTTAATCGGGGCGACTCGGCATTTTGCCCAAATAAGACTAGTCATAATTTTATTATCACTTGTGATACATCGAAAATAAGCTACGGCCCCATAAGCCTTAGGACTAGCATCTGAAAATATACGAATTTCGATTGGGTCCGAAAAGTCTAAACCCTGTGGAAAATATTTGCGAGGTACCTCAAATTTATGTAAATGTTCGATTTCTGCACACTAATTTTCCCATTCACTTTTTAAATCATTAGGGAATTTTTCATCCCATTCCAAACCCCTTTTCCATGTTTCCTGTAGCAAACTTTTCATACGAACAGAAAATGGTGCAATGAATCCAATAGGATCAAAGAATTTTAACATGGCTTTAAGAACAACGCGTTTCGATGGATTAAATTTCCAATCATCAGGAAAGGATTGAACGTCAAAACGTAAAATATCCCAATTAGTATCCCATAATAATCCCAAAATTTTTAAAGAATTATTCAAATTTTCTTCTGAGTCACATAATTTATTTTCCTTCCATAATTTTCTAAGTTTGACAGAATTAGTATTGAATTTTCGCAAATTCATGCTAGCTTCTTTAAAAATATGCGAAGCTATTGAGGATAGATAAGAGTCTTCATCAGATTTTGACCCCGTAATCAAATCATCTACATAAAAAAAGAAGAGTCCAAAATCTTAACAACTTCAGGATGATCAACATATTTACGTATATGGGATTATCAGGGGTGCAGAATACAGGGGTGATTGTGACTCAGAGTGAAAAACCCTGAAAATTAATCGATACAAAGTGAAAAACCCTGAAAATTATCGATGCAAAATATACCAATATCAATTTACATAACTGATGCTGCAACAGCATGACAATCAAATGACATATTTCTGCTATTGTTTGAAATATACAATTGCAGAAAAACATAATTTGATAAACTTATGTTAATTTCACTGAAAGCTAAATGACTTCATCAAATGGAGAGTGCAATTTATCTTGTTATATGCAAAGTTCGAATTCTATATTCAGTAAATGAATTTATTCTAAGTACTCATGAAACGAGTACAAATTATGTGTTAAGAGTTATCTCTTAGTAGAATTAATGCAAGTCATATCTAGTTATTTGAAAACAGTAAAAAAATGTCAAAACCAATCCAATTTTACTTCTAAGTGGCTAAGTATTAGAAAAAAATAAATAAAAATCTATTTTTAAAGCTTTACTCTTACACAAGGTACATTTCTTTTTCCTGCTTTCTTCTTGGGTATTACACATTACAGATATGCAATTCTGGACACTTTTGTACTGAGATTGAGATGGATAACACAATACCAGGGGTGATTCTGAGTAAAAAAAAAAAATGTATCTGAAATTCACAGCAACTTTTCTGAAAGGTTACTGAAGAGAGGGTGGTGAGAGAATCACTCCTGGTTCTAATTATGTGTTTTTTCTGCGATCCTTTCACGAAATTTGCGTTTTTTCGCGATTCTTTAAAGAAATTTATGTTTTTTCCCCGTGATCCTTTAACAAAATTTCGTTTTTTTTTTTGCGATCCTTTGACGATATTTCCGTTTTACTAGCGATTCTTTGACGAAAATCGCGTTTTTTGCCGCGATCTTTTGACGAAATTTGCGTTTTTTGCCGCGATCTTTTGACGAAATTCGCGTTTTTTCCGCGATTCTTTGAAGAAATTGGTTTTTTTTCGTCATCCTTTATTGAAATTTGCGTTTTTTCCGCGATCCTTTGGCAACATTTCCGTTTTTCCCGCTATCTTTTGACGAAAACCTTGTTTTTTTTCGCGATCCTTTGCGAATTTTGCACTTTTTTTCGATTTTTTGACGAAATTTGTGTTTATTTCGCGACCATAAGAAGAAATTTCTTTTATTTCGAGATCATTAGACGAAATTTATTTTATTTCGGGATTCTTTGACAAAATTCGCGTTTTTTCCGCGATCGTTTGGTGAAATTTGAGGGTTTTTTCACGATTATTTAAAGAAATTAGTTTTTTTCCGCGATCCTTTAACGAAGTTCGCGTTTTTCCAGGGATCCTTTGGTGATATTTCCGTCTTTCCCGCGATCCTTTGACGAAAATCACGTTTTCCCCGCAATCTTTTGACGAAAATCGCGTTTTCCCCGCGATGGGGAAAATCCTTCCCGGTTCTAATTATGTGTTTTTTCAACGGTCTTTTGACGAAATTCGCGTTTTTTCAGCGATTCTTTAAAAAAATTGTTTTTACGTGATCTTTTAACGAAATTTGCGTTTTTCCAGCGATCTTATGATGATATCCATTTTTCGCGTCCCTTTGACGATATATCCTTTTTTCCCGCAATCTTTTGACGAAAATCGCGTTTTCCCCGCGATGGGGAAAATCCTTCCCGGTTCTAATTATGTGTTTTTTCAACGGTCTTTTGACGAAATTCGCGTTTTTTCCGCGATTCTTTAAAGAAATTAATGTTTTTTACGTGATCTTTTAACGAAATTTGCGTTTTTCCAGCGATCCTTTGACGATATCCATTTTTCGCGTTCCTTTGACGATATATCCGTTTTTCCCGCGATCTTTTGACGAAAATCGCGTTTTTCCCCGCGATGTTTTGGCGAAAATCTTAGTTTTATCGCGATCGTTTGCGAAATTCGCGCTTTTTTCGTGATCCTTTGATGAAATTTGTGTTTATTTCGAGATTCTTTGACGAAATTCACTTTTTTTCCCGCAATCCTTTGACGAAATTATCGATTTTTTTTTCATCGAACGATTGAGGAATTGATTTTTTTCGGCGACCATTTGTCGAAATTCGCGATATTTTTTAATGTCCGAATTTTCCGCTACACGTACGATCTCATAAACCCGGAAGGATCGACCGAAAAACCCGGAAATCCGGGCTACACCCGGAGCACAATCATCCCTGAGAATATGTCCGATCTGGCGATCTAGGATCGGGGGAAATTTTAACCACCTGAGGAAATTTTGCAGAAACGTATACAATTGATTTCGATTTTAACAACGAATTCCATGAGATAGAAAAATTTCACTACAAATAAAAAGATCCGTATGGCGACCTTCACAAAATCGATCTCTGAATAATGTGTAAAGTATATAGAAGGAGATTCTGTTCTGAATTTTCCAAAAATTTAAGATATTCGGTTCCGAACATTAAAAAAAAATAGGTCATCAATTTGAAAATTCGGACATAAAAATACCGCAAATTTTGTTCAAGAATTACGGAAAAAACGCGAATTTCGTCACAAGATCGCAAAATAACCATAAATTTAGTCAAACGATCGCGAAAGAACCGCAAGTTTCGTCAAAAGATCGCGAAAGAACCGCAAGTTACGTCAAAAGACCGCGAAATGAACGCAAATTTTGTGAAAAGATAGCGAAATAAATGCACATTCCGTCAAAAGATCGCGAAAAAAACCGTAAGTTTCGTCAAAAGAGCGTAAAATGAACACAAATTTTTTCAAAAGATCGCGAAATAAACACACATTTCGTCAAAAGATCGCGAAACAACTGCGAATTTCGTCAAAGAAACGCGAAAAAACAGCAAATTTCGTCAAAAGATCGCAAAATAACCACAGATTTCGTCCAAAAGATCGCGAAATAAACGCACATTTCGTCCAAAAGATCGCGAAATAAACGCACATTTCGTCAAAAGATCGCGAAAAAACCGCAAATTTCGTCAAAAGATCGCGAAAAAACCGCAAATTTCGTCAAAAGATCGCGAAAAAACCGCAAATTTCGTCAAAAGATCGCGAAAAAAACGCAAATTTCGTCAAAAGATCGCGAAAAAAACGCAAATTTCGTCAAAAGATCGCGAAAAAACCACAAATTTCGTCAAAACATCACAAAAGAACCACAAATTTTGGCAAAAGATAGCAAAAGAAGCACAAATTTCGGCAGAAGATCGCGAAACAACCACGAATTTCGTCAAAAGAGGACGGAATAACCGCGAATTTCGTCAAAAGGCAAAATAACCGAAAAACTAGCCAAAAGATCGCGAAATAACCGCAAATTTCGTCAAAAGATCGCTAAAAAGCACAAATTTCGTCAAAAGATCGCGAAAGAACCACAAGTTTCGTTAAGAGATATCGAAAGAACCGCAAGTTTCGTTAAAAGATCGCGAAAGAACCACAAATTTCACCAAAAGATCGCAAATTTTGTCAAAGGTTCGCAAAATAAACGCACATTTCGTCAAAAGATTGCGAAAAAATCGCAAATTTCGTCAAAAGATCGCAAAAAAACCCACAAATTTCGACAAAAGATCGTGAAACAACTGCGAATTTCGTCAAAAAGGGGCGAAATAACCGCGATTTTCTTCAAAACTTGGTGAAATAACCGCGAATTTTGTCAAAGGAACGGAAAAACCCGCAAATTTCGTCAAAAGATCGCGAAATAAACGCAAATTTCGTCAAAAGTTCGCAAAAGAACCACGAATTTCATCAAAAGATAGAAAACAATCGCGAATTTCGCCAAAGAATCGTGAATTTCGCCAAAAGAGGGCGAAATAACCGGGAATTTCGTCAAAAGGAAGGCAAAATAGCCGCAGGACTAGTCAAAAGAACGTGAAATAACCACAATTTTCGTAAAAAGATCGCTAAAAAACGCAAATTTCGTCACAAGATCGCGAAAAAACGCGAATTTCGTCAAAAGACCACAAAAAACATAGTACTGGGAGTGGATTTCCCCACTTTTCCCCACTCTGCTGTAATCTTTCAGAAAATTTGCTGTGAATTTCAAAAAAAATTTTTCACTCTTAATCGTCCCTGCCATATATACTCGCTTTTAAGTTGAGAAATATTTGAAAAATAAATTTTCTATATATACGGTAATACAGCATTTACCTCCTATAACATACCGTAAAATTTTGGGGAAATTTTCATGTGGATTGGGGGAAATGTTGGGAGTAGAAACATTTTCTGCACCCCTGTGGGATTTAATCGTTGCAGCCAAAAGAAAGGGACTGCAAGTTACCCCAAAAGCAGCTCGTGTAAATCTCAAAAATTTTAAATCATCCTTTTCATCACCAAACCACACAAATTTTAAATAATCCCGATCTTCCTCTGTTATCCCAATTTGCAAAAACGCTTTCTCTAAGTCAGCGCTGGCTAAATGCAACATTAAATTTTCTGAAATTAAATATTACATTAAGAATGTTCGGGTTAAGATTAGGTCCTGGATATAAACAATCATTTAGAGAATTTAAATGTTTTTCTTTAGAAGAAGCATCGAAAACCATTCTTACCTTAGTAGTTAATTTATCATCTCTTAAAACCGGCCTGTGCGGCATAAAATAACCACTTTCAGTTATTTTATCAGGACATTCTTCTACAATTCCAGCAGTTAATTGTTCTAATATAATATCTTTATAATTTTTATATAAGTCATTATCCTTCTCGAGTTTACGATTTAATTCCTCAAAGCGACTTCTAGCTATTCTAAAATTATTCCCGGCTATCTTTCTCATCTTTCCACAATAAACCCGTTTCATATCTATTATTTACGAATTTTAAGTTATTCTCAAATTTATTCACAATTTCCTTATCTGCATCAGAAATATTATCATTTGATTGCGTAATACCCAAAGATTCGATTTCCCATAAAAAATTCAAATCTTCCCCAACTGAAGTTGAAACACACAGATTTAAAACAGAAGCGCTTTCCATTTTTTTTCTTTTTTCATCTTCATAAAAACCACAAAGCGAATATCCAAATAAACTATCATATAAAAAGAGAGATTTAGTTATTTTTTTTATTTCTCTATCGTAACAGATTTGATAAAAATAATGCCCCAATAAGAACATTTACATTAGAATGGGATGATGCAACAGCATTTGTTAATTTAAAAGGTGCTAGTTTATTTTTTATCCGTCTAGAGAGAAGAGGGGGAAAATCCTAACGTTTGAAATTACATCTGTGACTAAAGCCTCGATAAATATGAAACGCGATTTGTTTTCAACATGGGATAATTTTAATTGCACAACATCAAATGTTTTTATTTGTGGTTTAACAGCTGCAAAAGAATAAATTTGAAGTTTTTCTTGACGAATAATTCGGGGATTTAATTTTGATACTAATTGCTCTGTGACGAATGACCTTTGACTCCCCAAATCATATAAGCATAATGCAAGCTCAGAGTTTTTTCAGATTCCACATTTACGCAAGATGTTTGAAGTATAACCTCCTTAAAGGAATTTTCATTTTTACAATAAGATATCGAACTAATAATTGTGTTAGCTGATTCGATTTCTTTGGGAATTGTTGATTGAGATTTTTTTAAACAAATCGAATAATTATGAAAATTTCCATTACAAAATTTACATGGTTCTAAATTCGATTTACATTTAGCCGAGACGTGGAATTTTTTTAAACAAGTGAAACAACGTCCTTGCATGCATAATTTATCCCGTTTTTGAGGAATAGTACAAACTTTACACAATTTTGAATCGTGTTCATTGTCACAAAATAAACAAACATTTTTTAGATTGGTAGTCAATGCAGAGGCTGAAGGAATGTCATGTTTATAATTGCTAAAATGTTTATAACTGTTATTATATTTATTTTTCTCTTTTTTAGCACTAAAACTATTTTCAGAGCTCTGGAGTGCCATAGTAGATTCTCGCGATTGTACTTCGTTTTTAATGAAAGAAAGAAGCTCTTCGACTTCCATTTTTTTACCATTGGTTCTTTTACGATTAAAATCTAACGCCATTTCAGCAGGTATCAACTTTAATAAAATAGGGCATAGGAGATGACCATAACTTCCTGCTGTAACTCCGAGAGAATTTTAATTTCTAATTTGTATTTCACAACTGTCATACAGTTCCCGAAGTTCTCTAACATTAGAAGCATTCTTTACCTGTTTTAAATTTAACAGTTTATTCATATGTGCGTTGATGACTAGATCGTCACGACCGTAGCGAGCCTTTAACAAATCAACTGCAGCATTAAAGTTTTCCTCCGAAAGCGAAAATCCTGCAACAGCGTTATATGCACTACCTCCAAGAAGAGATTTCAAATAGACAAATTTTTCAATAGGAGTTAAATTAGAGTTCTTTTCAATTGCATTAGAATATTGCCCCCAAAATTCTAACCAGGAACTGCTGTCACCAAAAAATTTATTTATAGTGAGCTTCGGCAATTTCATAGATTGCTCTAAATTTTCGTTTTGAGAACTGGATTCATTTTTCATAAAATTTTGAAAAGTATTATTCTGATTTTGGAAGTTATGTTCATTTAAGAACTTCGTTATTTTATAACGAGATTCAATTATTTTCTCACTATAGGTTTCGGAACTTTCGATTTCTTTCTCAAAATCGTCATCGGCAATAATATCCTGGATATCAGAGTTTAATTTTTTTAATAATTCATATTTGTCATTCAGTTGGTCCTTACAAATGTTTAATAAATCGAATTTATTTTCTAATGTAATAGAATCATCTTCAAGAGTTGTGCTTATTTTTGTAGACAATTTTGTCGTTTGTGTACGTAATCCAGTTCTTTTCTTTTTTAAAGTATCAATTTTAACAGTAGTCGACATATTTGCTTTCAATTAATCAACAATAACAAAATAGCTTACCTCAAGCTTTCATAATCAGAAGAAATAATATTCAATCGTCAGTCCAGACATCCTGACGTGGTTCGCCAACATGAGGGATTTCAAGGAACACAGTCGAATAAAAAGAACTTTACTTCGAATCATTCATATTTCACATCAATTTAATAAATCAACAGAACGATTTTTACTCATTGAAAGTAAATCAGCACTCAAATAATTAAAACCTCAAAGAATTGAATATTAATATATTTATTATTATTACCAGGCAATCCTGGTTCAGATCTCATATAGCGGAGATCGCTCGCTTCAGAATTTAAATTACGTCTACCTTTTTAAACAAACTAAAAAAATAGTAAAGTAAAAAATAGGGTTAGCATTATTCTTGGCGATGATTAATTTTCGCCAAGTCAAACAGAAAGAAAGGGGGGTTTTAACAGAGCGTACATAACTTTGTTACTGGCCAGTGGTTAAAAAAAACTGGCCAGTGAAAAAAATCAGTGTACTGGCCAGTGGGTAAAAATGTTAATTTTGACCTATAGACAGACTCTAGTAATGCGCTGTACTGGATAAAAAGAAGTGAAAACTGGGCTCCATTCGTATACAATCGTGTTAAAGAAATTCGATCACTTAGTAATCCAGAAAATTGGCACCATGTGCCCGGAACTCTTAATCCGGCCGATCTACCTGCACGGGGATGTTCCACAGAATCCCTTAAACAATCCCTCTGGTGGGAGGGACCTGATTGGTTGAAAAAATCTCAAGAATTTTGGCCAAAAAGTAGTTTAAATCGCGACTTTGAAATAATTAACTCTGAAAAAAGAAAGACAGTTGTCAGTGCAGTATATATCTCTCAAACTCCAATTGAGTTATATGAAAATACATCTTCATATTTGAAAATGATAAAAGTAACGGCCTGGATATATAGATTTTTTGGAAATACCAGAAAGACACCGAATGAGCGAAACTTAGAGAAAATTTTAACAATTGAGGAAATAAATCACGCAGAACACGTCGTACTGAAATATACTCAGAGGTATTTATTAAGTGAATCTAAACCAGGGTTGCCGGCTTTTAGCCAGGCCAAAAAAAGCCGGCCGGCTTTTTTTGGTTTTAGCCACTTTAAAAAAGCCGGCTTTTATTAAAAAAAGCCGGTTTTTATTTTTAAAAGTTGGTTTACAGCTAAATCGTTTTAAATTTAGATCAATTAATTTTTAATGCACTTATGAATATTTTCTACTAAAAAAATTATAAATTTCTATTCAATTTTGTCAAATAAATAAGTCTTTATAAATGTTCGAAGGCAACTGTGAAGGCGTCTGAAAAAAAAAGTTAAAAATATTGAAAAGGATATTAGTTAGACTCCAAACTGGTGTTTTGAAATTCTATATTACATAGCTCCACATATACTACACATTTTAAAGATTGTATTTAATGACAAAATGTAGCACATCAAAATGGAAACACTCTTATGTGTCCATATGGAGAGATTAAGTTATAGTTATACATGTTAAAAAAGAAATTAGAAAGGATATAGGAGAGTTTGGTACATAAGTGTATAAAAAATAGAGTATGAGAGTAAAATTTTGAAAATCTTGTTGCTAAGCATATTCATGCATATGCTATTTATAATATTTTTAATCAGGGTTGGAAAAAAACCAGGTTTTTTTGTAAAAAACCAAAAAAAACGGTTTATTTGGTTTAAACCAGGTTTTTTTGGTTTAAACCGGGTTTTTTTTAAATATAATTTTCTATTGCATACAGATGCATATCTGTTGATAAAATAAACATTTTTGGATATTATATAAGTAATATAACTTTTGAAAATATTTAAATTAAATAATTACAGTCAATTATGTAGAAAATTGAAATCATTTCTAGTTTAAACATTATTAGTAACAGCTATGTCTTATGTTCACAGTAAACTGTTCTACACAATGAACATTGATACCTTGAAAATCGTATGAAGAATCCTTTGATTAATAATATAATAATCAATCAATCAAACATTTGATGCAGTTTCATGAATATAATATTATTCTGTGTTTGTTATTATTTTTTTAATATCCAAATACTTCTGGTTATTTTGTTTTCTGAGTGATAATTCCAAGTGTCCAAGTCAACATTTTTGGCCATTAGATTCTGCAACTAACAGAAAAGATTGATTGGTATTATTGAAATGCTATAACTAGCACTCAGATTTTGCAAGCTGTGTTATTCAATTTGATATCTTAAGTTACTCTTTTAAATTCTTTAAGGATAATCTTCCCCAATCTCAATCCAGAAAATTTTCTTTTACAACTTAACCAAAATCTTAAAAATCATTGTATTTTGTTATTAACTGCTGTAAATAATCTGCATTTTTTAAATGAAAATATTTTATGCTAAATATTGAATATTATTTATCTATTTTAATTTCACATGTTTTAAGAAAAATCTTTAGGATACCAGATATGTTCATCAGCACATGCTAATTTTCATTCTACATGCATAGAAACATGACCTAAGCTCATTATGTCTCATCTTGACTGCTGAGATGAAGTGTTAAAAGTAGAAATTACTTCTATCAATAATTTAAAACAAATAAATTACAAAAAAAAGAAAATATTACATTAGATTTTTTCTAAAAAAACCAAATGGTTTTTTTGACAAAAAAACCAATTGGTTTAAACCGTGGTTTAAACCATGGTTAAAACCACTTGGTTTAAACCGTGCCAACCCTGTTTTTAATAGTGAAAAATGGTGTTTTTATTACATGACTATGTATAATTTTGAGTGTTTACTAGAAATAAAATAAGACTTGTATATTAATAGCTCTTAAAATTAATTAAGTAATAAAACATGTAACTAACTAACCATTGTCCTCTTCAATTTTATAAAGCAGTAAAAATGAAAAAAATTGGGGGAGGGGGGGGGGGATGATGTTAAAGGTCAGTGTAAACCAGATAAAGCAGTTGGTATGGCCCTTTTAAAATTTAGCTGACATTTTTGCAATTCTGACTACAAATCACTAGCAAAACCATCTAAGTTTTATTCCAGTATTAATGTCTTCATTATTCAGAAATTGGGTTACTTATTAAACTCTAGATCAATTAGTGTCATTAAAACTAATTAAAAACACTTTAAAATGTGTAGTTTATAATTACAATGCTTCCCTTTATAAAAAGCCAATTATGGCCAAAAAAGGCCAATTTTGGCCAAAAAAAGCCGGTTAAAACCAATAAAAGCCACTGGCCTGGCTTTTTTTAATTTTAGCCGGCTTTTTTGCAACCCTGATCTAAACCATGTTACACCTCTTTACAGACTTTTACTGATGAGCAATGTCTAATTCGAGTAAAAACATGAATTTCTATGCAAAAAGATTTCCGTTCTTTCTGGTATCCGATAGTTCTGCCTTTCGATCATAACATTACGTATTCGCTCATAAGAAGAAAACATATTGAACTTTTTCATGCAGGAATACAAATTGTAATGTCAGTTTTGCGGGAACAATTTTGGGTATTAAGATGCAGGCGTACAGTTCGAAAAATTATAAAAAGTTGCATGACATGCAGACGATTCACTGCCTCACTCGCTGAGACACCTACTGCCCCTCTCCCTGAAGAACGAGTCAAAGATGCTTCAATTTTTGAAATTGTAAGTGTAGATTAATGCGGACCGTTATTTTTAAGGAATGGCTGGAAAGTTTGGATAGTTTTTTTAACGTGCGCCATATTTCGTGCAATTCATCTTGAATTGGAATCTTCACTTTCAACGGAAAATCTTCTATTAGCTATAAGAAGATTTATCTCAAGAAGAGGGAGACCCTCTATTATTATTTCTGATAACGGAAGAAATCTAGTGAAAGCATCATCAGAATTAAAATCTATAAATTTTGAAAGCTTGGAAAATTTTGCTATTGAACGAAAAATTCAATGGAAATTTAATCCACCTTCAGCTCCCTGGTGGGCAGGTTTCTTTGAGTGCATGATAGGAATGTTGAAAGGTATTTTACGAAGAGTGCTGGGAAAGGCCAGCCTAAATTATGAAGAATTATACACCGTGTTATGTGACGCGGAAAGTGTAATCAATACTAGACCACTGACATATGTCGCAGATTATGATGATCTTGACCCTCTTACCCCCACGATGTTCTTGCAAGATATCAAAGATTCGAGAGTTCCTGAATTTGACATAATTGATTCAACAAAAATGAAAAGAAGATTTGCTTATCAGCAAAAAGTCCGAGAAGATCTTAGAAAACGCTTTAGAGTAGAATACCTGGGGCAACTTCGAGAAAATGCAGGAAGAAATAGGGAAACTGAGTTAAAAAAAGACGATATTGTCTTAATTGAGGATGATAATTCAAAATGTATTAATTGGCCTTTGGGCAAAATTGAAGAATTATACCCCGGCAAAGACGGAAAATTCCGGGTAGCCAAAGTTAAAACCAAAACGGGTTCTTTTTTGAGACCCCTTAAAAGACTATATCCTCTTGAAATCAATAATGAACTAATGCCTCCTTTTTTAGTAGACAGAATCCCTGCTCCTATAGACGACGATTCTGTTCCTGCTCCTGAGCCCGAGTCTTCAGATCCTGTCTCTGTAGTTGAACCTTTGGATAGCGTCGCTGTTCCTGCTCCTGTGCCAGGGTCTTCAGATTCCACTTCTGTAGCTGATCCTCTGGATATCACCTCTGTTCCTGCTCCTGTGCCAGAGTCTTCCGATTCCACTTCTGTAGCTGGTCCTCTGGATATCACCTCTGTTCCTGCTCCTGTGTCAGAGTCTTCAGATTCCACTTCTGTAGCTGATCCTCTGGATATCACCTCTGCTCCTGCTCCTGTGCACCAGTCTTCCATACCTGAGGATGACAATCGACGATCTCGAGCTGGTAGAAAACTGAAACAGCCGCAGCGACTAGATCTATGAACTTTTGAGCTTCACTATCCTGAACCTCAAAGGTGGGAGGATATCGCAAAACACCGACCTCCATGGACATTTTCCCTTCGAATGAGGACTTTTTATTTTTGCCATTTGGCAACCAAAACTTTTGTTTTTTAGAATGAACGAAAAGTTTGATCGGAGATGTGGGTTTTTCCTCCCATCAAACGAATTCGATATTAATTCATCTTATGTACATATGTAAATATATTTTGTATAAATTAGTCATATAAATAATCTAAAATGACAAGAGATCTTTTCTTCATCTCCGACTGTTTCGTGTGAATTATTCAAATTGCCGAATCTATCCAGGAATGAATAAGTTCTGATTCTAAAGAAGGTGGCCTGCCTTGGATCGGCAAGCATTTTTTACTTACCTTTATAGATTTGTATCACATTATTTTATTGTGTATTCGACAATCATCATCATCTATAGTAGTGTTTTCCTGCTGCATTGTCCTTTTTTTACGTGGATTAACTTCAGATTGATCTTCATGTGTCAGTTCTACAGCTTTATTTTTTAATTCTATTTTTGTACTTTTCAATGAAAAATAACAATTTAAATATTTAAATCAATGGATCAAATAGCAGTTGCTATAAAATAACGAAAATGTTCCTGGATTTCAATTTCAATAGTATATGCTGATTCTCATGTCTTGTTTTCATTAATTCACTTTTTAATGCTCCTTTCATTGTACCATACCAAACTAATTGGAACTTTCTTTTTCAAAAAAATGTAGCAATGTTTTAATTGATGATAATACTTCTAATATGATATATTCATTTGACATCATCAATGTTGTGATTACTTTGAATGGCAATAACAATTTCATTACACCTTCCAGAAATTGCTTACTACTGAACTGTGTTTAAATTTTTTATCTCATTTCCGGCAACATAAAGGCAAAGAGGCCACTTTAATTCATGCAATTTTTTTTAATATATTATATTTTAAGTTCCATATTATGCTTAATTACATTTAATTACTCTTATGATTAATTTTTTTGAGGGGTTCATAAACAAATGCAACTGAACCTTTTCAAATTTTAAGCATGCAGCTACGGAATGAAAATGTTCCAGAATATTTTTATTTTTAGCTATAGCTAGCATATCACAAATAGCATTTTGGGACGATAAAACACATATTATTATAAGCTGCACATTGTGAATAGTGCAAACAACGCTTTTAAAATCAGCATTTCGCATTATTCAATGAATTGTTACAGCAACCAATAACCATTTGTGATAGATTTCAGATATCAGAATGAGTTAAACTGAAGAATCCGTTTTAATTTCATATTGGTTAATTGTGCTCTTTATGTAATTTTTTTTTCATATTTTTTAAAATAAAGTTACTCTTACTGTTTTAATTTTCTTTTAATTTTCAAAAATTGTGTTTAAAAAGTGCATAATTTAAATTTCAAATTTAATTAGTTAATTTAATTTTTGTTCAAAAAGTCAAAAAATATATGATTATATGCTCAAGAAGTATGTTTATATACATATATACACACAGAGATATTTTACTCATTAAGCTCACTTCATGTATGTAGGAGAGAGGGGTGCACATGTGAACAGTGCATTATTTCACTCAGTTAATTTGAAATGAAAAAATTCAAAAAATTAAATAGATGGTAGTACTGGTACCATCTTTTGACTGAATTTTCAGAACAATAAGCCATTTTGATTTCTGGTAGTTGTAATTTGTTTGTTTTAGAAGGTGTGAAGTAAAAAAGTCTTCTAAGTTATTGAAGTAAAAATTCGGTACTTTTTGGTTAGCCGGCCGCCAGTGTTATATGTACATATAAATATACATACATATATGTATATATACACATCTATATATATACATATATTGTATATATACACACATATATATGTACTATATACAGGGCTTAATTTGCGCCGGAGCACACAGGAGCCCGGCTCCGGTGCTTCTCTGTTTTTAGTAAATATTTAAATATTGGTCGGAATCCACCGGAGCTCATAAATACAGGGCTCCGGAGCCCAGTGCAATAGCGCTTCCGAAAAACCGAAGCCTAAATTAATCTTTCCTGTCCTTCCCATATCCAAGCTTTTGCATTTTTTTTAAAAATCAAAACACGTATATATGTGACGCAATGTGTCGCATAAGTGCTTTCCTATTCTAGCACATAGTGTTTTCCTATTCTAGCGATATTTGCAAATTTATGTCTGGCATTGATGTTGACGATGCGTTGATATGGCGCCATTCAATAGACTGAACAATGAATTTGCTTTGAAATTGAAAAACATTGTTCCATTATTCAGCATATAAATATTAATTTCTGTAAATTAATTTTCATAAAAATACATAGCTGCGAACTATCCCTTTTCTGCTTTAACACTATTTCCCAATCAGAATCCTTACCTTATTTCATCTAAGAATTCTGCAATTAATTAATACTAAAATTAGGCAAAGATTGCGATTCGGAAGGAGTGATAACTAAAAAGTGGAATATTTGACAGCTAAGGAGTGACAGGGGGCGGGAGGTAGGGGAAACAGTACAGTTGTTAGTACCGGTACCACATAATATTAGGGCTCCGGTACTTTTTTTGGTATAAATTAAGCCCTGACTATATATATTATAAGTATATATACAACACTGGTGCCCAGCTAACCGAAAAGTACCAAAAATTCGTTCAAAACATTTTTTAAAATAGAATATAAGCATTGCATTCTATAGTGGCATTAATTAGGTAGGGGATAGGGTCACCCGGGGTAATTCCTGGTCAGCAAGTTTCTGGGATAATTCCTGGTCACAGTCTTTTTTATGTTTAAAAACACTTTACCAAAATGAAAAAAATCATGGAGGTACTCTGAACTATCCTCATTGGAATTTATTACTTAATTATAAGTTTATTATTTATTTATTTTGAAAAAAAAAAAAAATCTTTTTGAAATGGCTTGTTAAATTTCTGTAAAATAACATTGGCTTAGTTATGATACATTTTTACAAAGATGTTTGTCACAACTCAAATTTTAAATAATTTTCTTTTCTTTCTTTTTGGTTCAATTACCAACTACTTTAGCTATTAAAAAACAGTCTTGAAATTTTTTGTACTATTTTAAATAATTTACAGAAGTTGGTCAAATATTGCCCCATGTATCCGGGGTAAATCTTGGTCACTTGGGTAATTCCTGGTCAATGTTTTTATCATCATTTAATTCCCTTTTATTGTCATATTTAGTGATTTTAATTGTCACAAAACCTTTGAGAATTAACTGCAACCACACTGTTCACCACATTTTAGTTAATTGTAGTTCTGAATAAAGTAGTCACCCGTGGTAATTCCTGGTCACTGAGTTTCTGGGGTAATTCTTGGTCATTTTCGCTTTTGTTATAACAATTTATGAAACTGTAAAAAATCTCAAAGATACTTTGAATTCTTTGCTTTGAAATATATGCCTTAATTATTCATTTAGTTGAAATATTAAAAAAAAAAATTAGATTCAAAACTGCTACTCAAATTTCTGTAAAACATTGATCTTGATTTTTACACATTTCACAACAGATCAGTCATTTTTGAGGTTTTCAGGAGTCTATCCAGACTTTTCTCTAAGGGTCCTGTTTTTGTGAATTTGTGAAAAACTTTTTTACGTTTGTGAAAAATTTAGTCCTAATTTTGTGAATTTGAAACGAGCGTTATACTCAGGTTCTTTTTTACATATTTTTAGGAAGACATGTGTATGTAAAGTACATATATTTTCTGTATATATGTAAAAATGACAGGTCAGATTTTACTTTTAAATGATTAAATTTGTGAAAAGTTTAATTTAGAGCTCAAAAAATTTTGTAAAAGGCCTATTTTTAAGACACATCATTTTGTGAAGGGTCCTGTTTTCAGATGAAAATTTTTGTGAAGGGTCCTGTTTTCAGATCAAAATTTTTGTGAAGGGTCCTGTTTTGAAATGGAAAATTTTGTGAAGGGTCCTTTAAAGGACCTAATTTCTTCCTAAACAGATCCCTGGTTTTAATTATTTTATTTCAACTAATGACATATCACAGTCTCCCCATTTTTAAGCATTTTTTCCCAGTACTGCCATGATTCAGTTCCTGTTAGGTTTCCATTGTGTTACTGTCGGGGATGTGGGGCAGTGGCCCCAGGCTCCTCGAAAAACCGTCAGAAGTAGTATCACAGTCTTTAAAAAAGATTATAAAATTTTCCTCTACTATATTAAACACTTTTAAAAGAAGAAAACAGTAAGTGCTCAGAGAATAAGACCCACTCTATGGCTGAACAATTTAAGTAGAAATGCTATCTCATTGCAAAATGCCAAACTGGTACATAAAAATATACTTAATGCAATAGAGGAACCTAATTATTATGCTGTGTAATTATATTAAAGATCTGTATCGAAAATTTCTTGAAAAGGTAGCCGAAAACTTCAGTTGACTTGAAGCAAATTAAATTGGTAACAAACATTCAATTACATTTTTTATGGACCAATAAATTTGCAAGTTTATAATAAATTCATTCACAGTGGATACTAATGAAGTAATAAATACTGCTTATAAATGTTGTAAAAATGCATAAAAATTCTTTGGCTAATTAATGATTTGTAAAATATACAAGAGTCTTTTGCACGTCAAATAACTTTGTATTTATGCCCAAAACAAAGTCTATGCTTTATTATTCCACAATTATGAGATGAACAAAACTTTTAGAAGATTGATTCTACTTATTTTATTACTCAGTCATAAAAAAAATTAACTGTACTACTTTATTTACATGAAAAAGGATGCTGACCAATAATTACCCCATTTCCGGGTAATTCTTGGTCATTTAAAAATTATAATTATTTTAATTATAAGCATTTAATTATAAGCAAGATAGACTTAAGGATATATGCACTTATAATTATTTTAATTATAAGTGCATATATCTTTAAGTAAGCATTTTATAATATAGCCATCAGAGGGGGCTTATTCCACAAAAAAATTGGGAACAACACCTTTAACAGTTTTTTTAATAATTAGATGTTGATGCTTTTTGACCAGGAATTACCCCGGGTGACCCTAAGTCTACAAAAAGTTTTGTTTCCTTATTTCAATTAAAAATTATCTTTTTTTTATAAGTTAGGCTGAAGTTAGTAAATAGGGCACTTGTGAACAGAACATATGGGGATAGATGTGAACAGTTCACAAGTGTATCTTTTTAAGTCTGTGAATGCATTTTTTTTTTTTTTTTTTTTAGTTTAAAATTTAATTACCCTTGTCAAACATTGAACTATAAATTCAATGTTTTTAGGATTGCTTCACAGTTTTAATTTACTGGAAGTTAGATAACAATTAAAAGTGACTCGAAAGGAGTAGGTATATTAGTGTACAATTTTACGAATAATTTCTTGTATCTAAGTTGAAACATTTATTGATTTATTCACACAACTAGAAAGAGAGCATCTAATTAGTTTTATTACAGTTTTTATTCACAAAAAAATTTTTTTGTCTTATTTACGCATGTGTTCACATGCGTCCCAGGTATGTTCACAACTACCCCTCCACCAGGGCACATGTGAACAAATTTAGACAATTTTTAGAATGATGATATAATTTAGAAATTCTTGATAAATACATCTAAAAGTTTCACCAAAAGAACAAACAAATTGTAAATATCCATATAAATCAATTTTTGGTTCAATAGCTCATAACAATTTTGAGAAATAGTCAAAAATGTAAAAATTGTTCACATGTGCCCCCCCTCTCCCCTATCAGTAGGTCTTTCTTATATATAACTACTCAGTACTCGGCCAAAGTACTACTTGGTGCACCCCTAGCCTATACCTGAAACAGAGTGTCTGCCCAAACCCCCAAACTCCTATAAGAGGGTTCTATTTATGTGACATTGTGAATGCTTATTTGTAACAAAAAAATTTCCATAATTTTGGGAATTTGAAATTATCATTTTTCCGATTTTTGTTTAGACATTTTAAACAAGGTCTTTTACTTAATTATAGATAGATAGGTTGGCACAGATGTCATATATGCACCATATTGGTGCAATTTTTTTCTGATGCCAATTTGGCGAAAACATTAATAGCATAAACAACAATATCCGGTTTAGGGATTGACCGAATACCGAATAGTCGATTCAGTATTCGGTGGTTTGGCTGAATACTTTTAAGTATTCGGTCGAATAATTGTGGATAAGTATTTTCTTTAGAAGTAAAAATTCTCTTTTACTTAGAAGTAGAATAGGCTAAACAGTGAGTTTTAAAATTGTGTGCATGAGTTCATAGTTCAGCTGCACAACAAAAAACAAGTCAAAAGCCATTTTTAATTAAAAAAAAAAACTTTTTCCTTTCTAAAATAGTCTACATAGCGGTGAAACCAAAACAACTGTCTACATTAGAGAAAAAAAAGTAAGGAAGATAAGCATCTTTCCCTTATCATTTAATTTTAATTATTTCTACATTAGTTTCCTTAATTTAAATTTATTTAATGTGTATTTTCTTTAATATACACATCAAATAAATATATCAGAAATCATCTCTGTATATCTAAGGTGTATATTAAAGAAAATACACACATCAAATACTAAGTATATCTCTATGCCTAAGCTATATCTTTTATAATCATTAAATTAAAATCGCTCAAATTTGTTATCTTCATCATCACAATGTTAAAATATTAATCAAAATATAAATATGTATCAGTAATTTGACAGAAAATATAGTTAAATGTACATATTGATATGATACCTTTTGTATTTGAAAACATTCCTATTCAATATGTTTATAGTTAGACAATCAGTAAATCAGCTTTGACAACATTGTTTCTTTTTATTTGAATGAACTTTTGTTTTTCTGACAATTCTTATCCTTAATAATAGCCTGTATAGTTTAATATTTTCATAGGTTATTTTAGGTATTGACTAGTGATAAAATAATAAAAAATAAGTGATGCGTTAATGAATTTGTGAGTGGAAAGAAGTCATTAATTTTTTTTTTTTTTTTTTTTTTTTTTTTTTTTTGTGTGTGTAGTTAGATTTAAGAATAAAAATGTAACTGAATTAAATTATTAAGAATTTAATGTTAATTAAAGTTTATTAAAAAAGCTAATATATGCAAAAATGTGTATTAAAAATTTTTAAGTATTCGGTTGCCGAATACCGAATATTCGGTGTACACTTTGACCGAAGTTTCGGTATTCGGCAAAATTGCTGCTTCGGTCAATCCCTAATCCGGGTTACCATATCAAGCAAAATATCAACGCTTTGGCAGCAGTAAGTACCCGTTGTGTATATGACATTGGCGTCAGAGAAAAAATCACACCAATATAGTGCATATATGGCATCTGTGCAAATAGGTTCTTTGGCAACGCCGAGTGGTTTTATGACAAGACTAATTTTATTTCTATATGAATAAATTTGGGAAGTCCTGGATTTAGAGATAAAAACAGACCTCTCAAAAATTTTTAAGACAAAAATTGTAAAAAATTTGTTTTTAAGACAAAAAAAAAAAAAAAAAAATCATTTATGAAAAACTTTCTGAAGAATCCTTAAAAGGACCAAAATTTTTCCTGTCATGAATCTGGTATTTCTTGACAGACAGCCATAGTGAATACCTTAACTAGAGAAGCATTGTAAACTTGAATATTTTACATGTAAAATGGGGGAAAAAATTTTATGGCTAATATTTTGCAACTGCATTTTTTTTTTACAAAAAAAACATGTAAAGTGCAGGTTTTAACATGTTTTTATGCTTATTGAACTAAGACATGATCATATTTTCAACAAATAAGCATGAAAATGTATTGTAAGCAGTATTGAGGTTTGTTTTTATATTTAACACTGAATTAAGACATTTTATTTTAAACAAAATATCATACAAAGTAAAAACTAGAGTAGTTGTTTACAGTTCACTTCACAAAGGGAATAGTAATACTAAGCTTCAGATTTCACTGCATGAAAATTCTGGTTTCAGTTTCAAAATACTAGCGTGTTAAATTTTAATTATGTGCAAGACAAAATAAAACAAAAACGCTTTAATTTATGAAATGTGTCACAAGCTATGAATGGCATAATCTCTTTTAACAAAAAAACAACCTCAAATATGAAACAGCTAATCACTTATAGGTGAATATGGAGCAAAGCCAGGAATGTAAGCAAATGTTTTACAAATTTATTACTTACAGAGGGTATAAGGGAAACTTCCCGATCACACTGATAACAAAAATATCTAGTAGGTATGGACGGAAGTTGTACCGCTTCTGCCATATTTAATTTCTTATTTTTATTATTGAAAATCTAGATATTATTTCACAATACTATGAATAGATATAACGAAATCAATCTACATCTAAAAGGACTACATAATAATCTGCAAATTAAGAGTTGAGATGTTATAAACATGCAGGAAAACATTGATTAAATCCATGGAGCAAATAGTTTTGTAAGAGTTTAGTAATGCTTGATGGAAGCCACAGAGTGAAGAGATAGATAGAGAGGAAATGTGCTCATTTCGCGTGATACTAAAAATGCAACCCTGTTTGAAAATCTCTCCCCGACTGGGACAGCACTGGACCCTATGCACGCAACCTGAGATCGAGGCTAAAATTCGTCTGCTGGCGGTGTTTAGCATAGAAGTCTATGGAGTGCGATTTATTAATGCTTGTTTGTTAAAAATACTGCAAAACAATTCTTTGTTGTAGCAGCATATTCCAAATATATTGTAATATAAATTCAAAATGTTGTTCTGTTAACGAGAAAATTTCCTAAGTTTGCAAATTTTCAGTTAAAATGTATGGATGTAGCCTGGGTCAAGGCTAAAGTCGTCTGCTAGCGGTGCTTGCGCCTGCGCATACTGGCATTCTGGCGGTGCAGTGGCTAGAATAACAGATCAACATACCGCCAGCTCTGGCGTCTGACGTCACCTGAATAGGGTCCCTTATTCCATGTGCTTGTCTTGTTTGGGCCTCGTGCTGAGCACTGTGTGTGATATCGACATCCAATAGAAAAATTATTGGGTATATGAATTCATCAGTAAATCGACTTGTACATGGGAATTTTCGCTTTAAAAAAATTAGCTATCTCTAGTGACTGAGTTACAGCGCCTAGAACTGAATGATACTTGAACTATGCTAGAAACACTAAAAAAGAAGAAACTTGTGTATCTTATCTATAGATGTTTTTAGATGTAAGTTGTATGTATGTTCCTTAATCCGTAAGTCGGTCGTCATTTTTTAGTGCATTGTGATACAATAGAACTCCCTGGGATTCAACGACGGTGATTACAAGTTAATTCTGCTGAGAGGGAACAACGGGCTGGATTAGGAATAAAAAAACATTAAATCTGTAATCTGGAAAATTCGTCTTTTTTAATAAAGAGATAATGAAGTTCAATATGTTGCCTTAACTCCATTGTTCATTAAACATATTTTAACCCTTTTTGCCCCGACGGTACTTTAAAGTACCATTAAAATAACTTGTCACAAAATTAATTTAAGGGTACATAGACATCTCGACAAGCAAAATAAAGCAGTTTTTGCGAAATATTTAACATAATATATTTTACTTAAAAATAGAGATAGAAATGTTTAAAAAAAATCTACAGTAAATATACACATTATAGCCCCAATATAAATCAAAAGAAATTAATTTCATACATAAATTAGTTTCCAAGAACTAATTAACTTTTTACATATCGCTATGAAATTTTTTGAGCTATATGTCTATTTGGTATACTTTTCAAAAAACTGTAGATCATATCATCTTAAAATTTGTTATGGTGTCAGAAAACATACTATTTGGGAATAAAAAGAAGCAATTTTCATTTTGGCTTAAAATAAATAAAATTTAAAATATTTTACTAAAAAACTTTGAAAATCCTAAAAATTTTAAGAACGCACTTTTCATTATTTAAAAAAAATCTCCACTCTGACCCATAATGTTAGATATTTTTAATGAAAAAGTTAGTTAAGTTGCATAATTTTGCAGGGGCGCGCCAGCAGCATCCGGCGCCTGTGTGCAGAACTTCACTTAGCGCCCTTTATCCGTCACCTCCCTCCCCCACCTCCCGCGGCATTATTGTCTATGAGGTTTAGAGAGACTATAGTTTGCACATCTATACTAATAAAAGAAAAGAGTTTGTCTCTCTGTTTGTTGGCAACGGCTAGAAAAATCTACGAAACGTAGGCGTCTGAAATGTTAGGTGAAGGTAGCCCAGCGCAAATCTAATGTACCCGAAGCTCAGATTTTGATTTTTTTTTTTATAATTAGCAGATATATTAATTAAAACTCGCAATTAAAATGTGTCTGCCTCTTCCCGAAAAACATCAGGGCGGTTGCGTTTCAGAACCCCGTTACGATGAGAGGAAGCAGAGAAGATGCGAAAGCGGCTCCCCCATCCGACTTTCTAAACGCGCATCGGTCGAACAGTTCGAAATACGGTAAAACGAAAGATACCAAACACCATTTACATTTACATTTTTAAAACTTTCTAACGGAGCAATCCATTTAAAAAAAGTGAAAGAAAGAAAAATGAAACCTCGAATTCGTGTTTTTTTTCTCTCGGTTTTCGAAGCCCGCGTTCGTTTAACTAATTGAGACACGGAAAAACTGATTACATCAAATTAAGGATTGCACTTTTTCGTTTAAAACACCGCAATCCGCTCGAAAAAATATAAATGTTACCCCTTTCAAAATAAAAAGAAATTGTCGAGAGCCGTTTCGGTGTTTTTGAGATTTCAGCTTATCTTTAAAAATCTGCATCAGCGCTACATATCAAAATACGAAAACATTAAAAATACCAGACTTTATCTACGTTCACTTTCCATTCGGATGCCACAATCCCTTTCAAAAAGTGCGAATAATAACCTTTTTTTAAAAAAAAAAAATTCATTTGCGAAACTCACTTTCGAAATTTCCGCTTTTTCTGTGATGTTTAAAATTCTGCATCGGCTTTTTTAATCAAAATAGGAAAAAGCTTACGATGCCACACTACATCTATGTTAATTTTTTTTCGAATGCCGCAATTTTTTTTAAAATATACAGTGTGTCCGTAAAGTCATGGTGCACTTTTGACCGGTCACAGGAAATCAATGAAACAAGGTGGAATCTTCCGCAAATAAAAGAAAGACTGCAAGTTTCATACATGTTCAGTGCAGTTCGATGTGGCCTCCATTTGTTGCCCTACACATATCTAAACGATATTCAAGTTCTTCCCCCACACAGTTAAGGACGACTGGTGTAACAGAGTGAATAACGTCTGTGATTCTATGTTTCAAATAGAGGCCACATTGAACTGCACTGAACAGATATGAAACTTGGAAAGTTTTTTCTTTTATTTGCTGAATATTTCACACTTCCGTCTTGTTTCGTTGATTCCCTGTGACCGGTCAAAAGTGCACCATGATTTTACGGGCACACTGTATTAATATTAACCGATTAACCCTTTCCAAATCGTTTGTTTCCAAGTCACTTATACGATTATTTAATGCTATGTTTAAAAATCGGCTTCAGAAATAAAAATACGGCAAAATGAAAAATACCAAGGCATATCTACGTCCATTTTCCTTCCGAAAGCCGCAATTTGTTAAAAAAAAAATATTAATACTAAGCCTTTCAAAACAAATATTTTCCAAAACTTAATTTTGCAATTTTCGTCTTTATTCGCAGTTTTTAACATTTTGCACCTGGAATTTTTATCGAAGTACAGAAAAAACAAACAACACACTCTTAACGCGCGTGCATTCATATTTAAGAAGACATCTTCTGTTAAAAAAAATATTAATATTAACCCTTTCAAAATATCGTTTCTGAAAATCATTTCAGGATTTTGTCTTTTTGTTGAATACGCACGTGGCTTTTGCTCTCGATCAGCAGCTCTTTTAAAACTAAATATCACTATTTTACACGAATTCACCCAACTAATCTTTCATGATCACAACATCTGGTCTGATATCGGAATCAGCTCAACAAAATAAATAGAAGGTTATTTATTAATTGTTAGTTTTTTTTTTCTTTTGGAACTGCAGTAAAGGCTGCATGCGTAATTATATTCAATTAATTTTTAACACAATTATTAAATTGGTAAATAAATCATAACAGTAGTAATTTTTCAAGTGGGTGAATTAGTCCTGCAGATTCG
Organism: Maratus speciosus; assembly: GCA_963932465.1. Taxonomy (NCBI): domain Eukaryota; kingdom Metazoa; phylum Arthropoda; class Arachnida; order Araneae; family Salticidae; genus Maratus; species Maratus speciosus. Next base: position 443,562,090 of record OZ010792.1, on the reverse strand, counting down.
CCTGGGATGACTCAGTCGGTGGAGCATTGGCGGCTTTAGCAAAGAAATCCCTGGTTCGAATCCTGGCCCGGACTTTTTTCACCCACTTGGAAATTTACTACTGTTATGATTTGTTTACCAATTTAATAATTGTGATAAAAATTAATGTAATATAATTACCCATGCAAAGTTTACTGCAGTTCCAAAAGAAAAGAATAATTAAATAACATTCGATTTATTCTGTTGAGCCGATTCAGATATCAGACCAAATGCTGTGATCATGAAAGGTTACCACTTGGAAATTTACTACTGTTATGATTTGTTTACCAATTTAATAATTGTGTTAAAAATTAATCTAATATAATTACCCATGCAAAGTTTACTGCAGTTCCAAAAGAAAAGAATAATTAAATAACCTTCGATTTATTCTGTTGAGCCGATTCAGATATCAGACCAAATGCTGTGATCATGAAAGGTTAGTTGGGTGAATTAGTCCTCCAGATTCACCCGGTATGGCTCAGTCGGTATAGCATTGGCGGCTTTAGCAAAAATATCCCTGTTTCGAATCCTGGCCCGGACTTTTTTCACCCACTTGGAAATTTACTACTGTTATGATTTTTATACCAATTTAAAAATTGTGTTAAAAATTAATCTAATATAATTACCCATGCAAAGTTTACTGCAGTTCCAAAAGAAAAGAATAATTAAATAACCTTCGATTTCTTCTGTTGAACCGATTCAGATATCAGACCAAATGCTATGATCATGAAAGGTTACCGGAAATTTACTACTGTTATGATTTGTTTACCAATTTAATAATTGTGTTAAAAATTAATCTAATTACCCATGCAAAGTTTACTGCAGTTTCAAAAGAAAAGAATAATTAAATAACATTCGATTTATTCTGTTGTGCTGATTCAGATATCAGACCAAATGCTGTGATCATGAAAGGTTAGTTGGGTGGTGAATTAGTCCTCCAGATTCGCCCGGGATGGCTCAGTCGGTAGAGCATTGGCGGCTTTAGCAAAGATATCTCTGTTTCGAATCCTGGCCCGGACTTTTTTCACCCACTTGGAAATTTACTACTGTTGTGATTTTTTTTTGCCAATTTAGTAATTGTGTTAAAAATTAACTACTATATTTACCCATGCAAAGTTTACTGCAGTTCCAAAAGAAAAGAATAATTAAATGACCTTCGATTTATTCTGTTGAGCCGATTCAGATATCAGACCAAATGCTGTGCTCATGAAAGGTTACCACTTGGAAATTTACTACTGTTATGATTTGTTTACCAATTAAATAATTGTGTTAAAAATTAATCTAATTACCCATGCAAAGTTTACTGCAGTTTCAAAAGAAAAGAATAATTAAATAACCTTCGGTTTATTCTGTTGAGCCGATTCAGATATCAAACCAAATGCTGTGATCATGAAAGGTTAGTTGGGTGGTGAATTAGCCCTCCAGATTCGCCCGGGATGGCTCAGTCGGTAGAGCATTGGCGGTTTTAGCAAAGATATCCCTGGTTCGAATCCTGGCCCGGACTTTTTTCACCCACTTGGATATTTGCTACTGTTATGATTAATTTATCAATTTAGTAATTGTGTTAAAAATTAATCTAACGTAATTGAATTTTAGCCTAAAAATATAAATAGATTTTAGATTTTACATCTGTATATAAAAGTTAAATGAATTAAGTTCGGGAAGCAATTAATTTTAAATATTTTATATTCCAAATGTAAGATCTTATCATTAGCCCCAATATTAGGATAGTTTGGAATTAATTTCATTTAAATTATAAAATCAGCCAACATTTGTATTTAGGTACATTTAAGGTTATTATCACGGGACCGGGTAGAACATAAAATGCATGGGAATTTAAAACTGTCTGTAAGACTCGATTCCCGCTTGAAGTCAGAAGTATAGTCCTAGGTCATAGATCACTAATTCTTTTTAACACAAAACTAAGTTTATTTATAAAAAATGCAGAAGGACAGTACAAATATTCGGCGAGGACAAGACGATGAAAAGCACACAAACAATATACATAGATTATATCCAATGTAACACATTACATTACTCCAAAATTATACTCGTAGTAATATTACACCAATCCGCTTCCACTTACAATACCAACTTCTACCATAACCAAACTTCTTACATACCAGGGCCCGTAGCACCTGTGTAATTTTATATCTGAATTTCGTTTTATACATTAAAACTGTCGCCGGCCACTGCACGGCATAAAAACAATCCCTTCACCTTTTTCTCTGAAAACAGAATCCCGATCCCTTCTCTCCTACGCTCGCCCGCCACGTGTGTCACATGACCAAAGGGCCAGCTAAAGAAATGCGTTCCAGACATCACACTGTCTATCGCTCTTTTTAAAATAAATCTCTATTTTTCCGTGTATATATTACAGCCATTCATTGTAGTTCCTAAGTTATTTATGTCTAAATTGATTTTTTTCTGCTAAAGCAATCTCTAGCGTCTAACGCTAGACATAATGCTAGTTTCTCTGCTTTTTAATAATGCTAGTGTTCATGTATTTCAATTTTATGTTCTGAATTAAAATGAACAAATCTTACTATCATCACACTTATTTATCTAGCATCTGATTGGTATTGGCGTACACATAGGGGAAAGCCGCCCCTTCTAAACCTTTGGGAAAATAAGAATTTCTGGATTATTTTGGCCAAATTTAGCCTATTTTCGTCATTCTCCACTCACGGTACTCCCTTAAGAAAAATCTTGCGTAAGCCATGAATGATAGGTTTAGAGTACAATATAGAACAGATAAAAAATATTTGTTTTTCTCAGAGGTCTAAACTCTAATGATCGAAAAAAAAAAAAAAAAAAAAAAAAAAACACAATTTTTGTTCAGTACATAATAGTTTCTACAGAAGTGATCATTCGTATGGCGTTGAAAAAAATCGTTTTTTGTCCGCCTAAAATAGTCTTTATAATGAATGAGAAAATCACAGCTTTAAAACTACTCTATGGAATTTCAAAAACCTTCGCAAGCAGCTGATGCTTCATTTTTCCCAATTAAAGAATTAAAAGTACTCCCATAGTCACGCCAGTCTCTCCAGTTTAAAATATATGCATTGAACAGAATGTTCAGTTTAGAAGTTCTATGTTTTACATTGTTTCTCTACGTTACTAATTAGAAGAGTCGGAAGTCAGAAGCAGAATTAAAAAAAAAAATGGATGAAAACGAATTAAATGATTATGAGTAAATTTGTTTCAGCTAAATCTACAAAACGTAATTAAGCTGTCAGGGAAATGTGTCATATTTTAATATATAATTAAATTGAGATTTTTATTTTAAGTATTTTCTCCTCAACTGAAATTTTTGGCGCCTTTACTACTTCGGCGCCTGTGTGCTTCGCACACTTTGCACACTGGGTCGGCGCGCCCCTGCAATTTTGGAAAGTTTCAACTGTTTTTACCTAAAATAGAATTTTAGAAAAATGTACCAAAGCATAAAAAAAACACATTTCGAGAAAAAGGCAAAAAACTATATACATACCCACACCCACAGTACATAAAATACATTATTCTAAAACATTGCAGCACCATAATCTTTTAGGTCCATAATCATTTAGCACCATTATCTTTTAGCTCTATTTTTTGGCCAATAATTGATAACTCAAAATTTTGAACCATTTTGTGTTCCATGTGCCCTTAATACCCCGATTAGTAGCAATACAGTTTACAATGAGTATAATAATACTTTACTCTGTATTGTTCCAAAAGCATTATGGGTTGCGCAAAAGAAAAATGTTTTTAAAAGGATGATTTCTTTTTCATTTGCAGCTTTCTTGACATTGAAAGATTGTGTTGGGGGGAAGTTTCAGTTAGGAATTATTTCTATTGAAAGAGCATTATATTTTTACATTTCCTAATTCTATAAAATACTAAAAAAAAAAAAGATTTTAAATAAAAGATTTGAGTGGAGTTATATATATTGCAAAAATCTCTATAAATTCAAATTTAGTTAATTAATTTTAATTGTCAAAATCCTTTTAAAATTTATAAAATGATTGTGTGAATCTTCTAATGTAGTTACAAAAATTCACGCAAAATGCTTTAGAAGATGAAATTTTGATGAATTCATAATTGGGGTTATAAAGCAACAAATCGATAAATACATCAAAAAGTAGCTATTTTCGCTTTCCGAAAATTTTACGTTTTCAATTTGCGTGCAAAATTCTTATAAAATTTTTACATTTTGAAATAATATAGAAAATGCAAACCATCGCCCCCCCCCCCCCCCCCCAGAAAAAAAAATTCGAATCATATATAAAAAAAAAAAAAGACTTTTTATGTCAAAAAATTCTTTCCACCTTCAAAAAATGTCTTATCGATTAAAGTTACTAATAAATAAAGTAAAAATAGTTTACAAAAAAAAAAAAACTTTTATAAGCATTCACTATTTATTTTAAAAACTACGCCTAATTTCATGGCTCCAATTCATGTAGTTGCAAAAACTGTCCGTTAAAATACTTTAATTTTGCGTGGGATTCGGTTATTGAAAATTGACCGCTTTGATTTCGTAGATACAAAGCGAATGAACTTATTAAAATAATGAATAAATGAATGAATAATTATGATTAGATAATGAATTTATTAAAATAACTATAATTTTCACTCTTTTTTTTTTTTTTTAAGATTTGGCAACATGAAAGAAAAAAATATTTAAACTTCATTAGGGATTTCTAAATTTTTTTCTCGTCGTATAATCACTATTTAATTAATATCAATTATTAATTAAAATATTAATTAATATTAATTAAGGTCTATAATTGTCGCTCTGTTTCTTTTTTAAGATTTGGCAACAGGAAGAAAACAATATTTAAATCTCAATCGGGATTTCTTAATTGTTTTCTCAACATATAATCACTATTTAATTAATATTAATTCTTAATTAAAATAACTATAATTAAAATATTAATTAAAATAACTATAATTCTCGCTCTGTTTCTTTTTTACGATTTGGCAACAGGAAAGATAAAAATATTTAAACTTCATTTGGGATTTCTAAATTGTTTTCTCAACGTATAATCACTGTTTAATTTATATTAATCCATTCAGGAGCAAGTCTTTGTGCTTCTGTAATGTTGAAATCACACAAGAATTTTAGAAAAGTATTATTTGAAAATAAGGAAGTGCAATTTTACAGATTTTCTCACCAAAGTTACAAAGATGAAATTTTATTTAAAATTCTGGTACATACATTGATTAAAATTAAGTGAGATAAAATATATCCAGATTTTTAGAATAAATGTACGTATTTGAAAATAAGAAAATTCAATTTTACAGATTTCTCGTAAAAAGTTATAAAAGTAAAATTAAGTGCGATAGAGTATATACAGATTTTTGGAAAAAAATTATTTGAAAATAAGGAAATGCAATTTTAGAGCTTTTCCCACCAAAGTTATAAAAGTGAAATTTTATTTAAAATTCTGGTACATATATTCATTAAAATTAAATATAATATATCCAGATTTTTAGAAAAAATATATTTGAAAATGAGAAGATGCAATTATACAGATTTTCCCATGAAAGTTATAAAAGTAAAATTTTATTTAAAATTCTGGTACAAACTTTGATTAACACTCCGTCTACCAGGCGTATTTAATGGACCCGACAAGTACATTCAGAATATTTATTCAAAACAGAAATTTCTTTAAAATAAACTAGATACATAAAGCAGACAAACAGGAACAGGCAAAACTTTTCATGGGCTTCCAAAATGCGATTTTTTAATTTATTTATTATTATTATTATTATTATTAATAAGGAAATGCAATCTTACCGATTTCCCCCACCAAAGTCATAAAAGTAAAATTTTATTTTAAATTCTAGTACAAAACTTGATTAAAATTAAGTGGGATTAAATATATCCTGATTTTTAGAAAATTTTTATCTGAAAATAAGGAAATGCAATTTTACAGATTTTCCCACCAATGTTGTAAAAGCTACATTTTATTTAAAATTCTGGTACATACCCTCATTAAAATTAAATGGTATAAAATATATCCAGGTTTTTTTAAAAGAAATTATCTGAAAATAAGGAAATGCAATTTTACAGATTTTTCCACGAAAATTATAAAAGTTAAATTTTATTTAAGAATTCTAGTACAAACCTTTATTAAAATTAACTGAGATTCTACCACCCTTCAAGGTTTTAAACTATTAAATGATATAGCAGTATATCTATATATAACCATTATATAATATTACAGATTATCATCTATTTTAAATATAAATTATAAATTGAGTTTTAAATCAAGATACGAGCATTATATATTTTAAATTTGGAACAACAATTATTTAAATGAAGTAATTATAAATGAATATTTAACCTTTTCGACACGGGCGTCTCTTACACAAATTTTATTCGGTTTACACCACTTTTTAAAAAGAAGTTTCTTCAAGTACACAATTTCAAAAATGCTCTAATTAAATAAAGCAAATTTTACTTTCCTTTATTACTGGTTCCAAATGCAAATTTTGCAAAGAAAGATGATATCTAGTCAGACTGGACATACGAATGCAGAGGGTTAAGACTAGATCCCATTTATAAATGAAGTTTTAAATAACATTCAAACATTATAAATTTTAAATTTAGAAAAAGATTAATATGAACAGGAAGTTGAATGCATAAAAAATATTGGAAATTAGAAATATTTGATATATATAGTCAAACTGTTTGTAATTAAAACATTTTAATAAATGAAAAAAGACTAGAGAAAAATAAACTGAACAAATAAACTAAATAGTAGTACAGTAACATTTATTGATCTTAATAATTGGAATTTTATTAGAGACCAACTGAGATGATAAACTTGCAGCATCAAATAGAATTTCTTACGGAAAGGTATCAAATAACTACATAAGTAGAAATCTAAAGGATGACACACTATATATATATATACTAGATTTTTTATTTGTATTTTCCACTATTTGGTGTTTAAAATATTTTTTTGTTGCGTTTTCACAATCACTTGGCATATTTTGGCGAGACTGGTTTGGTTCATTGTTTTTGTAACTCGTAAACAATTGTAGCCATAAAGATTAATTGGCGATTTATCAACTGCCACCGGCTAACGGAAAAATACGTTAAAATTAATGGCGATTTATCAACTGCCGCCGGTAACGGAAAAATACGTTAAAATTAATTTTTAATTAAGTTCTTAAAATAGTAAAATGCTGTAATACCTTAAAATTAATTTATTAATTACCCGACTCCCAACCCCAAGAAGGGTTATGTGTTTCACGCGTATCTGGGTATGGGGATTTCTTTATACCCTCCAAGCATCCCAACGGCCGGGTGGATTTTAATGAATGAAGTCTCTGTCGATTCGTCTTAACCGTCCGATGGTTATAGGATAGGTTTTGTTTTTATAAATTCCAAATAGCAGTCGTAAAATACAAAATGGCGGTAGAGACGAAAGAAAAAATTACGCATCCTATTGAGTGGCATATCATTGGATAAGTCTTTCAAAATGAAGATGATGTTTCATTGACTATTTTACAGTCAGAAGCTTCGTTTAAATATTGCACAAACTGGAAGTTGTGTAGATAGGATCTCTGGCTTTACTGCAACTCTAACCTTCATAGACAGCTATAGGCCTCATCAAAACAGTGTTTATACAGGGTGTCCAGCGAATAAGACCCTGATTTCAAAATTAAATATATCAAAAACAAAGATCAATAGAATTATGCAGTATTGTTTATTAGCTAAGGTGTAAAAATGTTATACAGAAGTTTCAAAATTTAGTTGCAAAAACCGTTAACCGATGACGCTGTAATCACAATACTTGTAAACTGTGCTTCGAAGTCCAGAGCACTAGCGTCTCATTCCTAGATGGCTCCCTATGGAAAAACGAATATTGGGAAAGTCCACTTTTTCATTCGGGGGATGTGCAGAAGTGGAGACATCTGGTCACAGAATTATTGCATCAGCTTTAATTTTAGAAAATTTCAATTAATATAATTTTCAATAAAAAGTTTAGAAATCATTATATAAGAACTTATTAAAATATTTTATTAAATTCAATTTTTAATGCCATATAATTATATAAATCAAAATGCATATATTTAGAAAAATAATTTTGTACTTTTTATTTATTTTTTATACACGGCATAATATTTTGGTGTTATTGTTTATACCTGAATTATTATAAATAAAAAAGTAATTTTGTACTTTTCATTTATTTTTAAATCACGGAATAATGCTTTGGTTTTAGCACAACACTTATATTTCTTTTCTTTGTAAACAAAGTTTTAGAGACAGAAATGCTTAGAGACAGTTATGCATTAAATTATTTCTTTTTTAAAAGGAATGGATGATAAGTCATATCATCAACGTCAAAGCAAAAGTATTTTGGATGCCGCATTCCTTTCAAACACTTCGGATCCTATCGCTAGAAGCTGCACCATAGTTTCTTTTAGCTTAATTAAATTTTAAAACCCAAAACTTTGGATTTTTTTATTCAAACTTTTTTCACAGTTTAAATAAATATTAAAAAGCAAAGATTTCCGTTTTTTCAAATCCTCCTCTATATGGATTCGATTCCACGATCTACCAATTAGGAGAGAAAAGACATACCCCAGAGATACTGGTATCCGGACCGAAGTAGCCTATAACAAAATTTGAAACAAATCTCAATTCTGTCAACACATGGCTCCGCTTCTGCACATTACTCAAATAAAATATATTTTAATAAGTTCTTATATAATGATTGCTAAGCTTTTTATTGAAAATTCTATTATTTGAAATTCTCTAAAATTGAAGCTGATGCAATAATTCTGTGGCTAGATGTCTCCACTTCTGTACATCACCCCAACGAAAGAGTGGTCTTTCCCAATTTTCGTTCTTCCATAGGAAGCCATCTAGGAATGAGCTGCTAGTGCCCCGCATTTCAAAACACAAGTTATAGGCATTGCGATTACAGCGCCATCTGTTAGCGGTTTTTGCAACTAATTTTTGAAACTTCTGTATAACATTTTTACAGCTTAGCTAATAAACAAACCGTTTACCGCATAATTCTATTGATCTTTGTTTTTGAGATATTTAATTTTGAAATCAGGGTTTTATTCACTGGACACCCTGTAGATAGGAACTAACAATTAAACACAACTTAAAAGTCATCAATACAAGTAAATAAAAAAATAGGTAAGTAATATAAAAAATAGCTTCACATTGATGGGAAATAATTAATAAGTTCGCTTTTTACGCAGTCGGGTTTTTTGATTTTTTAAATTTAATTTTTACTTGTTTATAATTAAGATCTAAAAATATTAAAATGTTGCTTTGTCATCGGAAGCACACACGTGAACATAATTTTTAAAATTCTAGCATATAAAGAAAGAAGCGAAAGAAAAATGGATTAAAAAATTCCACCTTACATACAAAAACAAGTAAAGTTAAATAAAAGTAATAAAGAAATGAAAATGCAGGTTGAAAGTTTCAAAACGTTAAATGAAATTCAATATAAAAATGGGATATCGTCACCTCAGAGCGACAGCAAGACATCTAAAAAAAAAAAAAAAACACTAGAGGGGCCAGAGAGGACACGTGCTCCGAGCGCCAGAACGGAAAATGAACGGGGCGCAAAAGTGAAGATTAGTTTTTGAGTTCTTAAAAACCTACACTAGGCGCATGCGAAGAAACTCGCAAGAGAATGTTAAACCTTTGGGAGCATTCTTTTCAAATTTCTCACTTGCATTTTAATATTTTTAATTTTTTTTTTTTTTTTTTTTTTTTTTTAAGGATATTGAGATTGATCTTTAACGTTGCTAGTTTGTACGTTTTCGATTTTGGATTTCTCCAACCGAAATCGAAAAAGTTAACATTAACCTAGTTAGAGATTAATCTCAGCTATCCCACACAGAAAAGATCATTTAAAAATATTAAAATGCAAGCGATAAATTTAAAAGAACGCTCCCATGGGTTTAACATTAGCTTGAGAGTTTCTTCACGCGAAAAGTGTAGTCTCTTAAGACAATATGATTTATATCACTATGACTTTAAACATCTCATTTGTAATACTATAACTAGAGCCTCTAGAGTAGGGATGCACAACCTGTGGCCCGCCATGGATTAACTTGTGGCCCGCGATCACAATTTATATAATTTTTTCGTTTCTTTGGCACAATTTCGTCAATTTATAACTGGAAAAATTGCAATTTTTGGTCCATATGTCGCAGGAAAAAATCGCGAATTTTGTCAATTTGCCCCGGGAAGAAATTGCAAATTTCATCAGAACCAATTAAGAATCGCAAATTTCGTTGATCGAGTTCGGAAAATCGCGAAATTTATCGATGAGTCGCAGTAAAATCTCAAATTTCGTTGATCAACTGGGGAAAAATCTCGAGTTTTGTTAGTTTATCGCGGGAAAAAATCGCGAATTTCGACACTTTGTCGCTGAAAAAATTGCAAATTTCGTCAGAGTCGGTTAAAAATCGTGAATTTCGTTGATTGGACGCGTTAAATATCACGAATTTTGTCGATTACGTAATACTTGGTCGGTTGCTGAAAAATCGCGAGTTTTGATAGTTGATCGTGAGAAAAAATCGGAATTTTGTCAATTTGCAAAAAAGTTTTCGAATTTTGTTGATCGCGAGAGGAAAAATTGCAAATTTTATCGACTCGGCGCGGAAAAGTCTCAAATTTCTTTAATCGGGCACAGAAAAATCGCGAATTTTTTCGATGAGGTATGGAAAAATTGCAAATTTTGTTACCGGTTGCGAAAAAATCGTGAGTTTCGTCAGTTTATCGCGAGAAAAAATGTCGAATTTCATCAATTTGTCGCGTAAAAATTACAAATTTCTTCAGAGTCAGTTAAGAATCGCCAATGTCGTTGATCGTACGCGGAAAAATCGCGAATTTTGTCGAGAAGCTGCGGAAAAAAATGCAAACTTTCATGAACAGCAACGGAAAAATCGCGAGTTTCGCCAGCTTATTGCAGGGAAAAATCGCAAATTTCGTCAATTCGCCGCGGGAAAAATTACAAATTTCATTAGAGTCAGTTAACAATCACGAATTTTGTTAATCGGGCTCAGTAAAATTGCGAATTTTGTCGATGAGGTACAAAAATTACAAATTTCGTTGATCGACTGAGGAAGAATCGCGATTTTGTCAATCTGTCGCGGAAAAAAATCACGAATTTTGACAATTGATAGAAAAAATTACAAATTTTGTCAATTGGTCGCAAAAAAAGGCGAGATTTGTCAATCGCTCGTGAAAAAAATCGTGAATTTTCTCAAAAATTCGCGAATTTCGTGAATAGCTCATGGAAAAAAATTACAAAATTTGTGTATCGGTCCCAAAAAATATCACGAAATAGAAATCCATTGGTCTCAGGAAAGAATCGGAAATTTCATCGATTCTGCGCGTAAAAGAAATCGCGATTTTCGCCAATTTATTGCACGAAAAAAATCGCAAATTACATCAATGTATATCAGGCAAAAATCACGTTTCGTCGATTGGTCATTGGAAAAAAATTGCAAATATTGTCAATCTGTCCCGTAAAATATCGCTAAATTCACTAATACTCATGAAAAAAAAAATCTCGAATTTTGTCAATCGTTCATGGAAAAAAACTTGCAAATTTCGAAGATCGATCGCAGAACAAAGAAGTCGCGAAATAATTCGATCGGGGACGTAAACAATCGCAATTTTCGTTGATCCGTTGTGGAAAAAAAATCGCGAAATTTGAAAATTTATCGCTGAAAAAAATCGCGAATTGCGTCAATTTATTGCAGGTATCGCAAACTGGCTGTTTGAAAAGATTGCAAATTTTGCCAACCGGCAATGGAAAATTACCGCGAAATCTGTCAATCGGTCGTTGACAAAAAATCGCGAATTTCGTCAATCAGTCGCATTTGATTGACAAAAGAAAAGAAAAACGAGTTGTGTTAATAGTCCGCAGAAAAAATAGCATAATTAGTCCATCATGCCTTGTTATTTCAAAAATAAGTTTCCTTTCATTTTAAATGAAGTTATTCTTCAATAATTTTTTTATATAATTTTCAATAACGTTCAATTATTTAGAAATTTTGTGTATTTTTTTTCTTCAAGTTACCATTTGTCAAGAAGGACCCGTCTTCATAAAGTGTTGAATGGTTATTCATACAGATGCGAAGAATCCCTGCATTCCTTCATAAAATTATTTATTTCCGTTTGTTTATTTTTATTATAGACAAAAAATAATTATCATCAAGAATAAAGACTTATTACACCCCCTACCTCCCCGATATAGAATTTTCTCTGTGTTACTAGTGTGGCCCTCGACAACCCAAACATTTTTGTAAGTGGCCCTTCTCTTAAAAAGTTTGTGCACCCCTACTCTAGAGTATCTCTAGTAGCCCTAACTATAACTACCGTAAATTCTGTGAAAATGAAATCTGTCTGTAACGGAATCCAGTCTTAAATGAAAAAAAATCCCTGCCGGCTCGGGCCTACAGGCGGAGGTAGATTTCGATGTTAAGTACTAAATTCTCCAACAAAACTTAAAATCAAGATTAGAGATAAAACCCAGTTTCTTCACAAAGAGCGAGCTGTAGGGAGCTAAACTTTTTGTGAAAATTGTAACATACACGAATACACACACACATATATATGGAATAGGTTTAAAAAAATGGCTACAAAAAATTCAGAGAACCTTAAAGTGTTAAAATATGTTAATATTTCCATAGTCGGGTTTTTATCATGTTTTAATACGTTTCTTCAAACTTACATGGCGTTACATATTCACCTGCTGAGGTCCATTATATTTCAATATGACGCAATATACATATTTTTTTAATTCGTCAAACTATTTATTTTGAGTTTTCAAGCTGAAATCTTGCTCTAGGAAACTTGTGACGCAATATTCAATTTGTTTTCAATTTGTCAAACTATTTAATTTTACACGTGAAAATTTTGCAAAAGAAAAGTAATTGTTGTGGTGAGAATTTTATTATTTGTTTTTTTTAATTGTTGGCAACTGCTATAACGAAAAACTTTTATCTTTTTCCTGCCATTGTTGTGTAAGAGCTGGTTTTATCAGAATCATGTTAAGACAGTATTCAAAATTTTGAACCCTCCCCATTTCCACCCTCTTGGGCCGATTTCGCCCATTTTCAATCCCCGCCGAGATATTAGCCATCTCAAAGTTGTTGGCGAGTTTGAAGATGATTCGTGCATAATTGCGACTTTTATCGTGCGGACAAAATTTAGTACATACATACATACATATATATATATATATATAAACTTTTTAGGTGGGGGTGGTTTTGGGTTCCTGGGGTCCTATAATGAAAAGTTATGAAGGAATTTTTCAAAAGTCGCACCATGGTAATGACTGCAATAGATAGTATTTCTTACGAAATCTACCTAAAAATCCCTGCCGGCCCGGCCCACAGGCAGAGGTAGATTTCGAAGTTAAGTATACTAATTTCACCAACAAAAACCAAATCATTATTAGATATAAATCCACTTTAACATCTGTCTGCTTTTGACGAGTTTTTATTTCCTTTTTATAAAATAGCTGGTTTTATCAGAATCATGTTAAGGCGATATTAAAAAAAATATTTTTCCATACTCAACAACTCGAAATTTTCTGGCACATTTTCAGATTCATTTTTAATTAAAAAAAAAATATGAAACATGCTGACGTGATTTTTGAAAAGATTTATAAGCGACCTGTGTTTTTATTTTTCTTTCAATTAATTAAAACTTGATTAATAAACAATTATTTTCTCAGTAGGGCAATATTTTTCGTTTCTAACAATCGCTTCGGGAAATTCTGTTCAAAATGCCCACTTTGACATCCTTTTTTGAAATATATTCTGCCTCTATCAAAACATCGATCATTACTGTACATTATATAGTTTCTGAATAAGAGAATCTAGCAATTGGATGCGTTTGAGAGCAAAAATGAATTTAAAAATGGGTAAGAAAATAGACAGTTTGCATTTGAATGCAGCCTTAATAAGATGATTTTTTTCTTCAATCGCTATGTATTTTTAATTTCTTTTTGCTGTAAGAATTGGCCCTATCAAAAACTTCTCTATATAAATATTGAAGACAATATTAAGAAGATATACGATAAATTCATGGAGATTTTATATCTTGTGAATTGACGGAGTTATTAAAATTTTTCTTCTTCAATCCCCCTTTTATGTTTTCGTTTTTAATTTTTTTTTTCGGTACGAATTGGTCCTATTAAAAACTTGTGAATATAAAAGTTGCAGATAATATTAAGGAGATGTATAATAAAATTATTGGATTTGATATCTTGAGAATTGACGAAGTAAGGAATTTTTTTTCTCCCAAAAACCCTATTTTTGCGCTCCTTGAGCCTATTTTAAATTTTATCAAAAATCTGTGATGCATGAATTTTTGGCGCTATTTTTAGAAGTAATAAAAACTTTAAACTGATTTGATATGTGCAAAAATTAAGAAGTTATGGGGTTTTTTCGGTTTTCACAAAACCCCTCCCTATTTCCATCCCCTTTGTCCGCTTTTGCCCATTAACGAACTTGAGCGAGATTTTATGTCCCTTGACTTTATGTATCAGTTTGAAAGAGATTTGTGCAGAATTGGGGAAGTTATCGTGTCCAGAAGAAAGTGATAACATAATTGCTTCGGGAGATTCCGTTCAAAATGCCAATTTTGACATCATTTTTTGAAATATATTCTGCCTCTATCAAAAAATCGATCATTACTTTACATTATATAGTCTCTGAATAAGAGAATCTAGCAATTGGATGCGTTTGAGAGCAAAAATGAATTTAAAAATGAGTAACAAAATAAGCAGTTTGGATTTGAGTGCATCCTTAATGCAATGATTTTTCCAACACAATCCGCTTCGGGAAATTCGGTTCAAAATGCCCACTTCAGCAGCACTTTTTTAAATATATTCTGCCTCTATCAAAAAATCGACCATTTCGGTACATTATATTGTTTCTGAGTAAGAAAACGTAACAATTGGAAGCCTTTGAGGGCAAAAATGAATTGTAAAATGAGTCAGAAAATAAGCAGTTTGGATTTGAATACACCCTTACTTAGATGATTTTTTTCTTCAACCGCTATGTATTTTTAATTTTTTTTTTTTGCTGTAAGAATTGATCCTATCCAAAACTTGTCTATACAGATGTTGTAGACAATATTAAGAAGATATATGATAAATTCATGGGGATTTTATATCTTTTGAATTGACGGAGTTATGGATTTTTTACTTCTTCAAACCCCCTTTTTGTTTTCGTTTTAAATTTTTTTTTGCGGTACGAATTGGTCCTATCAAAAACTTGTGAGTATAAAAGTTGTAGATAATATTAAGGAGATTTATAATAAAATTACTTGGAATTGATATCTTAAGAATTGACGAAGTTATGAATTTTTTTCTCCCAAAAACCCTATTTTTTGCGCCCCTTGAGCCCATTTTTAACTTTATCAAAAATCTGTGATACATAAAATTTTGGCCCTATTTTTAGAAGTAATAAAAACTTTAAACTGATTTGATATGTATAAAAATTAAGAAGTTATGGAGGTTTTCGGTTTTCGCAAAACCCCTGCCTATTTCCATCCCCTTGGTCCGATTTTGCCCATTCACGAACTTGACCGAGATTTTATGCCCATTGATTTTATGTATTAGTTTGGAAGAGATTGGTGCAGAATTACGAAAGTTATCGTGTCCAGAAGAAAGTGATATATATATATATATATATATAGATAGATAGATAGATAGATATATAAAGTTTTTTACTGAGGGTGGTTTTGGGTTCTAGGGGTCATGATCGGTGTAGATCTGCAAAATTTTTTCAGAAATTCCAACATGGGAACGATCCCAATAGGTAGTATTTCATACGAAATCTACCTAAAAATTACATGTTCCCAACAGAAAGAATACCAACAATTATACCTGCTAAGACATAAACCTGTATAAAGCGGAATTTGTTTCGGTTCCTTTGGATTTTGTTTTCAAGATTTTAGGGAATGAATATTTGACAAAGTTGATTACGTAACGTAATCCAGTATTACGTATCTTTTTTATTACATATTTTAAATTTTAAAATAAGTCGGCTATCAGAAACTTAGTAAAATTCTTTTTATAAATTTACTTCGCGGTGGCAGGGGAGGGGAGGGGAATCTATGTTTGCCCCGGATGAAAAAAAGGCTAGTTTCGGCCCTGTGTCGTCACATCTATTTTATACAAAACATAACTTTGTGTTTCAGACTTTCCAAAAGTCACTTTCGTTCAGTGCAACACTAGGTTAAATCAGGTATCTTACTGCTTCACTGAAGTACGTGCGCGAAAATATTGAGTGTCCTACTATTGCTTCTAACACAGCCATACTCAACCTGCGGCCCGCGGGCCGCATGTGGCCCGGCGACCTTTTATATGCTGCCCGAGGCACATATTCATTAATCCATATTTATACAATTAATTGAGATGCGCATAAAAAGTATTTAAGATCTTTAGCGTTATTTTATATATTTTTACAAGAAGATAAAATCTGTCTTGTTATTTATAATTAATTTAAAGTTATGTTAAAAGCCGTTTCCTTAGTCAAAAGTTCTTTTTGCATGTAGTCCTTTTTGCCTTACAGTGTCTTTCATACATTTCTTAATCTTCAAAATTAATCTAGCATCATTCCAAATTAAGTTTGCATTATATATTTCTACAATTAAAA
Source organism: Maratus speciosus (assembly GCA_963932465.1). Lineage (NCBI taxonomy): Eukaryota > Metazoa > Arthropoda > Arachnida > Araneae > Salticidae > Maratus > Maratus speciosus. Next base: position 443,545,422 of record OZ010792.1, on the reverse strand, counting down.
AAAAAAAAAAAATCATTGAGCAAAATATTGGCTTATTGAAGAAAATATCCTTTTTTTTTTCTTAAGAATTTAGAAATTTTGTATTGTTATATTATTACGTTTCATACTCATTATATAGCTGATACTGCTTTTTAGGGTTGTACTTTAGTCGCGGAAAAGATTGGTATCGAAAACATTGCTGACAAACAGCAAGCTTCCCGGCCTATTTCTACAGCATTTGCATCGAAATCTACTATGAAGTTTATTACTTGGAAAGAGAGGTCTTAATTTTTTTGGTAATATTTCTCCCGCAACAAACGTTCAAACCTCTTCATAATATTTATATTGCATTGTAAACTACTTATGTTATTTTAATTACTATATTACATATTTTTTAACCATTTTATAAGTGTGTTGCGGCGCGTGGAAAGTCGGAAACTCGTGTTTGCGGTCCGCGAAAAAAAAAAAGGTTGAGTACGACTGCGTCTAAACACATCATCCTGTACTGCCTTCTCGTTTTCACTTGCCTGGACTCAGAGTTGGGCAAAATACATCGAAAAACCATTTACGATACAAAATACATTGGTTTTAGAACTTAAAATACAAAATACAAAATACTTTTCAAATTTCAAAAATTCAAAATACAAAATACATGTATTTTGAAAATACATTCAAAATACAAAATGCATTTTTAAAAAATTAAAAATTATTATGCATTAAATTGCACTACGCAGCTGCAAAACTCGTTTGCAAAGATGATTAAATTTTTAGAAATTATAAATTTCCAACTAAAGAAGCAAAATCAATTAACCCTTTGAGCTCTGATGGTGAATTTCTCCCCACTTAATTTTAATCTCCAAATGTCACATTGGCACCGGAATATTCAACCAAATTTATCTGAAAATAGATCATTGCATTTTTTCGTGTATATTATAAGCCGAATCTTTTGTTTACAAAATACTGATGCCAATGTGACATTTGGGCATTTTAAAGAAATTTACCTCCAGAGCACAAAGGGTAAAAACTTAACAAAAGACAGCTAAAACAAAACTGAAAGATTGCAGCAACAATGTGTTAAAAGTGCATGAAAGTTACAAAAATAACCAATAACGAATAAACTATCTTTTAAAGGTAGTTATTCACTAGGAATAAATAATATGGCAAACCAACCAAGATCACTAAATTGCATCAATTTATTGTGGATCCGATAAGGAATCTCCTGCAGGAGGCATAGGATAGCAGCGCTCGATATTGAGTGTTGGAAGCCAATATTAAGACAATATTGATTTTCAGAAAAAACACAAATGTTTGGTGCAATTCCCACAATAAGTGCATATGTATAAAAATCTCGGAAATCCTAAAAAACACAGCATAGAAAAATAATCCTCTGAAGGGCGATAGACACAAAATATCACCCATACTAACTGAATATGATGAAGTTTGATGAAATTCCGTGCATTAGATCTTGAGGTATAGATCTCATTGCACAACTGCCAACTTCAGATTAAAAAAAAAAAATTAAATACATGTACTACGAAACAGAAAATATATTTTAATAAAGAGAAAAGTGCCCAGTTAAACTTATGGCATTGAGCTCACAGGCTATTCACACTAATTATACACAATAATCTTACTTATGTTTATTATTCATAAAATAGAACTCACTCTTTTTGTGCAAAACAGCAAATAATCAGAGAAGCACCTTATCAAAATAAACCGGTATACCAAATTTAAGCAAATCGGATAATTCTCCAAGAAAAATCCCTTTATCTAAATTAAGGAGGGTTGTTAGCCCTCCGTTCTTCCCCTTTATATTTAACCAATGAACCTCCAAAACTAATCATGGAAGCGTCTTATCAGAATGACCCTATTTACAAAATTTGAAGCAAATCGGATAATTTGCATGAAAAACCCATTTATCTAAAATAAGAGGGGTGGTTAGACCCCCGTTCCCCTCTTTATACATAGACCATGATACCCTAAAACTAATCAGGAAAGTACCTTATCAAAATGAACTTATTTACAAAATTTGAAGCAAATTGGATGAATGATCTGTATGAAAAATCCATTTATCTAAATTAAGGGGAGATTAGCCCCCGTTCACCCCCTTTATACTTAACCAATGATCTACTAAAACTAATCAGGGAAGCGCATTATCAGAATTCAGAATGAACATATTTACAAAATTTCAAGCAAATCGGATAATTTTACATGAAAAACCCATTTATCTAAATTAAGGGGGTGCTTCCCCCGTTCTCTCCCTTTATACTTAACCAATGAACCCCTAGAACTAATCCGGGAAGCGCCTTATCAAAATGAAACTTTTTACAAAATTTGCAGCAAATTGGATAATTCTGCATGAAAAACCCATTTATGTAAATTAAGGGGATTATCCCCCTTCCCCTCCTTTATACTTAACCAATGATCCCCTAAAACTAAAACTAATCAGGGAAGCGCATTATCAGAATGAACCTATTTAGAAAATTTGAAACAAATCGGATAATTCTGCATGAAAAACCCATTTATCTAAATTAAGGGGGATTATCCCCGTCCCCTCCCCCCCTTTTATACGTAACCAATGAACCCTCAAAACTAATCAGGGAAGAGCCTTATCAGAATGAACCTATTTATAAAACTTGAAGCAGATCGGATATTTCTATCAAGAGTTATCGCGTTACGTACATATATACATACGTACGTACATACAGAACCTGTGGGTACATTAGCTCTCAGGCTCTGATAGCTTGTGATCTAAAACGGTAGCTTTTATCTACGTGGTATACTTATTTCATTTCAATTGTATTTACAAGTATGATCAATTTGTCTTGGGGGGAGGGGGACGAGAATTTTACATACATGTCACTGGTAATCATAAAAAAAACACAGCATGACAAAGCCACCTTTTGAGCGATGCACTCCAAATTTTATCACCATTAATTTATTCGAAGCCCTAAAATAATATGAAATTGGATTAAATTTTGTCCATTAGTCCTTTTGTCATTTAGTCTTTTAGATATTAGTTATTGCGGAAATCCTGAAAAACATATCATAGCAGCGCTACCTGTTCAGCGATGTGCACTAAAAGCTAATCGACAACTATTTCTGTTCAGGTGTATATGCAGTTTGCTGAAATTCTGTATATTCAATCTTATAATATAGCTACCATGGAATAAAATAATTAAGCATAGCAGCGCAACCTGTAGGGCGATATAAACCCAAAGCTAAGTTATACCTAGGTCTAACTTAATCTGAAGTTTGATGATTATTAAACTCAATGCATTAGTTCTTGAGATACCATGGCCACAGAAATTGTGTCACACACAGACTAACAGACAGATACGTATTTCCCAAACGTAGTTAAATCGTGTTCAAGACATCCCGAAACATGTTAAATCAATCCAAAAACGAAATTCGAAAATTTTTACGAATCCAATACTTTCTTCTTCTGTATTAGACGAATGTAAAAATAAATCAGTCTATAGTATCTGTCTTTTTTTAGTATATGTCTACAAAAGAACACGTTTTATAATAATCTGATACGTACGATGACAGCGAATAAAATTGTTATTTACATGTATTTTTTCTTTTTATATAATGCACACGTCGTCGCCCGGTGGCGTAGTCAGTAAACGGAGGCTGCTGTCACCCCGAGGTCCCGGGTTCGAGTCCCTGGGTAAGACATGGATGTAATTGTGAATGTCCCTTTGTAGTTGTATAATATATGTAATGGTAAATAAAAATTGTTGTGACCTGTTGTTGTTTATGTATAATAAGGATCATTCGAGGCAACAGCCATTATAGCTATAGGCCCCAAAAGCATTCTCCACTTCGGTGGACTTCAAATGTCAAAATGCACACGTGTTTAATAAGATCACTCACCTACGCAAGATTTTTTAGGCCTTCCTCTAACAAAATATATTTGGGGCACAGATTTTCGATTATGGTGCTTTTAGAAATAATGTATACAAAATTTAAAATATGTATTACTGAATGCAAAAATATAAATGAAAAACTTAGATAATTGTTAACACTAGTTAAATTATTTTTATTAACAAAAGTACGAGTTCTTCGTTTAAAGTAGTTAAACACTCAGGTAAAATATCAAACCATGAAATAAGAAACGCAATGAAATAAGAAATCATTTGGACTAATTATGGCACTCTTGAAACTTTTAATACAAATCAGAAAATGTATTTTGAAAATGTATTTCAAATACATGTATTTTCGATACTGCCCAACTCTGCCTGGACTTAATCACTCTATCTGTGTTAGGTATGAGTGACAAGTTGATGCAAATCTCCTGTTGCAAATATTCTATCACAAATGTTTTTTTTTTGTCTTTGTATATTATTGTTATTTCATTAAAATATGAGTGAAACAAATGCGCAGCGCAGAGCCGAAACTAGCCTTTTCCCCACCCGCGGCAAAAATAGTTTTTGCCCCCCCCCCCCCTCCTTCGCCTCCACAAAGTAAATTTACAAAGAGAATTTTACTAAGTTTCTAATAGCCGACTTATTTTAAAATTTAAAATATGTTATCAAAAATACGTAATACTGGATTATATAATGAACTTTGTCAAATATTCATTCATTAAAACATTGAAAACAAAATCCAAAGGAACCGAAAACAATTCCGCTTTATACAGGTTTCTATCTTAGCAGATATGATTGTTGGTATTCTTTCTGTTGTGAGTATGTAATTTTTTCATTTAAGACAGGATTCCGTTATAGACAGATTTTATTTTCACAGATTTTACGGTAGTTGTAAAATTACAAGAGAGGCGTTTAAAGTCACTGATATGAATTACATTGTCTTACGAGACTACACAGTAACGTGAAGAAACTTGCAAGCTAATGTTAAACCTATGGGAGCGTTCTTTTCACGTTTCTAGCTCGCATTTAAATATTTTTAAATGTTCTTTTTTTTTTTTTTTTTTTTTTTTTTCCGTTTGGGATAGCTGAGGTTGATCTCTAATCGGTTTAATGTTTACTTTTTCGATTGCAGCTTTATATATATATATATATATATATATATATATATATATATAAAGTTACTTTCACTTTCGGAACCGGTTCCAAAAGTGAAAGTAGCCTTTTTAAAAAAAACTGAAACCGAAAACGTACAAACTAGCAACATTAAAGATCAACCTCAGCTATCCTATTTGAAAATATTAAAATGCAAACGAGAAATTTTAAAAGGACGTTCCCATAGATCTAATATTAGCTTACGAGTTTCTTCGCATGACTAGTGTAAGTTCTTAAGAACTCAAAAAACAATCTTCATTTGACGCCCTGTTCGTTTTCCGTTCTGGCGCCCGGGGCACACATGCCACCTCCCCCCCCCCCCCCCCTTCTAGTTTCGGCGCTTGCGCAGCGTGTAATAAGAGGTAAGACAAAAACATTACCATTAACAAGAGGCGAATATTTAGTTCAATTGGCAAATAAAAATTCTGTGTTCGGATCAAAATACGAAGGTAAGAGACAAGATTGAATGTTATTCTACCAATCCAAAACATACGAGGCTATTTTGCAGCCACACTTCAAAAGTCCAATTTGTCAAAATTTTATTTTCTTCATTTATAGGCAAATTTTAATGCTTTTTTTCTGCAACGTATGTTTCTATAAAGATTGCTTATGATATAAAGGATTTTTAAATTTTTGAAATATTGTTTAACAAAAGTTTACATTTAAAATTTTGTAACTTATTTAATTTTTGATGTAACTCATGAATCACTTAACCGCTTTCATTACTTTTTACTTTCTTCTATCTTTACAAGAAGAAAGTATTGGATTCGTGAAAAATTTCGACTTCCGGTTTTCGACGGATTTATACGTTTTAGAATGTCCTGAACACGATTTGATGGTTTTTAGAAAATGTCTGTCTGTGAGTCTGTCTGTCACTCCGTCACTCTGTCACTCTGTCACTCTGTCACTCTGTCTGTGAGTCTGTATGTGACAAAAATTTTGTGGGCACTCTATCTCAAGAACTAATGCACGAAATTTCACAAAACTTTATATTTAGTTAGACCTTGATATAAACTGGACCTGATTAGTTTTTGGTGAAAATTGCCCAACAGGTGGCGCTGCTATGCGGCATTTTCACGATTTCTGCAATAGCTATATCTCAAGAACTACTGCACGGATTTTCATAAAACTTCAGATTCAGTTAGTCCAGGATATAGTTTGGTACTGATTACTTTTTTGCGAAATTCGCCCAACAGGTGGCGCTGCTATGCTGCATTATTCGTGATTCTCGCAATAGCTCTAACTCAAGAAATAATGCACGAATTTTCAACAAACTTCAGATTTTGTTAGTCCCTGATATAAATTAGTGCTGTTTAATTTTTGGTGTAAATCGCTCAACAGGTGGCACTGCTGTGCTGCATTTTCACGATTTTCGCAAGAGCTGTATCTCAAGAACTATTGCACGGATTTTCACCAAACTTCAGATTTAGTTAGTCCTTGACATGAATTGACGTATAAATTAGTGCTGTTTAATTTTTGGTGTAAATCGCCTAACAGGTGTCGCTGCTATGCTGTATTTTTTGCGATTTCCGCAATAGCTTTATCTCAAGAACTAACGCTTAGATTTTCAACAAACTTCAGATTCAGGTATACCTTGATATCATTTAGTGCTGTTTATTTTTGGTGTAAATCGCTCAACAGGTGACGCTGCTATGCTACATTTTTCAGAATTTCCGCTATAGCTCTATCTCAAGTACTAATGCACGAATTTTCATATAAATTTCAAATTCAGATATACTTTGATATGAATTGGTACTAAATTCATGTAATTTCTTTTACTATTTAAATGATTTAATTGAAGTGATTTATATAGAAGAAAGTTTTGTGATGGCCACAACATACTAGTTTCACTATGGTGTGCAAAAAAAGTTTCTTGTAATTTTATCTTCAGGATTTATAAAAAATTTATTTACAAAATTTATAATAAATTTAAAAGTGAAAAAAGGAGCAATTTTGAGAGTGATTTTTACTTCGATGAGTATATTTTTAAATTTTTCACATGAATTGAAAATTCCTGAAAACAATCTATTAAAAACTGAACATAGAAACTCTGTACAAAATTTCCTACAAATATCTCGCAAGAAAGTTTAAATATATTATTTTAACCATGACAAATAATGAGAAAATCTATTCTGAGATAAATGGGCTTAAAGTTTCAGATAAAGACAGGGCAGAACTGTTAAACCAACATAAAAATTGTAATATCAGCTGATAGTCCAGGCAATAAAGACCGTATAAGAGCTCTAACTAGCAAAATTCATGGTAGTTCTGGAAAAAAGGCTTACTATATGTTTTTGGGTCGCAGAATCCGAATTTTTAACTTCCCACCAAAATTTCCTTCGGCAACCCCCCAAATTTTGGTAAAATGCCCCCCCCAAAAAAGTTTTTATTAAAAAAATCAATTTTTTATTGTTTTAGGGAAAAGTATCTAGAAATTCAGAAAGTAGACAAAATTTGCAACAAAATAGATACATGACATTATGACTTAGGATGAAGGGGAAGGGGGGATCTGCCTCGGAACATGCGTGCGGTGCTGCGTGAACTAAGTTGCGCAATTCCACTTAACCACTCACACGTTTACATTCGCCCTCCCATCTCCCCTCCGAACTTTCTCTATAAGGTTTACTTTAAGTTTTTTGGGTTACTGAATCCGAATTTTTAACTTCCCCCCCGAAAACCTCCCCAAATAGTTGTTTTTAACTTAAATTTCTTATTGTTTTAGGGGAAAAGCATTACGAAATTCAGAAACTAGACAAAATTTGCAACAAATAAGATATATGACATTATGACGTAGGATGAACGGGGAGGGGGAGGGCTGCCTCTGAACATGCACTGCGGCGCTAACGTGCACTAAGTTAAGAAGTCCAGGCAATAGGGGATTTTACCTGGAAAAATTAATACAAGTTCTGGATTTCGACTCACTTTATGTTTTTTGGGTCTCTGAATCCGAATTTGTAACTTCCCACCAAAATTTCACCCGGCAACCAAAATTGATTTTTTTGAAAAAAATGTGGTTTTTGAGAAAAGTGCGCGGGGAATGTTCCGAGGCAGCCCCCTCTCTCCCCGTTTATCCTACGTCATAATGTCATATATCCTATTTGTTGCAAATTTTGTCTAGTTTCTGAATTTTGTAATGCTTTTCCCCTAAAACAATAAGAAATTTAAGTTAATAACAACTATTTTGGGGGATTTTCGGGGGGGGATTTTGGGGGTAAGTTAAAAATTCGGATTCAGCGACCCAAAAAACTTAAAGTAAACCTTATAAGGAATGTTCGGAGGGGAGATGGGAGGGCGAATGTGAGTGGTTAAGTGGAATTGCGCAACTTAGTCCACGCAGCGCCGCGCGCATGTTCCGAGGCAGATCCGCCCTTCCCCTTCATCCTAAGTCATAATGTCATATATCTAATTTGTTGCAAATTTTGTCTACTTTCTGAATTTCTAGATACTTTTCCCCTAAAACAATAAAAAAAATGATTTTTTTAATAAACATCTTTTTTTTTGGGGGGGGGGGGGGGGGCATTTTACCAACATTTGGGGGGGGGGTTGCTGGGGGAAATTTTGATGGGAAGTTACAAATTCGAATCCAGCGACCCGAAAAACATAAAGTAAGCCGATTTCCAGAACTACCATTAATTTTGCAAGGTAAAATTCCCTATTGCCTGGACTATGACGCAATCATCGAAGAAATACGCGATAGACTATTTGAGTTAGTTTTGTAGTATTTTATCAGCGAAAAAAAAAAAATGATGTAAAATGAATATTTTTGAGAATTTTCACATCCAGACCCTTTTAAGCCCGCAATGAGTAATGACACACTCAATGAGAATTTTGTAGTACTTTCAATAAATATTTTCTAAACTATTCTTAATTTCCAAACGTCTTTTTACCATATTTCATTCAATGTCGCTGATGAGTTCGATGGTGATGGTGAGCGAAACCGGGCAAAACTGCACTACACTTCTTAATGTTGTCCTAGATAAATAGTTGATTTTTAAAGGTAAACTCTAGGATAAGGTGCGGATTTGGTTTTGTAACCTATGTATTATCAGAAATATGAAGAACAACAGTAGGACAAGTGAATTTAATTTTACTTCTATGATGTCAATTAATTTTTTTATAAGCGCACCTGAAATATAACCAAAAGTCAGGGTAGATACCAAAATTTTATTGAAATCCATGAGCTTCCGCTTAAAATATTTAGCATAAAAAAAAGGCAAATTTTAAAATCGAATTTACTCGAAACTCAGTTTTTAATCATATCCTACTGTTGTTGCCTCACCAGTGGCCGAGAGGTTCTGTTCTCGAAGCTGGTAGACGGGAGGTGCAGGGTTCGAACCCAATAACGTCCGTCTGTGTAATCGGTCGGAGTTTTCGTGGTTTTCTTCGAACCTTGGTTTTCCAAGCGTAAATACGAGTTAGGTTATCTTAGAAAGACCACCACGGAGGGCACTCCCTCCAGGGCCCATATCCCTCGAGTAGATAATTGGCCGTCAAAAATCAACCAACCTACTGTTGTTCTGGGGCGACGATATTGTAGAAATGATGTTGAAGCCCCTGATCATCAGATTTAAACATTAGAACTGTAAATAATATTTAAAGAGCTTCTTTATGTAACAGAGATGCTTTTTTAGAGGTCAGTTATTGAATATAGAAGACAGAAGATAAAGTAATAGCGTTCTTAAACAGATCATAGGATTTTAAAAAATTGTCTTCGTTTATTTGGGAAGGACTTGAGCTCCACGAGCTGAAACCCGTAGCTAGACGATGCTTCCAGGACGGGTAAATCTTTTTCCAGGAGAGGCAAAATTAGTTCATTTTTTCCAGTTTCACAATATCTTAACTGTGTATTAGATATTTAATAAAAGTTTGTAACCTTTCTCAATGTAAGTTAGTGTTATTCGTTCATCTCACTTTCTATTCACAATCTATTTTTTGTAAATATGTTTATAAACATATTGCTAGAAAAGTGATAGATATTGTGGAGATTTTCTACAGTAACGGTCGCCAACCAGTTGTGCGTGGATTAGAGGTCTGCACGACCGGAATTTTTAGGAACAGTCCCGACCGTTTGTATCATCGCGGTTCGCGACCCAACCCGCACAAAAATCAATGAAATCAGGCCCGACTCAATTTCCACAAAAAATTCCATTTTCCTTAACATACAATTAAGATTCTTTTCAAGAATACAGCATACGTATTGATAGGAAAAATTTACAGTACATTTCAGATTACTCGCAAGCCAGAGTATACAGAATAGCATCAGTACCAGCTCGCCATATCGGAAAAAAATATATAGAAAAAATTGTAAGTCTGCTCGCGGCCCGGCCCAAATCTGCTGAAGAAATTAAACCCTGGTTCATTTCACTATATCTATGGTTCAGACATGATGTAACTGCCCGATGCCGATCTGTACGCTAGACATGTTATGTTTCTGAACAGATGTTGTCAATCTAGCATCGGCTCATGCAGCCCATTTATACTTATCCTCGCTCCAGTCACGTCCATTGAAAACCCTTCATATTTTATCGTTTTTTAAATTTTTATATAGGGCCGGTCGGCTCACTTAATTTTTTTATCGGTCTAGTTGGCTCATTTAATTTTTTTTTATGGACCCGGCCGGCCAGTTGGAAATTTTGCCGGATACGGGTTTCGGGCCAAGTCGGGGCCCGTGCAGACTCTACCGTGGATACGCAGTGGTGCCGAAAAAACTGGGCATTTGCATTTTTATGTTTCATTAGTAATAAAAAAAATAATAATCCAAGAAATTCTTATACAGTTAAACCTGTAAAAATAAAATCGCAAAAAAACCGTTTTAAAAAACTTTTCGTCTTAGCAGGTATAATCTCAGTGTTGAATTCAGACGCCTTTCTCCGGGAAGGATTTCGGATGCTCCCGGGCGATGGACAGTATGGAGTTTTTTTTGTTGCTTTTTTTTTTGGGGGGGGGGGGGGACGAGCCCCTTCTTTTCCAACAACCCTGGTAATAATCCAATCCGTGCAGAACTCTTAACTTGAAATCATAGCTACTAAATGAGCAGTTACTTTTAACAACAGAATGGTGTGTATCTACTGATTTTATGACGTCAATCAAATGTGCCTGTTTCGAATTCGCTCAAAGGTCAGTTACAGAGATTCAAAGGTTATCTCGTGTCACAGTTCATGTTCTTGCATTCAGAAGAAATGGTGGATTCATTCAGTAATTGCATGTGATTACAATTTTAAATATTTGCCTTTAATAACTATTCCAGTGCCTTTACTATGTATTTTACGAATAGTTTTTCAATATTTTTTCTGTTAATCGCTTTTGTGTCCAAGTCTGAGTCTTACAATATACATGGTAAGAATTGTTTCATCAATATTGTTACATATTTTAATGTTTGTTTTTCAAAATATTAGAGATTAAAAATAACAATAACAATTAAAAACAGATTAAAATTAAAAATAACACTAAGGTACCCCAGTATGATTGACACATCTTATTTTATGTAAAAGAAAATGAGTATAATACTGATTGTTTCAAATCAATTAGTTTATGAAAAGACAATTTCATTAGTTAAATAAAATATTTTGCTGACATTTCTTTTCATTATTTAGAATTTTAAGGGGGAAAATGCAGTATTTGAAACGTATCAAAAATTTTCCCACGACAGAAAAAAAAGAAAAGATTGTTTACTTATTATTATTATTATTATTTTTATAATAACCATATTATTTGGGGATAGCCCAAGAATGTATTGAGCTCAATCAAAACCACTGGTTCTCACTAAAATGTTTCTAAGAGGGAAAATCTGGTAGAGAACTGAGATCGACGAACTCACTTACATTTTTCAGTCATATGTGTACATATTATAAAGAATTACATATTATTGTTATTATTTGCTAATTATATTACGCTATTAATTTGCCTAATTTGCGCCCTTTGTAATTTACGCACCACTACCTTTCAAAGAAAATTTTTGAAAAAAAAAATATATATATATATATAATAAAGAAAAAATAGCGCATGATTTTCAGATAAAGCATTTTTGAGACAGTTTGAAATAATGCAATAGCGTTTCATATTATTCTAGCAATTTTGATTTCAAAATCATGTATAAAATCAATTTTATGTTAGAATCCTGCATCGGGTTGGATAACCCGATTTTACCCGACCCTGACACGAACCTATTTATCTGACCCAACCTGGCCGGAGTTACGCAAGTTGTTTTCGTCGCGGGTTATTATTTTTCAAATGAAATAAAAACTACATATTTGAATATCTATGAGTTTGCACGTGTTCATTTTTATTCAGAAAAGATAAAATTGATATTAGAGATATCATTGTAGACTATTTTTACACAATTGCATTAAAATACGGATGAATTTTCCTTGACTTCGGGTTCGAATATTTCAGGTTCGAGTCGGGTTCCGGTTGAAGTTTAACTAATTCGGTTTAATGTTTTTGTCGAGTTGATACTTCATTATACGCACATCATCATCACATAAATTAGAGGTGATTGGTTTTACAGAAATGTAACTATAATTTTTGGAGAGGGAACGTTTTTCGTAACTGATTGTTAACGAAAGTAATGTTTTTCAGCAAATGCATTTAAAGTTTTTCTTTCATAAAATGTATTGAAAATATTCAGCTCAAGTTCTGCAAACTGCCCAAATTTTTATGTTGTACCATTCCAATGTTAGAAAATTTGTTTCTTCTTATGATGCTTAAATAGTAACCATTTACTTGAATACAATAGACTCTTAGACTCTGTCAAATCCGCAACCCTAAAATCCGCACATCATCACAGATGTAAACAATGAACCTGTAACTTCAGATGTAGGGGGCAAAATTACAGAATTTTTTAGTTTGATATCATTCCGTATGTATTTTAATGTGTTATTCTCAATAATATTACTGAACTCGTGGTTTTTTATGAAGGAAGCATAAATTTATTTCTGAAAAAAAAAATCAAGATATTGCTGATATCACTGGTAATCACAACCTTTTTACCAAATATATTTATGTATTAATCAAGCTTTTTTTTTTTTTTTTTTAATTATTATTATTATTATTAAGACTGGCTAAACCTGAAATGAAACTTCTTTATTTTATGTGAATTAGTAGGGTACTTTTATGAGGGAAGTTTCATTGAATAATTCAAGTAAAATGTATCTCATCTTTATTATGCTTATTTAATTATACATTATTAATTATTTACTTGATCTTTACGTTTAATAATTTTTTAAATTATCTTACTTTTTTATCATTTTAGTTTATTATTTTACTTAATTATTTTAATATTTTGCTATATTGCAAGCATTCATTATAATTTTGATTGCATTGTGACATTCAAATTACTTTTTAAAAAATGTAAACAAAGCAATGGTCAGAAATCCGCAAAATTCTAAAATCCGCACAACCTCTGGTCCCAAGCTGTACTCCCTTTTCCACTACTTATACAAAGGATAGTTGTTACAAAAATGTCTGAACTAATGAGCGAAAACATTAAGAGCAGATTTTGTGTTGATTCAAATTAGGAATGCAAAACATTTTCATTTCTTCTTGTAACAGAAACTAAAAGTACTTTACAAGTACCTTAAAGTACACAGTACCGAATATTCAAGCATGGGATACGCGGTACTTTTCCAGTATAGGAGCACTGGCGTTTTTCTAAAAAGCTTGGCGCAATTTCGCCTTCAGAAAGTGAAATTGGTTGCTTAAATAATATAAACAGCAATGAAAATAAATCTGATGAACTTTTATGATTGTTTATATACGTACACATATGTGAGTCATTATTCCATGGTAACTTATAATACATTTAGAACAATTTACTTCTGTAATTTTAGTCATATAACACTAGAAAAAAAACTTCCAAATGTAAAGTTGGCATGATTTGTTTATTCAAAACTCAATTTGGATGAAAATTAGCTGCATTTAGTGCTGTTTCTTGAACTCTAGCAATTATATTTATTATAGTAACTAACATTGCTGGAAAAGGAACGTAAGTTAACGTAATAAATATAATTGCTAGAGTTCAAGAAATAGCGTTAAATGTAGGTGATTTCAATTGAGTTTTGAATATAGGTTTAATAAACAAATCATCTCAACTTTTCATTTTGAATATTTTTTTGGTGTTATATGACTAAAATTACTGAAGTAAATTGCTCTAAATGTGACGTAAGTTACCATAGAATGACCCATGTCCATACATAAACATTTGACCTATATACTAGGAGGCTCTGCCCCCTGCAAGTTAGGCTCGCCAACCCCCGTTCAGACACGGCAGAATTTAAAAACACGCTAATCTGATGGGTTTTAAAAATATTAGAGAAGATTGAATTATACTTAAGAAAGCTGTGCAGATCTCCCTGTAAACGGGGTTCCATTCAATTACCTTTAATTTCCAAAAATTTAATGTCGAATCAGTTGCCGTTAAGACATCCAATGGTTGTTTTCGTTTTTGATTAAAGAGGATCAGTTAAACATTTGAAAAGAAGCTAAAATAAAATGAATTAAGTATACAGAGTCTTTGTCTCCCGGTATTTTAAAACAATCTCTATAACAATAGCCTAAGTCATGTGACTATCATCAACAGTTCCGGGGGGACCACCTCGCTTTTTATACTCTAGGTGCCATTTTGGTACTTTAATGTTAGCCAGGCACAGGTGATAAGTCGCCAAATATTATTCTATCGCCATCATTTCATCTATATTATAATAGTTCAAGTCATCAACTGCCATAAACAAATACGGTCTGATCCCTTCGCTTTTCATATGAAAGTGTGGCACAGGTGTCATATACGGCCCCATATTGGCGCGATTATATTCCGACGCCAATTTGGGGAACGCATCAACAGCATAAACAACATCATCCGGCTTACCATATCATGCAAAATAATGATACTTTGTCGCCAGTTAAGTACTCGTTGCGTATTTGACATTGGCGTCAGAAAAAAAAATCGCGCCAATACCCGTAAGGCATGGTGACGTCACGGCGACGTCGTTGTGAAGTCACACTGTGATTTTGTGACCGTCGATGTGACGTCACGTGACGTCGATGCGACGTCATAGTGACTAGAATGCGAGGTCGTTATGGCCGTTTTAGAGGTCGTTTGTGACGTCACATTGTGACCACTCTGTGAAGTCACGGTGTGACAAATTTGTGAAAAGTGTGTCATTTGTGACTATTTTGGCATTAACTTTGTGACGAACCTGTGACGACAGCGACAATGCTTTGACGTCACACTGTGACTAATTTGTGAAATATGTGTCATTTGTGACGAACTTGTCATAAACAATGTGAGGATTTCAAATGAAAATCAAATTTCAAATTAATTACTTAAAAGGGCAAAGGCCAACATAGAGAAAAAGATTCCAAGCCGGGACTCGAATCCGGGCCATCAGTGTAGCGCACTGACATTCTACCGACTAAACCACATGGAATGAGACCCAGCCTGGAAAATTTCTTACTAGTACATGTTGGCCAGGCTACAAACGCAGCACAAGATGGAATATTTATCGTGAGCCGCCAACATCGGGTAAACACGAAACTTAATTAAATCCAGCATCGATTCAAACTATATAAATACTTGGAAATTTTTCCATAGAGAACCATTCGCCTTGCATACAATATTTCAAATGAAAATCAAATTTCAAATTAATTGCTTAAAATGCAATTTTAATTTGAAATATTGTATGCAAGACGAATGTTTCTCTCTGGAAAAATTTCCAAGTATTCATATAGTTTGAATCTCTGCTGGATTTAATTAAGTTTAGTGTTTGCCCCATGTCGGTGGCTCATGATAAATATTCCATCTTGTGCTACGTTTGTAGCCTTGCCAACATGTAATAGTAAGACGTTTTCCAGGCTGGGTCTCGTTCCATGTGGTTTAGTCGGTAGAATGTCAGTGCGCTATACTGATGGCCCGGATTCAAGTACCGTTATGGAATTTTTTTCACTATGTTGGCTTTTGCGCCTTTTAAGCAATCAATTTGAAATTTGATTTCCATTTGAAATATTGTTTGCAAGGCGAATGTTTCTCTCTGGAAAAATTTCCAAGCATTAATACTGTGATGATTCTTGTTACAAACACTGATGAATTTAAAAATAAAGTTTTGTTTGAAATATACAATATTATCTTTTTACCGTACTTTTTAGCAAGGTATCGCTATTTTGGGGTCCTATTCTTCTAAAATACTTTTAATTTTTACACTGAAAAAAACAATGCTTATCAACTGGCATCCTTTTTTATTAAGTTTTAAGCTTGATCTTGAGTTCAAGCTTTATAGTAAGAATGTGTAAGTTTTTATGTGTTATGATTTGTTATTATTTTATTAAATACGAACATGGAGTCTAACGGATATTAATACATTTCCTATTTAAAGAAGAATTTGATAAGCCATATTTATTTAAATTTTTTATTCCCGTGTATATTGTATTTTGTTAATATGAGCTAAATAGATTTGGTATGATTTATAGGAAATGACTGATCTGGGAAGTAGAAAAAACAAGTAAGAAAAATGATGCGTTAAGCATAGATTATAAAGCACTTTCCAACGTTTCCTGAATGCTTTAACTAGACATCGTAATTTAAGGAAATAACATAAATAAGATAATTAAGTAAATAATTTAGAAAACGCATAAAACATTTGAAAAACTGATTTCAGCAGTTACCGTCCATAGCCAAATATGTTTTCCAATTCTTTTGAATAGCCCTGTATTTAATCTGTAGGTTGATATATACTAGTATATAATGTGAAAATTTAGTTTAGCAAGAAAACGCATAACAGGTTGAAATTCTCATTCAGCAATTTATACTAATATATGAAAACATACGTGAATACTTTTGTACAACCCTGTAGTTTACCTAGAATCTTTATTACACGCCACTATTTAGTTAAAATTTAATTGAAATTAAAACACTCTTAAAACTGCTGAAATCACATTTCCAGATATTATAATTTATAGACGGCCATATATTCATTTCCTTGCGTGACCCTGTGTATCATTTTATCCATATTCTACAAACATTTCTTAGTAAATTAAATGCAGTTCAACATAAAAATCCATAACTCGTCTAAAAAACACATTTAAGTAATTTGCGCCCATACCCCTTAACTCTTACGTATACTTTTGTGTAGCCTTGTATATGAATTATAGCTTTTATATACACCATATACTATGCATAAATATAGTGAATCATAAAAGCGCATATTATAATTAAAAATGCATTTCCAGCAATTATCGCTAATGGACAGTACAATATCAACTTTTATAAATATCATAAATTATAAATATTTTTTTATAAATATTATAAATATCAAATTTTAAAAAGTATAGTAAAGCAGTTTAATCTATAAACTTGTTATCAGGCATGAAAAACACTTTATTTCAATGCTTAATTGTCATATTTTATGTTTTAATGCGAAGTATCGAACGTGTATCAAAAACGTAGAAAATGAGTTTACAATCGAAGAAAATTTAATAACTGATTCTGAATGTCTACAATTAAATGTTTGATTAAAATCACGAACAGCAAAAACGTGCTTACATACAATTAAAAAAAATAAATATACCAATTTGAAAAACACTATATAATTAGTATTTATAATTGTACTATTAAACAACAACAAAGTACAATAGATGAATTAAATGTATTGTTAGATTTAACAATTTCTCAAAAATCTCTCCATATGTTACAAGGAATTCCTATTATTTTATAATTTTGGCAAATGTTAAATCTGAAAACATTGATATGAAGATTTAGGATTTTAAATAATAATTTAAAATATTATTAGCAATGAAAAAAAGTCTTTCAAAAGTTTCACTACTATAGTATGTAAAACGGCATTTCCCATTCAGTATAATGTTAATTTCTAATCAGAAAAATAATCCTAGATCAGTCTCTTTCTATAGGTATAATATAGGTAAAACTATTTAACTCATCTCACCAAATATACAAAACAGGATTAAACAATTTAAATTAAATAAGACTTACTTTTTGAGCTCCCTAAATTAATTATTAATATCCGTGTGTATCCGAAAATGGCGACGTCTTTTTCTTCCATTAAAAAAAGCACACGCAAAAGCTTACATTTTAGACTAGTAACTTACCGCATCTGTTAGAACAAAAAGTTCTCTGTTTACCCTGCGGCATCGTGGCAGACGATTTGGGGCAGGTGTTAATTTATTTCCTTTTATATAAACAGATATGGAACTTATATGTGCAATCATTTTATGAGACTGTCTGTATTTAAATTTTTGTATTTGAAGAATTTTCCAATGTATTTTACCTTTTCTTTTTATCAGTTTTACCCCCCCCCCCCTCCCTTTTTCTAAGTAAAGATTGTTTTACATATAATAAATACAAAATATCTTCCTAAAAAATAAAAAGATATAAATAAATATCGAGGATAAAAAAAAATTCTTTGTCAATCGTCATTCTTTTCATGTTAATTTCCTGGAGAATAAAACAATTAGTAAAATAACTTTTTTTTTAGAGTCATATCTCTAAAACACAAATTTGAAATACGAATAATAAATTATATCATGGGTTTTGCATAAATTTTGTATTATTTTTTTTAATTCGGAAAATGCTAATTTTATTTTAAAAGTCTGAAAGAAGTAGAATTTTAAAAAAAAAATAGTTACTTAAAGTAGGTACACTAACAGGAAAAAATATGACTTGAATGCAAATTATAAAGCAAGAAATGTATGTATGACTAAACTCTGAAGACTCTTTCTACGTGCTCATTAAAAGCTGCAGACTTAACTATAATAGAAATTTTTTAGTTTGAAGCCACAAAAGTGTTTCGAATACCAGTGGTCGGTAAAAATAAATTAAAAATTTTCCTTCCTGCAAACTAAATATGTAAAGTGTATATATTTAATATTCCTAATTCTAAATATGTTATCCAAATTGCTCCAGCAAGTACCATTTTTCCGAGAAACACTTTTATAATAATAAGAATAAGAGAAGGATTATTATATTAAATTGCAATACTAGATAAAATTGAAATCAGGAAAAAAGTATACTTTCACACTCTTAGATATCAAATTGATAAAATATAGCATGAAAATCTAGTTTGTTGATACTTGTACCGTGTATTTTCCTTTATATGCCCCCCCCCCCCCCAACCATCTTTTCGTGTCTGAATTTACTACTTGCTACCCACTAATATATTTTCATTCCTTATGCCGCTGTAACTCGGGTCTTTTTAAAACATTTCTCTTCATTTTCAAAGATTTTTGAAGTTCGTATTTTTCTCACACTGTGACTTACAATATGGGGGGATTTTTTTTGTGAGTGTGTCGTGACCTACGTTACATGCAGTGACATAACAATTCTTTTTTATTGCCAGAAAAATAAAATTTTACAGTAACAACATGTTTTGAAGATTTTTTGTAATTTTTTAAAGTTTTCTAAGAAGTTCACATCTCATTCACAATGTGACATCGCTGAGTGGTGGCATTTCGGTCACAGATGTGACGTGACCACAGTGACTCACAGTGACGTCACAACGACGTCACTGTGACCATGCATGCTATGAGGGTATGAGGCCGTATATGACATCTGTGCCGAAAGTTTTCCATTTTCATTAAAAAATCAAAAATTTTCTTTCGATTAAAACTACATAAAAGTTGTCATGGTCGCAAAGAATTCTTAGCACGGAGCTTAGCATTGTTACGTTAGCCGGGTGCAAATCTCGCCAATAGCTTTTTTTCAACTCGCTAGTCAGCATTTTTTAAATTTTTGGAGTGGTAAATTACACGGTATCTAGAACTAGCGGTAGGGATCACGAAAGTATGCGCAGTAACACTCTCCCACCTCTGACGTCATCTGGACACCAGAGCGCTTTCACTCCCACGCTCTTCCAAGTATTGGTCAGTTAAGTTAGTTATCTTCGAGATGAATGTACGTTGCTATTTTTTCTCTGTAATTCAATTTTTTACTTGCTAATCATGGTTTGCTGTGCAATAGCTGGTTGTAGTCATCACGATAGACAGCAGAAGGAATCAAATATTAAATTCCATAGATTTCCGAAGGACAGAAAAGTCAGATCTAAATGGATTAATAATTGCCGACGAGCAGATTCATTTTCTGTGAATGTAGCCCGAGTGTGTTCGGCCCATTTTGATGAAAATGATTACTTACGTGATTTAAAGAATGAATTATTAAATCTTCCCAGGAAAATTATTCTTAAACCAGATGCTATTCCTCATTTAAATTTGCCTGCATGTAGTGCAGTTTTAAATCCTGACATGCTTAATGATCATCGCAGAATACGAGCAGAAAAACGCAATGTTCGTAAAGAAGTGGAAGAACTTTTGTCTACAACTAATGATAGAGGTAATGTTGAAAATCCTTTAAGTAATGAAGAAAAAAATTTCGAAAAAACAAACAGTTGTAAATGCGATAATGAAAAACTACGTATTACTTTAGAATCTTTGAAAAAAGAAAATGAAGATTTAAAACTTCAAGTCGTGGAATTAAAAGAGCATTTGAATACAGCAAATAGCGAATTAACGCACTTAAAGAACAAGTATCAATCAATAAGAGGTACTTTTTCAGATAGCCAGCATCAATTCGTATTAAAAGGAAGATGTTCTAATTGGTCTCCTGAAGACATTTCTAAGGCCATTACTCTAAGATGCATCTCAAATAAAGCTATGATATTTGTTAGAGATGTATTAAAATTTCCTCTTCCCAGCGAAATTACCATAAAACGGCGTCTTAGGCAGTTTTCAGTTCCACCAGGATTTATTAACCTAAGTCAGGGTATTTTAAAAGCGCAAGCAACATTGTTTCAAGAGTATGAAAAAGATGTCATCCTTAGTTCTGATGAAATGAAGGTCAAGAGTGAACTATGTTTCGATCAAATTGATGAAATAATAAGGGGACCCCATAATAATGTACAAGTTATGGTTATAAGAAGTTTAGTTGGAAAATGGATGCAGCCAATATTTTATCATTTTGATACAGCAATAACAAAGGAACTGCTGATAGAGACTATTCTAATTGTTGAAAAAACTGGTTTCAAAATTAGAGGATTCGTCTCCGACATGGGGCCATCAAATAGAAAACTCATGACCGATTTAAACATATCGCCAAATAATTCATCAATGAAAAATCCATCATTTGAAGAGAGAAATGTATGGGTATTTTGTGATATTCCACATACTTTAAAACTACTAAGGAATCACCTAATTGATGACGGCTATAAACTTCAGAGTGGAAAATTAGTTACAAAAGAGCCTTTCGTAAAATTAATTGAAATGCAGAGCGGTGAAGGGGACTTGCAGTACGCGCACAAGCTGACTATGAAGCATATTCTAGCAGTTGGAACAGAAAGACAGAATGTCAGAAAAGCTGCAGAGCTATTTTCACTGACAGTTGCAAAATCGATTTCTTACAATTTCCCCGAATTTAAACACGTAGGAGAAATGGTAGAAATTGTAAACAATGGCTTTGATGTTCTTAACTCTCGAGTTCCATTTTGTAAAACTTATTTTTTAAAAAGTGCATACGGAAATTTTATTAAGGAACAGGACGAAGCACTAGAAAAGTTATATAATCTAATTAACACCATGAGAGTGGTAGAAAAAGTAAAAATAAATCAAAAGAATGAGAAAGAGAAAACGAAAATAGTCGGCCTGCTACCTTTTCAGAAAGGATTTTTAATCTCGATAACCAGTCTCCGAGGCCTTTTTAAAGATTTGAAATCTGAGGGTTACTCATACGTTATGTCATCGAGATGTAACCAAGATGTTCTCGAAAGCTATTTTTCCCAAATTCGGGGACTGGGAAGATTTTATGACCACCCTCTTCCCACAACAGTAACACATAGAATTAAATCCTTAATTATGAGCCGCAATGCCAATGAAATATTTAATAGTAGCAGCTGTCTAGCTGAAAATGACGTCGAAACTCTGAGCGCAGACATCTTAAATGATCTTCAAAAATCACAAAACACAGATGAAATTCCTTTGCATCATATAAAAGAAAACACTGATGTGTCTTATCAAATCGAAAACGACGAAGAAGAATTCGCAAATGCAGTGGATGGGTTTCTCAATGATTTTGAAGAAAATGATGAAAGTTTCGGTCAAATAGTGAAAGAAAAAAAAGAATTATTAGAAATGATTGCAGGATATATCGCATACCGAATTAAAAAGAAAGATCCAGAAAAAGCACCAAAATATGGTAGTTTGACTAAAGATGCCCACTTTTCTGGAAAAAATTGGCTGCAGACAATTTCTAGAGGCTTGTTAATGAAACCAACAGAGGAATGTTTTGATGCGGTAATAAAAATGGAAAAAATATTTAACCAGTTTCATGGAACTTTTATTAACCAACAACCGAATGTTTTTCAGATATTAAAAGATATAATAAAAAGTAAATATCCGGCATTTGATGACTTTGTAGTCATGACATTTGTAAGAACCAGGACTTTCATTAGAATGAAAGCCTTGAATAAGCGTAAAATGAAAAAAAATTTTAAGCGTAATATGAACCAAGAAAGAAAAAATGTGAAGAAAATGAAGAAAATTGTACAGTAGTGTTTAACGCAAAGATTCATAAAAAATTCTGTTTTTAAGAAATGTATATATGTATATAACAGAAATTCAATAATATGTAAATCAAGTCAATTTGTAAAATACGTATATAATCTGAAAATATTGAGTCGAATACGTGTAAGATATAGAATAGTTCAAGATTAACAAATTTTAGTTTGCGGAAGGGTTTTTTTCGTATCACAAGTCTATATGGCCTAAGCTTGTGAGAGCCTCTTTCCCTTAAAATAATAATAATAAAAAAAAAGAGTGACCTGCGAAACGGTGGAAGAGGTTGACGTTCCTTCGTAGGCTTTATACTAACATTCCACCGGCCATTAAAGGAAATCAAAATATGATAATTCAAAAGTAAAAATGCGTATGATTTTTTTCATCCTTTTGTTTGCCTTCTCGGTTTAGAAGTTAGCGTATTTACTTAATAAGATTTAAACTAGCACAGAAACGGGAATATTTAGATCTTTTTGCCTTTAAAAGTCCTCCCCAAAATAGTTCTGCCAAGCAACATGGTATTTATCTAATAAATCATCCAAAGTTTTTTTTTCTAAACAATCTACGAGCCTGTCAATTGGCTTTTAACGTATTCGCGAAGAAACGAAAATAATCTTTTCACATAATAACGTTGTCATTAAAATTTTGCTTATCGCCATGTTCTACTATTTAAAACTAAATTTGTGCTGGTTTAATTGATAAGCAATAAACTTACATTTTATTTCATGATATATTATAAATTAAAAGTATTAAGTCAGTTTATATTAATATATATATGTTGTATATATATACATCTAAATATAAATATTCAATTCCTTGAAAATACACATAATGGGAAAATTATATTTGTCATCAAAGACGAAATATTGGAGCGCTTTACTGAAAAGAATTGCTCCTGCAAGTAAAAGACAGCATAAACAACACTGCTCAGGATCTGAGGAGAGAAACGTTGGTGTCCAGCTGACGTCATCAGAGAGAAGAAGGATGCGCGTGATCCCTACCGCTAGTTCTAGATACCGTGGTAAATTAAAACATTGATTTGAAGTTGAAATTAAATGTCATAGTTTGTTGAATTATTTAATATTTGGCTAGATGACATGCACTGCAGGTTTGGCGTGATTTTTCTTTTTTTTTTACGAAAATTTGGCGAAAACCTCGTTTTCGAATACCAATTACATATGTATTTTTGGTACTACTTAGTTATCCCGTCGACCAAAAATCTATCGCCAAACTATAAGATTAAATGCCAATAATGGATGATCATAAATGTCACATTCACTTGACTTTAAGCAAATCACACGTGTTTACATCATCAAGTGATTTTTATTTCGACGTTTTACTTGTATATTTATTAATGTTACTAGAATGATAGCCCGTCAAAAATGACGGAAAATGAGATATAAAGGTGTATACGACACATGCGCAAGAATATAAGTAGTTTTTCTCGCTTGTTCCACAGTGATACATGAAAATAACACATTTTAAAATATGGAAATATGTTGCCAAATTTTCTTCTTCGCCAAGCCAGTTTTCTCTATTTCGCCAAGGCCCCTATACTGGAAAAATACCGAGAATTTAATTTCTGTATCCGGTTATGCGCAGTTTATATGTCCGGATATAGAAATTAAATTCTCTAAATTCTTTACATTGTAAAGCACATTAAAATCGGGCAGTTAGGAGCTCAGATAGCACAACACCGTCTAGTGGCGGTTATTTTATTAGTAGCATCGGGCTTAAGATGTAAAGACGTGCATTTTCGTACATTACACTTTAAATTCTGGCCCATAGATTTTGAAAAAAAACCCTTAAACGCACTGAGTTTAAATAAAATAGCGGTGAGCTCGATTATGAAAGGTTAATGGGTTTCAATGGGAATTCGTCAAGTTGGCTTCATATATGGCAACTTATTTTGTCGCCAAATTCGGCGATATATTACCAAGCTGGTCAAAATTTGGCGCTATTATGTCAACCCTACCATTAGTTATTTTCAACAACTACTCATTGTTGAAGCTGTTACCGATTTCTCCATAGGAAGCCTAACCCTGACATGCCGCGATCAATGAGGCGGTCCAACCGGAATTGTGAGTGACACACAGAGACTTGGATTTTATATAAATAGATACTAATTTATTTGTTCTTTCGTTATTTAAAATAAAAATTATGTCAATTTGTATAATTTGGCGAAATTGGTCAACGGAATAACTAAGTAGTACCGTATTTTTTAATTATTTTCTATTATTTTCAAAAGGAAATAACAACAACAAAAAATTGATCACTATAGAACAAAATAATTTATATAATTTAAAAAAAAAATAAGAGTAAATAAACAACAATAGCCAGGCTACCATGTCAATCAAAATAATGCCATTTTGGCGCCAATTAAGTACCCCGTGCGTATATGATATCTGTGCCTAATTTTTTTCTTTACGTTTTGTTTAAAAAAAAAGAAAGTAGGGAAAGCCATCAATTTTAAATGTTTCAGTTTTAAATGAAAGTTTTGTATTTTAAATAAAATGGTTGAAAGGATTATATTTTAAATGAAATTAATGAAATTAAAAAAAAAAATGCGACGGGAAAAATGTTTGGCGATTTATTACCTGCGTCTCGCTAACATAAAAATAATGAGTTCTTGATTTCTGTATCAGAATCTTTCGATTTGCGAAAGTTTGTTCAAGTAAATTTAATTATGAATAAAAGTAACATGATACATTTCTTAGCATACATTTAAGGGAGGCCAAACTGGTCGCCAAATTAGTTTAAAATAATAACCTTTTCTGAAATATGAAAAAAACATATCTGTTATGATTAAAATTTGAGTTGTCATCAATAGAAAAAAGTATTTAAAATTAGAAAAAAATTAATATTTCGAAAACTAATTCGAATTTAAAAATTCTAATACCAGTTTTGAGATCTGTGGATCAATACGGATTTTTGATGTTAATTTCATCACAAAGTATTCCATATTTTAGGAGAAATCGCCGTGAAACATAATCAGTTGTTTAATCACTCGTTTCAAAGAATCGTTTCATAAATTAGTTTCATTTGAGTCGTTTCATATATGCGTTTTATAAATTCGTTTCATTAGGATTTTATAGATATAGGGTAGATATATATCATTATTGTTTTCTGTATACAATTTACCCCTGTTTGTATAGATAAAAATAGATAAGTGACTTCTTTAAAGAAAAAAAAAATTGTAAGAATATTGAAAAAATTGCTTGCGTGAAAGAGTGAATAGCTCGCCAATTTTCTTCTCTCGCCAAGGCCATTTTCTCTATCCCGCCAAGGCCCCTATATTGGAAAAGTACATTTGCAAGTGCTTTAATAAGAGGTAGTTTTTGCGTTCTCACTTCAGCAGCTTTAAATATACTCATTCCAAGCAATAGGATTACTTCAAACTAACCTTTATGGGAAACATTAAAATCGCAAGCTATCTTCATTAGACTTTCGCTAATTCCAGAAGATGATATATTTATATCATCACAGCAGCATTTTCCAACTTGTCATAGGAAATTATATTTGAAGCAGTCTCACTCTTTTGGACACACACCAGTTTGTCGTGACAAGTGTTACTAAGGTTTCCCGATTTCCAAGGACTTCAAGATCCGTCCCGTGGAACTACTGCGTGGAACGCTAAAAGTCCCGTTTTTACTTTCTCCTTCCTATCTTCAATAGAAAGTATTGTAATCGAAATTTTTTTCGATTTCCGGTTTTCGGCAGATTTACACGTTTTTTTACTTTCTTCTATCTTCAATAGAAGAGAGTATTGTAATCGAAATTTTTTTTCTTCTTCCGGTTTTCGACGGATTTACACGTTTTAGGGGTCAGAGATCCCAGAAAACATATTTATAGAAAATGTCTGTCCATTGTACCATCTGTCTGTCGCCATTATACCATCAGAAAGTGTATGAAGTTATGCATAGAATTGAACCAATTTTTTTTTAAAGTTTTTGGCTATGGCAAGCAGGTACCATCAGAAAGTGTATGAAGTTATGCATAGAATTGAACCAATTTTTTTTTTAAGTTTTTGGCTATGGCAAGCAGGTACTTCCTTGAAAAAATCCTCCGGAAGTGGGCGCTGTAATAGCGATTTTTGCGCGATTTTGAATATTGTACTATCGAGAAGTGTATGCAGTTATGTATAGAATTGAACCAAATTTTTTGCGTATGTTTTTGGCCAAGGCAAGAAGGTCCTCCCTACATTTGGTAAAATTCCGCCGAAAGGGGCACTTTAATAGCGATTTTTGTGTAATTAGATAAACAAAGATATTGTATAAAGTTTAAACTTGGCATTGTGTCAAGCGTGCTTCGAAAGGAGGTTGCAAATTTGCAATCCCGTTTCAATCCTTGCTTCGTGCCGCTGTTTTCTTGATAGATTTTTAATTATCGACAGATTTTTTTCAAAAATCATTATTAACAATCCTTGGATGATTCCATGTCGGTAGGTGTCTCAACGCCTCCGCTGAGCTCCTGCAAAGTAAAATTCGTGTATAACGGAAAAAGGCGATTTTTTTCAAAAACTATGCGACCTAAGATAATCGCTATAGTTTTTCTGCAAGGTTGAAATAAACTCCTCCTAGTCGTAATTTTTTTAGAATTTTAGTTATAGTAGATTCGGAAATATGGGGAGCGACATATTTTTGGAGTACATTTTAGACGATATCTCTGTAAATATAATACCTAAAATTTAAAAAAAAAATTTTTTTTTTAGTTCGGTCTTACGAGATCTTTCGAATGACACTTCATACAATACACACACACACAAAATTTCAAATAAATTAGACCCTCTAAATTTTTCCTAAAACTGCGTTTGTTAATGTCAAATAATGTATAATTAAGTGGGCCTTTATAGTTCTGGCACGTTTGAGCTTTCCACGCTCCATAGTTTTCGAGAGAAACGGCTGTGACAGACGGACAGACAGACACGAGTGATCTTATAACGGTTCCCTTTTTACTTTTTAACCCCTTCGGGACCGGCTGCTTTTACTCAAATTTTATTCGGTTGATACCACTTTTTTTTAAAAGTTACCTTTACTTAAATAATTCAGAAAATGCTCTAAATAAAGAAAGAAAATATTACTTTTCTTTTTTACTGGTGACCAAAACAAATTCAGCATGCTCTTTTTGAAGGTGCACCCATAGTCCCGAATGGGTTAAGTACGGAACCCTAAAATAAAAATCCATTAAAATCTTAATATTTTAAAGACATTTTCAATTCTTTCCCGCATTTACTACAACTCTGTGCTGCGCTTCGACAGGCCTGAGATAGAAGATAAATAGATATCGATCAGCTTAGAATGAACAACTGTTCCTAAATTGCCATGTTTAGAAAAAGAACGTCACTTTTTCCTCTACTTGTTTATGTTATTATCATTGAAGAGATATATTTAATAGAGAAAGTTTTTAATCGACATATCCTTATTACAGCTATCTGCGTCGTGGAGGAAGAAAAAAGTTTGAAGTTTTATCATGTTTTTGATCGCAAAGCGGCCTTAGCTTAGAGAAATCGCCTTGGAAACAAATTAATTGCAGAAACAAGTAATCAAAATATAATACCGATTTAAAATATGAATGGTATGTGCTGTTCAGGTAATGATCTATCTATAGGATCCAGGACTTTTTTTTTCTGTGAGAACGCAATCCCCTGAATGTTTTGTGAATCTAAGTAGAAAAACAAAAACCAAAATTAAGTTTCTATGAATTTTGATGAGTTTTAATAATTTTTTATACAATTTAATATTTTTAAAATATTTAAAATGGGCAGAAATCATTCAAAGGTATAGCGAAAAAATGTTGATTTTCTTGTGTCGAACTGAGTGCCCAGCCCTTCCAATACACTGTTAAAAAAAAAAAAAAAGGATGTAATTCTACAGATGTAAAATTGCAGAAATCTGTATGCTTACTAAAATTTTACCTGTACAAGGTGAAAAAAAATGTAAATCTACAAAACTAGTTTTTGTAAAGCTACAGAAATCTGCAGCTTTACAAAAGAATCTACTAAAATTTTATCTGTAAAACGGGCTGCAGTTCCATAAAAAGTTTTAGGCATCCCAGATTCCTAAAAAATTCTTAGTAACCTTACAGATTTTTTGATTTAAAGTTCAAACGTGTATCTGCTACATGAATTTTTGTTGTTGCCGTTACACAAAAAGTTCTAGGCATCCCAGTCTCCTAGAAAAATTTTTAGCAATTTTATAGATTTTTTTACTGTGTAGCCTCAATTCTTTAATGCGATTAGCGATTAGTTCGAAGAGGGATGTACTGGAAAGGAAAAAAGTAACCACCCCTTACTTAAGGTTGTTGATAATTAAACTCCACACTTCCTCTCGCTAATGTTAAACCTATGGGCATGGAATGCATTTGTATATTTAAAATATCTCACCAGAAAATTAATATTTTTGAACTTTTTTCTGTGAACTCATCTTAAAGTATGTTTCATTTTTTCTTAGTTTTTTAAGATATTTTTAAAACTAGGGGACTCTGAGCCCTACGAGCTACGCTCGCCAACCCCCGTCAGACACCGCTCTCTAAAAACTCAGACTCCGCTCTCAGACTCTAAAAACACACTAATTTGATCGGCTTTAAAAGTATTGCAGAAGATTGAATCATAATTAAAAATACAGTGGCGATCTTCCTGTAAGCGGGTTTCCATTCATTTCCCTTTGATTGGGGAATTTTAAGGCCGAGTCAGCTGCTGTTAAGAGATCCAATGGCTGTTTCCATCTTTGATTAAATAAGATCAGTTAAACATATGAAAATAAGCTAATATAAAATGAATTAAATAAACAGAGTATTTGTCTCCCGGCATTTTTAACAACGCTATAAGAAAGTTGTTTTAAATAAGACATTTTAAATCTGACGTAATTTTCACAAAAGTTTTCTTTCTATTTTTAATATTCATGTAAAAATATTTTTGTTGTTAGAAAAGAAATACTATTTGCGCTGTCTTAACTCACTACAATAGTTAAAAATATCATCTCAAAATATGAAATAAATATCTCGTGTAAATATATCTTTAATTTTAATCTGTTTTGCAATATTATTATTTGGTCATTTTAAATGTGACGTAATTTCCCCTATTTATTGCTTTTAAAGCATATTAAATTTATTATTTTAAAGTTTTCTTTTTCTTTTTAATATTCACGTGAAAATACTTTTCTTACTAGAAAAGAAATATTTTTATTTGCGCTGCCTTAGAATTGGCACCAATAGTTTAAAAGATCATTTAGAAATGTAAAATAAATGTGTAAATATATTTTTTAATTTAAACTGTTTGTCAGTATGATTATTTGGCCATTCAGGGGCGGACTGGTCCACCCCCCTATCCCGCGATCGCGGGTGGGCCAAACGGGTGTAGTGGGTTAATATATATATATATATATATATATATATATATATATATTTGTGATTTTTTCTTTTCAGTAAAACTAAAAACTTAATTTTTCTTTTTTTCCCCCGTGAAACTTTTTTTAACCATTTGGAAAAATGGTTATTGTTTTGGTCAGGGTAGGAAATCAAAAGCATATCTGAAGCTTTTTATTGGTTGAATCCGCATTTTATTCGTTTTCTGATTGGTCTATACGTTAATCTGTATTTCCCTTTACTTTCAACAGAGATGGATTCTTCTGTTGCCACTATGACAAAAAAGGAATAAAAACTACAAAAAAAAATAATAATAACTCAGAAACAAATTGAGATACAGCTTTCAAACAAATTGCATTTAAAAGTAAATTTTTTTCTCTATACGACGGTGTAAAAAGTAATATTGTGGGATGTTTAGAAGTTTAAAAATGAAATTTCATTTAAAATTGGTCGTCAGATTTCTTGGAAATCTGCCTATGGAAAAGCCTTTTCCCGAACAGCCAATGAATGGTTTGGATAATATGTAAGTTTCAGGCGGATAATACGTATGTTTTAACACTAGAATGCCGAGCAGGTGTCAATTCGACACCGATCAATAGACTAATTGTCTATTCGAACCAGAAAATTCTTAAAAAAATAAGTTACATACAAGTTACGCAGAAATAAGTTAAAACAGTAAACTAAATAATTTTAAATATTTTTTCTGGTTTCAAGTATTTTTATAAAACTTAATTTCCCGGCGTTCTAGTGTTAAGAAATCTGATGGGTCGCAGGCGATTTTTGTCGCTTGCAATTTTTACGTGTAATAACACTATTAATGTTTAGTTCATGGCGTACGTAATGTATGATCAACTCCGTGCGATTTTTTATGTCTTAAATTTTAGTCTTCGGAAAACTCATTTTCCAAATGGTCCTTGTAATTTGTTAAATTGCTTTTATTATTATTATTATTATTATTATTATTTTTTTTTTTTTTTTTTTTGATCGGGTAAGTCCTAATTTCTTCTTTCCCTCTCCTATTATCAATCTTTGGAAGATCTGTGCAAATTACTCATTCTGTATGTAAGTCGAGAGAAAGGGGGTAAAGTAAAAAGCACACATGGTCAGTGAAGGGTGGGATGATGTTCGGTGGGTTGCGTCTACCTGCGAACATTTGCGTAGCAACAAAAGATAGGCAAAGATTAGCTTGCATATCTAGGAATGATCTACAGATCAAAGATCTTGGGAGGCAAGGATTAACTTATAGAGGAAAACGATAGAAGGCGGCGGCAGGCACGAAGAATAGAGACGTTAAACACGAATATTTTTTTAATTGGTAATGCTTGTAAAATCTTGAAGTAATTAGTGAATTAATTTAGCAGAACTGTGTCTGTATCAAGACTTTACAACGGACTGCAGTTCCCAGGAAACAATTTGTCTTACACGGACAATAAGGAAGCCTCTCGAGGTATTTTATTTTCTATGCTTGGTGACATTAAAAATTCGCCACGACCCGGCCTTTAATAGATGGATTTCTCCCCTGGTTGGCCTTCGCTGGCCAGAGTTTTAGCATATCACAGACGTCAACTGGCAACACCGGTGCTGGGAGGAAAATAATAAAGAGCTCCAATCAGAGCGCAGGGACCTCACAGATTGGGAGTGCGAAAGAGGGGACGCGCTCCCGGCCCGCTTTTTGTTGAGAGAAGAGGATGGAGAAATAAGACCTGGAGTCCTGGAGAAGTTTTTTAAGACTGGGAGAGTGTGGTTGGATTTCGCAGACAGCATCAGCTGGCGATTTCCATTCTCTGAGTCTCTAGAATTTGTGGAACTAAATATTGTGACTGGACTATTTGGTTTTCGCTGACAGCTAGTAGCTGGCGATTAAATTTTCATATTACAATCGACCCATTCCGATAGTTTGTACAATTATTTTTGACATTAGATAACCAAAAATAAAATTGGCTAAAAGTTTAATCAAGAGTGATTTTCTGACCTAACGCGACCATAATATTCTTCATGACGGTGAAATCCCTATAGATGCTATGTAAATATGATCAAATTTTGCGCGGTTATCAAGAGAAGGCAAGAAAGATCTTCAAAAAGTATGAAGAAGGATAGAAAAGAGCAGAAAGAACAACAAAATGAAAATGAAAATCCTACATGGCATGGAAGAGGTTCGTTGATTACATTCCTGTCCAAGTGATTTATAAATAAGTTAATTGCTCATCTCTCCATTCAGATGCAAATAAACATTTCCGATGAAGTTAACCAGTCAGGTTCTTTCAGTATTTAAGTAGATTTCACACAAGATATCTATATTATAAAGGACAAACATATCTGTGCGTAACGCCTACGTCATTCTGCGAATGGCAACACTTTGAAATTTGAAATGAAATTTCGCTTTTGCAATTCTCGCTACTGCAAATTTTTAAACTTCTAAACATCTCACATTTTAAATGTTTACACTGTCGTGTGCAGAAAAAAATGCGCTTTTAAATGCAATTTGTTTGAAAGCTGTATCTCAATTTATTTTTGAGATATTGATTTTTTTTATAGTTTTTAATACCAATTTTCTAATCGTGGCAACTGAAGTACTTCATTTCTATTAAAAGTGGATTAGTTATCTTTATTGATTATATTCTTACTGATGCCAGTTTCTCATTACAATTAAAAATATATTTTTAAAAATTTGAACAGAAAATGAAGTTACGCTTTAAAAAAGACACAATTTCCCTGATGATGCTGTTATATTTCACTATTTTTTCATTTCGCTGATATTGAGTTTGAGTCAATAGGCAAAATATTTCAGCGACTGAAAATGAAGTCATGTTTAAAAGTAAACGATAATTTTATTTGATAAAACGAGATATTTCCCCTTGAATACGTTGAAAAGTTATAAATTTCTGGAATTTTTACGCGCAGGCACAGAGATTATACTAAGACCTCAAATCACGAGTGGGAATTTTAACATGAAAAGTTGTAATAGTTGACAAACGTGACTTCAAGCTTGAAAATATATTTATTAATAACCTATTGCGCATTAAAATGTTTTTAAATGGTTAATATGGATGTGAAACGTGGAAAATGACTTGATTTGGTTTAGATATAAAGGTAGAAAAATTCTATGATTATGTCAAGTTGTCAAGGTGAAATCATTTTTGCGGATTTTTCATTCCGTAATACCAAGTATCAATTAATAACTTAATCAAAATTACTTATCTTGATTATATTTTACTGATGACGTGTATGAAATAAGTTTAATTTTTCAATAATTTTAACAGTTCAAGTTTATGAAAAAAGTATTTTGTTAATCTTAGGTTAAAATATGCCTTTGGAGAGTTAAACTAACAAGTGTAAGATGGATATTTTATTGCAGATTATTGTTGTCGATGTATTATAAATTTGATGCAACAGTTCCTTTGTAAACATTTTCTTTCGTCGAAATTCGGCGGGTTCCACCTCGTATCGGTAATGGAGCAGTTGGCACTTTGTTTTCGTTATGTGCAACAGGGTAAAGTGAAGGTTAGTTTTAGGTAGCTTTCTTTACAAAAAAGCTACCTATTGCAGCCGTTCGGAGGAAAGCGATTTCAAAAAATTTTGGTATATTTTCATCGATCATGACCCCCAGACCCCGAAACCACCCTCCGTTCAAAATTGATATATATATATATATATATATATATATATATATATCTGACCTATGTCACACTGTAACTCCCGTAATTATGAACCGATTTCGATGTAATTCGGTGTGTACATAGTACATACCAATGTCTCGACCGAGTTCGTTGGCCAGCTTCATCCGCCATTTTGTTTCAAAATGGCCGCCATTTAAAATTTTTAAAAATATTTAAAACTTGAAATGTGGTACCAAAAAATTAAAAAAGGAAAAATATTTTTTTCTTATGTATTTGACCTTTATACAAAGATTCCGGAGCAGTTTTTGTTTCGTCCATATCTTAAAAAATGGCTGAGTTATAGCATTTTGAATTTCTAGCGTGGCTGACATTTTGAAACGTCCTGAATTTTGTCACGCGCTAAAAGGCGTATTTATGAACCGATTTGGATGTAATTCGGTGTGTACATAGTACATACCAATCTCTCGACCGAGTTCGTTGGCCAGCTTCATCCGCCATTTTGTTTCAAAATGGCGGCCATTTAAAATTTTTTTAAAAATTTAAAATTTGAAATGTGGTACCAAAAAATTGAAAATGGAAAAATATTTTTTTCTTATGTATTTGACCTTTATACAAAGATTTCGGAGCAGTTTTTGTTTCGTCTATATCTTAAAAAATGGCTGAGTTATAGCATTTTGAATTTCTAGCGTGGCTGACATTTTGAAACGTCCTGAATTTTGTCACGCGATAAAAGGCGTATTTATGAACCGATTTGGATGTAACTTCGTTTATACATAGTACATACCAATGTCTCGACCGGATTCGTTGGCCCGCTTCACCCGCCATCTTGTTTAAAAATGGCGGCCTTTTAAATTTTTAAGAAAAATTTAAATTTGAAATGTGGTACCAAAAATTGAAAAAATATTTTCTTCTTAAGTGTTTGACCTTGATAAAAAGATTCGGGAGCAGTTTTTGTTTCGTCTATATCTTAAGAAATGGCTGAGTTATAGCATTTTGAATTTCTAGCGTGGCTGACATTTTGAAACGTCCTGATTTTTCTCACGTAATAACAGGCGTATTTATGAACCGACTTGGATGTACCTTGGTGTGTACATAGTACATACAAATATCTCGACCGAGTTCGTTGGCCAGCTTCATCCGCCATTTTGTTTCAAAATGGCGGCCATTTAAAAAAATGAAAAAATAAAAAAATTTAAATGAGATACCAAAAAATTGGAAAATGAAAAATATTTTTTTGTATGTGTTTGACCTTAATACAAAGATTCCGGAACAGTTTTTCTTTCGTCTATATCTAAAAAAAATGGCTGAGTAATAGCATTTTGAATTTCTCTTGTGGCTGACATTTTAAAACGACCTGATTTTTGTCACGCGATAACAGGCGTATTTATGAACCTATTTGTATGTAACTTGGTCTGTACATAGTACATACCAATGTCTCGACCGAGTTCGTTGGCCAGCTTCATTCGCCATCTTGTTTCAAAAGGGTTGCCATTTAAAAAAAATTAAATTTAAAATTCAAAATGAGGTATTGAGAAATTGGAAAATGAAAAAGATTTTTTTTTATGTGTTTGGCCTTGATACAAAGATTCCGGAGCAGTTTTTGTTCCTGAAAATTTGTTCTTTTGTTGATATCTTAAAAAATGGTTGATTTATAGCACTTTGAATTTCTAGCATGGCTAACATTTTGAAACGATCTTGTATTTGTCACGCGATAACACACGTATTCGCCTATTTCGATGCAAGAAGGCATGTGGAGAGTATACATCAACACCTCGACCAAGTTCGCTGGCCAGATTCATCAGCCATCTTGTTTCAAAATGGCGGCCATTAAATTAAAAAAAATATATATATTTAAAGTGAGGTGCAAAAAAATTAGAAATTGAAAAAGGTTTCTTTCTTAAGTATTTGATCTTGATATAAGGATTCAGGAGCATTTTTTGTTTGTCTTTACCTTAAAAAATGGCTCAGATATAGCAGTTTCAATTTCTATTCTGGGTGACATTTTGAAAAATCTGATTTTTTGCATGCGACAGCACTCCTATATATTAACCGATTCCAATGTGAGTGAGCATGTGCACAGCAATTACTAAGGTCTTGACCAAGTTCACTCGATAGCCTCATCCACCATGTTGTCTTAAAATGACAGGCACTTTAAGAAATTGCCGAATTTGGCAGTCAAATATAAGTTACTTTAAAGAAAAGCAGCTTGGATAAAGCTGACTAATTTCGCGAAATTCTCATTCATTATATTGATAAAAATTAGTATCGAATCTCCTATATTCGGTTTCCACTAAATGGAGCTTCGTGCGTTTGCATGATATAAGTTGGCTTTTTTTAAATAAGGATTATGAAAGCTACCTCTTCCTCCCGGCACTGGCCGGAAGGACTTTTTAAAATTGGTTTATGTTCCCAAAACAACAGGAGAAGACCTTTATCTCCAAATAAAAAAAATTAAAAAGTTTAAACTTCCTTCTTTACAAATAATTGGCACTTCTTTTGATGGTGCAGCAAATATGAGTGGGAGATATAAAGGTCTGCAGGCACAACTGAACAAGTAATATAAAAATTTTGTTTTTAAAGTCAATTCCTACTTAGGTCATCAAAGAAAAATTTAATATAATCCCTTAACGGGACAAGGGACCTTAAAATATTTTTTTTTTTTTTTTGTAAATTTCACCTTAAATATTATTCAAGGGTACATTATATGCATTATGCCATGCATTTATCACAAAAAAAAAAAAATAAAAAAATTTTTTTTTTTTAATTTATTTTTGAGAAAAAAATGGAATTTTATGCGTCGTCTTAGAAATCTTCGAAATGCCCCCTGCATCTTCCATATCAATGGAAATCCCCAATATCTTTTATAAAAGTTTGGTTTGTATATATAAAGAAAATAGAGCATCGAATTTTATATACTTAAATTTAAAGGTAAAAAAAAAATTTGAAAAATTTTGAAATTTTTTCGAAAACATTTCAAAATTTTTCAATTTTTTCTTTATTTTTTGTAAATTTCATCTTAAATATTATTCAAAGGTACATTATATGCATTATGGCATGCATTTATCACAAAAAAAATTTAAAAAAATTTTATTTTTGAGAAAAAAATGGAATTTTACGCATCGTCTTAGAAATCTTCGAAATGCCCCCTGCGCGTCCCATATCAATGAAAATCCCCAATATTTTTTATAAAAGTTTGATTTATATATATAAATAAAATAGAGTATCGAATTTTATATATTTGAATTTAAAAGTAAAAAAAATAAGTAATAATAATAAATTGAAATTTTTTCGAAAAAATTTCAAAAAATTTCATTTTTTTTTTTATTTTTTGTAAATTTTATCTTAAATATTATTCAGAGGTACATTATATGCATTATGGTATGCATTTAGCACAAAAAAAAAATATTTTTGAGAAAAAAATGGAATTTTACGCGTCGTCTTAGAAATCTTCGAAATGCCCCCTGCGCATCCCATATCAATGAAAATCCCCAATATTTTTTATAAAAGTTTGTTTTATATATATAAATAAAATAGAGCATCAAATTTTATATATTCGAATTTAAAAATTAAAAAAAATAGAAAAATTGAAAATTTTTGAAATTTTTTCGAAAAAATTTCAAAATTTTTAATTTTTTTTTTTACTTTTAAATTCAAATATTTAAAATTCGATGCTCTATTTTATTTATATATATAAAATAAACTTTCATAAAAAATATGGGGATTTTCATTGATATGGAAGACGCAGGGGGCATTTCGAAGATTTCTAAGACAACGCGTAAAATTCCATTTTTTCTCAAAAATAATTTTTTTTTTTTTTTTTTTTTTTTGTGATAAATGCATGCTAAAATGCATATAATGTACCCTTGAATAATATTTAGGTGAAATTTACAACAAATAAAAAAAATTATTTTTAAGGATTTTAAGGTCCCTCTGTCCTCTTAAGCTAATATCAGTTTTTGTTGCATTAAAATATCTCAATTTGTTGATTTTCTATAAGCAAGTAGGTTTACAATGGAAGTCTATGGGAATTTGGCGAAATATTAGAGATATCGCCAAGTTGGCGTCACATTTGACGACTCATTTTGGTCGACAAATTTGGCGATATATCGCCAAGTTGGCGACAAACTTGGCGGTATTTGGCGACATAACAGGGTCCCTCCTATGGTAACCCCCCCGTTATAGATGTGAAGATGCATTAAATGCTTGAATAACCAATGGTCGCCATTTTGTCTCCCATGTAAAACTAAAATTAATTAATTAAAATTTAATTAATGAATTAATATTTGAAAAAACTGTATTAACATCAACTGTCATCGAGTACAAGCTTTAAAAAAATTATTTCAACTTGATAGGATGAATAATAAGTATTTTATTAACGATTGAAAATTTGAACAAGATATATATATAAATAAATAAATATAGGGAGAGTGAGAACTAATAGTAGGAATTGAAAAAAAAAAAAAAAAAAAAAAAAATCCAAATATACAGCATGTGCATTTTTATGCACATGTGCTAAATTTGGCTCTGATAGATGCAACAGAATGTTTCAAATTGACAGCAGACTTCTTGGACTTAATGCAAGCTACAACCGTATTTAGCTCAGAGTCATGTAAGCGAATAAAACTATGGACTTCAGTGAGTAAAGAGTTTAGGTGGAAATAAACTTTTTCGCTGATTAGAAAGAGTAAACACTACTAGGTGGTGCATAAGGATCGAGTACTTAATAGCGTGTTTGACGAGAGTCTTCAAAACCATTTAAAAATCGACATTAGTTTTTAACATTGCTTAAGTATCTACAAGGTCTTACCGAAATGGACGATTTCCCGCTGCATGTATCTTTTTCGGCAAGATCACGATAATCGTGCAAGTTTCAGTATAATGGTAACCATTATACTGAAATGTTATTAATAGCAACCATTTTCAGCAACCTATTCAATATATCTACGCTCATATCGAAGTACTCGTAGATAAGCGGCCTGGACTACTTAACTGCTGCTAACAAAATTCAAACCCTGAAATCCAATCTGCTACACAAAAGAAATATTTTGATATTGTTCTGAAAATGCTTCTGAATTTGCCAAACATCTTCAGAAGCAACTAATAGAAAAGGAGTACACCATTGAAATTGAGCTTCCTATCGGAAAAGAGAATATCTATAGTGAAACATCGATGTGGATAATATTCTCACGATGAGGCAAGAAGCATTATCGGATCACCATCAAAAGTATTTAAGGTAAATCTTTATAATGCCATCTTATACACAGATGTTCAGCAGTTAAATACACGATTTTCTGGAAATGACTTGCTCATAAAAGACATTGCCTGGTTCGATCCTCGCCGTTTCAGTGAGGTTAAATTGTTAAATGAACTTGCTGAAGAACTTTTAGTATTCTGTCTGGCTTGGCGAAAGTCAAGAAAGACTATGTCAGAAAAGAGTTACACTAATTTCCCCGGCACTGTGCTGATTATAATCGGTAACGTAGCCCTAATTCCTCTTAAAGCCTTAAAGCCTCTCAGCCGCTTACAGCAAAGAAACGAACGACTCAGAACTCATGAGAATCGCTGTAAAGTTAATAAGAAATGTAAAAAAGCGCCTAGCTTGTACATTAGAAATATTGTGCGAGTTGAATGCCTATGGTCATATTTATCCAACCTTGTATATAGCTTATAAGTACATATTGACTTTATCATGCACATAAGTGTCATGTGAACGCATTTTCTCAACACTTAAAACTGTAAAGAAATGCTTGCGTTCATCTCAGGACAAGAACTGTTAGATGATTTTATCCTATTCAGTGTTGGATGATCTTTTGATTACGATTATGATAAGATAATAGATGGAGTTGCCGCAAGTTCAAAAGAATTGTCCAGATATCTGACATTCTAATTAGTTAGTAGTGAGGTTATGAAACAAACTACTCGATTTTCAGGTTCTATATTGACATTTTAAACAAACGTTAATCAATGTAACAAAGTGTATATATGTTGATAATTTCAAATAAAATAATAAAATGAACAAATGAATATAATATTTCAAGTAACAAATTAATCAATATATGTGCGTCAACTTTATAGTACTCACTTTTTCCGATCAATACTTACTTTCGAGTATAAAATTTGTGCGTAGGTTAGGGTCAGCGGTGCCCCTATTCCCATTGGGAGCCCCTTCACAAGTAGCCATCTAATCTAACGATATCGTTGGTCGATGCTGACAGCGTAATTGAACCGCCATTGGACCAATTTTTTTTTTTTTTTTTTTTTTTTAATACGAAGAATAAAAATACAGTGGAACCCGGTTAAGACGCTCACGGTTAATACGCGATCCCGCTTAATACGCGGATTTTTTCCGATCCCTTGAACGTCGCCCATAAGACTAATGCAAAAATATCACGTTTAAGACGCGAATGGTTATTACGCGATCCCACTTAATACGCGATAGATTTTCGGATCTTTGTGTCAAAAAAGCACGTTTAAGACGCGAATTCATTGGTGAAAATGCGAATTCCTTCTCTCTTCTCCATTGTTTCCAATTTAATGGATTTTTTAATCATAATCAGATAAAAAACACTGTTTCTGTATACTAATATTTACGTTATTTAATAACAGACTAATTAAAGCGAACATTACTCATCGAATATTGAATAATAAAAAATGAAATCAATTATATTAGCAACACTGCAATTCTTCTTTGATCCCGTGTCCTAACATTCATTGTCTCTCGCTTCGTGTAGTTTTTTTATTGTAGTAGAGAGAAATACATAGAGGAATTCAGGATGCCTCAGATACGTCATAAAATTATTACGATTAAAGATGATTATACCTGTTGTTAGTGAGTTTTTAATTGTACGTTACATCACTACTATGTTTTATAATGCATGTTATAGAAAAAAAAAGAAAAAGAAAGAAAAGAAAAAGAAACTCGCAAAGATTAAACGAATACGGCTGCGGTTGTATATTTATTTTATATCTTTTATGTTTTCGTTACTTTTTGCCATGCTAACAATATTTTTTACACAAAAATTAATAAGGATAGTTTTTTTTTACATTAAAAAGAAAGCCAGATTGCACAGGTACTTATTATCACAAGTAATAAATATGATTTTAACAACTGGATTGTGCTTCAAAAATTTAATATTTTT
Source organism: Maratus speciosus (assembly GCA_963932465.1). NCBI lineage: Eukaryota > Metazoa > Arthropoda > Arachnida > Araneae > Salticidae > Maratus > Maratus speciosus. Next base: position 443,504,757 of record OZ010792.1, on the reverse strand, counting down.
ATTCTTTCTGTTTAAAAAAAGTTAGCCAAGCAGATAAATTATTTTGGTTGTTTTATCTTTGGTTGTAACGTATTAACGACAATAAAGCCATGTTTGAATCCATATTTATTTTCAGTTATTATTCCAGTCGGTCCTATAAAAAGATACACCAGGGGCGGATCCAGAGAATCGTTTGGGGGGGGGGGGGGCGATACCGAGTCACATATAATCAACGTAGTTATCATTTCTGTTGCTCAAATCCTTCCATGCAGTTAATTATTAAATGAATATAAAATTAATGCGATTTAAAAATATTACAGACTCTTGATTATCCGACATCCGATTAACCGAAACACTCGGTTATCCAGCACTCTTATTTTATAATCCGCCCTCTCCTCAAAATATCGTTTATTGTTACTTATTAGGTCGTAAAATTAAAAACGTTATAACAGAATTTATTTATTAAATGTCTTTTTTTTTCTTTTTCTGTTTACTCTTATACTATGGTAATTATTTATCTTATTTTTTGTTCTTTTAGTTATGGTGAACAACGTTAATAACACAAGCCTGCGATGATTATCTTTTTTAACTTTTGATAATTGATTTTGATGTAAGACTTTTTAAAAATTTGCGATTTATGGAAAATCCTAACGTGATGACATGGTAAAAAATGAAGATCATTTTTGGATTCAGCACTAAAAAATACATAAGAACCAAATTATCGAAAGCTGAAAAACATAACCATCACATCCATTTTTTAATATCAGATTTCTGAAAGAGGATAATCTCTGAAAAAGGATCCCCTTCAGAAATCTGACGGGCCTTTAACATCCTAGAAAGTCAAAATGTGTCATCTAAGTGGTGTGTATACGTCTTCACTGGCGCGGATCCAAGGAAGGGGGTGGGAGATCCCCCTTTGGATAAAAAAATATAAATCCACCGATTATCGCGAATTTCGACAAATGGTCGCCGAAAGAAATGAATTTCGTCAATCGTTCGCAAGTCAAAAAATCGCGCAAAAAACGCGAATTTCGTCAAAGGATCACGCAAAAATACGCGAATTTCGTCAAAGGATCGAGCACAAACGTGAATTTCATTAAAGAAGCGCGGAAAAAACGTGAATTTCGCCAAAAAAATCGGACATTTCATCAAAGGACCACAAAAAATATGAATTTCGTAAAGGACCGCGAAAAAAAAACGCGAATTTCGTCAAAGGCTCGCAGAAAAAAACGCAAATTTCGTCAAAGGCTCGCAGAAAAATACGCAAATTTCGTCAAAGGATCGCAGAAAAAACGCGAATTTCGCGAAAGAATCCCACAAAAAATGCGAATTTCGTCAAAGAATCGCGAAAAAAATACGCAATTTCGTCATAGGTCCGCGGAAAAAACGCACAAGTAGCACCAGGAGGAGATTCCCCTAGGCGCGCATCCACGGGGGGGGGGGAATCGATAGGGGCGGTCGCTCCCCCAAGATATAAATCCAATGTTTTTATCGGCAGTTTTCGCGGAACAGACAGACAAGCAAACGAAAATACTTTTCAGGTGTCAATGGTAAACCTCACTGACGTTTCGGCAGTTAGCGAACAAAATAGGATTATATCCTGTCAAAAGGCATATGGCGCCATAAATTTGACACTAATGGGTTGAGGTGGGGACGATGCCATTTCGTGTACCTTTTGTTGAATCTCTACAACAGAAATTGACAACGTTATGCGGATCCCTTTAAAGTGTTGAAACTTTTTCGTTCTTTCAAAGAAGCTGCAATTCTAATTTCTGTATAACGATATTTTTGAGGAGTGCTTTATTGTTTGAGAAAAGAATGGGATTCATAGCAATTTCCAAAGAAAGAAAGAAACAAAAAAAGAAAGGTCCTTTAAAAAATTCAAGCATCTTAATGTTTTCTCAAGAAAACCAATAATGTGTTAAAAATATACTGTTATTTCCACCCGCATTGGTGAATTTCAAGGGTATTTCATGAATGAAAAAAAAAGGGATTATGTCCTAATCCTAGTCAGTTAAAAGCTAAAATGAGTATGGTGTGTTGATTTCTTAAAAACCAACTAGGTAATTTAAATTAAAATAATAAAACTTTGTAAAAAATCACCATAAAATAAAAGCAAAACATAGGACGCGCTTCGAGCTAAAAATATAACAGCTCGTCATCAGCTACAGTAAACACGTGTCCGTAAGCGGACAAGGTCAAAAATGAACTGAAAGGGAGAGAACGTTGCAAAGAATGCGACAGATGGCGCTAGCTGAAAGGGGAACATACAGAAGAGAAAAGTATTGCCAAAAAAATAGAAGAGAAATTGATAGGAGAAAGTGGAAATAAAAGAAATAAACAAAATTAAAATAAAATAAAAGAAGTAAATCAAAAAATGTAAATAATAATAATAAATAAAGAAATGAAAAAGAATAAAACAAGAAAAAACCAAAAGATCCCTTTTTTTTTTTTTTTTTTTTTTTACAAAATAAAAAGAAAAGAAGCAAGAGAAGAGGGAAAAGAATTACAAAAGTAATTTCCACGCTGGAGACAGGAAAGGAGATGATGGGGGATCATTGACAAGATTAGCAGAATTTTTAGAAATAAAATATGCTTCATAAAAATCCAAGTGAGAGGGAGAGGCAGGGGAAGAAATAATTTTGGCCATGGAGAAATTCAAACAATGACTGGAAGACCAACAGTGAGAAGCAATCGAAGATTTAGAGATTTCTTGATTTGCAATATACCTCTGATGCTCGCCTAATCTGAATTTTAAAGCTCTCTTTGTTTGACCAATATAACCTAAATTGCAAGAGCAAGGAATAACATAAACACCCCACCGGTTCTCAATAGGAATATGATCTTTTAGAGAAGAGAATTTAATTTTATTCATAAGTTTGAAGATAACTTTAAAATTAAAACGAGAAAGGATTTTAGCAATTTTAAAACAGAGAAGAGGATAAAAGGGCAGAACTATTATAGAGTTAAAATTAGGAGGATTGTTTGAATCAGAAAAAGGACGTTTAGGCTTATTAAATTTATACAAAGCTTTATCAATCAAAGAGGGATTATAACCACGAGCAAGAGCAAGAGATTTGAGAAAATTAATTTCATTATTCAGAGTAGAAGAGTCAGAACAAATGCGTAACGCCCCAAAAAACAAAAGTACAAAAGGACGCCACTTTTTGTTGAGGAGGATGATTTGAAAAAGCATGAGGATGAAGAGATACAGCGAAAGGTTTTCTATAAACGGAGGTAGAGAACCGATCTGGGTGTTTCGAAACCAAGACGTCAAGATAAGGAAGAGAATTGTTCTCTTCGACTTCGAGAGTAAATTGAATACAAGGATCAACAGAATTAACAAGAGAAAGGAGATTAGAAAGATCCAGGTCAGAGGGAATTAAAATGAAAGTGTCATCAACATACCTAAACCAGAAAGGAAATTTACATAAACTGAAGAGTTTTTCTTCAATAAAATGCATATAAATTATCACATAAAAGAGGAGACAGTGGATTACCCATAACCAAACCCTCAGTTTGAGAATAGAAATAATTATTAAACTGAAAAACAGTTTGCTCGACACAAATACTAACTAAATGCAGGATTTCATCAATCTCCATGGAAGAGTAATGAAATTCGCGCAACCTTCTTTCCAAACAATCAATTGCCCCTTGAACAGGCACGTTAGTGAAAAGGGAATCACATCTAAGGAAACCATTATATAATTGCAAAGAGAAAGGCGTTTATTTTTATCAACAAAGTCAAAAGAGTTTTTCACAGTGTGAAAGTTAGTGGAAGATAAAGGAGCGAGTAACTTAGAAAGGAACTTGGCAAGTTTATAAGAAGCAGTACCAATATTGGAAACGATAGGGCGAAAGGAAAGAGTAGGTTTATGGACCTTAGGAAGAGCATAATAGAAACGAGCACAATGGACTTTACCCATGTGACGTCAGCCGCGGGTAAAAAGAAGGAAAACACCAATGGACGTGAAGGACATTTTAAAACTGCTCCCGCTTCATCCAATAAACAGTCTTTTTCAGAGCATTTCTCCCCGCAGAGGCGTGACTGCTGCCATTCGTGGGTAAAGTCCATTAGCGATAGAAGGGGTGACCAAACGTTTGGTGTTATCATTAAGAAAGACAAAATTTTTAATGACATGCTTGATATCAGATAAATGCTTAGTAGAAGGATCCTTCTTTAATTTAAAATATGGACCAGGGTTTAACATAGATTCAACGTGGGAAATATAATCAGATTTATTGAGAAGAACTGTTTGACCGCCTTTATCAGCCTTAGTAATAAGAAGGTTAGGAACGGAATTAAGTTCCTCATGCTTTTTCAAATCATCCTCCTCAACAAAAAGTGGCGTCCTTTTATACTTTTGTTTTTAGGGCGTTACGCATTTGTCCTGACTCTTCTACTCTGAATAATGAAATTAATTATCTCAAATCTCTTGCCCTTGCTCGTGGTTATAATCCCAAGATTGATTGATAAAGCTTTGTATAAATTTAATAAGCCTAAACGTCCTTTTTCTGATTCAAATAATCCTCCTAATTTTAACTCTAAAATAGTTCTGCCCTTTTATTCTCTTCTCTGTTTTAAAATTGCTAAAATCCTTTCTCGTTTTAATTTTAAAGTTAACTTCAAACCTATGAATAAAATTAAATTCTCTTCTCTAAAAGATCCTATTCCTATTGAGAGCCGGTGGGGTGTTTATTTTATTCCTTGCTCTTGCAATTTAGGTTATATTGGTCAAACAAAGAGAGCTTTAAAATTCAGATTAGGCGAGCATGAGAGGTATATTGCAAATCAAGAAATCTCTAAATCTTCGATTACTTCTCACTGTTGGTCTTCCAGTCATTGTTTGAATTTCTCCATGGCCAAAATTATTTCTGCCCCTGCCTCTCCCTCTCACTTTGATTTTCATGAAGCATATTTTATTTCTAAAAATTCTGCTAATATTGTCAATGATCTCCCATCATCTCCTTTCCTATCTCCAGCGTGGAAATTACTTTTGTAATTCTTTTCCCTCTTCTCTTGCTTCTTTTCTTTTTCTTTTGCAAAAAAAGGGGGATCTTTTAGTTTTTTCTTGTTTTATTCTTTTATATTTCTTTCTTTATTATTATTATTTATATTTTTTAATTTACTTCTTTTCTTTTATTTTAATTTTGTTTATTTCTTTTATTTCCATTTTTCTCCTATCAATTTCTCTTCTATTTTTTTGGCAACACTTTTCTCTTCTGTATGTTCCCCTTTCAGCTAGCGCCATCTGTCGCATTCTTTGCAACATTCTCTCCCTTTCAGTTCATTTTTAACCTTGTCCGCTTACGGACACGTGTTTACTGTAGCTGATGACGAGCTGTTATATTTTTAGCTCGAAACGCGTCCTATGTTTTGCTTTTACTTTATGGTGATTTTTTACGAAGTTTTGTTATTTTAATTGCTTCATATCACTTGTTTTCGGTGCTGTTTCGCTGTCAACTTTTTAATTTGTTCTTCCCTTCTTTGCCCCGATCTAACCCCCCCCCCCCCGGTAGATGCGCGCCTAGGGGAATCTCCTCCCAATGCTAATTGTGCGTTAATTTTGGCGACCCTTTAACGAAATTCGCATTTTTTCAGCGATTCTTTCGCGAAATTCGCGCATTTTTTTCGCAATTCTTTGAAGAAATTCGCACTTTTTTAGAGATCTGTTGACGAAATTAGCGTTTTTTGCGTGATTCTTTCGCGAAATTAGTGTTTTTCACGCAATTCTTTGACGAAATTCACGATTTTTCGCAATCCTTTGACGAAATTGGCGTTTTTTGCGCGTTCCTTTGACGAAATTTGCGTTCCTTTTGCGATCCTTTGACCTGCGAACGATTGACGAAATTGATTTTTTTCGGCGACCATTTGTCGAAATTCGCGATAATCGGTGGATTTTGGTGGGGGGGGGGGGGGCGATCGCCCCGATAGCGCTAAAGTTCATTTAGGCAATTTTATACATAAATGAGCCTACTTCCTGCTACATATTGCAAATCACGTTTAATACACGATCCCGCTTAATACGCGACTTTTGTCCACTCCCTTGAAACTCGTCTTAACCGGGTTCGACTGTATCTGAACAGGATTCCCATAAGAAATTTAAAACATTTTTATTTATTACGTCTATACCTTTTTAATTATTTAAAGTTTACATATTCAAAAACGAAATAAAAATTAAACAAGTTTACCTCCCCCCCCCCCCCCCCCGAAGATTTTTGTTTCACGATAAAATTACTACCAATTGAAAATAAACGAGTACAAAGACGTTAATATGTGTCGAATTGGAGTTAAGTCACCTTCATAGAGTTGGAGCAAAGGGTCGTGTTGATAGTTACTATTCAAACATTTTAACAATGGGGTTGTCGATTGGTGCGCCAATGCATAAGTCTAGCGGGGTGGGCCAAATTATGCCAGTACGCCCCTGTAGCCATTTTAAATATGACGCAATATCCTTCATTTACGGCTTTTAACACACATTAATATATTTATTATTTAAAAATTTTCTTTCTCTTTTAAAATTCACGTGCAAATACTTTTGTTGCTAGATAGGAAATATTTTTATTTGCGCGCCTTAGAATTGGCAACAAAAGTGTAGAAGATCACCTAGAAATGTGAAATGTCTCGTATAAATATATTTTTTAATTTAAACTGTTTGGCCATATTATTATTTGGTCATTTTAAATATGACGCAATTTCCTCCATTTACGGCTTTTAACGCATATAAATGTATTTATTATTTAAAAAATTTCTTTCTCTTTTAAAATTCGCATATATAAATATAGTTTTTCTGATGTAAGTTTCAAATTTTCTTGCTTTTAATATGGAATCATTTAATTCTAATTTGAAAGTTTTTTTTTCTGTTTGTAATAGTCACGTGTAAATAAATTTTTAATTTGAAGGAAATATTATTCTTTGCGCTGTTTTTAAAATTGGCAACAGTTTAAAATAATAACCTTTTCTAAAATATGTAAAAAATATCTCTCGAAATGCTGAAAATTTGAATTTAAACACGTTCACGCCGGCGCGGTGGGTCACACTCAACTGATCCCAGAGTTGTCAAGTCTCCGTCTTTTTGCACACCACTATTATTTTAGAGAAAATGTTGTTCCTTTAAATCGCCCAATAGTTCTAATTGAATAAAACAACATTTTCTGTATTAAAATACTGGTATCCAAAAAGCCGGAGACTTTGCAGCTCTGAGACAGTCGAGTGTGACCCACCGCGCCGGCGTGAAAGTGTTCAAATGGAAATAAACCCTCAAAAAATGACTCAAATAAATAAAAAATAAATGCAGTCTGCACACCGGGAGCTTATAATGTATTATTCTTAGTAAATATGATTAAATTCCTATGTATAGTTTTTGCTCCTATAAAACTCTTTAATGGAACGATTTTGACCAACTTTAACATTAAATATCTCTTAAAATAACTATTTCGATTTAAAAACTGTCTACATCAGCATGTTTATCAAACATCTCTCTATAACACAACCCATTTTCATATTTTTGTATGCAGTAGTTTTCTTAATATTAACAAAGAAAGACCCCTAGTCACAAAAAATTCATTTACAGTGGCAGTGACAGCGTTAGTTACTTTTTACTTTCTTCTATCTTTACAAGAAGAAAGTATTGGATTCGTAAAAATTTTAGACTTCCGGTTTTCGACGGATTTACACGTTTTAGAAGTCAGAAATTCCGAAAAACATGTTTTTACAAAATGTCTGTCTGCGAGTCTGTCTGTCTGTATGTGACACAAATTTTGTGGGCACTCTATCTCAAGAACTAATGCACGGAATTTAATAAAACATTATATTCAAGCAGTCCTTAATATAAATTGGTGCTTGTTAGTTTTCGGTGTAAATTGCCCTACAGGTGGCGCTGCTATGCTGCATTTTTCGCGATTTCTGCAATAGCTCTATCTCCAGAACTAATGCAAGGATTTTCATCAAACTTCAGATTCAGTTATTCCTTGATATGAATTGGTGCTGGTAACGTTTTGGTGTAAATCTCCCAACAGATGCCGCTGCTATGCAATGCTGCATTTTGCAGCATTTACACGATTTTCCTAATAGCCCTATGTCAAGAAATAATGCACGGATTTTCATCAAACTGCAGATTCAGTTAGTACCTGACATGAATTGATGTTTTGCACCTTTTGGTGTAAATCGCTGAAAAGGTGGCGTTGCTATGCTGCATTTTTTGTGATTTCCGCAATAGCTCTATCCCAAGAACTAATGCTTGGGTTTTCATCAAACTTCAGATTCAGTTATTCCTTGATATGAATTGGTGCTGGTAACGTTTTGGTGTAAATCGCCTAACAGATGGCGCTGCTATGCTGCATTTTGCAGCATTTACACGATTTTTCTAATAGCTCTATCTCAAGAAATAATACACGGATTTTCATCAAACTGCAGATTCAGTTAGTCCTTGACATGAATTAACGTTTTGCACCTTTTATTCTAAATCGCTAAAGAGGTGGCACTGCTATGCAGCATTTTTCACGATTTCCACAATAGCTCAATCTCCAGAACTAACACACGGATTTTCATCAAACTTCAGATTAATTTAGTACTTGACATGAATGGACGTTTTATACATTTTGGTGTAAATCGCTCGACAGGTGGCGCTGCTATGCTGCATTTTTTTAAATTGCCGCAATAGCTCTATCTCAAGAACTAATGCTTGGATTTTCAACAAATTTCAGATTCAGGTATACCTTGATATGAATTAGTGCTGTTTATGTTTTGGTGCAAATCGCTCAACAGGTGGCGCTGCTATGCTGCATTTTTCAGAATTTCCCCTATAGCTCTCAATAACTAATGCACGAATTTTCACCTAACTTCAAATTCAGATGTGCCTTGATATGAATTGGTGCTAAATTGATGTAATTTCTTGTACTATTTAAATGATTCAATTGACGTGATTTATATGGAAGAAAGTTTTGTGATGGCCACAACATACTAGTTTTTAGAACAACGAGATACATACTTAATAATAATAATATTATTATTATTATTATTATTATTATTATTATTTTGAAGTGTTAAAATCTTACAGCTCGTCAGCTTTTAAACATAAAATATTAAATTAAGCACATAATTTAAACAAAAAGGCAACATATATATATATCTACCCTATCTATCTATATTATAAAGGACAAACATATCTGTGCGTAACGCATACGTCATTTTGCGAATGGCAACACTTTGAAATTTGAAATAAAATTTTGGTTTTGAAATTATATCTACGGCAAATTTTTAAACTTCTAAACATCGCACATTTTAAATTTTAACACTGTCGTATAAGGAAAAAAATGCTCTTTTAAATGCAATTTGTTTGAAAGCTGCATCTCAATTTATTTTTGAGATATTAATTTTTTTGTAGTTTTTAATACAAATTTTTTAATAGTGGCAACTGAAGTACTCCATTTATATTGAAAGTAAAGGGAAAATAGTCATGGTTTATTATTTTTATTGATTATATCCGTATTGATGCCATTTTCACATTACAAATAAAAGTAGCTTTTTTATCATATTTGAACAGAAAATGATATCATACATTTAAAAAAACACGCATTCTTCTTCGTAAATCAGTTACATTTCAATATTTTTACATTACGCTGATACTGAGTTTGAGACGCTAGGCAAAATGATTCAGTGAGTAAAAATTATGTCATATTTAAAACAAAACGATCATTTATTTTGATAAAACTAAATATTTGACCTATACTAAATGGCCAATATTATGACAACTAAAGGCAAATTTCTGAATTTTTTTTTTTTCGCAGGTATTGAGATTACATTAAAATTTGTGCGAATGTTCACATGGGAAGTTGTATCGGAAAAAACGTGACTTTAAGTTTGTAAATACATTCATTAATAATCTATTACGCGTTATAATACTTTCAAATTGTGAATTTGAGTAGTACGTATGTAAATTATGGGAATGTGAAAATAACGTACAATTTAGATTTCATGGGGGGAAATTTTATGATGTGAAAAAGCGAAATCCTTTTTACTGATTTTTCATCCCATAAAAACAAACATAAAAGCCTCAATCGATAAATTCATCATAATTACTCATCTTGATTACGTATTCTAATAGAGTTTAATTTTTCAATAATTTAAGCAGTTGAAGTTTGTGGAAATAATATTTTGGTAATTTTAGGTTAAAATATTATTTGTTTTTTAAAAGTGAGACAACCAATTAGAGATGCAACGAATATTCGGCCTCGGCCGAATAATACTGTAATAAATGCTTTTATATTTACACAGTATAACTTTTTAATTTGACCATTTATATTCATCATATATAATGAAAATTTTATTTGAAATTAACTAACACTTTTTTTTCCATTAACTTTCATACTCCAAATGGGTTTTATCTACCCATTTTTATATAGGCTAATTTAGGAATCATGTTAAAAAAATTTTATGCTGTATCAGTAAGTACAAAAGTACCTGTAATAAGCTAACATAATCTGTTAAATTTAAAATCAATCTGTTCAAAATTGTTTTAATACAGCTGTACAAGCTAATTCAACATTTCTTTTTATCATAATGGGAAGTTTAACATTTAACTTTTGTTACATAAAGACATATTTCTTTCAATAATATTTTGAATTATATCTCTAAAGAACATAAATATATGATTGATTAGATGTAGATGTATTATATGTATAAGATATTTAAGTCGTATATGTTGCAATACTTAAGGGTTGTTTTTTTTTTAGTAAAATATGCTTAAAAGTTAAATATAATTTAAGTGATTTTTTAAGTCTGTTACTATTTCTTATTAAATAATGAAAGAAATGTAAATACTAAATTCTTTTAATTCGTATGCCTTAACGTTTTAGATATTTTTTTCAAGAATAGCATTCTAATGCCTTAAAAAACAGTTAAAATGTTTTCAATAAACGTAGATTGTGATGCAGAAATAATAATTCAGCATTCTCAGGTGATAGTCTATTTCTTTTCTTTCTTTCTTTCTTTTTTTTTTTTTTTTCGTAAATGTTACCTGCTTCTGAAAATAATCTCTCACTATATATGGTACTTCCTAGTGCAGAAAGGTACTTTTTGGCTAATTGTGAAAGGTTTGGAAAGTCTTCCAAATTTTTTGCCCATCACTCCAAAGGACACTGTTGTCTTTCTAGTAGTGGCTGGGAAAGAAAATTGCTAATTTCTTTTACTTCTTCACATTGAGGGGCACTTTCTATAGAGGCTTCACTGCTGACAGCAAAGACAATAAAATAATAATAAAGAAAATAAAAATTTTGTTAATTGTGAGATTTATAAAGTCTACAATGATTTCTTTCCACCATTTTAGAGGATATTCCTTTCACCCTTTCTATCAGTGGTTTTTCTTAAGATATTAAGATTTCTTATTTTTTATTTTATTTCATCTGAAAGCTGAAACTTTTTTTTTCCTAGTACTTTTAAAATTTTGTCATTATTTTAAAATGTAACAACAACACACATAATATCTATTAAAATGTAGCAAGACAGTACCTGATGTGGAACTTTTGCTAAGAATTTTTTTTGGGGGGGGAGAGGGCGTATAGGGGGGGGTGTCAGAATTATATTATTGAGGCAATTTTTAGGCCTAACATAGCCGAATATTTTTTCAGAGTAAAATAATGCTTTAAAAAATTAAAAATTTGTATATAAATAATTTTTTAAAAGAAAACAATACATTTTAATTGTGAAATATACAAGAATTGTGCATATACTGCATACTATATTTTGTTTTTAGGCAAAAATAAGTTCATTATTCGGCGGCCGAATAGGCCGAATATTCGGCTGTAACTTGGCCGAATATTCGGTATTCGGTTATTCGGCCAAACCACTATTCGTTGCATCACTACAACCAATGTTAGATGAATTTTTTATTGTAATTATTTTTGTAGGTTTATTATAAATTCGATCTGACAGTTCCTTTCTAACATTTTAGTTCGTCGAATTTCGACGGGTTCCAACTCGTATATATAAAATCCTAATGAAACGAATTTATGAAACGGAAGTATGAATCGACTGATTAAACAACTGATTATGTTTCACGGCGATTTCTCCTAAAATACGGAATACTTTGCGATGAAATTTACACCAAAAATCAATATTGATCCGCAGATTTCAAAACTGGTATTAGAATTTTTAAATTCGAATTAGTTTTCGAAATATTATTTTTTTTTCTAATTTTATATACATCTTTCTAATGATGGCAACTCAAATTTTAATCATAACACATATTTTGTTTTCAGATTTTAGAAAGGGTTACTATTTTAAACTAATTTGGCGAGAATTTTGGCCTCTCTTAAATGCATCCTAAGAAATGTATCATGTTACTTTTCTTCATAATTCATTTTGTATTTCATTATCATTTTATTTAATACAAACATATACACATATAATATATACATTTAAAATAAATGGCTTTCATTTCTTTATTTTTTTTAAACGAAATGAAAAGAAAAATATTAGGCACAGGTGTCATATACGCACCGGGGTACCTAATTGACACCTAAATGGCATTATTTTGGTTGACATGGTAACCCGGCTATTGTTGTTTATTTAATAATAAATGTTTATTTACTTTATTTTCTTTTTTTTAATTACATAAATTGTTTTGTTCTATAGTTAATTATTTTTTTGGTTATTTTCCTTTAAAAATAATATAAAATAATTAAAAAATACGGTACTACTTAGTTATTCCGTCGACCCATTTCGTCAAATTATATAAATCGCCAAACCACTCCCCAAATTACACAAATTGACATAATTTTTATTTTAAATAACGAAAGAACAAAGAAAATAGTATAACATTAATAAATATACAAATAAAACGTCGAAATGAAAATCACTTGATGACGCAAAGACGTGTAACTTGCTTAAAGTCCAGTGAATGTGACATTTACGATCAACCGTTATTAGCATTTAATCTTATAGTTTGGTGATAGATTTTTGGTCGAGTATTACCAAATATACATATGTAACTGGTATTCGAAAACGAGGTTTTCGCCAAATTTTCGTAAAAAAAAAAATCACGCCAAACCCGGTGCGTATATGACATCTGGCCATATATTAAATGATGTAATAAACGATGACATTTAATTTCAACTTCAAAGCAATGTTTTAATTTACCACTCGAAAAATAAATTAAAATGCTAACTGGCGAGTTAAAAAATACCTATTGGCGAGATTTGCACCCGGCTAGCGTAACAGTACCAAGAATTCTTTGCGACCATGGAAACTTTTATGTAGTTTTATTCGAAAAAGAAATTTGATTTTTTAATCAAAAGGGAAAACTTTCGGCACAGATGTCATATACGGACCCATATTGGCGCGATTTTTTTCTGACGCCAATGTCATATACGCAACGGGTACTTAACTGGCGCCATAGTATCGTTATTTTGCTTGATTTGGTAAGCCGGATGTTGTTGTTTATGCTGTTGATGTTTTCCCCAAATTAGCGTCGGAAAAAAATCGCGCCAATATGGGGCCGTATATGATATCTGAGCCAAACTTTCATATGAAAAGCGAAGGGATCAGAGCGTATTTATTTATGGCAGTTACATGACTTGGGCTATTATAATATAGATGAAATGATGGCGATAGAATAATATTTGGCGACTTATCACCTGTACCTGGCTAACATTAAAGTACCAAAATATCACCAGGAATATAAAAAGCGAAGTGGTTCGCCTGGAACTGTTGATGATAGTCACATGACTTAGGCTATTGTTATAGAAATTGTTTTAAAATACCGGTAGACAAAAACTCTGTACACTTAATTCATTTTTTTAGCTTCTTTTCAAATGTTTAACCGATCCTCTTTAATCAAACACGAAAACAATTGGATGTCTTAACAGCAACTGATTCGGCCATAAATTTTTGAAATCAAAGGAAATTGAATGGAAACCCGTGTACAGGGCACAGCTTTTTTTTAGTATAATTCAATATTCTATAATATTTTTAAAAACGATCAGATTAGCATGTTTTTAGATTCTGCGGTGTCTGAACGGGGGTTGGCGAGCGTAGCTTGCAGAGGGCAGAGTCCCCTAGTATTTATATATATATATATAAAATATTTTTTCCTTCTACTTAAAAAAAAAAATCAATCTATCAAGATTTATCATATTAGGCCTTGCGGATACTAAGGAACAAACCAACAAAGATTTTTTTTTTAACCTAACCTAAGTTTCCACAAAATAGACGGAAATACACCCGAATAATTCTGTATACCCCTGTAATGTACAGGTTTCTTTACACTCCTCATATTAAACTAAAATTTAAGTCATGAAAAAACGTACAACACAACTGAAAACGTATTTTCAGAAATTACTATCCTAACTCGGTAATATATCCGGTTCTTTGCGTAGCCCTGTATGGAAAGACGGCCGCCAATCTCGTCATGCAGAATTTTTCAAAAAATGAATTTTCCGAAACACGCTGCGATGTATTTAGTACAGATGAAAAGAATTTCTATCAGCATTTACCTAGGCACCCGATTTACAAATGGTAATATTTTGTAATGGAAAATGTTAAATAAGCACCATAATAATAAGCTTAGAACTTTGATATCACACCATTTTTTAGCCTTTTTTTTATAGCTTGGTGGGTTTTTTTTTTCTTTGAAAAGTTAAATTTTTGTAGATTTATATTTTGCTAAAAAAAAAAAAAATCAAAAAAATCTTAGAATATGAAATATAGTTCAACTAGAAAATGCATAGTTCAATTAAAAAATATCCTTAAGTAGTTCATCCTTATCGGCAGTAATAATGCTTTCGATTTCTTTTGTATAGCCCAGTATATGATCTATAGAACTTACCCACACTACTTAGCATGCAAAAATTAGGTTAAACTTAAACATACAAACCGAAGTTGAAAACACACTTCCAGCAATTAACGATCGTAGATAGCATTGTAACTTCATTGTGTCTCGGAAAATGAACGACAAATCCTATCTTGTAATGTATGCACATTAGTAATGTATATAAATTTCATTATTTTTGAAACATTGCAATACCATCAAAACATGCTTCAAATGAGTTTTCGCCGTAGACCATTATGCAATTGAATTATTTTATGTGGTCGTGTAAGTAAATGATGTAAATGATAAATGCTTTGCACCAATATTCTACAGAAAGCATGTTTTAGGGCAACTCAAACATGCATATCAATTTCATTATGTTTGAAATAGTGAACATTGTCAAAACACACAGCAAAAAAATTCTCCTCATAGAATAGACCATAATGTAACGGAATTCTTTTGAACGTAAACGTACTATAGATTCTACATACTACTTAGTTCAAACTTACAAGAAGAGGACACGAGGTTGGGGACACAGAATCCGGCGAAGCCTTTGTACAATGGTAAAATGATAAACATATTACAAGTATAAAGCGCAATATACAAGGGGGTCTTTAAAAAAAAAAAAAAAAAAAAAAACCTAAAGTTACCCAGTTTTGACGCTTTAGTACATAATCGGATAAATTACAGACGTTGAGCTGCCACATGGTACATTTGGCAGAGCGCCAGACATTTAAATTTTCACTTTCGGAACTTTGTGGGTTCAATGCCTCGATGAAGCTTTTTCTGTTTAGGGTTTCGTTCATCTGACGAAACCCTATTCGTCTCACTCCTCTGTCTGTCTGTCTGTCCATCACAGAGCGCTCTCACAAACTATATATGTTAGAGGCTGAAATTGTGCATACTTATAGCTGGACACCTGAGATCAAACGACAAATCATAAAATTTTGAAAAAGTTGTAATTAACGGGTGTTATTAATTAAAAACTCCCAATTTTACGTCTCATTAACGAAGAAACGGTATAAAATGAATGCAGGTACGAACGGACTCTTGAAATATTTTCATTTCTCCTCCGGGTTGCCACACATCTGCGCTTCGAAATTGCAGGTTTGCCACAGTGCGCTTTAAGCAAAAAAGTGTACTGGACATTTTTAAATCGACTTGTATCTCAGAAAGATTTTGGGCGAAACATTTTTAACTTACACAGACATACGCAGAAAAAATCTACTTTCATTTGGTATACAGATCGTTTCTCTGCGTTGTGTATAGCACGAAAAATCCACTAAAAATCGATCGATAAAAATTTAATTTCTTTAATTGCAAAGACAAGGAAAACAGATTCCATTCTCGCGGGAAGCAGGTGTCATACATGATGGCACTTGCGGTTTTCCGTAGTAGAATATTTTAATACGAAATTTAAACTTTATAAATATTAAATTTTTAGATTAAATTTTCAGACATCCAGGCGTGAAATTCTTCGCTGATTTCATTGATGCCCATTTCTAACTCCTATCTTAATTACAAGCTGAGATATTAATTATTATTTAATTAATTGGTTTTATTTTTATCAAATGCGTATTGTGTTAAAAAAAAAAATAAAAAAAAAAAAACCCTAATGAAGGCACTTGATTTCAAGAACCGCGATTTCATTTAAATTTGGAAAACTAAAAAGGCAATCTGTTTGAAACTTGAAGATAGTTAGCTCATAGCACATAAGGAAAGTTTAAATAAAGATTGGCGCGTGAAATTTCTGGTAAAGGGGGGGGGGGGGGCGCTAATTTCACTAACTGGTTTATTTCTATTATGTACTTATTTTAAAAGGCAGTCACGTGATGTTTCATTGTAGTATTCTTCTGAACGGTGTCCGATTTTTAAAAATACAAAATAAATGTTACTTATGCCAGATAAAAATTTCAGAAGTATTGATACCACTATTTTCGAATAGTATTTTCAGCAAAAATATTAAATTCTTGGTTAAGGACCCCCCCTCCCGACCCATGTATCTACCGATAGGTTGTGTAAAGGAGTTTCGTTCAGATACACTTTTGTTAAGAATACACTTTTGTTAAGAATAGAGTGCGATCCCTGGTGGTGGTGGTGGAATGTGGTACTAACAGACCGCGATTTCATTTTAAGTAGGAATTCCAACAAAGCGATCTGTTTGAAACTTTAAGATAATTTATAACAAATACTAAAAGATTGTAAAAAAGAATGGCGCGTCACATTCCGGTTGGGGGGAGGAAAGGGTAAGAGGCGCGAACAAAATTAGGCAGTATAACAGGGATTTTTGTACTGTTTTGCGTGCTGTATTTTTTCATGGCGTGATGAGATAACTATTACTAATTCAATATCAAAAATTTTATAAGTGCTCATACCACTATTTTCGAATAGTAATTTAAGCAAATATCTTAAATTCTTGCTGAAAACCGCCACCCCCTCGACTAGCATATCTCCTGATAGGTTGTTTAACGGAGTTATATTCAGATACAGTTTTGTTAAGAATAGAGTGCGCTCTCTCGTGGTGGAATGTGAAACTAACAGACCGCGATTTCATTTAAAGTAGGAAATATAACAAGGCGATATGTTTGAAACTTTAAGATAGTTTATAACACATAAGAAAAAATTTATAAAAAATGGCGCGTGAAATTTCTGGCTGTTGGGGGGAGAGGAGGGGCGAAATATTTCTTTTTTTTTTTTTTTTTTTACCTTTGCGTTTCATACCGTTTCAGGTGCTGTTTTTTGACGGAGTCCTCAGACACATACTAATTATTAAATATAAATATGTCAAAAGTTAAGTTACCACTATTTCCAAATAGTAATTTCAACAAATATCTTAGATTCTTGATGAAGACCGCCACCCCCTCGAGTAACATACCTACTGTTAGGTTGTGTAAAGGAGTTTCGTTCACATACGCTTTTGTTAAGAATAGAGTGCACTCCCTGGTGGTGGAATCTGGAACTAACAGACCGCGATTTCATTTAAAGTAGGAAATCTAACAATGCGATCTGTTTTAAACTTTAAGATACTTTATAACACATGATACAAAATTATAAAGAAGAATGGCGCGTCGCATTTCGAGGGGGGGAGGGGGGAGGGAGATGCGCGAACAAAATTAGGAAATATAACTGGACGATCTGTTTGAAACTTTAATATAGCTTATAAAACATAACATAAATTTAAAAAATCAGGCCGCGTCAAAAATTATGGTGACCATCTGCCACTCCCCCCCCACCCCCCGCCCAATGGGGCACTTTTCTAAATTTGGCAGATACTCGTCAACGTCATGTGATATATCGTAGCATTTCGGCCGGGGGGGGGGGGGGCACGAACAAAATTAGGAAATATAACAAGGTGAATATGTTTGAAAAATTAAGATAGTTTAGGATGGGTTTTCCAAAATTTAGAAGGTATTCCATGGCGATAAATGTACTGGACATTTTGAAAGGAATATTAAACGAAATCATCTGTGCGATCTATGATCACACTTACCCACTTGTTTTTCTTTCCCGCTGACAAAATAATGATTAATTATTTTCGAACTACAATAATATATGCATATATGTATATATATAATCAATTATTTAAAGCTAATTAATTTAAGCTAAATATAAATAAAAACATGCTTCTTTGCGCACACACACACACACATATATATATATACTTATTTATTTTCAGAGAAATTGCAATTTTATGGCAGTTTTATGGATCTAATGAAAAGGGAAAAAAAAACATAATTTGAATTCCTCAAACGGGAAAATTTTTATTTATTCAATTTATTTATAGTTTTTTATACGAATAAATCTCTATTCTTCCCACCGAAATCAATTAAAATGTGCTGCATAAAATTAAAATGTGGTATTTTAAATTCACCTTTTCAAATATTTAACAATTTAAAAATTTTGTAAACTTTCTTTTTTTTTTTTTTTTTTTAATCTCGGCATCTTATATTTGGAATTAGAACAACTGTTTTCGACAATAAAAAATCTTGTCATGGACATTAATATTTATTAATTACGTATATTTACAGGTGTTTTTTAGCAAAACATGTGTCGTAATTAAAATGAAAAATCATGTCTAGTGAAGAAGTTTCTAAATTGACAAATACTGAAGACTGAAGAATGTATTTCAGAAGACTCAATTCACGGCGGAAAAAAAAAAAAGGCTTGTCGAGTATAGAACCCACAAAGTTCCTGGCTTTGAATTAATTATGAATAAGTGCACCATTAAGAATATCAGAAGTACATTTGATATTCTTTTAGAAATCTGGAACTTCCAAAAATCCGGCGACGTCCCGGTCCCCAGTTTGGCCTAAAATACATATATTTTTAAGCTACCATTATTCCACAATTAAAATTCTCTTTAACGAAGAATACATACACATTTATACGGAATGGGATACAGTACTGTAAAACCTGTTAGAAGAATCTGTGTATGAAGAAATACTGTTTGAAAGGGATTTTTTTTCTTTTAATCGGTGCAAATTGGATATAATAATCCGTTTAAAAAAAAACATAATACATTTGCTAGAAACGATGGACCTCCTAAAAAAAGGAACTTAACTACAACGAAGTATTTTCCTCTCCTATGTGATTCCCTCTTAGAATCTACATAAAACTTTTCAGATTTTCAAATCTCCAAGCCGGGTAAAAAATTAATGGTATTAGTAATTATTCAGATATTTACATACAAATAGAGATTCATTAAAAAATCAATATAGTTTACAGCAGAGTCATTAATATCGTTAATCCACATTCTATGGCTTGGAGATTTAAAAATTAAAAAAATTCTATACTATAAAATCTTCTAAGACGGAATTTCATGGGATAGAAGAAAACCCCGTTATAGGCAGGTTTCTTTAATAGAAGGTTCATCGTCTGTTGTAAATGCATTATACTCTTTTTACATGTAACTAATATCCTCATTTTATATAGATCAACATATTTTTTTTTGTTGTTGTAATTAACACGTGATTCCTTCATAGGCAGGTTATTTTCCTCAGGTTTTACTTTAATTTTATTACCAAAAAATGCATCTACTCATTTTAAAAAAGTTAAAAAAATAATAAATATATAAATTTTAATTGTGGAATAATAGGGATTTAAAAATACGTGGACTGAAAAGAAAAGTTGGACTGTGCCAAATGTTACTGATATTTTTACTGAACACACCAGAGATCCTGCCGGTCCAAATGATTTTCATATGAGCTGGGTTGGCAATTGGACAGAAAATTTCTGCCTGTGTAGAGCTCAAGAAGAATGCAGTCCAGTAGCGACTTAAGACGGAAAAAATTGAGTCTCGGTCCATCTCGGTCCGAACCTCTCGAAAAAATGAATCTCCAAACCAAGCCCGGACCGAGTATCGAGCGTGCTCAACACTGGTTGACATCAATTAAAGCACGTCAAATTGAATTGACCTAGGATAAACTAAAAAGTTGGCGCCGAAGCGTTCTTTGGGATCAATAAAAGCACGCCAAATTGAATTTCCTAGGGTAAACAAGATCCAAGATAGCTAGAAGAGAGAAGGTAGGTCCGTCCGAGAGGGATATTCTATCTGAGGGAACAGGGGTGTGGGATGTGACGTCATTGGTGCGATGTGTTCTGTGAGTGTCATTGCTTAGTATGCTACTTTGCTTGTTCTTGTCTTAAATTGTCAGTTTAAATATATAGATATTGCATTTTATTACTTTTATTTAATATAATTCTAACATGTAGTGATTTCAGCTGGACGATCTCAAAATTTTAATATCGCAACATGTTGGTATTGGTGAGATATCGCGCTACTGTGATGGAGCGTAAGGCCATTTCCTAATTTTGAGAGACAAATTATGTAGTACCAGAAATTTAAACACAAAACAGGGAAGAAACAATGAATCAAAGTTTTTATATCTATTTGCTCATACAATGTAATTTCATTTTTTTAAAAACAAAATATAGAAATAATGAATCATACACCATTGCTTTCATAAATCTTTTCTCTAAAGATAGTATTTTCCTATTTATTCTTATTTTATTGTATTAACCTTTTTTTTTTTTAAAGTCTAATTTTCAGCGCTATTTAATTTTCGTGATATGATTAAATATATGATTTAAAAAATTTTCATTTAATAAAATAAAATTCAAAATAATCTGCATAAAAAAGTATAAAATATCCCTTTCATAGAATTTTAATTGTAGACGAGTGTTTGTTAAAAATATCTTTTTTTTTTGGGGGGGGGGGGGGGGGTTCAAATTGGATTTAGCTCGACTGAGCCTGATTTCAATTATTTTGTACACTGCCTGCGCAGAGTAGAGTCCTGCATCAGGTCGAGTAATCTGACTTTTCCCAAACTCGGCCCGGTCAACTCTATTTTTCAGTTTGGGTTAGGTTTTGATCCTAGCGGGTCGGCTTCGGAGCCGAATTAACTCGACGTTTAAAAAACAATCCAGTATATTTTTCAGATGAAAATCTATTTATTTCTATACTAAGTAGTATATATACGTCCATTTTTCTGTATAAAAAATAAAATCGATATGAAAGATATAGCAGTAGACTAGTTTTCATAATTGCAGGTCGGATATATGAAAATCATCAGGTTCGGGTTGACTTGAAATAAAATTTTCGGGTAAAATTTGCTTGTGTAGAAACCTAGAGCAAACCTTTACTTTGAATACGTTTAAAATATCAAGATGAGAATCAAATTACTTGAATTGTTTTTGACTGGTATTCAGCTTTTTAAATTAATATTTTTTAAACCAGTTTTTCAAAAGAAAGTCCAAAATATTTTTTTAGGTGAAAAACGTAAAAAAATTTCATATTAAAAATAAAATTGTGAACTATTTTCCCATGAATGTATTAAAAAAAAGATAAATTGTTAAGAATGTTATCTTTATGATCGTGAATATAAATATTCATTCACTTTAAAAATTTAACTAAAAAGTTTATCAAGCGAAAGAAAACGTAAAAAAATATAATTTTCAGTCAATATTCCTTTTAACAAGCAACCTTGAAAGGTAACGGAAAAAAAATATTTCGTTTAAAATTGTTCTAATTTTTTCACCCGCCCAAAAATGTAAAATGCTTATAAATAACTTATACACAAACTCATTTTGGCCTCTAAATTCATGAAAATTTCATGTAATTTACATGGGAAAAAAATGGTACATTTACATGGAAAATAAGGGTGCGTTTACGTGGAAAATAATAGTGCACTGACATGAAATATTAAGAATCGAGTAACAATTTGATTTTAACATAAATGAAATAAATCTTGAATCATAATTCACTACTCCCCGATGACGATCTCTCCCCTACTGTCACG
Organism: Maratus speciosus; assembly: GCA_963932465.1. NCBI lineage: Eukaryota > Metazoa > Arthropoda > Arachnida > Araneae > Salticidae > Maratus > Maratus speciosus. The sequence continues at coordinate 443,482,673 of OZ010792.1, read as the reverse complement.
TCATCATAATCTGCTTAAAACGCTAAATTTCTTAACATTTTTTGAAAGATCATTTGCTTTTGTAGAAAAGTAGAAAACGCTACTTGACTTCTTAGTATCTCAATAAGAAGAGCTGCAAATTACACTAATTTACAAATGAAAATATATTTGTGAATGCGTTAGAAAGTAGCGAGATTGGATTTGAGAACATATCGCTCACCCGCAAGAAAAGTGACACACCTTGCAAAAATTCATTTTGCGTTTTATTTCACGAATAGGTTTGCCGTAAGTGCGGCTTGCTACACAAAAATTTCATAAATGTAGTTATACGGAGAATCACATTATTACGCTATATATCCATTTGTGACCACAGAAGAGCAGGGGATTGTGTGGGGAGGTAAAATTACCCAACCCTCCAAACCCCATCCTACGTCTTCATTCTTAAACGTTTTATGCACATTTTTATTCCTGAATGCAGAGCTAAGTGCTATAATTTCATGTTACAGTAAAATCCTGCAAATTTTCTTTAGCTTCTCCTGTGAAATTTACTTTTGTCGAGATGTGTCACTTTTCTTGCGGGTGAGCGATATATGCATACCATAAGGGATATGGCATGCTTCATATGGTATGATTCATATGTTAATATTTCATAATTTTCTACCACACATCATTTGTTTACGCATGAATACTTAGTTTTTATATGATAAATTTAAGTGTCATTTTATGTTTTGATATTTGTTTCTATTTATTAATTCATATATTTTAAATACACCATAAAAATGTTTTTGAAAATTACTATAGGTTTGTAACTATTTTCAATATAATTATTGTATCGGTTCTATATTCATAATTAAAAGAAAATGTTCTAATAATAATTTGTCATACCTTTAATCAGTAATTTTATTCTTTAATACTTTCATAATTTTTTATTTAAAGTGTTTATATACATATACATTATATATATATATATATATATATATATGAAAAAATAGTTCCATGTAAATAATCCATCGTTTATAAAAGAAAAAACATATTTAAACTTTATATGGGAAGGAAAGTGTATAAAAAAGAAGTACATGATTAATAAAAATTAGGTCGTTTTAAAAGAATAGATAAGAAGGGAAATCCCCACAAGTTTTAATCTTTAATACTTATAAAACTGTTTCTGTTACATTATTTTATCTATTTTTATTTTCCATTCTTGTTTTAAATACAATGTGTTAAGTTTAAAAGAAAAGGGTTTTGTTTGTCTCATGTAAAATACATATTAACCATTAATTAACTGAAGGTTACATTTTATTTCGCACCTATTTCCTTGCTAAACTGAAGAGCGACAAGGTTTCACTTCGCACCACTGACGTCAGAGGGGTGAGTTCCTATCAACCAATACACGGAGACCCGCAGATGGACCTACCTCTTTATTCTACGTATCTTGCTCTCGACTGGCTTTGAAGCACTTGTGCCATCTCAAAACAGCAGCTTATGATAAGCTTTCACCTTCCTTCACCTTTCTGGATCATGATCAAGATCTCCACAGCCAATTTTTCGAGTCCCACACAGAATTTAATGGCGTAGTGCTGTTTGATAAGAACGTTGCATTTTTAAGCTTTAACCGAGGCTAAGGACAGGGGGTTCACTAAAGCCACGATACGAACCGCACGGCGGAAGCTCGTAGGGGGCTAACGCTCGGCATATGTTGAAGCTGACTTCCGCCTCCATCGGACCGCCTGGAGCATGCGCGCCGTGGTGTACAGTCGCGTAAAAAAAAAAAAATGGGTATCATTAATTTCTTTACAAACCCTGTATATAGTATAGATATCAGTGGCGTGGCGTGAAAATTTTCGGTGGTCATCGCAATTATTTAAGTTTGTGGTGAAAAATTATTAACTCTAAAATTCAATGGTTGAATGTTCAAAAAAGAAACTTTAAATCTTACCTTCACTTATACATGAACTCCAAATGTTCTGCTAAAACTGGATCGTAGAGTTTTAAAAGCTTATTAAGAGTTTTAAAATATTGATTGGTCATCGCCGCATCCAGCGATGACCGGACGCCACGCCACGGATAGATATATATAATAAAACTTTTTACAAATAATATAACTATTGAATAAGAAGATAACAGTATAGTAAAAATTCGATACAAAAAGATACCCAATGTTGCTAAATGGATTGATAAAATATAAGAGAGAGTTGAAAAAAATACAAATACAAAAGGTAATAGCATTCCAAAAAGCAGAATCGAAACTTATATTGTAAAATGCTTGATCGGGGACAATATTTCACAATATAAGCAAGTCGCAAAATGCAAGCAATCAAAGCCGAAGTGACTATTTTCAAATTGCCCAATCAACTGCGACACCACATATGAAAAAATTGGAAAATTCAAGGTGAATCAGCCATAAAAATCCTACTATTCAATACCCATGCTGGAAAAGATAAAAAAGTAATTAAAAATGAGTCCAATTTAAGAAATAAAATGAAAAATCTTCAGTTACAACACAATTTTAAACCTGTGAACGGAACAAAATATTGTTAAAATGACATAGGAAGGATTATATGTTACCAGTTAATAGGTTGCAGTTGTTTTAACAAAATTATGAAATAATCAAAAAGATAAATATTTAAACTGAAGATAAAATATTATCTATATATATATATATGTATTGCAGAAATTGCGATTATTTGTTAATTGTTTAATGGCAACGCTCGAATGAAACGCATCTCATTGGTTATCGAACAGCATTTAAATGCATCTCCATACCTATAAGGGGGGGGGGAAGGGTTACCATATCGGGGATCCTGTTCTGTCACCAAACGCCGCCAAGTTTGTCGCCAACTTGGCAATATATTGCCAAAAGTGACGCCAACGTGGTGATATCTCTAATATTTTGCCAAATTCTCATAGACTTCTATTGTAAACCAATAGGGTTTACTTGCTTATAGAAAATCAACAAATTGAGATATCAAACTAAATTATAAAACATATAGTTTTATAAATTGAGATATTTTAATGCAACAAAAACTAATACTAGCTTAAGGGATTATATTTAAGGGAGTCCAAGTAAATTAAATCATGAATAAAAGTAACACAATACAATGTTTAGCATGCTTTCCCAAACATAAATTTTAAGGGAAACCAAACGGGTCGCCAAGGTCGGCTAGTAAATATAAATTATTAATAAATTGTAAAACTATTTGAAAAATTACCCAACTTAACAACACGATAATATAAAATAAATAAATAATAATAATAAAGGATAGAAAGAAGATTTCTAGATGCTTTAGAAAAAAATATACTCTATGATAAATTTTAAGCTAATATACAGGGTGTCTCAAAAATGTAGCAACACACTTTTAGGAGAGGAAGGGTACATCATAAGGATTGAAAATTGCATAGTAACCCATGACCGGAAACGTGAAGGGAAAGTGGTATAGCAGAGTTTGAAAATTGGAAAGGACACAAGAGAGTGATTAATTGAAAACATTTATTGGACATCGTGAGTACAAATGGTATACGAGATAAATACAGCTCATAACGTTACAAAAGATGCTCGAAGTTTGCACTATCAGACGCCTAGCACTGACGGAGCATTGATTGTCGGACACGGTCGAACGCACCGGGAGTTTCTTTGATTGTAGCAGCAGCGCAGACGAGTCTTGCCACGAGTTCCATTGCAGACTACACAGACTCGTGATACACGAGATCTTTGAAGGCTCCCCACGGAAAGAAATCAAGGCTCGATAAATCAGGAGAGAGTGGGGACCATGGAATCGGTCCAGCACGCCCAATCCATCGTTGCGGTTGTTCGAATGCTCACAAACAACCATTTCAAAATTGGGAGGCATGTTGGAATCACATATTGCGCCTTACATTTGCTGGAACATAGACAAGTAAGTCGGGAAGAACCCGCTTCAGAAAGATTTGACAGTTCGTGGAGGTCATACGGGATGGTATAAGGTACGGCCCGACTAAGCAGTCGCTGACCAAACCTGCCCACACATTTACTACAAAGCGATGTTGTGCCGCACACCGCGGAGGTTCTGTTGAGCCCACAAATGCGCATTCTACTGATTGAATACTCCATCCCTAGTCAATATGAACTCATCAGTGAACAGCACATAAGCTGGGAAATTCACATCTTGGGCATTTTGTTGCAGATACCATTGTGCGAAACGTACACGTTTTGGATGATCATCGGGGAGCAGTAACTGAACTCTTTGGAGGTGAAATGCGTGTAAGAACTCGGCGTGCAAAACACGCTGTACTCTGCAACGAGACGCTGCGAAGGATGGGGTAATGACACGCATGCTGTTACTCGGAGTAGTCTCCATGGCATCCAGCACACTTTCTATCCATAGCGACCAAAGGTGTCGATGGTGGCCTGTTCTTACTACGCCTGCTATTTCTTAATGACTCGTAATCGCTCAAATTTTGATGCACACATGCAAACAAATTGTGGTGTGGTTGATGTCAGTCTGGGAGGCGTTCTCAATAAATTCGTTCAGCGGCTCGTCCTTTGCCTTCAGCTATTCCATACACTAAAGTGTATGTCTGCAAGCTCACCATTCGTATACCGTTGCATACTCTTCTTTTGTTGGCTTCCTCACAAATAAGGAAATCCTTACCAAAGAACGTATATTAACGTCTGAAATTTATTTGCCCTTACTTTCCCCTCCAGCTCTCTCATGCAGAGCACCACCTAGTGGCGTACGATGACGTTTCCGGTCATAAATTGCTATGCAGTTCTCAATCCTTATGATGTGCCCTATTCCCCCTAAAAGTTTGTCGCTACATTTTTTAGACACCCGGTATATAACATGAGTGCTTCCATCTCTTAAGAGAAATGATAAATATACTAATGGATAATTTTTAGGTGAAATAAAACAAAAGTGCTTTCATCTTTAGGTTAAAATTAAACTTAATAAGAAAATAAGAAATTTAAAATGAATAAGAAGAGAAAAAATTTGAAAGTAGTTTTATGCAACTATTAATAGTGAAATTTAAAAAATTAAATAAAAATTTAAAAAATATCAATTTTTTTAAAAAAAGCAAAATTTAAAAGAGTAGGAGGTTTTAAATATTCCTTTAAAGTTTCTGTACAAGTGAATCTAATAAATTTTTAAGGTACCAAACTTTTGTTTACTTTTGACAATTCAAAGGATACTTGACACCTTATTTAAAAAAATATATAAAAAATGCGAAATCTGCTTGAAAGCTAAATTAACTTATTTTCAGTTATCAGTAAAGCCACAATAATTTCAATGAAATGTTATAGTTATTTGGAATCTAAATTTTTGTATCAAAGGATTTTTAAAAAATGTAAAGCGGCTGGGGAAAAAAAGTCCGAAGGGACAGCAATCTAAAATAAATATTTATTTCGCTCAAATTGTTTTTGCTGCTTCTGTATAGCAGTTGTTTCCTGGATAAGATTGTTTATTAAACTAGCAATCAAATATTTATCATCTGATAATCAAGCAACGTCCAAGAAGCAAACTGCGCTCTACATTCCAAACTCTTAGGAAAATTTTTATCAGATCTTGAATTTATTCCTTTTGTAAATCTTTACGTAAGAAAGTTCTTATATTCATTTCGTTTTCGTATGTCTTTTTTTGACACTCCATTAGACACGCCAGATATGACATACACGGCGAGTGTTAGAGTCTTGCGTCTTCGGGTTGTACCAACGGTTGTACCCAATCCGAACTTGCAAATCTAATCTATAACTAGTATGTTGTGGTCATCACAAAACTTTCTTCTATATAAATCACGTCAATTAAATCCTTTAAATAGTACAAGAAATAACAACGATTTAGCACCAATTCATATCAAAGTATATCTGAATTTGAAGTTGGATGAAAATTCGTGCATTAGTTCTTGAGATAGAGCTATAGCGGAAATTCTGAAAAAATGTAGCATAGCAGCGCCACCTGTTGAGCGATTTACACTAAAAGTAGACAGCACTAAACTATACTAAGGTATACCTGAATTTGAAGTTTGTTGAAAATCCAAGCATTAGTTCTTGAGAAAAAGCTATTGCGGAAATCGCAAAAAATACAGCATAGCAGCGCCACCTGTGGAGCGATTTACACCAAAAATTAAACAGCACTAATTTATACGTCAATTCATGTCAAGGACTAACTAAATCTGAAGTTTGATGAAAATCCGTGCAATAGTTCTTGAGATACAGCTCTTGTGGAAATCGTGAAAAATGCAGCACAGCAGCGCCACCTATTGGGCGATTTACACCAAAAATTAAACAGCACTAATTTATATCAGGGACTAACTGAATCTGAAGTTTGATGAAAATTCGTGCATTTTTTCTTGAGTTAGAGCTATTGCGATAATCATGAACAATGCAGCATACCAGCGCCACCTGTTGGGCGATTTTCACAAAAAAGTAATCAGCACCAAACTATATCTTGGACTAACTGAATCTGAAGTTTTATCAAAATCCGTGCAGTAGTTCTTGAGATATAGCTATTGCAGAAATCGTGAAAAATGCCGCATAGCAGCGCCACCTGTTGGGCGATTTTCACCAAAAACTAATCAAGTCCAGTTTATATCAAGGTCTAACTAAATATGAAGTTTTGTGAAATTCCGTGCATTATTTCTTGAGATAGAGCGCCCACAAAATTTTTGTCACATACAGACTCACAGACAGAGTGGCAGAGTGACAGACAGACTCACAGACAGACATTTTCTAAAAACCATCAAATCGTGTTCTGGGCATTCTAAAACGTATAAATCCGTTGAAAACCGGAAGTCGAAATTTTTCACGAATCCAATACTTTCTTCTTGTAAAGATAGAAGAAAGTAAAAATGAAAATTTGTCTGTCTGTCTGTAATGCTATAAAAATCCACAGTTTGGAAGCTAGAATTGTGAAACATTTCACAATTCTAGCTACTGTTCACAATTCTCTACAAACTGTCACAATTCTGTACAAGTTTTAATACATGTGTATTAAAACACGGCCGAGGCAACTAAAGCAATCCGGAATCGAAATAATTTATAGTCAACTGTTGTTCTTTCACTAATATTAATTTTCACTAAGCCCGTGGATATTGACAGAACAAACAGTTTATTAAACGAAAACACTGCACAAACACATAACAATTAATTTAAAGATAAATTTCTCACACAGATTACTTTTTCATAATAAGTTCACACAGAATAATTTTTACGTCTACACTCTTCTATTGTTCGCACGCAGACTGAGTGCGCCGGGGGAAAAGACTGGCAGTGCGCAGATATAATGCGCATAAAAAATGTTCGCTCGCCTTTAAACCCAACACACCCCTCCTGCGAGAGATACATTTTTTTTTTCTTTAAACAATTCCAAAAAACACATATACACATACATACAAAAATTACACACAAATTACATACAATAATTACACATATCATAATAGTGAAATACTTTCCATAGAATATAACAACTTATCTTCATTTACACCTTTAGTAAGGAAATCAGAAATAATATGTTCACTTTGAACATATTCCAATGAAATAATACCTTCTGACAATAAATCCCTGACAAAATGAAATCTTAAATTCATGTGCCTAGATTTATTTGAGGATTTTGTACATTTAATCCACTGTATTGCTGCTTGGCTATCAGTGCTTAAAATTATGGCATCTTTTATAAATTGGTTACAATTTAACTCAGACAATAAGTTTACAGTCCATATTACATCCTTACAAATTTCTGAAATAGAAAATAATTCTGCTTCACATGTAGAAAGACTAACACTTTTTTGTTTACGACATTTCCAAGATACTAATGACTTTCCTAACAATACAACTCCTCCTGAAAAAGACCTTCCATTTTCTCCATTTCCCCAACTAGCATCTGAACTACTATTTAAATACCCAAATTCGTTGCTGTAAAATAATTTTTTGTCTTTTGTACCTTTTAAATACCTTAATACTCTTTTAGCCAAAATGTAATGCCTTTTCTCTGGTTTGTGATTAAATTGAGACAAATAAGTTGTGACAAATGATATATCAGGACGTGTTCTATTGGCTAAATATAAAAGTTCACCAATAATTTCCTGATACATAGTTATGTCAAACAATTCATTTGTTGGAGGAAAACTTTTATCTTCACCTTTAACAATAGGTGTTTTCACAGATTTGCAATTTTCTAAATTATGTTTTACCAACAATGACTCAATATATTCCACTTGTGACAAACTTATACCTTTTTCATGTTTTTCAATTTCTATACCTAAAAATTTAGAATTCTTATTTTCGTACAATTCGAATACATTTTTAATTTTAGAAACAATATTTTCATACATTATTTGGTTATTACAAAATATAGCTAAATCGTCTACATACATACATAATATAAAAATGTTATCATTTTCAACTTTAATGAATACACAGTTATCAGAAGCTAATTGATTTAATCCAATATTACCAAGTTCCTCTTTTATTTTTAAATACCAATTTCTACCCGATTGGGGTAATCCATAAATACTCTTTTTCAGTTTACAAACTTTATTAACCCCTATCAGTTTTTCATATCCAGGTGGTGGTGACATATATAAAGTTTCTTCCAAATCACTGTATAAATATGCTGTTTTTACGTCAAAAAACTTAACAATCAAATTTAATTTAGCTGCAAGTGCAATTAGTAATCTAAATGACTCAATATTTACAACGGGTGAATACGATTCAGTATAATCTTTGTTTTTAATTTGATTAAATCCAGCTGCCACTAATCTGGCTTTATATTTTATTTCCTTACTGTCGCCCTCTTTTAAAGCATAGACCCATTTACTTTTAATCAGTTTCGTTTTTTCTGGCATATCAACGATTTCCCAAACATTATGCTTAATTAAAGAATCCAATTCATTTTTCATAGCTATTTCCCAATCATGTGAATTCACACTATTTATTGCCTCTAAATAATTGCTCGGGACATTATCAGTTAAATTAGCTGACGAATATTTACTTTTCAATCTTTCTGACCTTCGAACTTCAGTCATATTTTCACTTCGGTCTTTTATTTTGTTGTTTCGATTCCTTTTCTCCGCGCCTTCATGTCTAGCTGGAGACAAGTTTTGTTAATGGGGTTGCGCAACCGTTTTTTATTTCGCTTGTGTCAGAAATTTCTAAATTGAGAGATTTATTCTTTTGATTTTCACGAATTTCATTCTCATCCGGAAAATTTTTATTTATTAGCGGTTCAATATCAATATTTCGATGACTTTTCCTGGTTATTTTACTTATGTCACATGTATCACACTTAAAATCAGACACATTTACATCTTTAAGATCAATATACTCTTTCATTTTTAACATATATTTTGAATTTAAATGACACAATCTGTTATGCCACAGTTCATAATTACTAGCACTCTTATCAGTAAAATTACACTCAGAATTATAGGCAGGTTGAAGTTTAATCTCAAGTCGATTATCATTTTTAAATGCTTTAGTTGGAAATTTATTATATTTGTCAAAAATTAGCACACAGTTATTTTCAGAAATAATTCTACAACTCTTATCCATTAAAGCAGTAACAGATAATAAATTATATCTCAAATCTGGTACAAAACTAACATTGTTTATTGTTAAATGTATAGAATTATTTTTACTTACCGTATCACATGATACCGTACCTGTAACCTTCGAAATTATTTTGGAATTTTTACCTGCTTGATAGATATCCTTTTCTTCAGGAATTAGATTCCTGAACCATATTTTATCTTTACACATATGCGAGCTAGCCCCGCTATCTAATAACCATATTTTATCACATAGTTCACATTGTTCCGATGAAATAGTAAGTACCGAATTGTTTCTGTCCTTAACTGGATAATTTACATCGTGGTGCCTTTTTCTTCTTTGTCGATTTCCATTGGATCTGTCATTTCTTGAAATATTATTCCTGTAAAATCAATCCTTGGCTATGTGATTTGGACGTCTGCAAATGTAACAAAGTCTCGGACTTTTATTTTTCCTTGAGTAGAATACTTCAGCGGCGGTCCCTTCAGCACGAGCGGTATTCGTCAGTTCTTCTTCCCGTAGAATTTCTAGTACTTCATCCATACTTTTCTCACGTTGAGTTTTTAAAATATCTCTTACTTTCGAGAACTTTCCTTTCAGACCTCGTACCGTGTAGAATACAAGTTCTCTCTCTGTTATAGCCAATCCAAGTGTTTGACATTTTGTTGAGATGCCTCGAGCTCTGGCTATGTAGTCATTTGCAGATTCATTTGATTTTATTTCTAGATTCTTTAACTCATTGCCGGCATCTATTCTTCTATCTTCTGCGTAAAAGTCGATCTTATTTTTTCCCATAATAATTTCGCATTTTCTTCAGCTGCGAACTGTAGTGCCTGTTCATCAGATAATGATAGCTTTATGTATGCGACGGCATCGCTATTTTTTTGGTCCCATTCGGTGGAATCTTTTTCACTCAGTCCTTCTGCTTTTACTTCTGATATGAAAGTATCCAACCTTTTAAGGCTTAAAGCAGCTTTAATTTTTAGGCTCCATATAAAATAATTAGTTCCGTTTAATTCGGGGACGTTTAACTTGTCCATGGTTTCTTTTAACAAAACTAATTTCGATTTAGAATATCAACCGCGAACTGCTACCATTTTGTTGTTCTTTCACTAATATTAATTTTCACTAAGCCCGTGGATATTGACAGAACAAACAGTTTATTAAACGAAAACACTGCACAAACACATAACAATTAATTTAAAGATAAATTTCTCACACAGATTACTTTTTCATAATAAGTTCACACAGAATAATTTTTACGTCTACACTCTTCTATTGTTCGCACGCAGACTGAGTGCGCCGGGGGAAAAGACTGGCAGTGCGCAGATATAATGCGCATAAAAAATGTTCACTCGCCTTTAAACCCAACATTAACTTTTAATTAATAAAAAACCATCAATTTAGCAGCATTTTCTTATCAGATTTAAACATTTTTCGCTATAGCAGCTGCCAACAATAAAAAATTCACAATAAAATCCCCCCCCCCCCTTTTTACTTTCTTCTATCTTTACAAGAAGAAAGTATTGGATTCGTGAAAAATTTCGACTTCCGGTTTTCGACGGATTTATACGTTTTAGAATGCCCAGAACACGATTTGATGGTTTTTAGAAAATGTCTGTCTGTCACTCTGTCACTCTGTGAGTCTGTATGTGACAAAAATTTTGTGGGCGCTCTATCTCAAGAACTAATGCACGGAATTTCACAAAACTTTATATTTAGTTAGACCTTGATATAAACTGGACCTGATTAGTTTTTGGTGATAATCGACCAACAGGTGGCGCTGCTATGCGGCATTTTTTACGGTTTCTGCAATAGCTATATCTCAAGAACTACTGCACGGATTTTCACAGAACTTCAGATTCAATTAGTCTAGGATATAGTTTGGTGCTGATTACTTTTTTGTGAAAATCGCCCAACAGGTGGCGCTGCTATGCTGCATTATTCATGATTATCGCAATAGCTCTAACTCAAAAACAAATGCACGAATTTTCATCAAACTTCAGATTCAGTTAGTTCCTGATGATGCTGTGCTGAATTTTTCACGATTTCCGCAAGAGCTGTATCTCAAGAACTATTGCACGGATTTTCATCAAACTTCAGATTTAGTTAGTCATTGACATGAATTGACGTATAAATTAGTGCTGTTTAATTTTTGGTGTAAATCGCTCAACAGATGGCGCTGCTATGCTGTATTTTTTGCGATTTCCGCAATAGCTTTATCTCAAGAACTAATGCTTGGATTTTCAACAAACTTCAGATTCAGGTATACCTTGATATCATTTAGTGCTGTTTATTTTTGGTGTAAATCGCTCAATAGGTGGCGCTGTTATGCTACATTTTTCAGAATTTCCGCTATAGCTCTATCTCAAGAACTAATGCACGAATTTTCATCCAACTTCAAATTCAGATATACTTTGATATGAATTTACTAAATCGTTGTTATTTCTTGTACTATTTAAAGGATTTAATTGACGTGATTTATATAGGAAGAAAGTTTTGTGACGGCCACAACATACTAGTTTTATGTTCAACCCGTAATCGCGCGAGTTCTTTAACCAATGTGAGATATACATATTACGTACGCCACGCTGTAATACTAAAAAGCTGTAGTGGGTATTACGATAATTCTTTTACCTCACATGCAAATAATTAGATATATACATATTACGTACGCCACGCTGCAATACTAAAAAGCTGCAGCGGGTATTACGATAATTCTTTTACCTCACATTCAAATAATTAGAGATTATCTAATTGTGCTTAATTATTACATTTAAAAAAATAAAGCCAAACATTTTATCACAAACATCAACAAAACTTTTTATTATATTTATTCCCTTATTCCAAAGATATTGTTTTATCGTCTGCTGCCATAGTAACATGATAAATTAAATTTCATAAAACAAAATGCGCAGTAGTAGAAAAATATTTTACTAAATTGAAAAGTTATTTCTAATTTTGGTTTTAGAATTAAATTCATGAACTCCCGTGCGTATAACTGGTTAAACAGCTAGTTCTATTTAAAATCAACTCAAAACGCACAATCAAAGGAAATTGAGGCACAATTTAATTTAAATATGGTAAAATAGCCCATAATCACATCTCTAATAACAATTTGTTCTTTTATGTTGAAATATGAACATGTAAAAAGTCATTCATATTCAAATATACAGGTTCAAAAGTCCTAAGGCGAATTTTAAGGGGTGGTACAGCATACTACAAAAAACAATTTTTGCACAGAACACCAAGCTCATAATCCATTTATTTGGTCAAAAATACAGGGTGCCTCACTCCAGCCGTAATTGTGTCTATAACTTTAATGAAGATATCTCAACAAAATTTGCAACAGACTTTGCATTTTTCTTTGTGTGAAGTGAGACGACATCACGAAAAGGGATATAGGCGGTTACCACCTACATTAGGGTGGAGTGAAAAAACCGAAAATTGGAAAATCAAAATGCAATACAGCGGACCGCGCAAAAGTTGTGCATGGTCTTCAGTAATAAGACTGCGCAGTTTTTTCGAAATCAAATTTTATCTTCCGGTTCCCCTGGGCACCCCCCCCCCCCCAATTTTCGCCAAACTCGTCAAAAACAACTTGTAGAAGTTACAAACAAAAATAAAGATAAAACTGGAAGAAAAAAAATGTCATACCGCGAAAAAGTTGTGTATGGTACGTAGTAATTAATATGCCTGCACGGTATTTTTGAAATCAAGTTTTATATTCCGGTGGCACGGGTACCCCCAATTTTTGAGAAATTCGCCAAAAATGACTTGTACAACTTATAAATCGAAATATCCATAAATTTTGAAAATAAAAATGTGATGCCACAGAAAAGTTGCGCATGGTTCGCAGTAATATACCTGCACAGTTTTTACGAAATCGCATAATATCTTCTAGGGACCCGGTCATTCGAAATTTTGAAAAAATTGCCATAAATTCCTTTTTATCTGTTGTACATGAATGCATCACAAAAGAAACAAGAGTGCAATAAAAACATTTTATCTGTTAAATGTACACAAACAATTAAAGTTCAAGAATGAAAAACAAAAATTTAAATCTGTTAAAAGTGTTCAAAAAATTTAAAGTTCAATTAAATCAGTTCATGCTCTTCAAAACAAAAATCTAAATATTTGAAATGTTTCAGTTTGGTATTTATTGTTGGTCCTGTTGGAGTTTTGTAACCTTAAAATCTGACTTAGTCTCAAGTCTCAAAATATTGTATAATGGATCTTATGAATCCATCCATGTTGCTTGCACCACAAACTGTCGCGGCAGCTTCAGTGACCCACTCTGACACACCTGTCTACACTTTGGGTGTTGGACTACACTTTGAGCATGGAAACTCAGCAAACGAAATGATATCTTCACGATCACGTTTGTCAATGTACATCTTTAAATCATCGCATGAAAGATTAGTAAAAATAGGTGGTTCTGTAACTTCTACCCTATCCCACTGAATTAGATCAATATAATCTGCTGCGCTAAAATTGATTGCAGGAACTTGGAACTGCCTAACTTCTCCACTTGTCTTCGTACTTCTCGCTTTAAGGATTCTACGAAATCCTAGTTCGCAGATGTGTTTCAGTTCCTCAGTTACCATGCCACGTCACTAAGCAGGTTTTCCGGATGGGCAAAAAAGGTATTGCGCTGGATTATTGGTTCAATTATAACTTTAATTCTCTGGGGCATATCCATGGAAAAATAAGCAATTTCCCAACGACGGCTTGCACTTAATTGCAAACCGTACACATTGACTACAAGATCCGTCAATAACTGCAGATTTAACTTTGGATCCGGAGTTCCCACATAGTCTCAAAATTCTGTTGGCGGTGGTAACCCATCTTCTATGAGAAAGCCTACCGGGAAATCTATATGGAAGGTCTAGATAGGATCGCTTTCTTCAGGTATTTTTGATCGGTACTGATATATTCAATAACTGTTTCGAGGTTATAATTAATCTCGAATAGTCTGTAAAGAAACGATGGGAAGGGATTCACACTTGTCCAACGTTTTTCCAATCGACCCACTATAACTGTATGGTCCCCTGCTGCATCCGACTAGCACGAACTGATTTTATAACCTTAAATTTTTGGAACACTTTTAAAAGATTTAAATGTTTGTTTTCATTCTGGAACTATAATTGTTTGTATACTTTTCACAGATAAAATGTTTGTATTGCGCTTTTGCTTCTTGTGTGATGCATTCTATTATACAACAGATAGAGAGGAATTTACGGCAATTTTTTCGAAATTTCGAATAACCAGTCCCCTGGAAGATATTATGTTATTTCGAAAAAACTGTGCAGGCATATTACTACGTATCATATGCAACCTTTTCGTGGTAAGACATTTTAAATATCCATATTTATGGTTGCTTCGATTTATAAGTTGTACAAGGCATTTTTGACGAATTTCGTAAAAATTGGGGGGGACCCGGGCCACCGGAAGATAAAACTTGATTTCAAAAAAAGTGTGCAGGCATATTACTACATACCATACACAGCTTTTCCGCGATATGACATTTTTGTTTTCCAGCTTTATCTTTATTTTTTATTTATAACTTCTACAAGGTGTTTTTGACGAGTTTTGCGAAAATTGGGGGGCCCGAGAACACCGGAAGATAAAATCTGATTTCGAAAAAACTGCGCAGTTTTATTTCTGAAGACCATACACAACTTTTGCGTGGTATTACATTTTGATTTTCCAATTTTCGGTTTTCTCACTCCACCCTAACCTACATCCAAATAGAGCTGAATTAGACGCTTCACATTTCTGACTGTAATTAACGTTATACGCAGTCTCACTGTTAGAAATACTGCATACTTCCAACGCTTTACGTGACGCCGTTTCATTTCACACAAAGCAAAGTAATTCTGATGAAAAGTTCGTTAAAATATCGATATTTTTAATAAAATTATGATAGTGCGGGCGGCGGCTGCACAAACCATCACCTCATCGATTTCGCGGCTGAAATTCCGGAATCAGATAGAACTCAATTAGCATATTAAAATGGAATTGGCCTGCCAAGTCATATCTTGGTGGAAACCACCTGCATCCCCAATTTTAGTGGTTCTTGTAGATCCCCATTTAGTTTTGCAAAGAAATTCATGAATCCTTTTCCATGCTAATATGCAATCTAATGCAAAAATTTCATTGGAAAAATCAATTGGGACCTACGAGTGAACTACTAAAATTGGATCTGCAGGTGTTTCCACCAAGATATGTGTTAGTATACCAGTTTCATTTTAATATGCGAATCGAGTTTTATCTGATCCTGGAATTTCAGCCGTGAACTTGACGACGTGATGGTTTGTGTTTCTTTTGACTCGCTTTGTATAAGGTGGGAATTGCTGAAGGGGAATATTCAACTGTGTTCTGCATTCCCTAACCGAACTAAATTTTTGCATATTATGTAGCATATACAAATTTACAGATCATATGTAACAGGATTGTGAAAAAAATTTCGGATTTTTCGCAGACTATGTGGTAATTTCTGAAATTAGGGTTTCAAATTTGTTATGCGTCTTCCAAATTGTTTTCTTACTCATTATCTTTTATCTTATTAACCCCTTAATTCTCGCTCCCGTCATATTCTCGGGCTGTGTCTTTTACTCAAATTATTTGATTCCCACCAGTTTTATAAAATAGTGAAATTGGCTATATTTTAGTATCGTTTTTACTGTCATTAAATAAGGTGAATATTTCTTTTTTATAAAAGTGATGCCAATAAGCAATTTGAATTATTCAACCGTAATTTAATTCGAGCGTTAAGGTGTTAAACAGCGAAATTTTATGACAGTATTCTGAATGTGTTGGAAAGTGTTTCATAATCTATGCTTGAAGGATGATTTTTCTTTTTTGTTTTGTTTAAAAATTACTTGTTTGATTATTTACAAGGTTATTATTTTTCAAAATATTAGGGGACTGTGCCATTACGATGTACTCGTAACTGCCAACCCTATCCAGACCACGCAAGCTCTAAAAAATGTTAATTTGTTCTGTTTTTTTCTTTTTTAATTACCCCATTTATGCAAGATTAAATGATATTATCACGACAGTGGTGATTTTTTGTAATCGGGTTGTCATTCACTTCCGTTCGACCAGGAAATTTTGGGGTTCCACTTCCGCATCTACCATTGTCACAACAGCTGACAGCTGTTTTCGTGATTGATTAAAAAATATTAATTACACATTTGAAAATCGGCTTGTATAAAATGGTTTTTAAAATGTCGCTCTTTCTCGGAGTTTTGTAACGCTTAGAAGAAAAGTTTTCTTTTTGATGGTATAAGAAAATCGTTTTAACCCTTAAATGCCTGATTTTTCAAAAATCATTGTAATAATGTTTTTCGACTTCCATTTTTCAAATAAATCATGGGAAAAATACTTAAAAAAATCATATTTTGTTTTAAGTATAGTTTACGGCTAAAAAACAGCTTGTTACTAATCGGCAATACTGGTGTTTAATTGAAAAACTAATTTCCCTTGATAAAATTGAATAATATTAAACACACAAGAATTTTAGCAACTATAATAGGAAATAAATTTTACTTGCTCACTGCAGGTCAAAATAGGGTATTTCGCAAGCTTCCAAACAAAAAGAACAAGTAGCAACAATTGAAAAAATAAATCTATCTTTATTATTAAACAGCACAAGTGTTACCATCTGCATGTTGAAAATCGATTTAATAATATCTTCAGAATGTATTTTATTGGCAACATTAGGCATTATAGCTTCAATATTATTCTAATAGTATTTTAGAGCCTAAATTGGGTATGTTGCCGAAAAGCAACACCAGGTATTTAAGGGTTAAATGGAACATTTTAAATTATAGGGTAAAAGCACCAATAGTCGGCCACTTAAGCGCTTTCTTTTAGTATATAGCTCAAAGAGCTATTTTAAAAAGCAATAAAACATTTTTAACAGTGACACATGTTAATGTATACTTTTATTTTACTGTTTCAGCAATTGTTTTTTAAAAAACTGATTATAGTTTTTACTTATAAAAAGTTAAACTTAAAAGTAGCAAAGTCGCTAGTAGTCGGCCACTCAATTCTAGTGTTCGGCCATCACTGGACCAGTTGTCGGCCACTTAAATACTTTGTTATTGTAAATAACTTAAAGTATAATTTTTAACATCACAACAACATTTTAACAACAAAATGTGTTTATTTATACTTTTTTTATAATGTTTCAGTAATAATTTAAAATATTATAATAGTTTTTAACACTTTTTAACGTAGTTTAAAAGTGTTTGTGAATTTGGATTGTCTCCAGTCTGTCCGAGCTCTTACACTCGTAAATATACTCGAATCTCCCTGATTTTTTTTTTTTGTTGTTGTTGTTGACGTTAACAATAGCACGATCGCTATTGAAAATAAAGTGTGTAGAGTTTATAGTTCATCTACAGGAAGTGTCAAAAGTATTCTCATAAATTACGCTCAATGCGAAAAAATTGCTTCCAGCTTATTTTAATGATGTTGGTCATTTCAAACGTAATGAAATTGATATGCATTTATGAAATGCACTAAACTATGCATTTTGGACAATATGGGGTCCAAAGTACTTATTATTCATTTATAGGGCCACGCAAAAGAATTCCTTTACATAATTGCGTCAGGGGAAAAAGGGTTTGCGGCGTATTTTAATTCTGTTACACTATTGCAAATATAATGAAACTGATATACATTACTGAGGCTTACTACAATATACTTGTTGTATAACATGATATGCATAGCATTTATCGTTCATTTACAGGGACATACAAAAAATTCGGATACAGTACTGTATCTTTCTAATAGCGGTAATTGCTGGAAGTCTGATTTCGTTTATGACATGCGTTTTCAAGTTTAATTAAATCTTTGCTTAGTATGTGGTCTTTATAACTGATATAGATCATATACGAGGCTACACAAAAGAGTTTGTATAAGCTTTACGAAGTATCAGCGTGAATGGCTTAAAGTATGCTTTTAATTGAGTTATGCTCTTTCAAGCTGTATTTAGTATACTAAGACATGTTTGTATAATATAAATAAAATCATATACAGTGCCACGCAAAGAACTCCCAGGGATAATAATGTGTGGAAGTATTATTTCAGTAGTTTTAGCCACGTTTTAGCCTGAATTAAATTTTAGCTTAATATGAGCGGCATATAAAAATCTGTTGGTAATATACAAGGCTGTTCAAAATAATTCAAGAATGTTTCCGTATAGTGGTAGAAATTGCTGAAGGGGAATTTTCAATCTGTTATGCATTTTATTCCTATACTAAGTTTTGGTATACTATGTATAGAATAATATGCAAATTTTTTAATTAAATACAGGACTGCACAAAACAATTTGACTACTTTTCCGGTTAGGGACCGTAATCTGGTTTTCAAAAGCATCATGCCTTTTCTAAAATGTTTATTTTTTTACAGTATTAAGCAGGTAAATTTTGGTAAAGAATTCTGCAAGTCATGGGAAGTACTTTTGTAATCTATTCTTGATGCATGATGTTTCATTCTTGTTTCTTATGGAAAGTAAAGTTTAAAGAACCTAATTATCTAATAGTTGGCCTATCAAATTTTGTGTTTAGTCATCGTAGACTAGGCGGCGGTCAGAGAAAAAATTATTACGTCATCTTGTTTCAAAATGAAATTATGATGTAGGACAAGATTATTAAAAGATCATAAATGACTGATCTGTCGATGCATACCTTGGTATGATATTAGCAGCAGGGAGCACCAAATCGTCATTTTAGCGGTACTATCATATCATCGAGTTTCGGGATGAAATTTTAATATGTTGCATATTTCGACTAGTATAATGCAAATGTTTCCGTTTGTCTTGGGATTTCGTGGTTAGATATGAGCAGAACGCGGTGTCAATTCTTCATTTTGGCTGTACTATCTCGTCATGGAGTTTCGAAATGTAATTTTAATAAGTTGCATATCTCGAATAGTACATTACAAATATTACATTCTGCCTCGTGATATCTTTGAACGATATGAGTGAATGAGGCGACAATTCCTACTTTGGCGGTACTATCTGGTCATCGAATTTCGAAATGAAATTTTAATATATCTCTTTCGATTAATACGATTTAAGTATTTCAGTCTGTTCGTAGTATCTGAGGATTATACAAGCATAAAGGTTCGCCAACTCATTATTTTGACGGTACTTTTTCGTTTTAAATTTTTAACATGAAATGTTAAGTTAAATTAAAGTTACATATTAGTATAATACAAATGCTTCTGTGTGTTTCGAGATATCTCGATAAGATATGAGAAAAACGGAGCGCCAATTCTTCCTTTTAGTTGTACTATCGCATCATCGAATTTCGGAATGAAATTTTAATATGTTGCATATTTAGATTAGTATAGTAAAAATATTACTATCTGCTTCGTGATATCTTGGTACGATACTATCAGAATAGGGTGTCAATTCGTCATTCTGGCGGTACTAACAGATCGAGTTTCGATGTGAAATTTTAACATGCAATAGACATCGATTATTGATATTCTGTGTAATGTATATTTTAAAGTGCCATTTCCTTTGAAAATTGACAATGTTAGCTTCATTTTTTTAAATTTAAGTTCTATAGAGGCATAAGATGGGATTTTAAAACCCAATAGTTAGCCTCTAGTTAATATTATTGCTGAATATTGAGTTAATCAACCAGATGATAAGTTTTATTTTATATTATTGAAAAGCTATTACAATCCGTGTCTTTATGGTTATTGAAATACGGCAAATAATATTTGTGTGCTTACTAACATTGGGGAGAGATTATATAAGAGTGGCTTTGTATGGTTATTAAAATTAGGAAGAAGTTATATTTTCGCAGAAAGTTTAAATATTATTAATTAAAACGCAATTTGTTGAAATTTCATTAACCCGTTAGATGATTGCGATAAACATTTAACCCCTTTAAATTTCGAATATCTTATAACCTACTTTGTGAAATTAAAAGTAAAACCTTAAAGTAAAACCCATGTAAAATTTCAAGTTTCTAGCAATAGTCCTCGCGGTTTCCCAAATAAATCATCGTTTTAAGTATGCTTTCCGTACATTTCACACTTTAAAATTTCCATATTCAAAAAACCTGTTCTGTGCGAGTAAGCAACAGTTATGTCGAGTTTCAATCCAATATTTAAATTACTTTTAACACTATCCCTAACAAATATAGCGTTTTTTAATTAATTTATCTTTTTCAATTTCAAATTTATCATAACTATTATGCGCAAACATTCACACTTTATAAATAACTGTCAGTTAATATTTTAAGTCTTTATCCTTAACATTTTGATATTAATCATAATTTTCAACGTTTTTAGAATGTTTTCTACTCATTTCTGCCTTTTATATTTAGCCTTTTTTTTTAGAAACCGTTTTCAGTGGGAACTTATTTCTTTAAAAAACACCATGTCAAGTTTCAAATATCTAACACCCTCAGTATTATATAAAAGGGATATTTTAAAACGTGTTTTGCTTCTGCAGAAACTATCACAATCATTTTTCACTTTTACTTTTAAAATTAAAACGGCAGCCCCAGACATTTCTCCCTACAAAAGAAACAAACAAACATTTCTTCTTTATAACATTAGTATATTAGAAGGTTTCATGCTGGTCTATTTTCCCAAACGAAATATATCTGTGAATTTAACCTTGTAAATACAATGTTAAATTTACAGTTTACATATTTTCCATCGCCATCATTACAAATTTTAAAGCAAAATGAGCCTTTGTCTGAAATGTCATTGCGAATTGAAGTAAACTATACGAATACCATTGCACTATTATATATTTAAATTTGTCAGACAAAATTTTCGCTGTTAAGAATCATTGAACAATCATGAAGTTGATAATTTACAGTAGGATAAGTAAATAACTGTAGAATGATATAATGCAATATACTAAAACATCTTTAAAACATTATCTAATTAACAATGAAAATCACATTAAAATGGTCTAGTACTTTTTTTTAATGCTAATACTTCATAATCGAGTTCACCTGATTATAGAACTTTTCCCCGTGAGGATATAACTAAGCAACATGGGATGATATACAACAAACTAAAGCCTTTCCTGAAAAATTATCTAACTAACGAATCTATTCAGCAAAACTAAAGTTATAAGCGGCCGGAACGAAATTCCCATTTGCATTTTATATCAGGTGTCCTGGGGTATAAACGCCAGGGTGGGTAATAACGCCAAGTGCTAATGTTAGGCTTAGTTATGAAGAAATCCGAGAAAATGGCACTACGGCTTCTGCGCTGAAAGTCTCTGAGTCATTTGAATTACAAACATCTGCTAAAAGTTAATTTCTTACATTTGTAGACGTTATCGCTGGAATAAACTCGTAAGAGTCAACGCCCAATCTAAAATTTGCTAGGTAAGTTCTGTGATGTGAAGACTACATATTTCTTAGGAAATACTTTGTTTATTACATAAATTTGTAGTGTATTTCATGTACTTTCAAAATGTTGTGGGAGATTTTGGATGTATTCGCGAGGTAGCTTGTAGTTTAAAATATACTGCGCAAAATGCATACCGGGGTAATAACGCCATCTACTAGTGTTATTTCGCCGGTTGATTCTTTTCCGTGGTAGAACTGCATTTTTTATTTCATTTTTTTTTTTTTTTTATACACGAGAGACCATTATTGTCATTGTTTAAAACTAAAAAAGTTAAATAGAAATTTGTACGTCCTAAATGCTTCTAATTTTTTCATGTCAGAAGAGTAAAATATCATATGATTATTACTGCATCCTGATATCGCAATTAATGGTAAGAATAGCAATTTGTCAATTTCTAAAGCTGTAGAGTTTGTATCTTTAGCATTGGACAATTTAAATGCCATTATTCCATCTTATTTTGTAGTTTTGTTTGCATGGCGGGTAATAACGCCAAATAGTATTGATCAAGAAATCACGCCACAACATTTTATGAATAGATACCTGCTAAAATAGTCTTTCTTGTATACATAATCAATAAGTTGTTATATCAGATCCTATATTTGTTTGGGGAAAAAATCTAAAACTAAGCCGTAAAAATTGGTAGAACCTTAATGTGGTGTTATTACCCCATGACATCTTATATACAGTGTGCATAAAATAAAATGCAAGTAAAAGGCTATATAAATCTCAAATTGCGAAAATCAAATTATGAAAAAAAATCAAATTATTAAAAATAGACTCAAAAAAGTGAAATGGGCTTTTAGCCAGTAGTCAACCGTGGTGGCCGATTACTGAAAATGTAAGTAAATATAATACCCAATAGTCGGCCACATTAAAATTAATTAATACAAACAAACTTATTTAATTTTTATACTGAAAAACATTAGTTTATTAAACTTTTTAATAGTACAGTATTTTATTATTTAAGAAAAAATAATAAATTAATTAATACTAGTCTTTTAAAAAATTTCTCATCGGTTAACAAAAAAATAGCAAAAACGGTTATTTGACCGCAACCAAATAAAAAATGGCTGATTACTAATCCAATAAAATTACCCATAATTCTTTGCGAATAGCTTATGACGTATAAAGGATGGCTACCTATAGGGGGATTGTAATGTTTCATTTAAAAGCAAAAATAAGCTATTCATAACGTATTTTATCTCAAAGTGGCCGACTACTCGGGGGTGGCCGACTATTGGTGCTTTTACCCTATATATCGTTTTAAATATGGAGTGCTTTTCGCACGTTATCATTTAATTACTTTAAATTTGTCTTTTTTTTTCAATATTCACATGTAAATATGCCGGGTATCCTAAAATAGGACTGACTGATTTTAAAATTCAATAACTTGCAAACGGTGACAGATATTTAAAAATTTTTTGGAGGAGCGTTATGTATGATGTCAAGAGTTTTTTACTGTGATTCTCGAATTTAGTTCGAATTACAAACAATAGATGGCGCTGCGAGCAACATGTGCTAAATCCAGGCCCGATTTTTGGTACTTCGAGACCCACTCAATACATTTTAATCTCCTTTTTTGGCATGGGGAAAAGAAAGGCCAAAAAATCCAGCTTGAATTTAGCGCCTATTGCTTGCAGCGCAATCTATTGTTTGTAATTCGAACTAAATTTAAGAATCACAGTAAAAAAAACTCCTGACATCATACATAATCCTCCTGCAGGAATTTTTTTTAAATATCTGTCACCGTTTGCGAGTTATTATCAGTCAGTACTTTTTAGCACACCCGGTATATATTTCAATTAAAAATACAGTGTTTGGAAACGCTAAAAAAAGGGTTTTAAATATGAAATTTTAAATGTATCGTTTTAAATATGACGTAATTTTCACCATTAAATGCTTTTCGCATGCAACAGCTTAATTATTTTAGTTTTCTTTCTTTTTTTTTTTAAATCACTGGTAAATAGTATATTTTTCAATTGAGAAGTGTCTGAAAAATGGAAATATTACTTGTGCTTTTTAAAATCTATCAACAGTAGATTAAAAGGGCATTTTCAAACTAAGAATTAAATCTTCATTCTTATAATGAAATTTTTAATAAAAAATTGGCTGATCTATTTTGACCGATTTTAACGCAACAAAAATAATTCTTCACTTAAAAACTGTCAGCTTCAACGTGTTTATCATACATTTTTATATAAAACTACCAGTTTTCATCTTTTTATTTCAAATAGTTTTTTAACACTTCAACATAGTTGAAAAGTGTTCATGATTTTGGTTTGTCTGTCCGTCTGTATGTCTGTCCGAGCTTTAACACCCGTAAATATACCCGGATTGCCCCGATTTTTTTAAAAATCTTATTGATGTTTACTATAGCACCATCGGTATTGAAAATTAATTGTGTAGAAATTTTAGTTCATTTACAGAGACGGTCAAAAGTTTTCCGTTATATTGCGGTCTATGGGGAAAAAATAGTTTTAAATTCATTTTAATGATATTAGACAATTTCAAACATAATGAAATTGATAAGCATTTATGTAATGCACTGAATCATGCATTCTGAAGAATATGGGTGACAAACATTTGTGCCATTTACATGGCCACACAAAAGGATTACGTTACATATTGGTCTAAGGGGAAGAGTTTGAAGCGTATTTTAGTTCTGTTGCACCATTTCAAAGGGCTGTCACATGCGACTATTTTTATATTCTATTTCCACCACAATTTTTAAGATATAAATTTTCTAATATGTTTCCCTTGCACTTGTTGGCAAAGCGTATGTGAAAAATTTTAGCTTTGAAAAAGTGATGCGAGATAAAATTAAAAAATAGTCGCCTGTATTTCAAAGCCCTGTATTTCAAATATAATGAAAATGATATACACTACTAAGTCTTACTGCAAGATACTTGTTGTATAACGCAGTGTTGAATTCAGGGGGGGGAGGACTCCCCCCGGAACTCTATAATGACACCCCCCCCCCCGAGCCACAGAAATCCCTCCCGGAGAAAAGTGTCCAAGTTCAACACTGGTATAACGTGATCTGCATGGCATTTATCGTTTATTTACCGGGGATACGCAAAAGATTCGGAATTCGGATAGAGTATACTGCATCTGAAGTATATACTGTCTGTTAGCTATAAGTGCTGGAAATGCGATTTCATTTATGGTATGCGCATTTAACTAACATTTTGCTTAGTATGTATTGTGTATACTAAATGGTATAGATCATTATACAGGACCCCACAAAAGAATTCGCAAGAATTGCGGATTATGAGCATGAATGGCTTACAGATAGGTCAAAACTGGGAAATTTCATTTGCGGCCACTGGCCGGTAAGAACTAGTTTTTTAAGTGACCACTTTTTTATTTAAAAGTACTAAACAGTAAAATTTCTATAAGTACTCATCTAAATGTGAATAGCAGAAATAAATATGTTAATATAAATATATTGGAACCAAAAAAAGTAGAATCCTTGATGAAATGCAACAAAATTTTATTCTCTCCTTGTAAAAAAGTGGCCGCTGATAGACAATATTTCACTAGCCACTTTTTCTCATTTACTGTCCCTGTGGTCAGTGGCTATTGCTAATTTTGACCTTTACAGACAGCTTTCAATTGAGTTATGCACTTCCGAGTTGAATTATATTTAGTATACTAGGAATCTTTGTATAACATAAATAAAATCATATACAAGGTCACGCAAAGAACTGGACACATGACCTCCTAAGGATGATAATGTTTGGAAGTGTGATTTGAGTAGTTTTAAATATGTTTTAACCTGAATTAAATTGTAGTTTAATATGTAGGGAATATAAAAATCTATTGGTAATATACAGGGCTGTACAAAAGAATTCAAGTATGTTTCCGTATATCGATAGAAACTGCTAAAGGTGAATTTTCAACCTATTATTCATTTTTTTACTAAACTAAGTTTTAGCATAGTATGTAGAATATGTACAAATGGTAGATTAAATGTGAATTTTAAACTTATTATCCATCTTCTTACTAAACCAAGCTTTAGCATATTATGTAGAATATGTACAATTGTAGATGAAATACAGGGCTGCACAAAACAAATGGTCTACTTTACCGCTATGGACGGTAATTGCTGAAATTTGTTTTTGAAATGTGTTATGAGTTTTGTAAAACGTTTACTTATATAACTAATATATATATATATATATATATATATATATATATATTACCTTATTAAACAGCGAAATTTAGATAAAGAATCCAGGAAGTGTTGGAAAATGTTTCATAATCTATGCTTGGGGCATGGTTTTTCTTTCTTGTTTTATTATTATTTTGAGACGGAAAAATTTAAGATTTTGATAATTTTATAATTTACTTTCGACCTATTTGCGAATATATACGCAATACTGGACTGCAACTAATAACTTGCTTAAAATCTGGTAACTTGAGCTATAATTGTTCAAAATTGCAAAGATAATTTAATCTTTTAACTTAAAAAAAGTATTGATTCTTAAAACAGTCAACGATTAACAATTGTTTTATTTTAGTTAAGATTTTTTCTCCATTAGATGGCAAAGAGAATACATATATCTTGCACATAGTCTCGGAAGAAAAATGAGAGGGGGGGGGGGGGATATTTCCAAACTTTCTTTTATCTTTGAATGTATCACCGATTGCTCATAATGTTGCTGGAGTCGTTAAAATTAGCTTTAGTTGTATTATTGTTAGTGAATCATTAAGAGAAAAAATAACTGCATATGAATCAAAAATATTTGTCTTTCCAGCGCGGAGGATTATTTGAAGATTAAATGACAGAAAAAGAAAACCCGCTTCCACAATTTATTGAAATTATAATTGAAGATTTTCTTTTTTTAACACTTTCAACAAAATTGAAAAGTGTTTATGCATTCGGTTTGTCTGTCCGTCTGTCCACGCTCTAACGACCGCAAATACACTCGGATTTTCATGGTAAACGTTATTTAAGGTTACCCAGGCATGTTTGGTATTGTATATGAAGTATATGGGATAAATAGTTCATTTACAGGAGCATTCAAAAGAATTCCATTACGTAACGGTATATGAGGAAAAACCGTTTGCAGAGTTTTTTTTTATGAGATTAAGCTATTTCAAATGCAATGAACGATATAAATCATTTAATTTCACTACAAATTGATTATGATAGAATAGGGTATTCATAACATTTGTCGCTCATTTACAGGGACATACAAAAGAAATAGGTTACAGTACTGTCTTTGAGTAATAATTGCTGGAAGTGCGTTTTAAAATTCGGTATGCGCTTTAAAATTTAAATAATTTTTTGCATGTTGCTCGTTGTATATAAATTCTATACTTCATATACAGGATTGCACAAAAAAATGCACGTACCATTCTCTTTATTAACGGCCATTGCTGAAGGGGAATTTTCAACTGCGATATATGTATTTCTTAACTGACCTAAATTTTGGCATGCATGTAATTAATAGATACAAATCTATATATCATATACAAGGCTGCTCAAACAATTCTGTTAATTTCGCGATTGTAGATGGGAACAGTTGAAATTGGGTTTTAAAATGTGTTATGCGTTTCCATATAGTTGAATTAGACATAATATTTTAAATTATTAAACGGTGCAGTTTAGTGACATTATTCTGAATGTGTTGGAAAGTGTTTCATAATCTATGCTTGATGCATTATTTTTTCTTTCTTGTTTTAAAGAACATTAATTTTTTATGAGTCTTTAGTTGAATATTTTAGAGTCTAAGAGTCTAAAATGATCATTAACGTTGCTATTCTGTATTCTATAGCTTGCGGACACATAGTCTGAAATGCACTGAAAACTTTCGCATAAATATATGTATGCAATATTCTTTAAAAGAATCTTAATTGTATGTTAAGGAAAACCGGAATTTTTGCAAAAGTTTACTCGGTCAACTCCGGACCGTGAACTCCGAAAATATAAACGGGCCGGGCCCGGAATTCTCGGCCCGTGTAGACCACAACCTGGAGGGACTGATATCTAATTATCGTCGCTATTTGCTGTTTGGGACTGGAATAAAATTCGGGTGAAATAAACTGGATCTATTTCTCGGAAAAATCAAACCCAATGAGAATAAGAATGATGCATTTTAAGAATTTATTAAATGGTGAGGTTGTCTCCAGGAGCAACTCTGTTTTGTTGAGATTTCGAGCAGCGAATTGTTCCGAAATCCTTGAATAAGCGAGTGTTATATTTTTATATATCTAAGAGAAACTGAATACCCTGGCCTCCTTCCATACAGTAAAAACTCAATGGAGCATGAAATAAAATACAGTGAAACTTCTTTTAAAGGCCACCCCTATTCCAGGGCCACCTCTATTAAGGGCCAATATTTTTAGGAACGAAAATTTTCCCCATAGACATAATATTAAATTAACTTCTATTAGAGGCCGCACCTAGCCCTGATAAAGGCCATTTTTTTTCACATGTGCCTTAAATCTTAAACAGGTGTATTGAATTCCTGAACCAAAAGATAAGGGTTCAGCAAACAACTGCACTTGCAACAAAGAAGGCAGGGGGAGATGGGGGAGGATTTAGTAACACAATGAAAGACCACAAACTTTTCCACAAGTGAGACAAACAGGTGTTCCTCATACTTTATTTGACCTTTCAAGCTGTAGATGTTGGGTTGGAGAGGAAACTTGACCCTTTGTTGTGGGCACACAAAGGATTATCTAGAAAAACTGATCAACATTTACTAAAACTGTGAATGCATATTGAAGCACGATTTTTAAACCTCTCGGGAAACGCTAACAGAAATAAATAAACTAATATATCATTCTAAGGCATTAATAAATGATGCAAATTTAAGTAATTTGTTTCATAAAGTAAAAGAATCATTAGCAACCAAAATTGTCTGCGAAAAAATTATGAAAAGTAAACAAATTTCAATAGAAACTTTTTTCAATTATGTATAGAGTTTGAAAATGTTAATAAACAATTTTTTCACCTATCTAGGTTTTGATTTCCTTATTTTGGTAGTTGATTTTTTGTCACCCCTATTCAAGGGCCACCCCTCATAAGGGCCAATTTTCAATAGAATGGCAGGAGGACCTTACAGAGAGGTTTCACTGTATATGGAATTATCTCGTGTCCCAAAAGCTCATTGATACATTTTCATTATTTTGAGGCATGGACGCCGGTAAGGAAAGGGAAGGAAGGCCATTGTCCTCCCTGGAATTTGAGATTTAATTAACTGAAACTTCCTTTTTCTCTAATAACAACAACAACAGAACACACACACAAAAAAAAAACAACAACAGTAAAATTTACTTTTCACGATTGACTTAAAATAATTAAGAGAAAAAAATGAGCTGAGAGAAAAATGAATACTTACAAAACTAGTATGTTGCGGCAATCACAAAACTTTCTTTTACATAATTCAAATCGTCTGCAACCAAAATTAAATGACAATCTATTCTTTCTTAAGATATATCTATCGCGGAAATCGTGAAAAACAGAGCATAGCGCAACACCTGTTGGGCCATGTACACCCAAACCTAATAAGGATCTATTTATGTCAAGGTATAACAGAACATAAAGTTTGGTGAAATTCCGTGCATTAGTTCGTGAGATAGAGCTATTGCAGAAATCGTGAAAAAGGCAGCACAGCACATGCACCTGTTGGGGGATTTACACCAAAACCTAATCAACTTTTTTTTTTTTGTCAAGGTCTAACTGAATCTTAAGTTTGAGTAAATTCCGAGCTTTATTTGTTGTTGTGATGGAGTGCCAACAAAATTTGTGTCATGTACAGACACACAGACAGATTCACGAACAGACATTTTCTAAAAAACAGTGAAATCGTCCTTCTAAAACTCATAAATCCGTCGAAAACCGTTTTTTCCGAAATCCAATACTTTCTAGTTTCTACCTGTAAAAATAGGAGAAAGTGAAATGGTAAAAAGGTTTTTCGTCAGGCGGACCTTCCCCGTGCCCCCAGAATCTTTTGTGAAATACCATATTTAGTTATGTTTATGTTTTATGTTTATGTGTTTAAAAGTTATCTTTAATTAGGGATCAAGGGGACAGAGGACACTTTGACAGGAAAATAATAACAGTTTCAAATCTTCAATTTGAAAAAAGCTGATATAAACTTACTTTTGTATTTTTAATAATTTCTTTGATAAAATTTCTTTGATGTTTTGATAAAAATAAATTCTTAGTTTAGCTTAGTTCAAGTTTATATTCTTTATTTTTAAATCTCGGGTACTTCTGTTCGAAAACTTTCCCCGCTCCCAACATTTAATTTTGCTTCTGCTCCGCCAATGTTTTGAGGATTTCTGAAAGATTAGAGTCGAAAGAAAGGTAAAGTGTAATATTGTAATACTAAAAGTTTTATATTTATGATATTGTTTAAAATTCTGTGTTGTCCAATATTTTTCTTCATTCAGAAAATTAGATATCTTTCACATATTTGCTTTTAAAATCAAATGCAGTTACCCCTTGGTATACCGTGCATGTCAGAGACAGTGGAAAAGCGGGATATCTATCTTTATTATAAAGGACAAACGTGTCCGTGCATAAGATGTCATTTTGTCGGCGGCAACAACAGACGATTAAGTTTCACTTTTATTAACTTTTATTGCAATTTTTTTAACTTCTAAGGCTAATGTCAGACGAACGTCTTTTTGCACGCTTTTTTACTTACGTATTATCCCTACACAATGCTAGCGGCATTGTGTAGGGATAATACGTAAGTAAAAAAGCGTGCAAAAAGACGTACGCCTGACATTAGCCTAAATACCGCACATTTTCAATTTTTACATCGTCGAATAGGGGAAAAAATGTACTTTCAAAGGAAATTTATTTGAAAACTGTATCACAATATGTTTGAAAAATACATCGCTATATCATATTCAAAGCTGGAGTAGCACAGTTGAAGTTTATTCCAACAGAGCGAAAAATGTCCAGACCAGGGATCGAACCTGGATAGTTAAATAGTTATAGCTCGGATGAATGAAATAGCGCTGCAGTTCGCAGCCAAGTCCAACTAATAAGAGTGAATTATGTCAGCCAGGTATCGGTCCGGAGAGCCTAACAGATAAGGCATTGGCACGGCACGCCAAGTATCCAGGTTCGATCCCTGGTCTGGACATTTTTCGCTCTGTTGGAATAAACTTCAACTGTGCTACTCCAGCTTTGAATATGATATAATCCAGTTGAAAAAATATTCGTTCCCTTCATTATGAATGCATCGCTGTTTACTAAATTTTATTGTTTTTAAAATAATTTTCAGTCATGATTTTTTAAAAATCTATGTTTATCGTGTGCAAATGATTACGTAAGATAAATCCGTTCGAATTTTTACACAAATTTTTATTGTTTTTAAAATAATTTTCAGTCATGATTTTTAAAAAATCTATGTCTATCGCGTGCAAACGATTACGTAAGATAAATCCGTTCCAATTTTTACACCGTCGAAGGGAAAAAAACATACTTTCAAATGAAATTTATTTGAAAACTGTATCACAATTTGTTTGAAAAATGCATCGCTATTTACTAAATTTTTATTGTTTTTAAAATAATTTTCAGTCATGATTTTTTAAAAATCTATGTTTATCGCCTGCAGACGATTACGTAAGACAAATCCGTTCGTACCTAAATTAAAGCTCAGCATTTGTTTTCAACTTATATGACATAACGAAATTAAAACATTCACCAATCAATCAATAAAATACGAATTTATGACATGTGATCAACTATGCACTTAAACCACTAAAATGATCACAGGCTGATTTTAAATAGTGATTTATGGCGATTTTTTCGGTTTTTAACTCTTGGCGTGAGGTCAATAAGAAAGTATTGCTTTTAATAAATTTCAAAATTTTATTTAAATTAATTACTATTTTTCTTATAAACATGATTTTTGGTATTGTTAATGCGTATTATAAAAAAATATATTAACTGTAAAAAATCTAATGTAGTTATCAATTAAATAAATGGTTTTCATCTATATTCTGTAACCTTGGTACCTCGGGTATGTTCCCTTGAAATCGATAAAGTCAAAAATATTGAGAAAAGTATTAATGTGCAAGCAGACCTATAGTATACTATATGTGCATATTACAATTTTTTTAATAAAATTATTTTTTATACGTATGCAGTTACATTAAAAGTACGGAAAAGTTATTATTTTTTTGAGAATCCAAAGTCATTTGTCATTATTTATTCCCCAAGACTTACAGTTTTATGTAACTGTGCAGTTATTGACAGTTCATACTCAGCGTAGACTTCTCCAACATATAAACAGTTTATTTCTTTGTTGGATTCAAACATTTCACCACTTCCCCCCTCCCCGTGAGAGATTTCTGGAACACCCGGGGGGGGGGGGGGAGACGACACCCTACATGTATCACAATTTTTCAGATTTTACGTTTTAATTCCAGTATTCCAACATCTGGTATTTAATCGGAGAATTTCTGTCATTAAATGAGGAAAATATTTCAAGATAGAAAAAATGGTGTTCAAATTAATCGAGCATACAAAAACTGCGCAATTTCAACCACGTAGACCCCCATCTCTTATAGTCTCATTTTTGCCAATGCACGCGAAATTTCAAATAACTTAAGTAATCGCATTTTTAGGGTCATTCCGTATATAATTCCAGTTTTGTATGGTTCTTTGTATCATGGTTTAAAGGGTCTCAAGGCGCTTAAAGCTTCAAAATCTTCGAAATTTTAATTTTTTAAATGTTAAACTCCTATTTTTCGTAATAATTTTGATATAATTGTTTCCTTGCAATTCCCATTAGAACAGAAGTTATGGCTTTTAAAATTATACCCGCTTAATAGCTGAAGCAGCGTTTCCGAAATTTGGAAGTCATTTTTCTCCAAACGACGTTTTTGGGCATACCACGCAGGATATCTCAAAAACCTCTGAATATTTTTTAATGAAATTTTCAAAACATATGTTTCATGTTAATCTGTATAAACTGAACCTAAAATTTCATTTTTTTTGTTCAAAAAAAATATTTTCTCAGGTGATTATACTGTTGAAATTTTCAAAATTTTGTATCAGGCAAATACAACTTTGTATTAAAAATATAAAAATGCTTTAAATACAAAATTCTTTAGGTTCGGGGTAATTATTCTAAGTTGAAGTATAATTAGGCACAAAAAATTTCATTCTAGTTACAAAATTGATTTTGTAATCCTGCACGTAAGCTGTTATACCTATTTTCTGCTTACAAATATCTGACAGTTTGGAGCCCATAATTCTACATCTTGCAATTTTTTAAATACGTGAAATGAAAGAACATACTTATTCTTTCATAGCAATAAAAATTGTGTTTTTAAATCATATTAAGAACATATCAAGATATTAAATGTAGAAAATGGTCTCTTTTTTTTTTTTTCAAATTTTCCAATTTTTAAGAGTCCTGAGACCCCACAGCATTACGTAATAACATGAACACACCTATATTAACTTCATTTTTATTTTCCTTTTAATGAAATTTCAAACACATGAAAACGTATGAAAATTCCATTAAAAAGTAATATTATCATTAAAAGTCATTCATATGTAAAAGATTAGAGCACTTACCCTCTTAGAAACATACGTACCTTGTATCGTAGATTGTTCCATTAAATAGATTAAATTCCATGCATGACAAATTATTCGGGAATTTTTAGTGAGGAAATCACATGTACGAATTATACGGCCTGGAACGTTCTATGGTGCGGAATTTACTTACTGTGTCTACGCCCATGAAAACTATCTTACAGATATGAGCGTACAGAAAATCATAAATTCTTTCTAATTACATGGTGTTGTTCACAAAGTTTCAAGAGTGGTCTGAGAATACAAAATTTATTAAATATTTTTGTACAGTGAACTAAAATTCTTCGAAATTTAACCCTTGGGCATCAACACACCGCTGCCAGCGTTTTTTTTTTTTTTTTTCATTATTCATAGGCTCCCTGGAAGTCTTTGCGCGGAAGGCTGTTAAGAGGCCTCGTCGAAGCTGGAATCGTGTCGAATCGTTTCCCTTTCAGGTCTTTCTTGATCCGGGGGAACAAAAAAAAAGTCACTGGGAGCGAGATCGGTGCTGTAGGGGGGCTTGTAGCAGTATTGCCGCGTTAACCTTAGCCAAAACTTTGGCGGCTGCGAGCGACGTGTGAGAGGGCGCATTGTCGTGGTGAACAATCCAATCGTCTCTGATGTCTGGGCGGATGCACCGGGTCATGTCAGTTTTACGCTGGTATACACCACCATTTGAAGAATCGAGTCTGGCGCGTCCGCCCAGACATCAGAGAGACGATTGGATTGTTCACCACGACAATGCGCCCTCTCACACGTCGCTCGCAGCCGCCAAAGTTTTGCCTAAGTTTAACGTGGCAATACTGCCACAAGCCCCCCTACAGCACCGATCTCGCTCCCAGCGACTTTTATTGTTCCTCCGGATCAAGAAAGACCTGAAGGGAAACGATTCGACACGATTCCAGCAATCCAGACAGCTTCGACGAGCTCCCTTAAGGCTGCATATACACGCTTGTTTTGCCATCCTTCTACAGTTTTCGTGGAAATCTTTTGTTCTGGATCCTTCTGCGGTTTATTCACAAAAGAATGAGGGAAATCAACAATGGGTCAGGAGATAAGGAGCTCAACCCTACTTGAAGGAAAGGTTCCTCTTTTGCAGGACATCAGTCCCTTTCCTTTTAAAGTCATTAAAGATCGAAAACACCGCGTGGCCACAATAAAAGACGCCGATACTGACAACAGTTAGAAGGATGGTCCGTTCGCAGCTTAACAGCCTTGCGCGCGAAGATTTCCAGGGAGACTATGAACAATTGAAAACACACTGGTAGCGGTGTGTTGAAGCCAGGGCTGCGGAGTCGAGTCGTCCATTTTGCAAGAATGTCTGCGTTGTCGGAGTCGGAGTCGGCCCATTTTTGAGCGAAAGAGTCGGAGTCGTCCATTTTTTCCACCGACTCCGCAGACCTGGTTGAAGCCCAAGGGTCATATTTCGAAGAATTTTAGTCCGCTGTACAGAAATGTTTAATAAATTTTGTATTCTCAGAGCAGTTTTGAAACTTTGTGAACATACCCTGTATGTATTTATTTAGGTGTTAATATTAAAATGAAATTTTCGTATTATTACAGTTTACACGTTTACAGTACACCCCCGTTTTATTGCGCCTCATTATATCGCACATTCGGTTAAGAGATCGTTCTTTTTCGCATCTCTCTCGGAAAAAAAATCTAATAAAAAGAAAATTTATATGCACTTTTTATTTAGTTATTTATTTACTAGCCTCCTACTGACCAGTTTGGTTATCCTTAAATATATCTTAAGCATTACCACATGTTACTTTTTTTCATAATTTAATTTACTTGCGATTCTAATAAAGAAATCACGAACTTTTTGCGATTATCGCAGCATTTCGATATTTTTTGTTGTTAAGTATTTAATTTTTCTTTAAAAAAATCGCTTATCTCCCTTAGACATTTACATGCTTCATGGCAAGTTCTCAAAACAGAGTGGATATTCCTATTCCATATTTCCTGGGAAAGATGACATGTTTGATGTATCATAAATTGCAGCTGTCCATTCTGATCTACCAAATGAACTATAATAGATACTATTTCTTCACTTAAATCAATTGTTTAATATTTACAACCTTCTAAAGAATACTTTTAATCAGATTCATGTGCAATTATTTATTTAATTAAAGAAATAGAAAGCTTTAAAGTAAGTATACTTATTTTACCCCATGGCATGGGGTAAAATTAGTTAATTGGCAATCTGTTTTAAAATACCATTATAAGTAATAATTTGCTATTTTACTGTTGAAATTGTCCTTGAAATGTTGAAGGCAATGTTCATTTGCACATTCTATGTAATTTTTTTGCAGATTAAAATAATATATTTTTGGCAAACTAAGTATGAATTTAAAAAAAGTGCTGTTTGTATAACTATTTTATCCTCCCTGACCCTGTGCAGACTTTTTTCAAAAACGAGAATTGAAATAAATAGCCTACTTTTTTTCTGTCAGCGCAGGAAAGGGAGTGGGATACATTTTAAAAACAGGACAAACTCCGTTTAAGATACATTTTAAAAACAGGAACGTAAAAAGTAACACAAAACTAAAATTTGTCTTACATGCGGGGGAGAGCAGGAAGGCAGAGCCTCCCTCGTGGAAATTTTTTTGTTTTCTCTTAGTGTTTAACTGTTTTAAGAAAGAAAATAATAGACTCGCATACTAAACTTTACTATTTTCTTTTTCAAAATCATCAAAGAATAAGAAAATTTCGTGAACTAAATATTAAAATGCAGCCAGGGGCAATAGCATTCCCATGTATGCGCCCCCTGTCCGTTTCAGTCGTTCAGGGAGTTACAAGTTTATGTATTGAAACAGTCTTGAGGATCCCCCCGCCCCCGGGTCTCCTTTTATCGACCGTTGATTTCAGTTTATTAAATGTCTGCACGGATACAGAGGATATACAGTTGAGCACTTACACGGTCTTTCATCCGATCTATTATGAATGAGGATGATATCTCCTGGATTAGTTATCGATCGGTCGATCCTAATCGGCAGTCCTTGGCTCAAAATATTTAGGGCTCACTGCCCTAATTGTGAAGAAAAAAATGGAGCTCATTGGGGCAGCTCGTAAAAAAAAAAAAAAAAACACGGGCCTGAAGTAATTGATAGTAAAAAACTGCGTTTCTTAATGTTTTTTTATAATATTACTGCCTTTTTTCCCTAAGCTTTTTTATAAAAAAGAACCTTTAATCAATTCTATTCGAATCACAGCTTTCTATCGGAAAGTCACCTGAAAGTATTGGTATTAAAAAGCGGGTAATCTGTAGCATTTTAAAGACCATTAATAAAACAAAAGTCCATTATTTCGCATACCATACTTAAACTGCGTATGTTAAAAAAACACTAGAAAATCATACTTCCCTTACTGATGATGAAAAATTTTCAATTTTACATAAGTGATAAATTTAATCATTCGTATACTTTACACTTCAGATTACAAATACGAAAAATAATACCTAGCTGCACAAATATAGCATTATTTCTTTTAACTTCATATATAACAATTCTGAAAAAATACTACTTAAAAAAAAAGAGTTTCTGAATACAGTGATAAGTATATGACTCAAAAAGGCATTCACTATGCTGCACTAAACTCAATGGACAAGTTTGTGGTCTCCAAAAGTAGAAATCTATATAGTAAAATGTAAAAGAGGATCTGGATTATTAGCATTATATGAATTTCAATTTAATAATTATTCAGAGTAGAGTGAAACCTCAAGTAACTGACTCCTTAAGGATTCTTTCTCGTTCAAATCACGTAATTTTTTTCAAATAAAAAAACATACATAACTATTGAAAAATTGTTATGTTCACATCTGCTCCATGTTCACTTGTGCCCCCTTCTCCTCTATATATATGTATTCTTACTTAAAATTTTCACTTAGATGTTAGTTCAACTTAAAGAATACTATCATATATGACTTGCATATAAAGGAAATTGATAGAGTCGCGTTTGAGCTCTTTTACACTGGTAGAGCCTTTCGCCTCGTCGTTCTTTTTTCAAAAAGTATGATATTAAGAGTCAGAAAATATTTCGCATTTCTCCGAGACAGCAGCTTGATGCCAACCACCCCCCCCCCAACTCTTGTCAAGTAGGAGGATTTTGTTAATTACCGCGAAGTCCACCCCGGTCAGTAGATAAAATTTATGACCCCAGTGGTAGGAAGATTTGGGCAGTATAAGAAAAATATTTCTGAATTCTTTTTCAGTTTTTAGAAACAAGACATGGAATGATTTTTTTCCTGACTTGTTTTATTTGATTATAATTTAAAAGTTTGCGAGTTTACACAGACTCCAAAGAAAAGCGTGAAAACTACACAGCATTCACAAAATTTTCTGTAGATAACGTAAAGCGAGGAGAGTCTGCGTACATTTCAAAAGAATAATAATAAAAAATCTAAATATTAATATTTTGCTAAACTATGCACGAGTAATTTTGACTTCATTTGTTTTTTATGCATTTCCATTTTTATTTTGTTGTTATACTGTAATTTAATAGAACAGCAGTAATAAAACCAAGAAAACTATTTTGCGCAATCTCTCATTACAGGGTAGGAGAGAATACGCACATGGGTAGGAGAGATTGTGCACATAAGTAGAAGAGATTGTTGTTAATAATAACTATAATTAAATTGTTAACAATAATAATTACACTTAATCGACATTGTCGAAAGGTTTTTGTGAGTAAATATTATTGTATTAGAAGTGAATATTTCAACCAAATGTATAATTTACCAAATAATAAATAAAAGAAAGAATTTTAACAACAGTTAAAAATTTTAATTTAAGAAGATTAAAATATCAGAAAAAGCAAACCCTACTAAGATTACAAAATAACATTAATCTAGTTGATAACATGTTTAACTTGAAAATTACTTCATTCCCATTTCCACAGTTTCATTGTATTTTGTTTTTTAACCGAAGTTATCGTCGTTCACAATCGATGCACTTGTTGTTGTAAATCGTGCATCTTTCGTGCAATCACCTGCAACAAGCAATACATTGAATCCAGTCAGTTGTCGAAGTTGTCTCCTGGTACAGTTCCAGACATTCAGTGCACTCATCCTCATTGATCTTCGGTTTTTTTATCCCACTTTTTGTGGAAGCACCTTATCTTCAGCTGTTTTTTTTTTTTTTTTTCGTAGCGGCATCCTTCTTAAGTCTTCCCAGATAGCATGAACATTGGCAGAAAGATTGATTTTCTCTGATATTAGCTTGCCGTGACAAATTTGAAGACAAATTTGAATTGAGAAATTCGCAGCAAATCTGCCGCAAGGTATACCATCACCCACTTGCATGAGTAGTTTGTGGTGAAACTGATGATAACACTGTTTTTAACTCACGAAAGTGACGAAAGCAGAAAATCCCTCTGTTGAGAGAATAGACAATCAGCACATACTCAGAAATTGCAGAAATTTTATTAGGCACCGCTTTTTCTAAGCGGTGTACTTATCAAATACCAAACAATGCTCGTACTGAAAAGTACAAATATTACCTTAACTCGTTTATGGTGATAAAAACGATGCATGAACCTTCTGACGGTGCGTTCGCATCAATAGACCTGATCAAGTCTATGGACCCCTTCAAAGCGGTTTAACTTATAGCGTAACAGTTATAAACAAATAGTGTGGCATGGAAAGATTACTACTTTGCAGTAAGTGTGCAGTATTTCTGATTACTTGTTTGCCGTTAATTTGCAATAAATTTGATACAGCATGAATTTAACTTGCACGACAAGTTAGCTGCAAGTTCAAAGTGTGGTGACTTTGGCGTTTGCATTATCTTACTGCAGTCTTGTTATGAGCTTTCAGTCTTGTCATGCTGAGCTTACTGCAACTTTGCAGGTTTTCAAAGCAAGACTGTTGCAAAGTTTCTGTAAACTAAAAATGCTATGTGGGTTTTATCATGTATATTTTGTGGATCAGTAACATTAGTTGCACGCTGTTTCCTTTTGATTTCGATGGCATTACACTACTTGCAATGGGTGAAAGCTTTTCCAAAATATTGTATTAGAAAATTTATTTTAGTTAACAAAATTAATTTATTAGCAAATTAATCGTTCATAAATTAAATATATATATATATATATATATATAAATATTTAATTAAACTATTAACAAATATATTATTAATTTATTAACAAAAATAATTACATAAAATTAATTTAATAACAACTGTATTATTAATTTATTGATAAAAATTTTATCTGCAAAAGTATTTTTCTTGCAAATTAATTTGTTGGCAAATTTAGTTTAGATAATTATGTGTTTTTCGGAAATAATTTCAAAATTAATGAATTCATAAGTTTTACATGTAATTTGCAATTCATACAAATTTATCAATAAGCTGCATAATCTCACCTAGCACTTAAACTTATGGGGAAATGCGCCATCTTTCCTAAGTAGCAGATTGCGCGGCCTTTTATTTAAATATGGCCACTTCTAAATTCTGTTTAAATTATGTTACTGTTTTATTTCTTTTGTCCTTATACATCGATGTTCTTTAAACTTAAATCCATATTTATTTTTGCGCGGGCGATTCGTTTTGACCGCACACCGGCAAGTTCTCCGATGTTCCGCAGCGCCTGGTATGGGATGCTTCTCCTTTGAACTTTGTACGATTGTGATGACGTCATCGGAGCAAGCCTCTCACGGCATATGCATTGAATGGATGTTGAACTTTCGGAGGTGTGTCTATTCGCCGTGCATGGAGCAAATAAAAATAAAGCTTTTTAAATGTTTTCTTTCGGATTTGTTTATTAAGACATTACCTAATATTTTAAATTCTCTAATAGATTTAAATCTTTTCTTTCAGTAACTTTTGAAGTCCCCGTATTCTTACTATAAATTAAAAATCCCGTTAATTTTAAATCAGAATCTGTTTTGTTGGTGATCTGTGATGACTTAGTTCTTGTTTTTAAAGATCGCGGGCCGCGAGCTTCGGCTTCGGTCTATCTGTCTGCCGATGGATGTGGAATCCGATAAAAAGTTTTTCGAAAACGATGTCTACGATTTTAACAACTCCTATTAAATTATTTCTTGATACCGTGGAAAATATTTTAATCACGTTTCTCATCAATACTAAATTTCATTTATGCTGCACGTTAATTTTTAAAAGAAATATCTATCTTCAAGTGGAGTAGATGCTTTTATTGGCAAGAATTAATTTATGAACGGTGACCAACGGGAAGCCTTTTCTTCTCTTCTTCAAGATGAAATAAAAGATTGATTTATGCTTAAAAGTCTCCTCTTCATTTATTTTACAGACGACACGATCCAAGTAAGAAGTTTCATTTATTTCTATTTTTGCTGACCTCAAAGAACAGAGGGTTTTATTGCAAACATTACACAACGCATGTAACTAAAAAGAACTTCAAATTTAATTATACCTTTCATATCACGGCACATTATTAGTAATACCACACCGTCTACGACAGGAACAAACTAATATCACTTCATTTTTTGAGAAAATCTGATCTGTAAATTTTTAAAATAAACATAGTGGTAAATGAACAATTTTGTGAACTTTTTAAACATATTTTATGTTTAATTTTTTAATACATTTTACAAATTTTGTTAAAATATGTTCTTAGTACTCAAAACTTATCGTTTTTAGTATAGGTAAAATAATTAATGCCTATAAAGTTTGAAACTTGTATAATAAGGCGGTATCTCACTTATATGACTCTCTCAGTTATACGACTTTTTTCCACGGTCCCTTGAAAGTCGTATAAGTGAGAGGTCACTGTATTTCTAAAAAATGGGCCAAAAATTTATGCATGACAGATTTTTGATAAAACTAAAAATGGGCTCAAGGGGCGCAAAAAATAGGGGTTTTGGGAACTAAAAATTCATAACTTCGTTAATTTTCGAGATATCAAATCCAATTAAATTCATTATAAATTGTCTTATTATTATCTACAACTTTTATATTGACAAGTTTTTGATAGGACCAATTCTTACTGCGAAAACAAGGTAAAAACGGAAACAAAAAGGGGG
Organism: Maratus speciosus; assembly: GCA_963932465.1. NCBI lineage: Eukaryota > Metazoa > Arthropoda > Arachnida > Araneae > Salticidae > Maratus > Maratus speciosus. The sequence continues at coordinate 443,441,210 of OZ010792.1, read as the reverse complement.
ACTTGAAGAAGAAAAAAATCCATAACTTCGTCAATTCACAAGATATCAAATCCGCATTAATTTATTATATATCTTCATATTATCTACAACTTTTATGGTTACGAATTTTTGATAGGACCAATTCTTAGAGCAAAAACAAATTAAAAATACATACAGGTTGGAGAAAAAAAAAATCGTATTAAGGATGTACTCAAATCCAAACTGCTTATTTTCTGACTCATTTTTAAATTCATTTTTGCTTTCAAACGCATCCAATTGGTATGTTCTCTTATTCAGAAACTATATAATGTGCCGTAATGGTCGATTTTTTGATAGAGGCAGAATATATTAAAAAAAAAAAAAATGATGTCAAATTGGGCATTTTGAACCGAATTTCTCGAAGCGATTGCGTGTTGGAAACGAAAAATATGGTCCTACTGAGATAATAATATTTTATAAATCGAGTTCTAATTAATTGAACGAAAAATAAAAACTTAGGTCGCTTATAAATGTCTTAAAAAATCACGTCAGCAAGTTTCATGTGTTTCCTTTTGAAAATGAATCTGAAAATGTGTCAGAAAATTTCGAGTTGTTGAGCACGGAAAAATATTTTTTGAATCTGCCTTAACATTATTCTGATAAAACCAGCTCTTATATCGAAATGAAATTGAAAACTCGTCAAAAGCGGCCAGATAAAATTGTTAAAGTGTGTTTATCTCTAATCATGATTTAGTTTCTGTTGGGTGCAATTAGTACGTAACTTCGAAATCTACCTGCTCCTGTAGGCCGAGCCGGCAGGGATTTTTTTTTTTTTAAACTGTTGGTGATATATATAATAGTGATGCAATGAACAATGGTTTAGCCGAATAACCTAATACCAATTATTCGGCTTAGTTAAAGCCGATAGGAGGCCGGAGGCTTAAAGCATTATTTTCTTCTGAAAAAATATTCGGCTATGTTCGGCCTAAAAATTGTCTCAAAAAGATAATTCGCCACCCCCCCCCCCAAAAAAAAAAAAATCTTAGCAAAAGTTCTTCCTCGGGTACTGTCTAGTCACAGTTTAGTAGATATATATGTTGTTGTTACATTTTAAAATAATGACAAAATTTTAAAAGTACTAAGAAATATGAATTTCGTCTTTCAGGTGAAAAAAAAATCCTCTAAAATGGTGGAAATAAATCACTGTAGACTTTATAAAGCTCACAATTAACAAAAAAGCCATGTTTGTTTTGTTTTGTTTTTTGCTATGTCAGCAGATAGCACTATTAAGAAGTGTATATTGAATGTTTTCAGATTTAGACGAAGGAAATATCTGTAAGGAAAATAAATTTCAAAATATGGACTATGTAGTATCTTAGGTACTGTATTGTTACAATTTAATAGATATTATGTATGTTGTCAAAAACGAGTAAATCGATGTACTCATACCGAATTAAGTATGTTTGTATCAAAAATGAACATGTGTTTTCTCAATTTCGAAACATCACATGTTATCAAACCCAAATAAAACGATAATTTTGTACTCTGTAATAGTTTATTTCATTTAGGGTGGCATAAAAGATGTTCATGATGGTTCAAATATTAAATTATGTACAGTATTTTTTAAATAATTTAAAAGTGCTTACAAATAAAGCTCTTGTTATAAAAATATTCGATTTGAGTATCTTGCTAATAATTTTACTATTTTTCTTAATAAATAATCAATTAAACGTTTCTTGTTAATAATTTAAAACGGAAAATAAATGCTAGTACATTTTTACTTTAATTTGTAGGTTCAGGGGGGCAGTACATAACGCTTCATATTTGAACACAAAATAAATGAGTACACGTGTTTCTCAATTTTGAGTACATTTGGATCGGAACTATTTTGAGTATGTACTCTTAATTTTATGTACGTTACATTATATAAGTTTCTTTCGAGATTTGAAAAAAAAATGAGAAGAACAGTCATTTTTGTATAAATAAGATCTTGTGTAATTTACAGATTTCTCACAAATTGGAAAATATACAAAGAATTTATAATATGGATTGAACTTTGCACTTCCATACTAAATTAAACAATTTACAATTCTTTACGAGAATGAAAAAAGCGTCGAGGGACTCGACAGAGCAGCCGTTAATATATAAATACGACATCATATAATTTACATATTTCGCGCAACTGAAAAATCAACGAACAATTTATAATACAGCATGTACTTTACAATTTCATTTTAAATTAAATATTTAACACATTTTTTCGAGAAGGATTCAACAGAGCAGCAGTTTACACATAAATAAGACATGATGCCATTCACACATTTTACGCGATTGAAAAAGCCACAAAAAGTTTATAGCTTGAAATTTATAATTTCATACAAAATTAAATATTTCATAGTTTCTTTCGGAAATGGAAAAAATGATAAGGGATTCAATAGAACAGTCGTTTACATATAAACAAGACACGGTGACATTTACACATTTTACACGATTGAAAATTCTGCAAAGAAATTTAAACCTTGAAATTTACAATTTCATACCAAATTAAATATTTTACAATTTCTTTCAGGAATTGAAAAAGTGCTGAAGGATTCAACAGAGCTGCCGTTGGCATATAAATAAGACATGGTGCAACTTACACATTTTACGCGGTTGAAAAAGCCACAAAAAGTTTATAGCTTGAAATTTATAATTTCATACAAAATTAAATATTTCATAGTTTCTTTCGGAAATGGAAAAAATGATAAGGGATTCAATAGAACAGTCGTTTACATATAAACAAGACACGGTGACATTTACACATTTTACACGATTGAAAATTCTGCAAAGAAATTTAAACCTTGAAATTTACAATTTCATACCAAATTAAATATTTTACAATTTCTTTCAGGAATTGAAAAAGTGCTGAAGGATTCAACAGAGCTGCCGTTGGCATATAAATAAAACATGGTGCAACTTACACATTTTACGCGGTTGAAAAAGCCACAAAAAGTTTATAGCTTGAAATTTATAATTTCATACAAAATTAAATATTTCATAGTTTCTTTCGGAAATGGAAAAAATGATAAGGGATTCAATAGAACAGTCGTTTACATATAAACAAGACACGGTGACATTTACACATTTTACACGATTGAAAATTCTGCAAAGAAATTTAAACCTTGAAATTTACAATTTCATACCAAATTAAATATTTTACAATTTCTTTCAGGAATCGAAAAAGTGCTGAAGGATTCAACAGAGCTGCCGTTGGCATATAAATAAAACATGGTGCAACTTACACATTTTACGCGGTTGAAAAAGCCACAAAAAATTATAGCTTGAAATTTACAATTTCATACAAAATTAAATATTTTATAATTTCGTTCGGAAATGGAAAAAAAAAAAAAAAAAAAAAAAAAGGATAAGGAGTTCAACAGAACAGTCATTTTCATATTAACACGATACGATGCAATTTACACATTTTACGCGACAAAAAATCTACAAAGAATTTATAGTTTGAAATTTACAATTTCATACAAAATTAAATATTTTATAATTTCTTTCGCAAATGAGGAAAAAATGATAAAGGATTTAACAGAACAGTCGTTTTCATATAAACACGATACGATCAAATGTACATATTTTACGCGATTGAAAAATCTACAAAGAATTTATAGTTTGAAATTTACAATTTCATACAAAATTAAATATTTTATAGATTCTTTCGGAAATGGTAGAAAAAGGATAAACAATTCAACAGAACAGTCGTTTTCATATAAACACGATATGATGCAATTTAGACATTTTACGCGATTGATAATTTTATAAAAGAATTCATTTTGTCAGTTTTCCAAATACCACTTTCTCTTTTTAAAAATAATCAGAACAAGAAATTTTACAGCATTATACCACTTCAGAGTTCCTCTCACTCTGAGAGTAAATAATTACTCGCCGTGACCCGACGCGACGTGTCAAAGGTCAAGCTCTTCTTTTTCTCGTGTTTTGATGAATGGATCTGGGGGGGGGGGGGGGGGGAATTTTCCAATATTTATCAAATATCTGGAGTTTAAATAAACTTACGCAATTTTTTTGTTTGAATGAATAGATGAGGATATAAACTTTCTTACGCACTTTTCAAAATTTTAAAACTCCAAATAGTTTTAAAATTATATAATGTTAAACACATTTCGCTTACTTCTTAAGACTTTAGCACTAAATTAAAAAATAAGTATTTATTTTAAAATTATTTTGTCAAGTAAAACGGAAAGCGACACCCTTTAAGAAGAACACAGAGAAAAAATGAGTTAAAAATATTAATTTTCTGACGAATTATTTGATAAATACGAATGCATTTCACGGCCATTCGTTTAACATGGGAGAGGGAAATCTCAAATGTTACTGTGTTAATGTTATACCCTTAACATCTAATCTTTTGTAAAATTTCATGTTATTATTTAGTATTTTATTTTATTTAAAAACCATGACAAAATAAATAGAATAAATTTAAAAAAATGGAGATCCGAATGTATCAATCGACTTAATAAAGATTAAAGTTAAACGAAAACTAAAATATTCGTTAATTTTTCTATGAATCCTTGAAAATGCAACAAAATAATTTTTAGAAACGAATTTGTGAATTCTATTTAAACATAAAAAAGAAAAAAAAATGGATGCGTTATTCGAATGTAAAATGTTTTTAACACAGTTGATAAAAAGAAAAACTGACTAACCTTGTAAAAGATTTAATCCTATTACCACAAATTGAAGGATAAAACGCACTGAAAAATAGTTTTCTGAAGTTGTTTATCTTGTCTGGAAATCTCAGTGAACAAGCACGATTAGCATTTCAAAAATTTAAGATGGTCCGGGACATACAATTTTATTTTATTGTATCTATTATATATACAAAGGGATAAGTCCGGGCTTATACAGAATATAGTTGAAAACTATTTATTTAATTGATAACTATATTAGATTTTTTTAACATTTAATATTTTTTTAGAATACGCACTAGCAATACTAAAAATCATAGTCATGTGAAAAAGAGTAATTAGTTTAAATAAAGTTTCGAAATTTATTAAAAGCGATAGTTTTGTATTGGCTTCGCGCCAGCAGAAGAAATTGCCAAAGATCACTGTTTAAAATCAGCCTTTTTTTACTCTTATCATTTTAGTGGTTTAAGTGCATAATTTGACCTTATGTCTTAAATTTGTATTTTATTTATATTTTTATTGTTTTATTTATTGATTGATGAATGTTTTAATTTCGTTATCATATAAGCTAGAAACAAATGCTGAGCTATTTATATTAATTTAAGTACAAATGGATTTACCTTTCCATAATCGTCTGCACACGACAGAGATAGATTTGAAAAAAAAAATCGTGCTAGAAAATTATTTTTAAAACAATAAAAATTGAGTAAATTGCGATACAGTTTTCAAACAAATTGAGATATAGTTTTTAAACAAACAAGTTTCAACCCGTCGAAATTCGACGAACTAAAATGTTTGGAAAGAAACTGTTAGATCAAATTTATGATAAACTATAAAAATAATTACAATAACAAATTCTTCTTACATTGGTTGTCTAACTCTTAAAATAAATAATATTTTTACCCTAAAATTAATAAAATGGAGAATAGTATAAAGGAAATGGAAAAAAAAAAAAAAAAAAAGGATAAGGAGTTCAACAGAACAGTCATTTTCATATTAACACGATACGATGCAATTTACACATTTTACGCGACAAAAAATCTACAAAGAATTTATAGTTTGAAATTTACAATTTCATACAAAATTAAATATTTTATAATTTCTTTCGCAAATAAGGAAAAAATGATAAAGGATTTAACAGAACAGTCGTTTTCATATAAACACGATACGATCAAATGTACATATTTTACGCGATTGAAAAATCTACAAAGAATTTATAGTTTGAAATTTACAATTTCATACAAAATTAAATATTTTATAGATTCTTTCGGAAATGGTAGAAAAAGGATAAACAATTCAACAGAACAGTCGTTTTCATATAAACACGATATGATGCAATTTAGACATTTTACGCGATTGATAATTTTATAAAAGAATTCATTTTGTCAGTTTTCCAAATACCACTTTCTCTTTTTAAAAATAATCAGAACAAGAAATTTTACAGCATTATACCACTTCAGAGTTCCTCTCACTCTGAGAGTAAATAATTACTCGCCGTGACCCGACGCGACGTGTCAAAGGTCAAGCTCTTCTTTTTCTCGTGTTTTGATGAATGGATCTGGGGGGGGGGGGGGGGGGGGGAATTTTCCAATATTTATCAAATATCTGGAGTTTAAATAAACTTACGCAATTTTTTTGTTTGAATGAATAGATGAGGATATAAACTTTCTTACGCACTTTTCAAAATTTTAAAACTCCAAATAGTTTTAAAATTATATAATGTTAAACACATTTCGCTTACTTCTTAAGACTTTAGCACTAAATTAAAAAATAAGTATTTATTTTAAAATTATTTTGTCAAGTAAAACGGAAAGCGACACCCTTTAAGAAGAACACAGAGAAAAAATGAGTTAAAAATATTAATTTTCTGACGAATTATTTGATAAATACGAATGCATTTCACGGCCATTCGTTTAACATGGGAGAGGGAAATCTCAAATGTTACTGTGTTAATGTTATACCCTTAACATCTAATCTTTTGTAAAATTTCATGTTATTATTTAGTATTTTATTTTATTTAAAAACCATGACAAAATAAATAGAATAAATTTAAAAAAATGGAGATCCGAATGTATCAATCGACTTAATAAAGATTAAAGTTAAACGAAAACTAAAATATTCGTTAATTTTTCTATGAATCCTTGAAAATGCAACAAAATAATTTTTAGAAACGAATTTGTGAATTCTATTTAAACATAAAAAAGAAAAAAAAAATGGATGCGTTATTCGAATGTAAAATGTTTTTAACACAGTTGATAAAAAGAAAAACTGACTAACCTTGTAAAAAGATTTAATCCTATTACCACAAATTGAAGGATAAAACGCACTGAAAAATAGTTTTCTGAAGTTGTTTATCTTGTCTGGAAATCTCAGTGAACAAGCACGATTAGCATTTCAAAAATTTAAGATGGTCCGGGACATACAATTTTATTTTATTGTATCTATTATATATACAAAGGGATAAGTCCGGGCTTATACAGAATATAGTTGAAAACTATTTATTTAATTGATAACTATATTAGATTTTTTTAACATTTAATATTTTTTTAGAATACGCACTAGCAATACTAAAAATCATAGTCATGTGAAAAAGAGTAATTAGTTTAAATAAAGTTTCGAAATTTATTAAAAGCGATAGTTTTGTATTGGCTTCGCGCCAGCAGAAGAAATTGCCAAAGATCACTGTTTAAAATCAGCCTTTTTTTACTCTTATCATTTTAGTGGTTTAAGTGCATAATTTGACCTTATGTCTTAAATTTGTATTTTATTTATATTTTATTGTTTTATTTATTGATTGATGAATGTTTTAATTTCGTTATCATATAAGCTAGAAACAAATGCTGAGCTATTTATATTAATTTAAGTACAAATGGATTTACCTTTCCATAATCGTCTGCACACGACAGAGATAGATTTGAAAAAAAAAAATCGTGCTAGAAAATTATTTTTAAAACAATAAAAATTGAGTAAATTGCGATACAGTTTTCAAACAAATTGAGATATAGTTTTTAAACAAACAAGTTTCAACCCGTCGAAATTCGACGAACTAAAATGTTTGGAAAGAAACTGTTAGATCAAATTTATGATAAACCTATAAAAATAATTACAATAACAAATTCTTCTTACATTGGTTGTCTAACTCTTAAAATAAATAATATTTTTACCCTAAAATTAATAAAATGGAGAATAGTATAAAGGAAATGGAAAAAAAAAAAAAAAAAAAGGATAAGGAGTTCAACAGAACAGTCATTTTCATATTAACACGATACGATGCAATTTACACATTTTACGCGACAAAAAATCTACAAAGAATTTATAGTTTGAAATTTACAATTTCATACAAAATTAAATATTTTATAATTTCTTTCGCAAATAAGGAAAAAATGATAAAGGATTTAACAGAACAGTCGTTTTCATATAAACACGATACGATCAAATGTACATATTTTACGCGATTGAAAAATCTACAAAGAATTTATAGTTTGAAATTTACAATTTCATACAAAATTAAATATTTTATAGATTCTTTCGGAAATGGTAGAAAAAGGATAAACAATTCAACAGAACAGTCGTTTTCATATAAACACGATATGATGCAATTTAGACATTTTACGCGATTGATAATTTTATAAAAGAATTCATTTTGTCAGTTTTCCAAATACCACTTTCTCTTTTTAAAAATAATCAGAACAAGAAATTTTACAGCATTATACCACTTCAGAGTTCCTCTCACTCTGAGAGTAAATAATTACTCGCCGTGACCCGACGCGACGTGTCAAAGGTCAAGCTCTTCTTTTTCTCGTGTTTTGATGAATGGATCTGGGGGGGGGGGGGGGGGGGAATTTTCCAATATTTATCAAATATCTGGAGTTTAAATAAACTTACGCAATTTTTTTGTTTGAATGAATAGATGAGGATATAAACTTTCTTACGCACTTTTCAAAATTTTAAAACTCCAAATAGTTTTAAAATTATATAATGTTAAACACATTTCGCTTACTTCTTAAGACTTTAGCACTAAATTAAAAAATAAGTATTTATTTTAAAATTATTTTGTCAAGTAAAACGGAAAGCGACACCCTTTAAGAAGAACACAGAGAAAAAATGAGTTAAAAATATTAATTTTCTGACGAATTATTTGATAAATACGAATGCATTTCACGGCCATTCGTTTAACATGGGAGAGGGAAATCTCAAATGTTACTGTGTTAATGTTATACCCTTAACATCTAATCTTTTGTAAAATTTCATGTTATTATTTAGTATTTTATTTTATTTAAAAACCATGACAAAATAAATAGAATAAATTTAAAAAAATGGAGATCCGAATGTATCAATCGACTTAATAAAGATTAAAGTTAAACGAAAACTAAAATATTCGTTAATTTTTCTATGAATCCTTGAAAATGCAACAAAATAATTTTTAGAAACGAATTTGTGAATTCTATTTAAACATAAAAAAGAAAAAAAAATGGATGCGTTATTCGAATGTAAAATGTTTTTAACACAGTTGATAAAAAGAAAAACTGACTAACCTTGTAAAAAGATTTAATCCTATTACCACAAATTGAAGGATAAAACGCACTGAAAAATAGTTTTCTGAAGTTGTTTATCTTGTCTGGAAATCTCAGTGAACAAGCACGATTAGCATTTCAAAAATTTAAGATGGTCCGGGACATACAATTTTATTTTATTGTATCTATTATATATACAAAGGGATAAGTCCGGGCTTATACAGAATATAGTTGAAAACTATTTATTTAATTGATAACTATATTAGATTTTTTTAACATTTAATATTTTTTTGGAATACGCACTAGCAATACTAAAAATCATAGTCATGTGAAAAAGAGTAATTAGTTTAAATAAAGTTTCGAAATTTATTAAAAGCGATAGTTTTGTATTGGCTTCGCGCCAGCAGAAGAAATTGCCAAAGATCACTGTTTAAAATCAGCCTTTTTTTACTCTTATCATTTTAGTGGTTTAAGTGCATAATTTGACCTTATGTCTTAAATTTGTATTTTATTTATATTTTATTGTTTTATTTATTGATTGATGAATGTTTTAATTTCGTTATCATATAAGCTAGAAACAAATGCTGAGCTATTTATATTAATTTAAGTACAAATGGATTTACCTTTCCATAATCGTCTGCACACGACAGAGATAGATTTGAAAAAAAAAAATCGTGCTAGAAAATTATTTTTAAAACAATAAAAATTGAGTAAATTGCGATACAGTTTTCAAACAAATTGAGATATAGTTTTTAAACAAACAAGTTTCAACCCGTCGAAATTCGACGAACTAAAATGTTTGGAAAGAAACTGTTAGATCAAATTTATGATAAACCTATAAAAATAATTACAATAACAAATTCTTCTTACATTGGTTGTCTAACTCTTAAAATAAATAATATTTTTACCCTAAAATTAATAAAATGTTATTTCCACGAACTCCAACTGCTTAAAGTATTGAAAAATTAAACTGTTTTAGAATACGTTATCAAGATGAATAATTATGATGAAGTTATCGATTGAGGTTCTTACGTTTATTTTTACGGGATGAAAAATCAGTAAAAAGGATTTTGCTTTGCCACATCATAAAATTTTCATCCATTAAATCTAAACTGCACGTTATTTTCACATTCTCAAAATTTACATACGCACCACTCAAGTTCACAATTTAGAAGTATTTTAACGCGCAATAGATTATTAATGAATGTATTTCCAAACTTAAAGTCACGTTTGTCCAATACAACTTTGCATGTGAACATTCTCACAAACTTTAAGTTCTAATCTCAGTACCCGCGCATAAAACATTCAGAAATTTGCCTTTAGTTGTCATAGTATTGGTCAAATATTTAGTACATTTATCAAAAAAAAAAAAAAAAAAAAAAAAAAAAAATGATCGTTTTGTTTTAAATATGACATCATTTTTACTCACTGAATCATTTTGCCTAGCGTCTCAAACTCAGTATCAGCGTAATGTAAAAATATTGAAATGTAACGGATTTGTGAAAAAGAATGCGTGTTTTTTTTTTTTTTTTTTTTTTTTTTTTTTTAATGGCTGGCGTCATTTTCTGTTCAAAAATTATAAAAAAAAGTTACTTTTATTTGTAATGTGAAAATGGCATCAATAAGGATATAATCAATAAAAATAAATAAACCATGACTATTTTCCCTTTCCCTTTAATAGAAATGTTGTACTCCAGTTGCCACAATTACAAAATTGGTACTAAAAATTCTAAAAAAAATTAATATCTCAAAAACAAATTGAGATAGAGCTTTCAAACAAATTGCATTTAAAAGTACATTTTCCCCCCTATATTACGGTGTAAAAATTGAAACTGTGCTGTGTTTAGAAGTTTTAAAATTTGCAGTAGCGAAAATTGCAAAACCGAAATTTCATTTTAAATTTCAGAGTGTTGCCATTCGCAGAATGACGTATGCGTTACGCACAGATATGTTTGTCTTTTATAATATAGATAGCATTTGAAAGTACTTTTTTTTACCCCCCTATTGGACGGTGTAAAAATTAAAAATGTGCAATATTTAGAAGTTTAAAAAATTGCAATAAAAGTTAATAAAAGTTAAATTTAACCGTTTGCTGTTGCTACCGTCAAAATGACGTCAGCGTTATGCGCGGACACGTCTGTCCTTTATAATATAGATAAAATGCAAATAGGAATTTCGTTGGCCGCTTATAGCTTGGGTTTTGCTAAATGGATTTTCACGTAAAGTGGATCTTAATTATTAAGGATTTTAACTCTTAGATAATTTTTCAGGAAAATTTTAATGCATAACATATCTTTCTACATTGCTTAGTCATAGAATTATGGGGGGGGGGGGGGGTTCATAATCAGATGAATCCGATTATGAAAGATTAGACTTTTTAAAAGATTCTATTGAATGGTTTTCGATGGAACTTGCACTGCTAGTTAATAACGTAATCAGGTGAACCCGACTGTGAAAGATTGGCCATTTTTAAAGGTTCTACTTGACGGATTTTGATGAGACTTGCATTGTTAGATAATTTTTTCAGGGATTATTTTAGTATATTGCATATCGTTCTATCGATCTTTACCAATTCCTACTGTAAATGATCAACTAAAAGAGTTGGTCTTTAATAGCACTAAATTTACAGTGACACATTAAAAATATAACAATGCAATGGCGTGCGCGTCGTATTCAGAAATACGGAAGGACAATCCATATAGGGGGCATTCTCACAATCTTTTGACTTTCATGTCCCTGAATAATAATTTTTTATTTAATACACTTTTTTGTGTTTTTTTTATTTCATATACTGGGGAACATCCCATGGCATGATTGCATAACAATATTAACGAGATAAATAAGTTTTGGACGATGTTGGGGTTTTCCAAATACCAGGAAAACTCATCTACCGCCCCGTGTCCCTATGCTGATTTTTTAAGTTTGGAGCTGTCTGGATAAAATTGTTTCAATAAAAATATTTTGATGTAATTTTTTTCTAAAACTGGAACTATTGTTTTATATAAATATGTAGCTAAAAATTAACCTGCACACATTTTTAGGGTTGTTATTATTTTTTAAACTCTGTCTCTGGGTTTTAGATACCTTACCATCCCTCTTCTAAAATTATACAGAAAATCATTTCAGATGCAGCCACAGAATTTTTTTCAAGTTTTTTCTTATGATAAAGTATGCTAGAGAAATAATGTCTAAAATTCTTTAGCAGGAAATTTACTGTAGAATTTAAATCAGCATTTAAATAGCAATTTAAAGCATCGTGGCTTTATTGATAGACTCACCGTCCCCAAGGTTTATTGCTGTACTTTTCGAGGTAAATTAAAAAAAAAAAAAAAAAAATTAATCCAATGTTGATAACTGTTTCTAAAATTCAATGAACATTGTGGCTATCACTTAGTCTTAACATGATTTTCCTAAAAATAGGTGGCAATTTTCCTTACCGTCCCTTTTTTTACCATTTCGTCCCTTTTTTCCAATACCATCCCCTTTTTAGGTGCGTTCGTAATTATATAAATACGTAGCACCTATAGTCGTCGTTCAGTCCGTCTGTCCGTCCGTCCGTCCGCATATAACAGAGCAAAAACTACCCAACCAAATGGTCTGAAATTTTAAATATATGATTGTTGCAAACTTTTGTCGAGCCATTTCAAATTTTATGAAAATCGGATGTATAGTTTAATTACAGGGACAGTCAAAAGTTTTTTTTACATTACGGCCAATGGGAAAAATTATTGCAAGTGCATTTTAATGATGTTACAGCCTTCCGAAAGGTCTGAAATTTTAAATATATAATTGATGCAAAATTTTGTCGAGCCATTTCAAATTTTATGAAAATCGGATGTATAGTTTAATTACAGGGACAGTCAAAATTTTTCCGTTTCATTACGGGGAATGGGAAAAAAAATATTGCAGTGCATTTTAATGATGTTACAGACTATGCACTTATGAAGTGCAAAACAATATACATTCAGTACAATATAGGGTGCAAAAAATAATTATAAAACTAGCTATAGTACGAACGCACCTCATTTGCCACGTTTGACGAGCAATTTCCAACTTGTTTTACCTTACCGTCCCTTCTTTAACACCCCTTAAAGACAATGTTATACAAAAATTCTGTATTAAAAGTAGTACATTGTTATTATTTCTTATTTGAATGTCCTGTGGGTACTATGCAAATTCATTAATAAAGCAAATTCAAGTAAAAATTTAGAAGAAAATAAAAAGTTATAGGGGTAAAATAGTAAGGAAAATTAAACTCGCAAGTTTAACTTAAACCTCAGTTAAATAAAAAAATTTTCGCTGCTGACCATTTTTTCTTTATTTTGAATCATTAAGGCATTCGTCTATCAGATTAAAATGTTATTTTAGCAAGTTTAATTTCGCCAGATTTTTTCCCCAAAAGTCAAAAGATTGTGAGAATGCCCCATAAAAGCCCAGATTACTTTATAACACAAGGTCAAATTCACGGATATATTTCGTTTGACTTAAGATTCAAAAAACCGATCAGTGTAGCGGGTGAAGCCTGCTAGTTTTATATCTATGTATATGTTACCGGCCAAACCCTATTTTAGGCCCAACTAGATTAGTTTATCCTAACGCGCATCGGATAAACTAGTTTCCTAGGCCAAACTAGTTTATCCTGACGCCCACAGGATAAACTAGTTTTTCCTAACGCTCGTAGGATAAACTAGTTTAGCCTGCAATTCATTAGTCTGAACTAGTTTATGCTAGGCCGATCTTGTTCAAGATACGTAGAATAAAGAGGTAGGTCCATCTGCGGGTCTCCGTGTATTGGTTGATAGGAACTCACCCCTCTGACGTCAGTGGTGCGAAGTGAAACCTTGTCGCTCTTCAGTTTAGCAAGGAAATAGGTGCGAAATAAAATGTAACCTTCAGTTAATTAATGGTTAATATGTATTTTACATGAGACAAACAAAACCCTTTTCTTTTAAACTTAACACATTGTATTTAAAACAAGAATGGAAAATAAAAATAGATAAAATAATGTAACAGAAACAGTTTTATAAGTATTAAAGATTAAAACTTGTGGGGATTTCCCTTCTTATCTATTCTTTTAAAACGACCTAATTTTTATTAATCATGTACTTCTTTTTTATACACTTTCCTTCCCATATAAAGTTTAAATATGTTTTTTCTTTTATAAACGATGGATTATTTACATGGAACTATTTTTTCATATATATATATATATATATATATAATGCATATGTATATAAACACTTTAAATAAAAAATTATGAAAGTATTAAAGAATAAAATTACTGATTAAAGGTATGACAAATTATTATTAGAACATTTTCTTTTAATTATGAATATAGAACCGATACAATAATTATATTGAAAATAGTTACAAACCTATAGTAATTTTCAAAAACATTTTTATGGTGTATTTAAAATATATGAATTAATAAATAGAAACAAATATCAAAACATAAAATGACACTTAAATTTATCATATAAAAACTAAGTATTCATGCGTAAACAAATGATGTGTGGTAGAAAATTATGAAATATTAACATATGAATCATACCATATGAAGCATGCCATATCCCTTATGGTATGCATATATCGCTCACCCGCAAGAAAAGTGACACATCTCGACAAAAGTAAATTTCACAGGAGAAGCTAAAGAAAATTTGCAGGATTTTACTGTAACATGAAATTATAGCACTTAGCTCTGCATTCAGGAATAAAAATGTGCATAAAACGTTTAAGAATGAAGACGTAGGATGGGGTTTGGAGGGTTGGGTAATTTTACCTCCCCACACAATCCCCTCCTCTTCTGTGGTCACAAATGGATATATAGCGTAATAATGTGATTCTCCGTATAACTACATTTATGAAATTTTTGTGTAGCAAGCCGCACTTACGGCAAACCTATTCGTGAAATAAAACGCAAAATGAATTTTTGCAAGGTGTGTCACTTTTCTTGCGGGTGAGCGATATGTTCTCAAATCCAATCTCGCTACTTTCTAACGCCTTCACAAATATATTTTCATTTGTAAATTAGTGTAATTTGCAGCTCTTCTTATTGAGATACTAAGAAGTCAAGTAGCGTTTTCTACTTTTCTACAAAAGCAAATGATCTTTCAAAAAATGTTAAGAAATTTAGCGTTTTAAGCAGATTATGATGACGTGACAGTAGGGGAGAGATCGTCATCGGGGAGTAGTGAATTATGATTCAAGATTTATTTCATTTATGTTAAAATCAAATTGTTACTCGATTCTTAATATTTCATGTCAGTGCACTATTATTTTCCACGTAAACGCACCCTTATTTTCCATCTAAATGTACCATTTTTTTCCCATGTAAATTACATGAAATTTTCATGAATTTAGAGGCCAAAATGAGTTTGTGTATAAGTTATTTATAAGCATTTTACATTTTTGGGCGGGTGAAAAAATTAGAACAATTTTAAACGAAATATTTTTTTTCCGTTACCTTTCAAGGTTGCTTGTTAAAAGGAATATTGACTGAAAATTATATTTTTTTACGTTTTCTTTCGCTTGATAAACTTTTTAGTTAAATTTTTAAAGTGAATGAATATTTATATTCACGATCATAAAGATAACATTCTTAACAATTTATCTTTTTTTTAATACATTCATGGGAAAATAGTTCACAATTTTATTTTTAATATGAAATTTTTTTACGTTTTTCACCTAAAAAAATATTTTGGACTTTCTTTTGAAAAACTGGTTTAAAAAATATTAATTTAAAAAGCTGAATACCAGTCAAAAACAATTCAAGTAATTTGATTCTCATCTTGATATTTTAAACGTATTCAAAGTAAAGGTTTGCTCTAGGTTTCTACACAAGCAAATTTTACCCGAAAATTTTATTTCAAGTCAGCCCGAACCTGATGATTTTCATATATCCGACCTGCAATTATGAAAACTAGTCTACTGCTATATCTTTCATATCGATTTTATTTTTTATACAGAAAAATGGACGTATATATACTACTTAATATAGAAATAAATAGATTTTCATCTGAAAAATATACTGGATTGTTTTTTAAACGTCGAGTTAATTCGGCTCCGAAGCCGACCCGCTAGGATCAAAACCTAACCCAAACTGAAAAATAGAGTTGACCGGGCCGAGTTTGGGAAAAGTCAGATTACTCGACCTGATGCAGGACTCTACTCTGCGCAGGCAGTGTACAAAATAATTGAAATCAGGCTCAGTCGAGCTAAATCCAATTTGAACCCCCCCCCCCCCCCCAAAAAAAAAGATATTTTTAACAAACACTCGTCTACAATTAAAATTCTATGAAAGGGATATTTTATACTTTTTTATGCAGATTATTTTGAATTTTATTTTATTAAATGAAAATTTTTTAAATCATATATTTAATCATATCACGAAAATTAAATAGCGCTGAAAATTAGACTTTAAAAAAAAAAAAGGTTAATACAATAAAATAAGAATAAATAGGAAAATACTATCTTTAGAGAAAAGCTTTATGAAAGCAATGGTGTATGATTCATTATTTCTATATTTTGTTTTTAAAAAAATGAAATTACATTGTATGAGCAAATAGATATAAAAACTTTGATTCATTGTTTCTTCCCTGTTTTGTGTTTAAATTTCTGGTACTACATAATTTGTCTCTCAAAATTAGGAAATGGCCTTACGCTCCATCACAGTAGCGCGATATCTCACCAATACCAACATGTTGCGATATTAAAATTTTGAGATCGTCCAGCTGAAATCACTACATGTTAGAATTATATTAAATAAAAGTAATAAAATGCAATATCTATATATTTAAACTGACAATTTAAGACAAGAACAAGCAAAGTAGCATACTAAGCAATGACACTCACAGAACACATCGCACCAATGACGTCACATCCCACACCCCTGTTCCCTCAGATAGAATATCCCTCTCGGACGGACCTACCTTCTCTCTTCTAGCTATCTTGGGTCGAGAGAGTGTGGAAGACGAACCTCACCCGTCCACGAGCACCGAACAGAAGCGAGGACAATGTGCAACGTGTGCGTGATTTGTTGAACTCAGACCGGCGGTTAAGTGTTTGAATGATCGCAGACCATGTAGGAATCGATAAAATGCCTGTCACTCCATCATTACTGAGAATTTGCAGATGAGAAAATCTGTGCCAAGCTCGTCTCGATAATTTTGACAGACATTCGAAGGCAAAACCCTGAGCTTGTTTGCGAAGATTTTTTGCAGAGCGCTCAAACAGCACCGGGTTTTTGGACAACTTTTTCCTGTTCTCCCGAGTGAAGACAGCCCTCAAAGTGTTTGTCATATTGTCAAGCATTTTGTTAAAGTCAACAAAATGTTTCTTTTTTCAATAATAAAAAATAAATATACATATATAATTTGTGGAAATTTTTAGTAGTAATTTTAATTTTCACTCTGTTGGTTTTACGCCTCTTAGCCAAGTTGGTTAAAAATTCAGCAATAAAAATTTCAAGGCAAGCGATATATTCTACAAAAAATTCCATAAATTATGTATGTCATATTCAATGACATCGAGACTGGATTTACTTTTATTTCGTATTTGCCTTGCCGAAGGGTTGGTGCGTCATGAAAAATATTCCATCCTGTGCTGCGGTTGACGCCTTGCCAAGATATAAAGAGTGAGAAGTGCTTATCAGGATATCGTTCAAGTAGCTCAGTAGTAACGCGTAATGTCAGTGATCCTAGTTCGAATTCCGGATTTGACACCTTTTCATTCTATTGGTTTTACGCCTCTTAGCCAAGTTGAATAAAAATTTTGCAATTAAAATTTCAAAAAATAAATAGTTTATAAAAGTCGAAGTTTTTTTATAAACATAAACTAGCATATTTTAAGAATATTTATCAAACTACTTAGGCCACTTCATGTACATTCTTTTACAAGATGCTAAAAGTTCATGAAAATCTGGAAATCCCCCCTTTTTTTTAATCCAGAAAAAGGTGCAAAACCACTGTTCTAAATAAAATGACTTTCAAAAGGAATATTACACTCAAAAAAATAAATGCGCAAATTTACACATTAAAACAGGTGTACTAATGATACAGAAACGATTGTCTATATGTGTAAAGTGATGTGTAAACTTCAAATAATACACTCCTTGTGTGTCAGTTTCAAAATACACATTGTTCTGTGTATTTTGATGATAGCCCATTAAGCTGCTGAAGTGTGTAAAAAAAATTATCAAACAACTCTGAAATAGACAGTTTAATGTGCAAATTGCACATGAGTATACATACAGGGGGATTATAAAAAGACTATCCCGGTACACGAGCCCCTAGCTATCATATTGTTCACAGAAACTAAATGAAATTTTGTATTATTTTGAGATATGTGCTCAAGAATCATATGAAAAACAACAGTTAAACTCTATCGGTTATCGGTTACAGGGACAAAAATTCGAAAACTTCAGATGGCAACACCTACTTTTTTTTTTTTTTTTTTGGAATGTGGTCTCCTTAGTGAAAAACCATAAATAGCGTTGGAACGGTACCTGTAACACGAAAATCTCAGCGACTAAGAAGAAAAGTGAAAACGACCAATACGGACAGAAAAGCAACAGAAAGCAAAACATTTTATTGTGTTTCACAAATTTTCCACGTGACCTCCTTCACACAACGGTGACACTTTGCATGCAGCAGATGGTGGGTGGATAGCACTGAAGCACGTACCATGGAAAGAGGAATCTGTTGAACCTGACGTCTGATGGCATGTTTCAAATCAGATGCAGTTTGCGAATTAAAGGCATACACTTTGGATTTTAGGTATCCCCACAGCCAGAAATCCATTGGAGTGAGATTGGGGGACATTGGCGAAAACTGGAAATGGCGGGAGATAACTCTGTCACCAAAATGTTATGTTAAGAAACGTTTGACAGAAGATTCCTCATGAGCGCCATCTTGCATCCACACGACGCACAGTGGGGCAAAATCCCAAAAAGCTGGCCAAAAGTCGAAAAATAAAGTTACTATTTAGGAAATTTTGACTAAACAGATGGCTAGAAAAATGTTTGGAGGGTCAGAATCTATATTTATAAAAAAGGTTTTCGTTTTGTTTTGGCAACCTGTATCATTTCAAAAGTGAGGCTTGGAGAATTATCATCTGAGGCGAACAAAAAGAGCAAAACAAAGGTTTTTCTAAACACGTGTTACATTTTTCCATATCATCCGATTTTAATGCTTTAAAATGGATTCACACGATGATAGTGTGTACTTTGTTTGCCCATGTTACAAAAATTATATTAAGTAAATTAAATTTAATAATTTCATGATTATTTTTGATACTTTTTTTAAAAAAATATATTATTTTTTTGCATTCAAACATCAAAAAGTTTATAAATTCCACGGTGTTCCACAACGACATGTAATGGAAACAATATGCTGAACTATTATCTAATGAATCATGAAAAATTAGCTGCCAAAAACTGCCATTCTGCATTTCGTGTAGGTTTTTGCAACCATAAGTAGAAATATCGTTATTTTAGTCGCTTCAAAAGCTATGACATTTATTACCTTTTCACGGTAATTTAGCTGGCAAACATTTTTGAAATTTTTAGATTATTCAGTTTTGAGATAGATTATTATGTATTATATTACAAATAAGTACTCTAATCACAAGCATAAAGGAATTTGATAAGCAAGATTAGTAACAAAAAAAATGAAAAGAATTCTCTATCATTGATACAATAGAAATACATTTTCTTTTCTTTATAGCTAATAATTTTGTGTATTCTATCGTAATTAGAAGAATTATCTTGTCAATTGCACTTTTTGCTAGATCATACTGCAGCACGTATTTTATTAATGCAAACGGATATTATTAAGAATCTGACTTCCAAGAACATTAGCAATTTGAATTTTATTTTCAAGTGGGATGTGATAGTACATCTGGTGAAAGTACTTTTAAACAAATATTTAGCGTTGATGATGGTAGAAATTAGGTTCAAATTGCTTTTTCACTTCTCTAGCGCCACTAGAACTTAAGTGTTGCGAATAATTCAGAAATCGTTATCTGGAAAAATTCGAGATCTTCACCTCCTCGATTTTTTAGGCTCATCAGAATCCATTTTTTGCACGAAAATACGGAAGCTACGGTCAATGAAATGAATTATATTACAGATCAGAAGTGAAAACTTATTCCTTTTAAAACAATCATTGATAGAAAATAAGTAGGCGTTAATTGCAAACTAGTTTTAACGAAGATTGACTGTAAAATTTTTATTGTCATTACGAGTAATTTGTCGACTAAACGTTGATACCTATATCAGGCAACTTCAAACTAATTTAATAATCTTCATGACATTTTCAAACTAAAAGTGAATGAAAATCATTTACAATTCGGGATGTCCGCGTCACATGCCTGTATAAGATCTTTTTAGTGTAGCTTGCCTTTGGCATACAAACGGGATATAAAGGAATGGCAAGTGAGCACTCCTGACGAGAAGAAAAAAATTAAAATTGCAAAACAAAATTTACAAAAAAGATTTTGTTTACAATTAGGACTTCTCGTCGATAAATCAAAGCTCGTATTTGGAAGCACAAATGAGTATAATACAGCTCGTCGATTCTTTGAAAACGCAACTATTTCTGCTTGCATAAGTAGCGTAGACGAAGATTTGATCAAACGATTCCACGTATTATTGCAAGTAATTTCTTCACATTCATTTGACCAATTTCGTGGATTATTGCTCACAAACAGCTTGTAAATTCATCGAATTGTATTCCTAGCTCTATATGCCAACTTCAGTCTACAAACTACTTATTCATGGCACAGAAATAATAGCTTCCTCATTATTGCCTGTTGGGCAAATGTCGGGAGACGCTCAAGAATCGTACAACAAATTGATCAAAAGGTATCGAAAAGATTTCTCCCTAAAATGCAGTAGGACGTAAACAATGGAACATTTTCTTTGCGGCTTTTATGGTTATCAGATCCCTTCATTACAAGCTTACGTAAATTAACATCGAAGAAACTAATATCCTTCCCCCTAGAGGCACAGAAACTTCTGTAAAATATTTCGACACCTCCCCTTCTGAAGAGTCTACTTAGTATACTGCAGATGATTCAGAAGATGAATTTTAGAATATCATTTCGTTTTATTTTAATAATATATAGAAATTAAACCTTGTAGTATTTTATTTTTCATTAATGTACTTAATTGTATTTCATAAATAAATATTCATCGTTTGATTTCGATTAAAAACATCTTAGTTCCTTGAAAACACCTTGTAACGTTTAGCTTCGAAACTTTTTAATTTCGAAACTCGAAATATTTTATTTAAATCTATTTGTTTTTATTTTTAATTCGCTATTTTTTAAAATTTAATTTTTGAATCGTACTTAGCATCCTCAAAAATACCTGTATACGATATTTCATAGAAATGGAATAACTTTCAAAGCATTTTAATTTTCAGTCCGCCATATTGGATCCGCCATTTTGTATTTTGCAATTTTAATTTTAGAATCGAGATCAGCATCCTGAAAAACACCTGTGTACGAAATTTCGTGGCATTTAAATAACTTTTTCATATTTTGGCCAGCTTTTCGGGATTTTGCCCCACTGTGCGACGTCAGATAGAGCATTTCGCTGTTGCAAATTGGGAATTACGTAATTAGTAACATTTCTTACCAACATAGAAAGCACTTTTTACGTTACACTTTTCCAGACCTGTAGCAGTAACCTCTTCAAAAAAGGATGAAGGTGCTTGTTATACCGCAGCATATAATCACTTTTTATTCGGGTAACGGAAGTGCAACCACATCGTGGGGATTATTGTCTGTAAAGTATACGCAGTTCTTCGAATTAACGTTACCAGTGAATGAGAAATGAGCCTCGCCCGTCCTCCACAGAATGCGTAAAAGCCAGCTGTCATCCTCGTCATACCGGATGAGGAATTCATTCGCGAAATCTAGCCGTTGTTGCTTATCACCCGCTTGCGATATCTGGACACGCTGGAGCCGATGCGGAAGCATGTGGCGCAACGCAGAATCTTGCGGACAGCAGAATTCGTCAAGTACAGTAAGCGTGAATCACCGCGTACACTTGTAAGAGGAACTTTGCTTATCGTCTCATGGACTTCTGCGACAGCTTCGACAGGAACGGGAGGTCGGGTCCTCCAGGCCGAGATCGATCGCATGTACAACCAGTTTCTTCAAATTTACGTATCAAGTCGCGTACAACTTTTCAGTACACGAGTTACTACACTTTTACAGTTGCACAAGTATGTGGTAGACACGCAATGCCTCTGCGGCATTTTTTCCGTTCAGGTAATAAATCCTTACAATTTCCCCACGTTCTTTCCCTGTAAGCGGCATGTTGTTCAGAGTGCAAGAAAGCAAGATACGCGAAACGCATTTCATCACAGTGCCTTTTCTTTCATTTAGTACGACGACGTCAGTCATGACGGTGTCTTACGTCGAACCGGGAAATCTGCGTAGCTTGGTCTCTTGAGCGAAATTCAGTAGGCTGGGATCAGACGCGAAGGCACAGTGTGAAATGTGACGTCATTAGAAAAGAAAGTCGTGCTCTGGCGAGCGCCACAGTTGTTTTCTCTTTTCTTCTTAGTCTGGCTAGAGACGGCGATTTTCGTGCTACAGGTACCGTTCCAACGCTTTTTATGGTTTTCTCTATGAATATCATTCCAAAAAGAAAAGTAGGTGTTGCTATTTGAAATTTTGTCACTGTAATTATAACTATAAGAGTTTAATTATTGTTTTTCATATGATTCTTGGGCACATACCTCAAAATACTTTAAACCAAAATTTCATTCTGTTTCTGTGAGCGGTATGATAGCTAGGAGCTCATATATCAGGATAGGTTTTTTATAATCACCCTGTATCTATGTGTAATACGCAAAAAAAGACAGGGTTTTTGTATACGTAGCTTAACCTTATACTTTGGGATGTAAACTGTGAACTAAATGTTTAAAATAGGTCGTAAGACAAAACTGCATGAAGAACAAACTCATATGCTTGGTATTTGTTCTCTTTCTAGCAGATTTGTTTTAAGAACACAAAATAGTGTACCTTTAATTTAAAAGAAACAGAATCGTCTGAAATTATATTTACTGCATGCCATCTCTCTGTTAAAGTTGTTTTGAAGCCCTAAAATCGTATAGTCACAATTTATGAACAGAAAGTGTATAATCTGAATAAATACACTGCACAATAAAATCTTGTAACATACGGAAATCGTGACGCCAGTACTATTTCCATATTTTATCGGATTTTTTTTTAATCAGTTTCAGTCATCACTTTTCAAAGATACATTTACATCAAGAGGAGAAATTCTCTATTTAATTCAATCTACAGTAAACAAGAAATTCTTACCGAAACGGGATACGAACTAAGGAACTGCAACTTTCCAAAGCACAACTTTGACCATTCAGCTCCGATTACACAAGCCAAGTTTTCAAGTATCGATATTTATCGAGTGCATATAAGTACACATATTTCTGTGTAATATTCTTACACATAATACTGCGTAATATTCTGTTCTAACACATATTTCTGTGTAATATTCTGTTATTACGCATATATATGTGTATTGTTCCTACACATATTTCTGTGTAATAATCTGTTCTTACTCTTACACATATTTCTGAGTAATATGCAAAATGCACAGATATTTGTGTAATATGCAAAATGTGTAAATTTACAATAACACGCGAATTCGGGTTAATCCGTACAATTTTCTACATTTACACACTTTCATTCAGCCGATAAACACACATAAATATAGGTAAATTTTTATGACAAGAGTGTAATTTTACAAATTTACACATATACTTATGTAAAAGTGACTAATTTAAACATATACACTGCTGGCCATTAAAATTGGAACACCAGGAAGGAATGATCTGACGAACGTCAAAATCACATGAAAGGAAGAAGAGGTTGGAATATGCAAATGATTAGTATTTCAGCGCATTTAGACGAGGCAGGCGGGAGAAACGATATCCGAAGCACTGCATAAAAGAAAAGTTGCGTAGTGGAATTCTCATTCGGAAAGCGCTTTGTAAGGTCAACGTTTGCTCAGAATATCGTGTTATGCCTCGAATAATAATAAGAAATGCTTACTACTAAGTGTCGGAATTCGATAGACGCAGGATCGTTGCCTGTCGAGAATGTGGATTATCGTTACGTGATATCGCCGGTTGCACTGATCGAAATACAACCACTGTCATGCAAATATGGAATCAATGGATTGCTGAGGGTCATACTGAACGGCATGTAGGATCTCGACGCCCTCCCATGACTAACGCCCGAGAGGACAGACATATTATGAGGTCGGCCCTGCAAAACCGAATAACCACATTACGGACTATTAATCAGGAAATGGGCATGTTTGCAGCGCGCCCAGTATCCGCTCGTACGATGCGACGACGTTTGCAGCAGTATGGACTGTCAGCACGGCCGCCAGTACTGCGGCTTCTTTTGACAATGCAGCATAGAGAGAGTCGGCGACTCTGGTGCGCCGAACGACAAAGCTGGATACAGGACTGGCACAATGTCGTCTTTTCATACGAGTTCCGGTTCTGCGTGCAGTATTCTGATGGCCGTATACGTCTGGAGGGTCGGAGAAGAACTCCTGTCGCTTGCTTGCATTCGATATCGGTATAGGGGACCTGCAACTAGTGTGATGGTTTGGGAAACCATTGGGTACACGACATACACATCTCTAGTTCGGATCGAGGGCAATTTGAACGCAGATCGGTACATTTTTTAAATCTTACGTCCCGTGGTTGTGCCCTGTCTTCCGAGGCCTGCCAACCGCCATCTTCCAGCAAGATTACACAAAACCACATGTTGCACGTCGTGTTCTGACCTTCTTCAATACACAGGGTATTCGATTGCTGTCCTGGTCTGCGCGGCCTCCAGATCTGTCACCCATTGAAAACATTTGGTCATGAATTGCTTAGAGACTGGCCCGCTACCCTTCTCCAGCTAATACGGTTGATGAAGTGTGGCATAGACTTGAAGCAGCATGGAATGAGTTGCCCGTTTCTGTCTTCCAAGCTCGACTCTATGCCCAAGCGGATAAGGGCCATTTTAGCTGCCAGGGGGAGCAGCTGTTTCTACTAATTTCGCACCCCTGTAAACCCCCAAACTGTTTACAAATTTGATCATTTTGTTTTCAAACCATACTGTTTACGTACAATAAATATCGTTTTTGTATTTTCAATCTTTCATGGTGTTGCAATTTTAATGAACAGCAGTGTATTTTTAGAGTGCATTTCCCTCCTTATGCCAACATCTAAAGTTTGTTTTACATAACTTTTCTTCTGAATATGCGGTTTTGTTTAAAATAATAAAAAAATACTTAAATTTTATTGTGAGTTTCTTTTTCTTTCATCAATTTTATGGTACCGGGTGTCCTAAAAAGGACTCACTGACTTTAAAATTCAATAACTTGCAAATGATGACAGATATTCAAAAAAATTCTTTCAGGAGCGTTATGTATGATATCAGGAGTTTTTTTTTTACTGTGATTCTCGAATTTCGTTCGAATTACGAACAATAGATGGCGCTGTGAGCAATATGCGCTAAATCATATAATACATTACACGCTCAATACATTTTAATCTTCTTTTTTGGCGTGGGAGAAAAGAAAGGCCAAAAAATACAGCTCTAATTTAGCGCCTATTGCTTGCAGCGCCATCTATTATTTGTAATTCGAACTAGATTCGAAAATCACTTTAAAAAAAACTCCTGACATCATACATAACCCTCCTGCAAGAATATTTTAAATATCTGCCACCGTTTGCGAGTTATTGAATTTTAAAATCTGTCAGTTCTTTTTAGGACACCCAGTATCTGAACCCATAGTTAGTATTGCTCACGTGATATCAATTATGTGTTTTTTATAAAAAAATGCAGCTTTTTAATTTGATGCTTTGATTTTATCCCCTTTAGATAATGCTGTCTTGCATCGTACACCAAGAGATGCAAATGAATCTGAGGCTTTAAACAAAATTAGAAATCTCATTCAGCAAGCGAGAACTGACAGTGGAGACGTCGATTTCAATGGCCTTCTCTCTGAAAATATCTATGATCCAGTTCCTTTGCAAGCATTCAACATTTCCAGTGATGGCTTCATTACGAAACTGTTCGGTCAATTCACCGATCTCTATCTATACGGACTGAAAGGCTTTCGTGTTGATCGCATTGCTATGAATCTCGCTAAAATGAATTTATCCGCAGATATGTCAGTACCTATTCTCAATATTGTAGGACATTATTATCTTGATGGTACAGTGACATTTTTTTCACTAGTCGGTGACGGTCCTTTCTGGATGAATATGTCCTCCATTAAATTAACAGGTCACTCTTTAATTGGGTCAACTCCACAGGGAAGGCTGTCGATGGGAGACATTAATCTAGAAAGTGATGTTGGGGACATAGCATTGCATTTTGACAACCTCATGGGAGGAGGAGCGTGGGGAAGCATATCAAACAGTCTTTTGAACCAGCTGAGTGAACTAATATTGGGAGAGCTTAAACCAACTCTTTTGACAGAAATGAGTTCATATTTAAAGCATCAATTTAATCATGAATTATTTCAGCAGTTACCTGAGGGATTTATGAATCCAAACTCATCGAACCTTGTGGACAGTCTGCTTGATAAAGCTTCATTATATTTAATAGAACACGAGATAGAACCTCTGCGCTTGCAAGAATATGAAGAAGTTTATGAAAGTAATATGTTATTTGTAACGACGAGAGGAGAATTTAAACTATATAATGGCACACTACACGGGCTTTCCACAATAGCAAGAAAAGGGGATGTGATTACAGTTTTTGCAAATAACTCTCTTATTTTTGAGGCAGATTTCGCGTTTGATAATTTGACAGGTGATTACTCATGGATAGCAGAGCTATTTGGTTCTGGAACTACTGGCAATATGGAAGTGCAAGTAAAAGATGTAGAGGGTTTTATTAGGATCAAGCAAGCTATGAAAGCTGGAAGCACATTGGAATTGGATACATTGTATGTTAAAGATATTAGGCATGTATGGTTAGACTTACAAGGGTTAGGCAGATGGGATTATGTAATGGAATCAGTGATAAATCTTATTACAAATGGCCTAAAGTTACAACTAGCTGATGCTATTGCAGAACCTGTCAAAAAAAGCGTCCAAGAGCAACTACATTTATTCAGCATGAATTTTCGGTAATCTAGACAAAATTAGTACATTTGTATAAACGAAAAATCGTCTTTGCGCATAAAGCACGAAAAATTGTTTCACTAACAATGCTTTATTATGAAACAAACTGGGAATTCATTAGAATTTTTTCATGAAATGAATTCTTTTGAAAAAGGGTAGAACTGTAGAGAAAATCTTAAGAGCTCTTGAATAAAATCTATGCTTTTAATAAAAAAGTTCAGATCACTAATTTTAAGTTCAGATCACTATTTAAATAATTAAAATTGTAAGTGGGAAACGTTGGCTTATATTTTATTTAAAGACTTTATAGCAGAATTAGCAGTATTCCTCTACAGACTTTTATATCTATTTTAATATATTTTAGAACAAACGAACTATTTTAATATGTTTTAGACCAAGCAAGGCATTTTAAGCATTTGTCAGAAAAATAACGAAGGCAAAGAAGCAATTTCGAAGTGACATAAGAAAATATTTTATGAATCAGTTTGAAATTGAAAATGCTTAAAAGTTTTAGCTACGAAAAAAAAAAAATGTATAAAGAAGTTTTTAAGTTATCGAAAAGGTGTGTGATAATGGATGACAAGAAATAAATGGGACTGCTTTGGATTAGATTGGACTGTTTGAACATTCATTTTTATCAATCTGTTTTAATAAAATTCATGAATAAAACTATTTATTAAATAAGTTTGTTTGTCAGATTCAGAATTGTTTTAAGCATTCACTTTTTAGTAACATCAAGGTCTAAATAAAAGATTGATTCGAAAATAAGAAAATAAAAGATTTTAAATAAATTAATTCAGACATTCTAAGTTTATACACAAAACAATCACAAAGAAAAGCTCTTCCGGTATTCAAAAACTATTTTTAAAAAAATTCAAAAGTTACATTAATAAACTTTGTATTAGGCATTGGTATTCTTATAACTGAACTTGGGTTGTTAATTGTTCCCAAGCGAAGAGAATGCAAAGCTGAGCATCAGCAAATTCAGTACCATCTGCGGCTTTGAGGTTACAAGTTTCTCATGGAAACCGCTGACCGAATCATGTTGCTAGGCGGAGATAGTTATGGGAACTCTAAAACCACAACTCACACTCGGCCATTTTGTCCACTTGACGACCTCGTCAGCGTGTTAAATAAGCAACAAGATACATAAAAAAACAAACAAATAAACTATCTAAAAATAATTAAAATCCAAAGAAAAAGAGAAAAAAAACTGCCATTAAATAATTAAGAAAATCGAGCTAAAAAAATTAAATCTAAATTTTATGCATATCTATGCTGAGCTACCGTGGGGTATCTCCAAAAACAGAAAGTAAAAGAATAAAAAAAAATCTCTGGATATCTTCAATTTGCGTCATGAGACCGTCTTCCTCATGCGCCATCATCAGGGATGAAAAATATAATGTGTAAGGCAGTCTGCCCATTATATTATCATCAAGAAAACATACTAAAAACTGCCTCATTTTAGGTAGAATTTTGTAAAAAAAAATCGTTATCCCAACGTCTATTCGGGAAGAAAAAAAATAAAAAACATTTTTGCCTCGTATAAGCAAAAAAAAAATTCCCACTAAAAGGGTTTTTTTTTTCGACAGCCAGCTATTATTTCTGTAAAAAAAAGGCGAGGGGGGGGTGGTGTTTAAAAACACATACATATCTATAGCACCTCAATAAAAAGTTTACACATAAAATACAGTTTTAACAATATAAATACAACAATTTTCTTTTTCTTCTTGTCAAAAGTGAGTGTTAAAAAAAATAAAGTTCTGTGAATATATAGTCATTTTAAAAAAAGTTGTTTACGCAACATAAAAAAAATCACGTGTTGCAAAATGGGCAAATGAAAAAAATAAAGCACCATTTGCAATCCGAAAGAAAAATAAATTGCCATGCGAAAAAAAAAAATCACAGCATGGGTTTAATAAAAAAGAAGCTTTGAGCGTACATTATATCGCCTAGAGATTAAAAAGAATGTTGACCAGAATTTCTACAAAAAAAAAACAACACTGAAATTCTGTTAATATAAGCTGAAAAAATAATAAATTTGTTGCATATTCCACAAACATAATAATAAAAAACACTGTTGATAAAAAAAAAATGCTTGGCACACTGTACCTTCTTAAAAAATAAACACTTGAAGATAATTGCACTATAGACTGGCATAACACACAATAAAGAGAAAATCAAACGTCTTGTGTAGAAGGTTTTCATCACTAATTAGAATCTTAGCTGTGAGATGGTGAGTAAAAGTTGTAAACACATCTTTTTAACATTTCGTCCGAAAAAAAAATCGAAGAATAAATGAAGTTAGATGAAAGTCACACAGAGAATAACAGTCTATAGTTGTGTACGGTGTAAATGTTCGAAAAAATAAGCAATATATAGATGTAAAACACAGAATATATAAACACAGTTAAAAAAATAATAGTAATAAAAAAAAAAACACATTTATGATAAATTTGGTGGTTGCACTAGTGACCTATATACGTTAAGCATATTTCTTTTTGGAGATTTCATTCTGCGTTTTTTATTTCTTTTCGTTGATTTCACGCAGTTTCGGTGTATAATAAATAAAAAAAAATGATAAGGACATGCAGGATTTCGTTCCAATTAGTAACCTCACTCAAATCTTGAGATGGTTGGTACTTATGGAGTGCAGAATGATTGAGTCCGTTGGTAGAAGTAAACAGTGATAAACAGATGATAAAGAAGATGGACACAATCATAAAAAGCTTGTACGAAAAGAAAGTTAAATTGAAGAAAAAACACTCTGGCGATAATGTTGCGAGATTCTTTAGATGTGTTGAGTCATTCACTGGATCAATTTTGATGTCACTAGGAATATTTTCATTCGAAAGATTTTCAATTATACTCGGGGGTTGCAGATCTTGGGGGGAGGAAGTTAAAAGAAATGTTTCTGTCGTACATCTTGCGTCAGGAAATGGATGTACATAGGATTTATGCTCGGTTTTACGTGCAGATGCATCATCAGACACAGTAATGTAGTTTATAAGAATTTCTGGGGGGAGATTTAAATAATGTAACGCCGTTTTTGTCGCACGTGAGAGTGTCTTGAAATATGACATCCGTCCCCACAATAAGTGGCATGGACATATGTGAAGACTTAACTACATAAACAGAAGTAGAAAAAGTATTATCGTCTATTTCTATGTCCGTAAAAAACGATCCTTTAGCTTGAATAGTACCGTTGCCGATACCCGACAATTGTACAGGAGCTCCGGTGAGGGGGGGAGATCCGATTTGTTTATAAATGTCTTCTCTCAGTATCGTCAGTGAACTTCCAGTGTCCAAAATTGAATTGATTTGTAAATTAGAAATTTGTACTGGTTTCTGCATGCGCGGATGAGAATGACACATTTCTACTACGTGAATTTGTTCGTCTCATCTTGGCGACGTCTTGCGTGAAGGGGAGGTGCCTTGAGTCAAACGCTTGCGTTCCGGAGTTTGTTCCGTACACTGGTTGGAAACATGACCAAAACGTGCACATTTCATGCACTTCTTTCCTTTCTTTAAATGCACACATTGGCTAGAACGGTGATCGGGGGCTAAATAATTATAGCAGGTTAATTTTGCAGTTTTCTCCGTTTAGTTAATTTTAGGAATGTCGGGTGTAGCTGGTGACTTTGTTGGGTAAAATTTAGGACTCTGCTCACAAATTCGTTCGAAAATTTGGAGTTTGTTTTTAAATTCGGCAAGTGTGGTGCACCCGAATATTATAGCTTTATTGCTAGGAGTGTTCTGTATACCACTGATAATATAATGCATCAAGGACGCGTCGTCGACATTACCCTTTATTGCTATTTCTTTCATGATGAGGAAATATTCAGTGAATTTTTCATTGGGTTTACAGTTGCGTGCTGCCAACGTTTCATGGATTAGTGCCGGCGATGAGATGTATTTGAATTCGTTAATCAAGGCGTGCTTCAGCGTGCTATACGAGGTAATATTTGACTCACTACGCGCGAATAATAAAGCTGTCCCCGTAAGCGCTCTGGTTAACGCAAAGCTATTTGCTAAGCCTTCAAATCGCTCAAACCATTTTAGAATATTGTCGGAAGATCTACCCGAAAACGGTTGTAACAAATTCTCAATGTCGGAAAATGCAATCGTATGGCGTGGTGAAAACTGAGTGCCAATTGGCGTATTATTTGCAAGGGCTTGTGTGCGGTCAGAGTTTAGGGTGTCATTTAATGTATTTCGCGAACTGTTTACATTTTCAATTTCGGTTTCAGAATCTGTATGTGAAGTAAGGGAATTTTGAAAGGTTTCTAAGTCAGTTAGAGCTTGCAATATAGTGTTGCAATATCAGAATCGGTTCCGTGAACATCTAAATGCAATAAATTCGCTATACAAACTAACTGAATATGGGAAAATTCGCCCAGAATTTCCGCTAATTTAGTTTTAAATTGATCATCGCCTTCTTTAAATTTAAATCTCTCAAATTCCCGTAACTGCTTCCTATTCAACCGTCCATTATCCGTTTTAAAAATTAAATTATGAATAATTTAATGCGATCAGTCCTCGCGGAATTAATATGACTTGCTACAACTTTGATATCTTGTAACAGCATTTTGTACAGTAATATAAAATAGGGCACTTACTTCATATATGATAATCCGTTATATGCGAGGGATAAAAGAAATACTTTAAATTGCTCACACTCTTTCTTTTTCACTGAAAACGATCTTGTTGTGAATGGGAGAAGAAAAGAAAAAAATCTTGAATCACAGAATCCGTATTTTCCAGCTGACCTAATTTTCTCGTTATATTTCAGCATGGAAAGAAAAAAAAAGAAGAGTCTTAAATCTTGCATCTGGGAAACTTCATGGAGAGATAAGAACTTCAATTTGGTGACCGACTTTCAGTCATAGCGGAATGGAGAGAAAAAAAATCGTTACCTTCGATGATTCACCGCAGTCTTGCGTCGATGAAAATTAAATAATTCCGCTGTCTTCAGAGATGAGAAAAAAATGTAGTTGGCTGGGGTAGGTCTAGGGGAATTTAATTAGGTTTAACAGGCCGACTTCCCCATATGATATAAGAATAAGGCCATAATTAATGAAATAAAGGAGTTTAATAGTTCTGAGTTATATGTCACACATCAAGTTAATATTATATTTACAAAGTACGGGAGGGTAGGGGGTTTTCTGCAGATCGGTCCGCAGCATCTGAGACTTCATATCGGCTTCTGCTCTCGTCTAGAGCTAGAAAAATACGTCCGATCTCAGTCACTTCGAAACGAAATCTGAACTTGGGTTGTTAATTGTTCCCAAGCGAAGAGAATGCAAAGCTGAGCATCAGCAAATTCAATACCATCTGCGGCTTTGAGGTTACAAGTTTCTCATGGAAACCGCTGACCGAATCCTGTTGCTAGGCGGAGAGAGTTATGGGAACTCTAAAACCACCATTCACGTGTATATTGTAACATTGTCATAATACGAGGCCTCATGAATTACTCTGAGATAACGGCCTATATCTTATTTTAGGCTTACTACACCATGTGAAACTAGTCGGATGTGGCATTCCCAAAACTTTCTTCTATCTCTACACCATGTGAAACTAGTCGGATGTGGCAATTCCAAAACTTTCTTTTATCTCTATAACATGTGAAACTGGTCGGATGTGGCGATCCCAAAACTTTCTTCTATCTCATATGTTAATACTTCCTGAAAAATGCAGCATAGCAGCGCCATCGGTTAGGTGATTTACACCAAAATCTAATCAGCAACAACTTATGTCAACTTCTAATTGAATTTGAAGTTTGATGAAAATCCGTGCATTAGTTTTTGAGATAGAGCTATTGCGGAAATCGTGAAAAGTTTTGCGTAGCAGTGGCACCTGTTGGTCAATTTACACCAAAAAATTATCAGGATCAATTTATATCAAGGACTAACTGAATCTAAAGTTTGATGAAAATCCGTGCTTTAGTTCTTGAGATATAGCTATTGTGGAAATAAAATTTTCACGAATCCAATACTTTCTTCTTTTGTAAAGATAGAAGAAAGTAAAAAAAGGTTGGAAAAAACTTGACATTTGTCCTTTCATCTTCATAAAAGATAGGAAGAGAGAAAGAAAGACAAGAACGAAAAATCACGCATCAGACATAGATTATAAAACACTTTCCAACACTAACAGGATAGCATTAAGAAATTTCATTTTTCCCTAGAATGAAAAAAGATATCTAAATAAGCAACTTAAAAAACACATAATTCAGAAAAAAATCATTTCCTGCCTTTTCTGTCCAAATTCGGTAATGTGCGCGAAGTCTTTCGTGTAACCCTGTAC
The DNA here is from genome assembly GCA_963932465.1 of Maratus speciosus. Classification (NCBI taxonomy): domain Eukaryota; kingdom Metazoa; phylum Arthropoda; class Arachnida; order Araneae; family Salticidae; genus Maratus; species Maratus speciosus. The sequence goes on along the minus strand of OZ010792.1, from coordinate 443,407,565 downwards.
GTATTCTACAGAATTCATACACACTACCTAATACACTCAAAATTAGATCAGTTTAAAAATGCATACCATAGAGGAAAACGCACTCCTAGAAATTATCGATCTTAGTCAGTCCTTTACCAGAATTCTTTTGTACGTTTCAGTAAATGAAGGATAAATGCTCAGCACTCTATTATCTATACAAAACATGCAGCGCACATCAGCAATTTTGTTATTTTGAAGCATCGCAACATCCTTAAAATGCACTACAAACGATTTTTCTCCAGAGATCATAATGTAATTGTTTTCTTTTTGTGCGCCCCTGTAAACGAACTATAAATACTAATTCTATACTTCTGAAAAATCCTGCTCCATCCAAAAAAAAAAAAAAAAAAAAAAAAAAAAAAATCTATCCATCTCAATGGTGTATATTATTATGTTTGAATTATCGTAACATCAATAAAATGCACTGCAAATTATTCTTCCCCAAGAGACCGAATGAAACACTAATCTTTTGCATGCCCCTGTAAAATAACTATAAATGCTAACTTAATTTTCAATACCGAACTTTCTATAGTAAACCTCGCAATAACATATAAATATTTCATAACAATCCGAGGACATTTACGAGAGTTAGAGCACGGACAGGTAGACAAACTGAAATCATAAATACTTTCATCTATGCTGGAAAATGTTAAAAATGAAGACTTTTCGCAAAATGAAGTCTTTTGTTTCATTTATAGCTTAGCTTAAGACACGATCGTTCCCTTGTGACTAACAATATTGTTTGTGTTAGCTAGACCTTGGTTAATACATGTATAAAACATTTCCCCAACATTGTGGTGTTTACTTTTGTCAATATTGTACATATATGTATTGCCAAGAAATATATAGTTTTCCATTGTAAATATCGATTTTTTTCCAGGTCCTGGACGCAAAAACTTCAAGGCGTCCCAAAATAGCAAATTTCATACAAGATCACGGTAACAAATTTAAATTCAATTAACATTGCTCTCAAAAGTGACCACAAAAAACAACAACATCGTGAGTTTGAAAGACCTCCCCCCCCCCCCACACACACACACAAAACCACTAGAATTAGTATACTATACACTATATTGCCATTAATGACCGGCAACTTACAATTTTAGACATTTTGTCGAATATTTAGAAATATACTTGACAGATTCTTCTGAAATTTCAGGATTGAAAAGAACAGGTATGACCTCATATTTAGCAATGTCGATTTGATAAGTGGAGCAATTAGGGGGCCAACAAAAAATCAAAGAAAAAAATAATATTTGGGTCACCCTGTAAAATAAAATGCACGAAATGATCTATCGCTACCGAATATAAATAAACAGACATTGTGCAATATGTGTATTCTTTTGTGTAAGAATAGCATGTATATTAATAGAGATATAGCGATTTATTTAAAAAATAAAAAAAATTCTTGAATGTTTTTTTGCTTATAACATGCAGGGTTTTCAACCAAATTTAAGTCCGTTTTCAGAAAAATTGAAAAAATATAGTAGAAACAATATAGCGCAATTGGAATATAAATATATTAAATATTTTAGGAAATATGAGCAGTTGTATGGAATCATTTTTATCTGCGCATGCGCGAACGATAACAAGGATCATTTTACATAATTTAATAGACAATTCTATGGAGCAACTTATTAAAAAAAATCTAGTCAAATATCGTAAAAATTCAGAAAGATATCGGCATTAGAGTGAGCAAATTTTTAGTTGTTCTCTAAAAGCAGCTGAATGATAAGGGATTTTCCCCAAATTGTCATTTTTAATTTTTTTTAATTTTCATTTTTTATTGATGCTTTAGTTCTTCTTGGATAACCACCAGAACGAGCCTATACCACGATCAAAAGAAGTATCAAAATCGGAGCATTTTAAAAAACAAGTTGGAAATTGCTCGTCAAACGTGGCCAATGAGGTGCGTTCGTACTATAACTAGTTTTATAATTAATTTTTGCACCCTATATTGTACTGAATGTGTATTTATTTGCAATTCATAAGTGTATAGTCTGTAACATCATTAAAATGCACTTGCAATAATTTTTTCCCATTCCCCTTAATGTAACGGAAAACTTTTGACTGTCCCTGTAATTAAGCTATACATCCGATTTTCATGAAATTTGAAATGGCTCGACAAAATTTTGCAGCAATTATATATTTAAAATTTCAGCCCATTCGGAAAGCTGTAACATCATTAAAATGCACTTGCAATAATTTTTCCCATTGGCTTTAATGTAAAGAAAAACTTTTGACTGTCCCTGTAATTAAACTATACATCCGATTTTCATAAAATTTGAAATGGCTCGACAAAATGTCGCAATAATATGTTTAAAATTTGAGACCATTCGGAAAGCTTTAACATCATTAAAATGCACGTGCAATAATTTTTCCCATTGGCCGTAATGTAAAGAAAAACTTTTGACTGTCCCTGTAATTTAACTATACATCCGATTTTCATAAAATTTGAAATGGCTCGACAAAATTTTACAACAATCATATATTTAAAATTTCAGACCATTCGGTTGGGTAGTTTTTGCTCTATTATATGCGGACGGACGGACGGACAGACGGACGGACAGACAGACGGACTGAACGACGACTATAGGTGCTACGTATTTATATAATTACGAACGCACCTAAAAATGACAATTTGTGTAAAATCCCTTATCATTCAGCTGCCTTTAGAGGAAAAATAAAAATTTGTTCACTTTAACGCCGATATCTTTCTGAATTTTTACGATATTTGACTAGATTTTTTTAATAAGTTGCTCCATAGAGTTGACTATTAAATTATGTAAAATGATCCTTGTTACCGTTCGCGTATGCGCAGATAAAAATTATTTCATACAACTGCTCATATTTCCTAAAATATTTAATATATTTATATTCCAATTGCACTATATTGTTTCTACTATATTTTGTCAATTTTTCTGAAACCGGCGTTAAATTTGGTTGAAAACCCTGCATGTTATAAGCAAAAAACATGCAAGAATTTTTTAATTTTTTTAAATAAATCGCTATATCTCTATTAATATACGTGCTATTCTTACACAAAAGAATACACATATCGCACAATGTCTGTTTATTTATATTCGGTAGCGGTAGATCATTTCGTGCATTTTATTTTACAGGGTGATCCCAAGTATTTTCTTTGATTTTTTTTGTTGGCCCCCTAATTGCCCCCCTTAACAAATCGACATTTCTAAATATGAGGTCATACCTGTTCTTTTTAATCCTGAAATTCCAGAAGAATCTGTCAAGTATATTTCTAAATATTCGACAAAATGTCTAAAATTGAAAGTTGCCGGTCATTAATGGCTATATAGTGTATATAACAGGTGTCCTTAATTGGACGGACTGATTTTAAAATTCAAGAACTTGCAAACTGTGACAGTTGTTAAAGAAATTCTTGCAGGAGAGTAATGTATGATAACAGGAGTTTTTTTACTGCGATTCTCAGTTTTAGTTTCAAATATGAGCAATAGATGGCGTTGCAAGCAGTAAGCGCTCAACTGAGACAAAAATAGAAATCACTCAGCAATGCCGCGAATAATGGAGGTCAAACATACGGAGTGGGTTTCATTAGACTGTATAATTTTGTTTTTAGGGCCCGATTTAAAACTCAGTCGGAATCATTTGGATATCGTCGGATTCGGATTCAAGAATAATATTATAAGAGTCGGAACTCTAAGTACAAAATTGTATCGACGAATACGACTCGCTGCATACGTTAGACCTCCTTCGTTGGCACTATGGTTGGGTGATTTCTGCTTCTGCCTCGATTGGACGACGTGTATTACTTGTAAAATTGGAACTAAAACCAGGAAGTACAGTACAAAAACTCCTGACATCATACATTACTCTCCTGCAAGAATTTTTTAACAGCTGTCACCGTTTGCAAGTTACTGAATTTTGAAATCAGTCGTTCCATTTTAGGACACCCGGTATGAGCATGTTATATTGTCCTTCATCCACACAAAAACTACAACCAATTATACGATTATTTTTTTTATCGTGAATATGCAGATCGAGGGCAGCAAACTGCACCACGATCTGAGTGGATTGTTCGGTCTCAGAAAATGTAGTTGAACTCCTACTTAGGGAATCTCGTGGTGCCTTTAAAAGATTTGTTATACAGTCGAGTCTCTATATAACGAAATCCATTGTCCCAGTAAAAAAAAAATCGTTATATAGAGAAATTCGTTATATAGAGAATCAGTAAAAATTCCTATTTAAAGTGTAAATTTTGAACAAAAATTATTTTTGAGGTGTATAATTAAGAATTTGAAGTTTTAAACTATAAATATTAACCCAATATTGTATTTCTTAATTATTTAAACAGTTTCAAAAAAGTGAACAGACATTTATTTGAAAGCCTAATAAAAATCACATAAGGAAAACTTATATTAATTTTAGACAAAGAAATCTGTAATTTTTCGCTGTTTTGATTTCAAAAATGTTCACACTTTAGCAAGGAATGAGAAATTGTATCGGGAACATTTTCCACCGTTTGAAATCCTCTCCTTATAAGATAATCTATTATTTCACTGCGTGATGGTTTTTTTCTCTTGTTGTACGTTTTCGTTTCCATGCTCATTGTCACTCTCACCATCATTGTTCATAACGCTTCTTGAAATATCACTATCAGTAGGATACTGCGGAATAATGAGATTGTCATTCACTTCCAAAAAATCAGAGAGAGTAACATTTTCTTCGACATTTCCGCGTTACTTAACCCTTTCACTCCCAGTGAGTCCAAACGGCATCATGATGTTAGTGGATTTTTTAATTCGGATGTTCCAAGTTCATACCAGAAAATTAAAATAGCAATATTTGGTCTATTTAATAACACACCATTCCGTATTTAAATAAAGCGAAATTTAACATAGAAATTTTTTGGTGTAAATTCGGATTCTCTGAACTACGTAATTTCTAGGACGTATTCTACCATGGGAATGAAAGGGTTAATTTCAAATTCTCTTTTAAGTCTGCTAATAGTCCAGGCAATAGAGACCGTATAGGGGCTCTACCTAGCGAAATTCATGGTAGTTCTGGAAAAAGGCTTACTATATGTTTTTTGGGTCGTTGAATCCGAATTTTTAACTTCCCACCAAAATTTCCTCCGGCAACCCTCCAAATTTTGGTAAAAAGCCCCCCCCCCCCAAAAAAGGTTTTTATTAAAAAAATCAATTTTTTTTATTGTTTTAGGGAAAAAGTATCTAGAAATTCAGAAAGTAGACAAAATTTGCAACAAATTAGGTATATGACATTATGGCTTGGGATGAAGGGGAAGGGGGGATCTGCCTCGGAACATGCGCGCGGTGCTGCGTGAACTAAGTTGCGCAATTCCACTTAACCACTCACACGTTTACATTCGCCCTCCCATCTCCCCTCCGAACTTTCTCTATAAGGTTTACTTTAAGATTTTTGGGTCGCTGAATCCGAATTTTTAACTTCCCTCCAAAATCCCCCCCCCTCTCAAATAGTTGTTTTTAACTTAAATTTCTTATTGTTTTAGGGGAAAAGCATTACGAAATTCAGAAACTAGACAAAATTTGCAACAAATAGGATATATGATATTATGACGTAGGATGAACGAGGAGGGGGAGGGCTGCCTCTGAACATGCACTGCGGCGCTACGTGCACTAAGTTAAGAAGTCCAGGCAATAGGGGATTTTACCTGGCAAAATTAATACTAGTTCTGGATTTCGACTCACTTTATGTTTCTTGGGTCGCTGAATCCGAATTTGTAACTTCCCACCAAAATTTCACCCGGCAACCCCCAAAAATTGATTTTTGGAAAAAATTTGGTTTTTGAGAAAAGCGCGCGGGGAATGTTCCGAGGCAGCCCCCTCTCTCTCCGTTTATCCTACGTCATAATGTCATATATCCTATTTGTTGAAAATTTTGTCTAGTTTCTGAATTTCGCAATGCTTTTCCCCTAAAACAATAAGAAATTTAAGTTAATAATAACGATTTTGGGGGTAAGTTAAAAATTCGGAGGGGAGATGGGAGAGCGAATGTAAACGTGTGAGTGGTTATGTGGAATTGCGCAACTTAATCCACGCAGCACCGCGCGCATGTTCCGAGGCAGATCCCCCCTTCCCCTTCATCCTAAGTCAGATATCTAATTCGTTGCAAATTTTGTCTACTTTTTGAATTTCTAGATACTTACATTATAATGTAGTTTAATATTGGCTCAACATTTGTTTTCAAATTAAGAGAGGATTGGGTGATTATCGAAAAGGAAATACTATAACCAGGCAACATAAACAAAATTGTCAATGGAATTCAATCCGATACTTAAAGAAGCTGGCGCTTGCCATTTTGACAATTTTTCCAGCAATTCCTTGTTTTTGGAAATGAACATTGTGAAAAACTCAAGTAGAAAGATCTGATGACTACAGTTCAGCTCGCATACTTTAAAAAATAACTATGAACTTGATAACAATTGTTTGGAATCTAAGATGCAACAATAGAAATAACAAATTTTCTTTTCATTATCTCTATCGATTTTGTGGTACTTTTCCCACTAGAGACTTATACTATGTTCACACTACTTAAGATATCTTAGGCCGCCGAACTCTCTTAATTTTGAAGTGGTACCCTCCCGGAATTGGAAACCTGTTCACATGGAAAAACTCACTTAAGATAACTCAGTGAACGTCACTGTGTTGTTTGCGCATGCGCTTAACATAAAACCGCCCGCAACACCCAATCAGTTAATGCGAAGCTTTACAGCCAGCGAGAGTGAATGGTCGTGACTGTCTCTAGCCCGAGGAAAGTTGAAACTCTCTCAGAGAGTTTGTGGAACTCCCTCAGAGAGTTCTTAGGTTTAAGATAGTTCCGATAACGCAGTGTGAACAGGGTATAATGCTTCAACAAGACGCTGCAGCAACCCATTATTCGATTGTCATGCGAGAATATCTCGAACAATGGAATGGGGCTCTCCCCAATACAAGCATTTCTGGACCGGTTTCATTCCTCTAGCGAGCTTTCATTGTGCGATTCATTGTGGGGTTCAAAAATCATATCAAGCAGTATCCACACTGAAAAAAATTTTACTCAAAAATTAGTAAATCGATCTACTCATGTCGAACTGAGTATGTTTGGATAAAAAATGAACCTATGCTTCTCAATTTTGAAACGTCACATATTATCAAACCCAAACGAAACGATAATTTTGTGCTTTGTAATGGTTTATTTCATTCATAGCAGCTTAAAAGAGGTTCATTGCACACATTGGGGGTTCAAAGCACTTAGCACTGTGACCAGAGGTCAAAGCCGCCCATACGATTAATTTTAGGAGGGGGGGGGGGGGGGGGTGAGAAAAATTTCAACTTCCTCCAAAGCTGTCACACATTTTGGTAAATATTTAAGGTACTTTGCGTTTTTTTCGCTATCTTTTGTCGAAATTTGTGTTTTTTCCACGAATCTTTGACGAAATTTCGCGTTTTGAACGAAATTTGCGTTTTTATTGTGATTCTTTGACGAAATTTGCGTTTTTTCTACTTTTTTTTTACGAAATTCGCGTTTTTTTCGATCCTTTGACGAAATTCGCATTTTTTTCGCGATTGTTTGACGAATTTTGCGGGGGTTTTTTCGCGATTGTTTAACGAATTTTGCGGGTTTTTTTTTTCGCGATTCTTTGACAAAATTTGCGTTTTTTCTATGATTCTTTGACGAAATTTGCGTTTTTAGGGTTCCGTACTTAAAAAGTGAAAACGGAAACATTATAAGATCACTCCTGTGTTTGTCCGTCTGTCACAGCCATTTTACTCGTAAACTACGGGACGTGGAAAGTTCAAATTGGGGGAAGTAATAAAGACTATTGACCCAAATATTTCCAGAATATTAAACATTTATAAATATATTTATTAAAAATGTAGAGGGTCAAATTAAGTTACTTGAAAAAAAAAATCTTTTCTTTGTATATCGTGTGAAAGCTTTCGTAACGCTGAAATCAAAAATATATTTCATTTAATTTTAGGTATTTTATTTTCAAAGTTATGGTGGAAAATGTAGTGCAAAAATATGTCCCCCCCCCCCCCCCATCTAATTCCGAATCTATTGAAACTAAAATTATGAAAAAATTAGAGGTAGTAGACATTAGGAAAATTATAGTGATTACCCTAGGTCACAGTTTTTGAGAAAATCGCATTTTTCCGTTACACTCAAATTTCGATTTACGGGCTTCAGCAAAAGTGTTGAGCAGCGCTAGAGGTACCTATCGTAGCAGAAGTAAAACAAAGCATTGTTGATCATGAATTTTGGAAAAAATCGTCGGTAATTAGCCGAAATATAAACACTTAAAGACACGGACGGTTTCGACATACATAATCACAGGGACGGCGTATTCTATGCTCCACCGGCTTTTAAAGCCTACATAACAAATTTTAAGGATATATTTGTGCAATGCAATGCCCAGTAGCAGGCTAAAAGCAATAAACGTCAAATTGTTAAAAACAGACTTATTTAATGAAAATTAATCACATAAATACTATGGTATTCGCGACTAGTTTCCATTGAGTGACTCTCTCAATACCCTACTATGTCTTTAAAGGTTAACTAAAAACCTATATGGAAAACACATATACAGAATAGCTATATTTGCTATTATTTAGGTTCCATATATCTTTGAACTTTCATGGTATATCCATTTATACTTTTCTAGTACACAGGATGAAAAGGAAAGTCCCTTTAACCTGAAAATACTTGCGAACGGAGAGAGCTACAGCTATGCAAGTGAGGTAACAGTATAGTAAAGCGACTACGCCCGACTTAATGAAAACGACAGCAGCGCCCTAGCGGCGAAACTTGGAATATAGCCACTGCAAATCGAAAATGAAAAGAGATAGGGCAAAATTTCCAGTTAGAAAGTTTTAGAGCATCAATTAATTAGTAGAATACGACATTTGCTTTACATGGATAAGATAAATCTTCGTCTGTTTACCCAAAAATGTCCGAAATCGATGCACTCCATTTTGTGTAAACGTTTGAATGGAGTAGCCAGAAGTATGAAGAAATACGCACAATTTATGCTATAAATACGTACTTATCTCAATACATTTTGATAACATCACACACACAAAAAAAAAGACAAACTCTCTCACAGTGATAAAAAGTTAATATTCAGTATGTTCGAAAAGTTTGCCATTGCTCACGATACACGTTTGTATTCGTGAGAGTATTTCAACATGCACATTTCTCAGCCTGGAATTGCAAGCCTCTTCAATACGATAACATAGATTGAACACTTTCAAGGGCGGTGGTTAGACGGTCTAGCCACCTAATTTTAATTCCAAAACTGACAAATGACACCAAGAATATTTTAATAAAATTTTGCTTTTGTAATGAAAGTGCAAATTAGCGGGTTTTTGTTTTCTGAGAAATTCCTTTGAATATTCTGGTGTCAGTCAATTATTTCATCAGCTTACGAACATAATTTCTCTGCTTCTGAAAGGGTTTATCTAAAATTTTAAATGCATTTGTAAATTAAATTTTTACAGACATTACAGCACAGTACAACGTCACAATCTGCAATTGTGCACTGCTACGTTTCAGGAATGTGAATAGGCAAAATAGAATTGTCGCTCATCGATTTCGGACATTTTTGGGTATGCAGGTGACAATTTATCTTATCCGTGTGAACCAAATGTCGCTTCGTACTAATTAATGGATGCTCTAAAACTTTCTAATTGGAAAATTTGCTCACCTCTATTCGTTTTCGATTTGCAATGGCTATCTTCCGAATTTCTCCACTAGGGGTGCTGTTATCGTTTGCATTAGGTCGGGCGTAGTCGCTTTACTGTACCGTTACCTCCCTTGTATAGCTGTAGCTCTCTCCGTTCACAAGTATTTTCAGGTTAAAGGGACTTTCCTTTGCATTCTGTATACTACACTATGACGCAAAAGTTTAGACAATGATGTCATTCAGCTTTAAAATGTAGAATTATGACGTCAGAATTACAAAAACCTGTAAATATATTCAAAAACTGATTTAAAATGCTATGTACAAAAGACAGTCGTTTTATTTGCTATAATACTAATTTTTTTCATAAAAATTCAAATGTGCTTGTCGCAAAAGTTTAGACATTATTCTAAATTTCTTTGAATATTCGCTGGCATATGCAAATTTAGAATCGATGATGTCACAAATTTGGAGTACTTAAGTTCTGCAAACGATTGCGCTTCATAGTCGACATGCCGAGAGCTAAAGAAATTCAAGTGAATGAGGTTTCAAGGATTTGGCAGTTGAAAGGTGAAGGGAAGAGCGTTTCTGAAATTTCTGCTATTATTAATAGGTCAAAAAAATCTATTTATCGAGTTTTATCGAGTGGTTCCGAATATAAAGCAAAATGTCGGTCTGGGAGGCCACGTGTGACAAATGTACGAGAGGATCGCCTGATACAAATACTAGCGAGTACTCAACAAATGAGCGTACGTGGAGTTCAAAGCTCATCGGGACTCTCTGTATCAAAGGATACGATTCGTAGACGAATTTTGGAAAAAGGAACAATCGTTTATAGCAAAATGCAGAAGAAACCAGCTCTGAAACCATATCATAAGTTACAAAGACTTATGTGGGCTCGAAAGCATATGTCATATGGAGAGAAATGGCAGTCAGTCATATTTAGCGATGAAAAAAAGTGGAATCTGGATGGTCCAGATGGTTGTTTATCGTATTGGCATGACTTGCGGAAGGAACCTCGACATTTTTTTAGTCGCAGACAAGGAGGGGGCTCGGTGATGGTTTGGGCAGCCTTTTGCTATAATGGAGAAGTATCTCTGACCTTCACCAGTGGTCGTCAAACTTCACAGCATTATACACAGACATTAGAAGAAAACCTACTGCCATTTGCTGAGCTTCTAGGGGGTCCTCAGTGGGAATTTCAGCAAGACAATGCTTCAATTCACACTGCAAAACATTCAAAATCTTGGTTTAATTCCCATAATATAAGAGTTCTCGACTGGCCAGCATGTAGCCCAGATCTTAACCCTATAGAAAACCTTTGGAGCATCATGTGTCGCAAAGTTTATAGCAACGCTAGACAATACTCTTCTGAAAAGGAACTTAAGACATCTATTGAGAATGCATGGTACGATATCGATCCACAAACTATGCAAGATTTAGTTTCTTCCATGCAATCTCGTGTATATGACGTAATACATAAGCATGGATGCGCAACCAGGTTTTAAAAATTGTTTATTTCGATTTTATTTAATTTGTGTCTAAACTTTTGAGACAGCAGTTTATTTTTGTTACCATTTAATTTATTGCAATATGCACAATTCCACTTTTCTTTGTTATAAATATTGTTTATATGTACAGCACATTAATTTCAAGCAGTGATTTGAAAATTGAATAAATATTTTTCAAAGTATGTAAGAATTTCTTCATTGTCTAAACTTTTGCGTCATAGTGTATACAGCTACCCTACGTTGTATAGTTTTTACAAAGTCTTAGTATTCTTTTAGCAACGGTATTTTTTTAATAATATACTTACTAATTCATATATTATTGTACGGAACCGTCTGGGCGCGAGTAATACTCGCACTTGACCGTTTATTTCTATGATTGTTTGACGAAATTCGCATATTTTTGCGATCCTTTGACGAAAGTCGCTTATTTTTTGCGATCCTTTGACGAAATTTCCTTTCACGCGATTCTCTGATGAAATTCGCGTTTTTCCCTTGATTTTTGAACGAAATTCGCATTTTCCCGTTGATTTTTGAACGAAATTCGCTTCTTTTTCAACATTCTTTGGCGAAATTTGCGTGTTTTCGTGACCTTTTGACGAAATTTGAGTTTTTTCCTGAAATCTTTTGATGAAATTTGAGTTTTTTCCCGCGATCCTTTGAAGAAAATTGAGTTGTTTCGCGATTTTTTGGCGAAATTTGCGTTTTTTCAGCGATTCTTTAACGAAATTCGCGTTTTTTTTCTTCTTTAATGAAATTTACGTTTTTCCCGTGATCATTCAACGAAATTCGCTTTTTTTTTGCAATCCTTTGACGACATTTGCATTTTTCACAAGCTTTTGCCAGAATTCGTCCTTTTTCCGCAATCATTCGTCAAAATTGGTGATTTTTTCTGCAAACTATTGGCTAAATTGATTTTTTTCGGCGACCATTTGTCAAAATTCGCGATTTTTTTTTATGTTCGAATTTTCGGACTGATGACCAATTATTGTTAAATCTGTCTCTAATTTCTCAGCGTTTTGTTTAAGCAAAATCAGGTTTACTTGTCCAAACGGATCCCGTGTCTATGACGAAATCCTTCCTTATGCAGAAAAAGTGTTATCGCCTTTTAGGAAAAAACACCCACGCAGTAACACCTAAGATAAAAATTGTCTAAAACGGAGTTTATTTCCTATCTTGTGTTTCCTCTTTGTAAGAAACAGACTATTCGAAAGCACTAATTAAAACTCATGAAAACAGAACCTGTCTAAAACAGAATACAGCTTTAAAAGAAAAAAATCGTTGTTATGACAAATTGAATTCCCAACAATTATACCTGCTAAGACGGAAACCCATCTAAAACGGAAAATTCTTCCACTGCCTTCTGATCTTGTTGTGCAGGTTTTATTATGCTTTGTCTTTACAAGATAAAGTTAAAATTTTCATATCGTGCAACTGATTTATATTTTTAAAAAGTTGGACAAAACCAAAATCTAGGGGTGGGGGAGGCTCAAGCCCCTCCTTGCCCCCCTATATGGGAGCCCTTGCCAGAGGTCTATTGTACAAACATCAGAAAGTAGTCCTAAAAAGGCCAGTAGCTAAAGCAAAATTCAGCAGACATCTCATGGGAATGTGAATGTCATACAGCTCCCAAGGCAAGGTACTCAAACCTATACGCAGGAAGCCCATCACACTCACATAAAACATGTATAGGTGTTTGCTTCTTCTATATAAACACAACTCCTAAAGGTTGGGTCATTCTTCACCCTATAACAGTAAGGTCCTGTTAAAAGATTAGTGACTTTCCTAATGCCAGTGCTATTGAGTATTAAAAGTACCTTATGCTTAACACTAGGACAACCATGGAGAAGTTGTTTTGCTTTCTGCTGTCTTTTCATGTTATGTCAGTCAAGAGTCAACATACTGCTTCTGTCTAAAGATCTTAAGGAAAGTAATTCTAATACGATTACTTGAGATCCAAATATCTAGCTGTTTCTGGTCCAGCAAAATGGACAGCAGATTCATTCCTTGCCAATTCAGTACCACAAGCACCTGAATGACCAAATACCCATAGTCCAAGAGCTGTTAAACATTTTAGGGAAGGTATTTGAGGCATCCTGAAAATTTGTGCAACACTTCTTCTGTAATGCCTGAATACAAAATCGAATGTCTGGCTGAAGGATCGTGGCCCAAAAACTGTGCCAGACACGTGTCAAGTGCCATTTTTTGACTACCCAAAAAAGGTATTTGAGGCACGCTGAGATTGAGACAGAATAGTATTTATGCTTAGAAAAAAATATTTTGAAAATGACAGACACTTTAGTCGGTTCAAAACCTGTGCCAGACACGTGTCAAGTGCCATTTTTTGACTGCCCAAAAAAGGTATTTGAGGCACGCTGAGATTGAGACAGAACAGTATTTATGCTTAGAAAAAAATATTTTCAAAATGACAGACACTTTAGGCGGCCCAAAACCTGTGCCAGACACGTGTCAAGTGCCATTTCTTGACTACCCAAACAAGGTATTTGAGGCACGCTGAGATTGAGACAGAACAGTATTTATGCTTAGAAAAAAATATTTTCAAAATGACAGACACTTTAGGCGGCCCAAAAACTGTGCCAGACACGTGTCAAGTGCCATTTTTTGACTACCCAAAAAAGGTATTTGAAACATGCTGAGATTGAGACAGAATAATATTTATGCTTAGAAAAAAATATTTTGAAAATGACAGACACTTTAGTTGGCTGAAAAACTGTGCCAGACACGTGTCAAAATGCCATTTTTTGACTACCCAAAAAGGGTATTTGAGGCACACTGAGATTGAGACAGAATAATATTTATGCTTAGAAAAAAATATTTTGAAAATGACAGACACTTTTGTTGGCACTTTCTACTTGCCAGACAACATAGAATGTTAAACGCGAGTGCCAGTAAAGCTCGACTTGCGGTGCCCCGTTGAAGATCAATTTACTGACTTACGATACAAACAAAGCGCAAATCGCGTTGCACCCGTTTTCCCCCTTTATCCTTAACCAATGAACCCCCAAAACTAATCAGGGAAGTTCCTTAACATAATAAACCGGCATACCAAATTCGGAGCAAATCGAATAATTCTGCATGAAAAACCCATTTATCTGAAATAAGGGGAGGGTGGACTAACGCCCCTTTCCCCCCTCCCTTATCCTTAACCAATGAACCCCCAAACTAATCAGGGAAATTCCTTAACATAATAAACCGGTATACCAAATTCGGAGCAAATCGAATAATTCTTCATGAAAAACCCATTTATCTGAATTAAGGGGGGGAAGTGGACTAACTCCCTTTTTTCCTTAACCAATGAGTCCCCAAAACTAATCAGGGAAGCGGCATATCAGAATGAAACAAGAAAAAAAAAATTGAAGCAAATGGGATGTTTCTATCAAGAGTTATCGCGTTACGTACATACAGAACCGGCAGGCACATAAGGTCTCAGGCTTTGATAGCCTGTGAGCTAAAAATAAAATATTTTCGATTATTTGGCGCTAAAAAACGAATGTGCACGAGATTTGGCGGGTAAAACTTTTCCTCACCAAACGCGAATATTTTAATGCATCTGAAAATTGCTTGTTAAATGATTATTCGAATGCGCGGTACTTAAGGAATTTAAACTTAAACAATGAAATATTTTGTTACTTTTTCTATAAGCTTATGTAATATATACAAGTTGCGCGTTGCTGAAGTTATTTAATTTTCGGACGGTTTCACCGGCTGGATAAATTTAAGTGCGCTTTAAATGTAACTGTCCGATTAAGAACTATTTCATTATATATTTCGAAATTAAATAAATCGTTGTTTCTATGGCAACAATACTTTTCTCATGTTGTCTCCGACACTAACACTATCGAACACAAATCGACAGTGCTCAGAATTGGGACCTTAACTTTGAGTTTAAAGTCATTTTAATCAGTTTAAATTTTGTACTAACCGTCATTAAACGATCGTTAAATTTCATTACACATAAATGTATATGACAAAATCATAGTTATAAAAGTATATTTATATACTTTTATATAAATATACTTTTAAAAAGACACCGGAAGTCCAGCTTTACTGGCACTCGCGTTTAACATTCTATGTTGTCTGGCAAGTAAAAAGTGCCAAAAAAAGTGTCTGTCATTTTCAAAATATTTTCTTCTAAGCATAAATACTATTCTGTCTCAATCTCAGCGTGCCTCAAATACCTTTTTTGGGTAGTCAAAAAATGGCACTTGACACGTGTCTGGCACAGGTTTTGGGCCGACTAAAGTGTCTGTCATTTTCAAAATATTTTTTTCTAAGCATAAATACTATTCTGTCTCAATCTCAGCGTGCCTCAAATACCTTTTTTGGGTAGTCAAAAAATGGCACTTGACACGTGTCTGGCACAGTTTCTGGGCCACGATCCTTCAGCCAGACATTCGATTCTGTATTCAGGCATTACAAAAGAAGTGTTGCACAAATTTTCAGGGTGCCTCAAATACTTACTCAAAAATGTTCAACAGCTCTCCTACTACCAGTAGAGAGTGACCATGTTGACAACGGCCAGTTAACAGAGTAAAATATGACATTTTCAAACTGTATGGGATGTTATAACAGAGTACATACAGCAAGTGATGTTGCCTGAGTGTTAGAGTAAATGTGAACAAATTGTGGTGTAGCAACCCACAGCTCCTGTAAAATTTACAGGGTTTTTAGTTCTATATATATGAGAGACATAGCCTAATTTAATTCCTAATGTTCTTTATTAGAACAAACAATTACATAACAATTAAATTTAACAAAAATTTAAAAGATAATAGTACAGAGAAATTAACAGTATGCCAGGAGTAACACAAGTGCTTGCTATGTCGTCCCCCAGTAAACCTTTTTTCGACCCTTCACAGATCATCTCCAAACATGAACTAACTTTTCCATTACATTTTTCTTTTCAGTATATAGAATCAGTTCCGCCCTTTCACATTCCTTCAGCGGGGAGTGGTGAACATTTGCTGCACCAATAGGTAAGTCCCACGATTTCACAAAAAAGCAGCAAGATCCAACTCTGTTGAAAATTCTGGAATCCTCTTTCACCCGAACGTACAAAAAATCCATTTTCCCTGCATGTACTCTTGGGAAGAATTTCAAGGTTCTTTCTTTTCATTCTGCATTTCAATCACACCCTGTATTTGTACCAAGAATGCTAGGGTGGAAGTGGTTGTTGGTCGCTATGTGACAACAATCCCCCTCCCATAAGAAATTTCAAGATCAGAGGATATCATGGTAAGGATATTTCAATTACTCCCATCGAGGTCATTCCCCTTAAAGTACACAAACAAATTTCTCCTAAATCTACAAATTACCTTTGAGGTACTTAAAGCAACCCCAAAACTCTCAGTTGCGAAAGATTTTAATTTGCATTCAGCACATAAGTCAAATTATGAAAACCCTACATCTTTCTTTATAATTTTCAGCTGAGCAAAACAAAAAAATTATAAATTTACTGTAGTGACATACGTGACTCTAATCACTTATTCCATTACAAAAAAATTACTAAACACGGTACAATACAATACAGAATTACAACTTTAATTTTCATTACTAAACATTAAATAATAAATATATAACAGTAAGATATTACAGCAATTAATTCCCAATTTTAGAATTAAATACAATTTATCGAATTCTCTTCAATTTCCAATGCCCTCATAAGGCACCTATTATATCATGAGAATTTAAACCCACTATACAATTAGCCAATTAGCTGAGCTGTTATTTTACTCATACATGACATGTTGCCCTTATGTATTAAACCAAATACTATGGAACATAGCACAAGATTGCACAACAATAAGTAAAATATATTCCAGCCGTAAAAATTAATGCTCCCAAAGTAATTAATACATGAAATACCGCAATAATATTAGCCTTAATTACTGTCCTGAGATGTTTACATTTTCTTTAATCGTTCCAAAATTAGAATTTTCATAAAAACCAATATCCAAATTACTTGTTAGAAGGTTAAATTTAATTTAAACTGTGTTTAATTTTACAATTACTTTTCTCTACATTACAAAATGAAAGAAAAGATTCAAAATCTAGTTTCATACAGACCCTATGTTAGGGACTATGAGAGTCTTTCCACTTTTTTTCCCTCCAGGACTACACCACTGACTTGAAGGCAACTCGCACACGACACGAACCCAACAAAATATTTTTCCTAGACCCGCAACACTAAACAAAATGAAACTAATAGTTCGTCTAAATAACATAACTGTTTTAAAAGAAAGAATTTCATTGTCCCAGCGATTCTGCTTTTACAGCATAAAATTGTTGTGTTTATTTACTGTAGTAAAACCTGCTAAGAAGGAATCTTAACGGACCGGAGAAAAATTCAGTTTTAAACCGATTTCTATTCCTTAGCAAGTATAATTGCATGGTATTCTTACTGTAGGGACAATGAAATTTTTGCGTTTAAGATAGGATTCCGTTATAGACAAGTTCCATTTTATAAGGACATACTGTATTTTTATGTGCCGATTTAGAAACCATTGTCCCACTTTTTGTGACACTGGACATGGCAACTTTAGTTACAATCCGACCCATGCAGAAGTCTAGACTGGATGTTTGGAAAAACAGCTGGTAATTTTCTAAGCCTAAAACTGCATAGGCTTATTACAATAAGCCTGAAAAAGATCAGGCTAATTGAGAAACAAGTGATCACTTTTCAATTAACACAATGTGATATAGGTTTTTTGCTATAAGCCTTAAAAAATACAAGGCTAACTGAGAAATGAATGGTCATATTCCAATTAGCCTAAAGATGCATAGGCTCTTTTCAATAAGCAAGTCTCAAAAATATCACGTTAATTGGAAAAAGGGAGATGATTCTTCTTTTATCCTTGTTCTTTGCAAACAGCCGGATTTCTCAATTAGCCTTACGGCGTATAAATACATCTACCCTATCTATATTATAAAGGACAAACATATCTGTGCGTAACGCATACGTCATTTTGCGAATGGCAACACTTTGAAATTTGAAATGAAATTTTCGTTTTGGAATTTTCACTACTGCAAATTTTAAAACTTCTAAACATCGCACATTTTCAATTTTTACACCTTCGTACAGGGGAAAAAATGTGCTTTTAAATGCAATTTGTTTGAAATCTGTATCTCAATTTGTTTTTGAGATATTAATTTTTTTGTAGTTTTTAATACAAATTTTGTGATTGTGGCAACTGAAGTACTTCATTTATATTGAAAGTAAAGGGAAAATATTCATGGTTTATTATTTTGATTAATTATATCCTTATTGATGCCATTTTCACATTACAAATAAAAGTAACTTTTTTATAATTTTTGAACAGAAAATGACGTCAGACATTAAAAAAAACAACACGCATTCTTCTTTATAAATCAGCTACATTTTAATATTTTTACATTACGCTGATACTGAGTTTGAGGCGCTCGGTAAAATGATTCAGTGAGTAAAAATGATATATTTAAAACAAAACGATCATTTTTTTTTCACAAAACTAAATATTAGACAAATACTAAATGGCCAATACCATGACAACTAAAGGCAAATTTCTGAATTTTTTTCTTCGCGGTTACTAAGATTAGAACTTAAAGTTTGTGCGAATGTTCACACGAAAAGTTGTATCGGACAAACGTGACTTTAAGTTTGGAAATACATTCATTAATAATCTATTGCGCGTTAAAATACTTTCAAATTTTGAATTTGAGTGGTGCGTATGTAAATTATGAGAATGTGAAAATAACGTACAGGTTAGATTTTATGGGGGGGAATTGTATGAAAGTGACAAAGCGAAATCCTTTTTACTGATTTTTCATCCCGTAAAAACAAACATAAGATCTCCATCGATAACTTCAACATAATTACTCATCTTGATTACGTAACCTAATACAGTTTAATTTTTCAATAATTTAAGCAGTTGAAGTTTGTGGAAATAATATTTTGGTAATTTTAGGTTAAAAATATTATTTGTTTTAAGAGTTAGACAACCAATGTAAGATGATTTGTTTTATTGTAATTATTTTTGTAGGTTTATTATAAATTCGATTTGACAGCTCCTTTCTAACATTTTAGTTCGTCGAATTTCGACGGGTTCCAACTCGTATATATAAAATCCTAATGAAATGAACTTATGAAACGATATATGAATATTCAGATATATGAAAGAATAATTGTCCAACTGAATGTAAAGAGGTTAAAATTTCCTCCTTGGTTTTCTTTTCAATTTTAATGAGAAAATGACATCATTTACCTATTTCTCTCATCCACAGTAATAAAAAATATTTGTTGCCATTATTATAGAATTGCCAATAAAATTTAAGACAAATCAAAATTTCAATAATTTTACTTTTTTAATGTTTGAAATTTAGAAATTTTAAGAATTATTATGAGATCTTTGGATACATGCGAATACATCAACGTAGGCGTCACAGTAGATATAGATTTAGAAAAATGTATTTACATGTGACTATTAAAAAAAGAAAGAAAACTTTAATGTAATAATTAAATGATCACGTGTTAAAGGAAGAAAATGGGGAAAATTAAGTCATAAAAAATGTACTTACACATGAATATTAAAAATAAAAGAAAACCTTAAAATAATTAAATTATTACATGCAAAACACATTTAATGGTGAAAATTACATTAGATATTAAAATGATATATTTAAAACTTTTTTCCTTATGGATAATATTATGTGACGTTGCAGCGGGAATCCCATGGCGTAAACATAGCACAGCTAGCAAGTTTGTTCATATATTTCGATGCAGCATAAACACAGGTAAATGTATGCATAAAATACTATAGATTTATTTTGTGTGAATTACTATTCGATAAATACATATTGGAAAATTTGTATATACTTCTTAATTAAAATAAACAATTTACATTTAAAAATTAACATGAAAATATGCATGAGGATACATTAAAAAAGAAAATAATTCCTGTGTAAGCTATATCTGTTCCTGAAATTATCTAAAATTCAATATAAACTTAAAATATAAGTTTAAATTTTTTATACACAGTGATTTTCAATGCCGCAGTTCTGAGTGCTATACCCAAGTAGACGAATTATAAAATTTTGAGAGGCAGTGGCATTTTTTACTTAACCATTTTATACAAGCTGATTTTCAAATATGTAATTGAACTAACTTATCAATCGCAAAAACAGCCGTCAGCTGTTGCGACAGTGGCATGAGAAGTGAAAAATGTCAAAAAGAAAAGCATTGTAATCCAATTGAAGAAAATTGTCGTTGTTCATGATAATATGATTACATCTTCTGTAACTCAGTAATCCTTTTAAAACAGGGCACATTAGTGTGTTTCGAGAAGCTGCAGAGTCTAAAGAGGGGTTGCTGAGCATAGCTTACGCAGAGAGCTACGCTTGCAGAGCCCTCAAGTATATACAGTGGTGGCCAGAATTGTGAACACTTTTAGGTAGCTTTCATTACAAAAAGTAAAAAGCTACCTATTGCAGTTGACTGAAGGAAAACACTTCGGGAAATTTTGCTTATTTTTGCCGATCATGACCCCCAAATCGCAAAACCACCCTCCTTTAAAATGTTGACATATATATATACTATATATATCTGAATTTTGTCATGCTGCAACTTTCAAATTTTTGAGCCAATTTGGATGAAATTTTTCATGTGCATAGTACATACTGATGTCTCGACTGAGTTCGTTGGCCAGCTTCATTTGCCATCTTGTTTGGAAACAGTGGCCATTTGAATTTTTGAAATTTTTTTATGTTTTCTAACATTGTATACTTATAGAAAATGTTACGTTTCACAAAATGCAAACCCTTATGTATCATTTTAAGCAGAATGTTAGAAACATTAAAAGATATTGTAAAGAGTTACACAATGTAAGTTAACAACATAGGTCATTTTAAAGAGAAAGTTAGGAAACCTAAAAATTTCCAAAAGTGTCCACAGAATTCAAATGGCCACTGTTTTCAAACAAGATGGCGAATGAAGCTGGCCAACGAACTCGGTCGAGACATTAGTATGTACTACGCATATGAAAAATTTCATTCAAATCAGTTCAAAAATTTGAGAGTTACAGCATGACAAAATTCAGATATAATATATATATATATATAGAGAGAGAGAATATATATATAGTATATATATATGGGGCATTCTCACAATCTTTTGACTTTTATATCCCTGAATAATAATTTTTATTTTAGTACATATTCTTGTGTTCTTTTTATTTCATATACTGGAGAACATCCCATTGCATGATTGCATAACATTATTAACGAGATAAATAAGTTTTGGACGATGTTGGAGGTCCAAATACCAGGAAAACTCCTATACCGTCTTGTATCCCTGATGCTGATTTTAAAGTTTGGAGCTGTCTGTATAAAATTGTTTCAATAAAAGTAATTCGATGTAATTTTTTTCAGAAACTGGGACAACTGTTTTATATAAATATGTAGCAAAAAATTAACCTGCACTGATTTTTACAGTTGATATTATTTTCTGAACTCTGTCCCTGAGTTTTAAATTCCTTACCATCCCTCTTGCTAAACTTATACAGAAAATCCCTTCAGATGCAGCCACAGAATTTTTTTCAAGTTTTTTTCATGCAGAAGTATGCTAGAGAAAGAATGTCTAAAACTCTTTGACAGGAAATTTACTGCAGAATTTAAATCAGCATTTAAATATCAGTTTCAAGTATCGTGGCTTTATTGGTAGTCTTACCGTCCCCAAAGTTTATTCCTGCACTTTTTGAGGTAAATTGAAAAATTTTTTTAATGTCATCTTGGGCCTGGTGGAATTACTAATGAGTCATGTGAATTTGACAGGAGAAATGGGGTGCAAGCAAAAGTGAAATAACACACCCTCACTTTAATATCCTCATCTATAACTTCACAGTCAATTTTTTTTTCTCTCTGATTAGAAGCAAAATTTACAGAGTGAATTGCCTCCAATCTTTTCCATAACTTCTAAGGAAATTTCTTCAAGGTCGAACATGTAAAATCTTTTTTGAGAATAGGCCTCTTGAGTTTCCTCATGCATATGATAGTTTTGGCTTCTATACACATAAAGAAGATGCAACCCAAGCAGAAGCTCAAGAGAAGCCATAGGAATTGTTCTGATGCAGCCAGTCATGGCAATACAGACCATTCGCTGGAAATTGTTTGATTCCTTTTTAGGCTTATAGGCAAGCCGGGAGTCTGAAAGTGGTAAAAGCATTCAGCACAGTCTCCTTAATAAACATATCAATAAGTTTCCCCATTGTCTTTATCAAAAAAGATGCAAGACTAATAGGTCTGAAAGATTTAGCTTCATAGTAATTATCTTTCCCTGCTTTCGGAATAAAGATAAGCTTAGTATGTCTAAAAATTCTACACAGTATCAGGGCAATAGACAGAACACCCTCCTGAAGAAGGGCAGGGAAAATGCCATCCATAACAGGAGTTTTAAAGGCTGATCTCTATGGATTTTATGATAGTTTGCCACTCTAGGGTCTTGGAATTTTTTCAAAAAGCTTAGTGCAATTTGAGCTTCAGGAAGTGAGACAGCATTTCAAAATTCACCTCTGGAGAACTTGTTTGCAAATGACCTCCATAAATTAATATATTTTTGCTTCCTGTAGAATGCATCTCTTGTGTTTACTTTGATGGAAAGAGGCATTGGGTTGTCAGACTAAAAACGTAACTTATCTCTAAAACATTATTATTAATTTTTTAACAATCTTTCTTATAGTAACATTTATGCAGGCTTATTCGAAAAAATAATTTTGAGTAAAAATGGCTGCCATGCATATGAAACGCAGAGTCATTAGCTCCGTATCTATTTATGACAGCAACATGACTTGTGCTACTATAATATAGATTATTATTATTTTGTATTTAAAATGAAATGAAATGAAACAAAATGTATGTTACATGTGCAAGTGACTAACATTCTATGATCAAATTCACAACCACAAATGGCAAGAAACAGGAATGATGCTTGTAAAAATGTGGATAAAAAAATTGGTTGTCAGAGTATATTTATTGCATCACCAAATCTTGCTCCCTAAAATACACAAATTAGCTATAGTCCGATTGCAGAACTTTACCCAAATAAGTTACTATTAAGTGTGTTTTCTACTACGATTTTAAAAATCAATATATTTTTCATTGAAATAAAATGTGCCATATATGTATAACTAATAAAAAGATAATGAATTACTGAATGATACACAGGCAACTCACCTCATAAAAGAACATTTATTACATATAACAAGAGGTTGAAGAATGCAAAATTGGATGAGCAATCATTTACAAATACACAAAAAATATATTACAGCGGTCCATATGACACAAAACAGATTTTAGAAGTATAACAAACAAGTAATGCTATTTTTCACATCCAATCGGCACACAACAGTCATACCCTGCAGCTGACAACAAATTTTATTTGCTAGATTTTTTGTTTTGTACTCTACACATTACTCCTTGTGCATGCTTCAATATCAAAATAACATTCATATTTGAATGATAATTGAAGAAATGGAAGAGTTTCTTAAAGTAAAACTTACAAGAAGTTGAAGTTTGCTTAGGAAAGCATGTTTCAATCAAACAGAATTAGAAATAAAACATTCAAAATAGCATTAATTGTGATAAACAATTATTTACACTCAAATATATTCAAAATAATTTTTTTCAGATCCTATGCTTTTAAAATAAATAAGGTAATTTTCAATATAATTTATCAATTAATAGGACTATGGAATAATCTGATAAACACATATAGATATCAGTATTAATGAGTTTCTCAATTATTGCGATTTTTGTACATGAATGAAACCCCCAACTCTTACAAAAATAAGAATATAGTTAATTTGGTTGATAAAAATAAAATATTGTTAAATAAATTATTCAAATGGTAAATATATTTTAAATGGGAGATAGGTGACCTCTAAAAATCTTTTAAAATAGTATTTGTTTCTATTATGTAAACAATTCATTTAACTAATATTTCAATTTAATGATAGGTGCTGCAAAGGGGGGGTTGAAAAATTTGATTTCCTGCTTTGAAAGTTAACATATACTATAAATGACTAGATATTATTATGTATTTATTAAAAAAACAGTTGGCTTATCTTTTAACTTAATAAGCATTGTTAATTCAATAAATGATACCTATCTGTGTTTACGATAACTATCACTCAAAAAATATAAATTGCATAATAAAATAAGTAACAACACATAATTTACAGAATCTAAATTCTTTTACTATGAAGAATTTGAACGAAAATAAGAAAATATTTTACAACTTTAAAAAAGTCATTTTAAATTTTTCTGGTAATTTTCTTTCTACAACATTAATTAAAAAATGCTTATTCAAGCTACATATAATAAAATATAGCTCTACACAAATAAGTATCTTTAAGAAGTATTAAAATATATTTTTAAAGCATCAAATATATATCCTACAAATTTTAAAATGAATATTTTACGAAGAGAAGTATTGAAAAACTATAAGCTCTTTTAAGCTTATGGATAATTCAATTACAAGCACACAAATACATAATCAAGAGAGGAAAAATAATTTGACTCTACATGGAGGAAGAAAGCATTTTGTTTTAAAGGTATTTAGATCCAGGGCCGATTACAGGCATGATGCTATTATGTCATGCTGCAAACTCATTATACACTATAAAAATTAAATGTTGGCCGTTCCTAGAATACACACTCCAATTCAAAACATATTTTTTACATACCCTTTGAATTCCTTTGTGGTCACTCCTCCATTTCCTACTTGTATTTTAATGTTGTATGTATAATTATGTAGCATAATAATTGTTAAAAAAGTTGAAAATTAGTTGTACTATGAAGGCTTTTGATATTATAACCATTTTGACAGTTTTCTATTTAATAAATTTTCCACAACTTAAGCTAAAAGTGACAAAAACATGATAGGATAATTATAGAAGATACACATTTCAGAACTCTGAGTTATACAAGAAAACATTTTATGTAAAAAAGACAGATAGGGAGAAAACTTCTAAATTTAATAAACATTTTTAAAACACCTGCTGAAATACAATAAGTAAATTTCAATAAATTACTAAAACTATAAAGAAATATACATGAAAAAAATGTAAACTAATATGTAACAAAATAAAATCTCCAAGCATCTTAAGACAATTAAAATATACAAAAGTCAAAATACAATCTACATAGTCATGATTATATACAAATCTCTAAAAATACATAAATAGAAATCTAATTTATTTTCAATTGATTTTTATTTACAGATGATATAGGAGCATTTGACATAAGCTGAAAATAAGTCAAATCTTATAAAAATTGTTAATTCATATTTTTTCTCCATTCTTAAATAAAACATATCATTAAAATATAGAAAGAAAGAACAAGTACTGATTTTGTTTTCCAACCTTAAACAATCTGACAAAAAAACCAAAACAGAAGTAACAACAAAAGTAACAAGGGAAAAATACTCTAAAGGAAAAGTACCCTAATAGGCAAGTATGCATATTGTTAATAGGGTTACCTACTGTTGAAATGACCGCAAAATATTGGGGTAAGGCAATGGAACACTAGTCCCTACACAACCCTTTTTTATAATGGGTTAAAAAAAAACCTATTTGCTTCATAAACAGTTCACATAAAATAAAAAACTATACATAAAATGAACGTCAATCAGCTTATATTTCTTTTTCAAACAATTACCTATTTGTCATAAACAAAATGTGTAAAAAATTTAGTTTAAATTTTCCTTGACCTTATTTATAAGCCTTACTATGCACATAATACTACTAATTTTTCATTATATTAGCCAATGTTTAAACCTGTTAAATCTACAAGAGATGCATCAACTGACCAGCATAAAGAGGTTTGAACATTGCTTCAATACAACTAAGTTTTCTATAACATTCAACCAAATAATCTTAATTACTATGGAGTATGCATGTTTCAAGAGTTCTGGCAATAAGAGTAAGGATTAAAAAAAAAATTAATGTGTGTTTTGGAAGCATTTTTTAAAGTTACATTTAAGAGGAATAATATATTGCAATAAAGAGGGATTTTATTGACAGTGTTAAGTAGGCTAAAGATTCTAACACTCATATTATTTTAACACAAAAATATTGATTGGTAAATAAATCATACAAGTACTAATTTTCCCAACTGAATGAAAATGTAATAAGACTGACCGGGATTCGAACCCAGTACCTTTGGCTTTAATTGTCAATGTTTTTCCATTTGATAATGACATCTGGTCTGTTACCTGAAATAGCATGACAGAATAAACCACAGGTAAAGGAATTGCAATAAATAATGAATACATAATTATAAATAAATCATACGATTTATCCACTAACCTACCCATCATTAATTAGATTCCCAGAAGCAGAATTTTCTGCATCAGTCTGCAGCAAACTAAAATTTATCTGCGACCTAACAATGCTAGGCTAAGCTTACTATCATTAAAAATAATATAAACCCATAAAATAAGCAAAATTTTCATTTATAAAGAAAATATAAAAAAAGGATAACAAATACCATAAATCTAGAGACGTAAAGTAAATGTTAGCTATTTTTTAAACCCAGCATCTCTTTTTAAGCTGGTGGATTAATCTGCAAGGTTTAAAATAATTTGTAGCGCCCGCTGCTGTGCTCCACTGTTTCTGGTACTGGGATTAGATTTATTTACCACCAGTTTATTCTGTCGATCTGTTTCACATAACAGAACCAGATGTTATTACCAAATGGTTGACTGAGTGAATTGGGTTGGCTGGAGTTTAGTTTAGATAGCTCAAATGGAAGAACACTTGCATTAAAGTCAAAGATTTTGGGTTTGAGTCTCGACTTGGATACATTTTCACTCATTTGGAAAAATTAGTACCCCTGCAAAGATTCTAAAATAAGGGATATTTCCTCATTAAAGCTCTCTGCCTCTATGTGTGCGTGTGTATGTGTATATAGATATAAAATCAATAATGTAGTCATGCCCAGCAATTTAATTATACACTTTAGATATATCCGTGACTCACAAGAAAATAAAATTCCTATAAATACAAAAACTGGCATTATGCCAAGAAAAAAAATAATTTGTTGTTATGACTCATTTCTATGGGTGAATTCGATGCAGTGCAACAAAAACAAAACTCCATCATCTACTTTTATCTTAGATAAACTATCTTAATAATTCCTAAATTCTTATATAATAATTAAAAAAAAGAAATACTAATACACACACTACATTCCATATGACAAAAATTAGATGACCAAAATCACTGGATACAGTGCAGAAAAAGCATTTCAATATTTTATCATCTAGAGTTTCTTAGACAATATATTTCTTATAAAGGTCTCCTATGTTCATCATTTAAAAAAATGTGTTATACATACAATAGAGATAATATAGTACATAAATAATTTAATATAAATGAACAGAAAAAATCTACATAATGTTGTACAATACTATATTAACCAAAACACAAAAAATATTTTAAATCATGAAAATAAAATAAGTTAATAAACCATGAAAATAAAATATTAATAATGTTCTAATAAAAATTTACTGCTTACAAATTTATTTATTTGCTTATACCATCTAATTTTAAAGCAAATATTTTAATCTTAAATCAAAATTATATTTAAAAATTTCTAAAGAGAAAATGGACAAAACAGCATAGTAATAGTGATACAATTAAATGCTTTTAGGTGGCAGAATTCTAAATTAGCTGAACAAAGATTTTCTTCCACATGCTTAGCATACAAAAAAGATTTTAAGGGTCATCCATTAATAAGTCACACAAACTCTATGGCCTTTGTACCTGTCTCCCCATGTAACAGGCTGTCATGCATGTGCGATACCCTACTCTCCTGTTGTAATGCTACATTGTTTCACTTCATTGTTTAGAGCAAATTATTATTACAGTAGACTCCCTCAAATCCGCACAGCTTGGGACCAGAGGTTGTGCGGATTTCTGGTCATTGATTTGTTTACATTTTTGAAACATTAATTTGATTGGTAGTTAAGAAAGGGAAATTATAATGAATGCTTACAATAAAGTGAAACGTTAAAATAAGTAAAATATTAAAATAATTTATTAGTTTAAAAGTAAGTAATTATTAAAATAATTATGTAAAATAAAAATTTAGAAAAATATTAATTTATTATCGATGAAATCGATTCAATTCGATTCCCAAAAGTCCTATGCTGCCATCTAGTGGTCAAGCGATCCTAAGATCGATACGTTATTATTCGTTCTTAGCAGTTTTAACTTTAGTAACTTTTTAGTAACGTTTTTTCATTCTTATTTAGAGTATTGAATGCTTTTCTTATACTGCTTTGTATGTTTAGAAATAAATTTGTCTATAATTTTAAAAAAAAAATCCCGCGAAGAATAATTTAAAACTAGCATTCCGGTTCGTGGATTTTTCCATTTCGAACCCTGGAATTTTTGATATAGATATGCTAATTTATATCAAAATTAAAGTAATGTAAATTGATTATTAATAAATCAGCTGTAATAGCTAAAAGAGAATGATTAACAAAAAAATTAGTAAAAAAAACATTGCGGTAGTCACTGATTTCGGCACCATCTTGAATTTTGTTCCTGCAACTTAACTGTAGATTTCATTGTTTACATCTGAAAAAAATATGCGGATTTTAGGCGTTCGCGGATTTTAGGGTCGCAGATTTAAGGGAGTCTACTGTATTATTAATTTCATTTATTTGTTTATTTTTATAAGCTACCTATTATCTACTAAAATAAATAACATAAAACGATCAAGATCTTGTGTGCTTTTACTTCAAGCTACTGCAATTCAAAGGAAAAGTATACCCAATAATTATTATTAAGATGCTACTTGGTGCAGTATAATATAAATTTAGGAACAGCATTGAAAAAGATAGAATATGTAAACTATGAGCAGACTAGTTTCAGTAGCATTTAGTGTACCATCCTCAGTGCAAAGAATAACGGAAACTTGCTCAATTATATAGGAGAGAAGCAGATTCATACTTTGTTTAATTCTAATACTTTGAGTAAAAATACATACTTTTTTATTAACCTTTATTTACGCAGCTTGCAGACATTCCCTACCTAATTGTTTTAACATTGTAGAAGTGATGTCACAATGTTTTAACCCACGCCCCTGTCATATTGCATCACACTTTGTGGACTACTTCTTGAAGTGTGATGTAATTAATGAATGACCCCTGCGTTCTAGTCTACTTCTATCCCAGTAAAACTCTTGCACTTCATGCATGAATGAATTTTTAAAAAGTTACAAAAGTTATCAATAACTGAAATCTTAATTTAAAAAAAACTACTTTTAATTCCAGTAAGATAAATCAATAGAAATATCAAGCTACAAAGCAATAAAATAATAATGTATAAAAGAAAAAAAAAATCACCAGAAGTACTTTTAAAGCACAAAATATAGTAATATGTAATTACAACTCACCTACTAGGTCATATAAATAATAAGGCAAAAACCAGACGTATAAAAAAGGATATGCTTTCTTAGCTATATTTTTAAAATTTTAAATACTATATCTTAATTTAAGATGCTTTTAACAATTTGACATTGGTAGGTATACATGCAGCAAAATGATAAGCTGTTCATAAAATAGGTTGATAAATTGCAATGAACTTTGCAATAGAAAAATTTAAAAGGAATATAAAGTACTTAAAAAAAAAAAAAAGTTAAGATGTATGAAACAGAGTTGGGCAATATCAAAAATACATGTATTTGATATACATTTTAAAAATACATTTGTATTTTGTACTTTAAACTCACAAAATTAAAATATTTTTGCAATATATTTTGTAATTCTGTTTTCCAAGTATTTTGTATTTTCAAAGTACTTAAAATACAGTTCTCTAGATTTCAGACAATCATGTTTAAATTGCAGATTTTTTCTTTGTCAATTATAAATAAAATTTTTTACTGTCCAAACTAAAGATATAAAAGATTTACAGCCGAAATATTACCATGGCTTTGCTTTCAGCTGTCATCAATAATTTGGAAAAACGATAGATCATTTGTCTGATAGTTGGTGAAGGTTGAAATACTTTTTGTTTTGTGAGCATTATAAATCCTCAAAAAAAGAATTTATTGAATGACTCTAAATTTCAGAAATTGGTTCCATTGAAGACTAAAGATAATTTTGAGTCATAAAATTGCATTTTTTTTTTATTTTTTTTTAACATTTTATTTGTATGATTTAAATGAAGATGAATTATATACATAAAAATTTTCATGTTTCCATATAGATTTTCAAATTTTACTTTAAAATATTCCTCATTTATAATATAAATTTGTTCTCATGAGGTTCTTTACTTTGGAAATTTATAAAATTTCAAAGAGTTTAAACAGTTTTAAAAAATCCAGTTGCAATGTAAAACACCATACTTTTAAACATTAAAAATGTATTTGGATGTATTTCGAAAACATATGTATTTTGTATTTGTATTTTTTTTAATTTGAAAAGTATTTTGTATTGTTTTTCAGTGTATTTTGCCCAATTCTGTTTTTAAAAAAAGTTTATCAAACCTGCATTCTTTATAGCTTTTATACAGATAAAAACTTTTCTTTTAATATTTAGAAGCAATTTTTCTATTTTTAAACAAGTTTAGAAATATGTATTAGAATAAATATATATTTATTTTTTAAAGTGTGCCAGATTAAAGAGAAAAAAAATCAAATCATTTTTCATCTAAATTAGAAAACTTACATAAATAATGTTACAATAGATAAGAAAAGGAATGTTTTTTGTCACAGACTATGAGGAGTTGTCCAAATACCAAAATAGTTTTCAACTGAAAAAAAAAAAAGGACTAATTTTTACAGAGAAAATTTAACTTTAAATGAAGTATTTTTTTTAACATCCCTAAAGTGAAACATCAGTTTCTGATGTCATCTTTATACTGTCCTCATACATTTTTCTTAGGATTGTCCTCTAATAAATTTAATCATGGTTCTTTATGAACTGATAATTTACAAAACAAAGCCAGAACTACTTGTATAAAAAAAGATTACCTATATCCAAGTATCTTTCACAGAGCAAAAATAAAGGATGAAAAAAATGCTCATTATATTGAATGACCTTTGAAAGAAAATCTAGCTTAAATAAACATAATTCAGAAGGTTTTAAACTTATACAGGGCAAAATCCAAAAAGAACATTTTCATAAAATGTTTTATTGTGTACAAAAGCCAAACACCTACTAATTTCCATAAATTAAATGTAATTATTTTAATCTATCAACTAAAGGACTACTCTTTATCTGTGAAATTAGCCATATACGTCTTAAGCTGAATGCTATCTAATTTCATATGATGACCAACTTTATAAATAAAGGTTAAACCATCAAGTAAATCTAAGGGTTTTCAGTCAATTCCTTGCAGCACCGGATTCTTAATATTTTTTTGCAAGATTAAGACAAGCAGTGCCATATTGTTTTCTTTTTGTAAATTTGCCCAGAATAATTTGTTCTTAATTTTTTTTGCAATGAAGATATAGGAAGTATAGTTATGATAATATATAAATATGTTAAATATTTTTTATAATTAATGAATCTCAGGTTTCACTTTATTAAAGTTATCCAATAAGCTATAAATTTTTTTAGCCTTCTCATGCATGACAACCTCACTCACATGAGATTGCAAAATGTGCATATGTTATTTTTATTCTTTTATCACATTTAAATTTCAAATAAAGTTAAACAATGCTTATCAAACATGACAAAAGATAGCAGAGCCAGTTTCTTTTTGTAAATTCTGTGGAACTATGCCTTCAATAGTTTTATTTGCGTTCAGCACTAGAAAAGATTTTTTTTAAGGAATTTCCATTTATGAATCAAAACACTTTTTTTTTTAAAACTTTGTGATAAAGCATCTAAAGTTTAAATTATCACAAAAGCTATTTAATAACTAATAATATCAACTCAATAATAATTTAATAATTAATAATAATATTAACTTAATAACTAATAAATGAATAATAATTTGTTAATGCTTATAAATTTTGTATGGAAGTCGTTTTGTAATAATGTAAGATTTTTAAAAATTAAACATCATTTGTTCATAATAATTATTTCTGTTTTAAATGAAAAATATGTTTTTCATCAATACAACTCTAAAACACACCTTTACATGAAATAACTTCACAACATAAGTTTTCCTGAAAATTTCAAGGGATTTTTTTCCCTTCTTCATCCTGAAATCGATTGAATAGTATCATGTAAACAGTTACTTCATTCGATGCTCTGCATTATATCAAAAACATTATTAATAAAATGCATTATTCACTTGCATTCTAAAATATACATAAAAATGAGCAAGGCCACTCAATGGGACAACATCCAGGTATTTTCTTTAACTAATGTTAAAGCTGCTGACACATTTTATGCATTAAATCTGTTAGCATAAGAAAATTTCCAGGATTATGATTTTTTTTTTTTTTTTTTTTTTTTTTTTTTTTTTTTTACAGTGTAATATGAAAATACCCAATTTTTGGGTATTTGCTCAATCTTGGCACACTGGTATGTACCCAAAAAATAAATACCTACCCACTGGGTATTTACCTTTCCCACATGACTGTGTTCGTTCATATTCACATATTTTATATCTCTGGACAATAAAGATGCTAAATATAAAAATAATGTTTTAAATATTAGAGCTAAAATGAGAAGCTATAATTTTTGAGGCACATGAATATAATAACAAAATCATACAGATAGAATAACACAAACATTGACATGCATGAGTATTATCATTATTTCAACAAAAGAATTCGTGTTTTATTGAACCTCAAATATATTCTTCCCCTTCATCATTAGCTTCATCGATGAAGAAAATTTCCTTAGTGATTTAACATTAGAAACTAGTTTTAATAGATAAAGGATTAATCAAGTAGCTCTGGCAATCATGCATTGTATGTATAAAACAGATATTTTACTTTAAGCATAGTATAAAAATTTGGAAAATTAAACAAATAATTTTTAGTTAAGTATAAAAACATGAAAATGCTAAACACCAAACAGGCAATAGTTGAGCTTTTATACAAAATATCTTTTCATATAAAATATAATCTAATCAATTCATTACAAGGTCAATCTTTAAATATCAATTAAAAAATTACAGATTTCATTGATGCAATTTGAAGATATATTTTTCAAAATTAAATTAAGTATTTTACTTAACATACAAAGATAAATAAAATACAAGTCATTAACAGTTTTTTTTTTTTTTTTTTAATTTTCACAAGCACTATATGTGATGGCAAATACAAGGAAAATGACACTTTTTCATTTCTTCAATATAGCAACATATGAATTTTAAATATCTAACATGTGAATAAAGATTTTGAAAATATTCAACAACATAGATCAGAAGAAATTTCTTTATGGAAGCTTAAATCAATGTTTTCCAACCTCAAAACACATTACTCAATTAAAAATAAAATAAATAAATAAAGTAAATGAGGCTACTGAATGCTTTCAATCGTCAGATACACAAATTATTAACACAACACCATACTGAGTTAAGGTTGGAAATCATTACAATAAATAGAAAAAAAAAAATCCTTTAAGCAGACATAACAACTGACTAGGTAAAAATAAACATACTAATAAATGAAAATTAATAGATATGTGAGCTAGTAAAGTGATATTTATTGATAATTCTAAAACAGATTTGTGAAAACTCATTTTCAAAAATATTATATTTTCCAGCTGCATCAGGTAACACTGATAACATATAAATATCTAATGATTATAACAATATTCACATAATTTTTAATAGCTATATATATGTTTTTTAATGTTATGAGACAAACTTGTACATTACAAAGGACACCTTTCTTAAAAAGTGGAATGCATTTTTACAAGGAACACTTACTGCTCTTACATGTGATTTCTTTTAAAAGACTTTACTAGACTCTCAATTATCTAAAATTTTGATTAAAAGTATAAATATATCTTCTTATCAAATTATAATATTATCAACTTCTAAAGTTTTCATTCAGGCTGATGAACAGGACCCAGTTGATATTTCATTTTTTATACTTTAGAAAACATTTTACATTCTTAGTATATTAATTCTTTCCAGGTCCTCCTCCCCCTTGTTTTCAATGTAAAAGAAATGACCGTTTCTTCGTCATAAAATCTTGTAAAACTGCATATTTTAAGAATAAATCCTTTTTGACACTTTTTAGCAGGCAGTAACCATTCCTCCTTTACCAAAGCAGAAAATGGTAGCACATTTCAAGGTGCAGCATCCTGCCACTGTTCTGGCCCTGTTAATTTTACATTGAAATTAAGGAACTCTTCCACTTGGAAAGTTCTACATAGAAGAGAAAAGATTTATTTGGACTCCGTCTTATTCGATTACTATTAGCGTTTGAAACTCTTTATGGACTTTCAGAACATGTTTTCTAGAGAAATCTTTAATAATTTTTACTATCTTAGAATATAATTTTATACATTTAAGCATTCAAAAAAATGCTATATTAAATTTTTTTTTAAGTTTAAAAATTTTTTTTCAATATTTTTTGAGCGTTTAACTAAGGATTACTTTGAAAATTACAATCTGTTTATTCTATACAATTTTACCAGTCCAAAAACTACAAAAGACATCTAAATTTAAATATTTACTCTCCGAATAACGCTATATAATAACGGAAAAGGTTGGTTTATTACATTAACAAATCAAGATATACTTTAATCCTCAATCTTGCTTACTTGTACCTATTTAATTAGACATCCTCTCAAAATTTTTCATATAACCCATATTTTGAATATAAATGCTAAATGGAATTTATTCATGATTTTATGCAGGGAAAAAACGGCTCATGGTTGGATAGTTAAATGCATGTTTTAAGCATTTTCACGAGACAAAAACCTAAGCCCTGTTCATAAGGGATTTTCTTTTAGGGAGATAAAAGATAACAATATACATATATACACTGAATTTAGATGTAAAAATCCTATTACGCATTTTTTAAATGTGATCATACTCCACTAAATTCATACATAATTTTTATTTTAATTTTTGTAGAGAATTTCCCAGTTTTATTTTATTTTATCAGGATTGTGACTTCCCGTGAAAAATTCCTTTGTTGCAGCTTTTTCATCTCACCATACACGGAAAATCTTGGTATTACCAACCAGTGTCTGTGTGTCTTGCTGATATGGAAGTAACAACTATGTATCTCAGAATAAAGTGATGTACTCTTCTCAATTTTCTGTAGCGTATTTCCCAGTTAAATGAATACTATTAAGTCAGTGGAAATTTTTGTAGATTCTTAATTACTGCAAACCTTGTACTCATTCGGAAATATCTTGCTTTCATGTTTCAATATTTTTTTTACTATTAAGGTTAAATGCATCTAACTATTTCAGGAAATTAAATTAAGTTTATTGCTACATTTATGATGTTTTACTAGTAAAAAAATAGAATTGAGAGTCTACAGTCTCAATGCTAAAGGAAAACATTCACATACATTTTCAAAAATAATGACATACATTTCATTCTTATAGCGGCATATAAATTAAAGCTGCACATGCATGTTTTGAAAATTTAAAAAGGGGATGAGGTTACAGATAGAATAATTGGAACACCAAAATTCCATTTGAAAGTTAAAAGAGTAATTTCATGTAGGAAAATTCTAACTAATAAAATTTTAATAACAATGTTTTAGACAGATAAATCATATAAAAAGAAGAATATGTGCCACATTCCGTGTACCTTTGCATGAAAAAAGAAAGGATACTTTTAATACTGAACTTCATTTTATGCCTTTCAATCACCAAACTAAATTTAGTTTAAATAAATCTCATATAAATTTTGAGCCATAGCACAGTTTCTAGCTCTATTCCTGAATAGGCAGCTCATTACAACTCCATTCAAAGTTTCTCAATGTATTCATAGAATTAGAAAAAATTAGGTTTATTATAAAGCAAATAAATTTCAATAGCATTAAGGGAAACTTGAATCTTGGACAAGTACAGCTCTTCATTATAAAATGAATATCTTTATTGTTCAGAAAATTAAAAGATTAAAGGCAATAAAATGCTGAGATTATATATATATATATATATATTATATTACATATATATACTTAAAAATATATATGCAGTGAGCATCAGTCATTGGAAACTCATACTATAACAACCTTTCTTAGTTATAATATATGGATGTCGCTTGATATAAACACAATTCTGAGAGATGCAATGATGGCAACTTTAATTATGCTATTTGAAATTATATTCTAGTTATATAAAGCTTAGTTTAAGGTTTAAAACCACTTAAGAGAGAAAAACAATAACAACAATAATTACAATTTAACAGAATAAAATTTTGTATTTAGGTAACTTACGGGAAAAAGAGGATTCTAAATATCCATTTAAAAGGAATCTCTAGTTAAAACTGAAAGAGGTTGAAATTTAATAGATATTTTAAAACTAAACTTTAAAAATTACTGTTATGACTTTTAACATTATACTAGTGTATAACCCCCATCAAAAATAACAGAATGTGAATGATAAATCTCCAAAACAATATTTAAAAAAATATTTTTTTTTTAAATTAAAAGATGCCTCATGCATTTTGTTAATCAAAAAGTATTATCCCTTGATGTTTGATGATTAGAACAAAGATATTATGTAAACTACAATTTAAAATCACATTTTAAATATTTCAGCATGGAACAGGAAAAGATCAAAGTTGCATTGCATTTTTAACATATCTATCTATCTCTCTCTCTCTATATATACATATATATATATACACACACACACACACACATATATATATATATATAAATTATTCAAAGAAAAATTAAGCTTAATTCTATAAAACTTTTTATAAAATATTTTACATATTCATATTACATGTGTAATTAAGGTATTTTTTCCTCAGATTTGTGTATTTTAGTTTTAAAATATTAAAACACTATTTTTTTTTAATTTCATATTTTATAAACATCATAAATATTTTATCCCACCCCCCTCTCAAACTATTATAACATAAAAAAAATTACTAATGACATAATTTTTAATTGAAAAAAATAGTTAATTTATCCCAAATCACATTCATCAAAGAAAAATTTATAAGCAAACAACATTTAAAAATATATAAAATAATCTCTGAATTTTAACATTTTTATATTTCAAATCTGGCTGCCGTGTAAATATATATATATATATAAACAATATAACATTAACACTTTTTAGTTTCTAAGGTTATTAGTAAATAAATAAAAATCCATCATTAAGCAAGGTAAATAAATTGTATTTTTTAATCAGATTATTAAAAGATCAAATTTCTTCTGTTCTATAAAAAAATTTAAATGATTGAAGAACGTAAAAATTCAGTAAAAAATATATAGGTAAATAAGATATTTTAAAATTATTTCGCATAAATATGTATTAATAAATACGTATAATCTGTAAAAATATGAATTTACAGATAATAGATGGTGCCACGCCTAGACTTAAATTGCTAGGATTTTGTGTATGAACATTGGCGCTTTCTAAATTTTAAAACTAAGAAACATAAATTTGAGTTACAAATAACTTTATTACATTTATGCAAATAATACCTCTTATATCAATGTATCCAAATCTAGGAATGGAAACTTCAGAAAAAAAATATTTATTTTATAATTATTTTTTAATATAACTTCGTAACATTAGTGGCTCGGCCTCATGTAGCCAGAACAGACGAAATCGGATTTACTGATAATAGATGGTGCCACGCCTAGACTTAAATTGCTAGGATTTTGTGTATGAACATTGGCGTTTTCTAAATTTTAAAACTGAAAACATAAACTTGAGTTACAAATAACTTAATTATATTTATAGAAATAATACCTCTTATATAAATGTATCATAATCAAGGGATGAAGACTTCGGAACAAAAAAATATCTACTTTATAATGATTTTTTAATATAACTTCGTAACATTAGCGGCTCGGCCTCATGTAGCCAGAGCAGACGAAATTAGAAGAATCACATGATCACTTCGGTAGCGTATCTTTATTTTTTATTTAGAACTTAATTGGATAGTTTTTGAAGGTTTTAAACAAAGTTAAAATATTTAACCACTTCACCGTCGACAGGTATGGGGAAACAGTGCTTTTACCCCCAACGTATCTCGGGGCAAATGGTAAAGTGGTTAAAAGTTTTAATATACTTTTACAAATATATTAAGAGCAGCTTTTATGTTAACATGTATTTTTTTTTTTTTTTTTTAATGAAGGGTTCAAAGAGTCATTCATTTGTTTGTAGATTTGCTGGAATTTGTTTCTGAATGGCAACAGTGTCGCTTGTTTAGATCTGGTTTCTATGTTTATAACAGCTTAATTTTAATTTAGAGCTTAATACATTATAAATAGATATGATATACATGTTTTATGTGAAAATATGCTGAACAGACATGATTTCAAGTAGAAGGAATTATCATTTAGCTGTCAAACGGTAGTATATGTTTTTTATTAAGCCTAACATGACATTTAGCTATGGTCGATTTACAGACCAGAGTGGTTCACACTAGCATGGTTACCAACAATTTCCTGCACTCAGATTTTATTATAAGTAGATATATATATGAAAGTGAGTAAAATGTTAAATAAAAATCATGAATACAATTCTACTGCAAATGAACATAATATCTGCGTATAGATTAGCTTAAAAATTTAAAAAATAATTAACCGTAGTTTTAAACACAATATAAAATGCAATACACAGTACAATATATGCACTAGATTGCTTTATTATAAAAAAGTTGAAAATCTCATGGAACTTAATTGAAATAAATATGAAGCATAGAACTATTTTATTAGTAAAAATATAATTATTCATCAACATTCTGAATATATATATATATATATATTAATTGTAATAATATAATTACAATGGAATTACAGTTGATTTAATTTGATTTTAACTGTATGTACACCTTTATCAAAGGAACAAACAAAGTAATTTTAATTCAAGCAACTGTACTTAATTTTTTAATATGCATTGAACACATTAAGTAATGTGATTGTTTGGACCTTTATGGATTTGTATAAAAAGCAAATTGTTACACCACAAACAGTAATACTGAAATGCAACAAATATTTATTAAAATCAACAGATAACATAACAAAAAATTGCAACAAAATCAGCTTTTATCATACTTTTAATGAAGATCAATTTATATATAATATTTTTCTTAGATTTGTTAAACGCACAAATGCAAAATTAAATACATTTTTATGCTATCTGTTACTTTTGGTAAGTTAGAGCATATACTTTATGGTCCCTCAATAGCTTTATGTTAAGATGACCGAAATAGTTTTCAGTACAATATGATTGTTTAAATAAAAAATAATTTTAAAATATAACAGAAGGAAATGTTTAGAAAAAATTGAAAGAAATAATATTTCAATAATGAATATATGAAGAAACTTTAACATTTACAGTAAGTAAAAATAGAGAATTATATTGTTGTTGTATTTTGTGATGAAATGTTTTACAGTGCATATGGTATACTTAAGAAATACCAAGTGATGTCCAAATTATGTTTTATCATTTTAAAGAAAAATAAAATAAAATAAAAATATCAAAATTTGAAATATTTCATAAACTCTGTGGCACATAATCTACTTTTTAATATTAAATAAATACCAATGTTATGGACACAAAACTCAAAAATGTATCACAGTAGACTTACACAACACCGTTCACACCAGAATGTGATGTAAATATTAATGTATCACACTTTCTTTTTATTTTACCTATCAAAAAATTTTTCCTTTAACACAGAGATATGTAAGAAAACTAAATAAAATGAGTCATTTGAATGAAATCTCTGGTGTGAACATCTCAGGGATGTGACTTCCCGTGAAAAATTCCTTTGTTGCAGCTTTTTCATCTCACCATACACAGAAAATCTTGGCATTACCAACCAGCGACTGTGTGTCTTGCTAATATGGAAGTAACAACCATGTATCTCAGAATAAATGTAGAAGAATATGATGTGGTCTTCTCAAAATTTTTTAGATTAAACTCCTTGAGGCTTAGTCTTTGTTGTGTCATAGGCACGAATCAACTCAGACTGAAAAATAAAGATTATACTAATTAATAAAAAATATTATACTAAGATTTATACTAATAAAAAATACACGATATGTTGATAACAGATTTGTTAATAATAAAAGATACAAAGTAAAATTGCATTGTACAATCATATGGCATCATAAACTAATATATCAAAATTCATTATAATAAAATTTTCAATATCAAAAAGTAATGAATTAATTACATCCAAATTTTTTACCACAACATTCTAGAACTTGAAACAAAGATAAATATGTGGTAACATTTAAAAAGTTTTGTTGCTCAATGAATACTTTTCCTTGATAAAAACCTTTTCTTTTTGTAATATACTATCTGTAATACATATATTTTTCATATGCATATTTCAAGGCCATATAAAATAAATAAATAAATATATATATATATATATATATATATACAGTCAAACCTCGTTATCCCGACACTCTAATGACCAGAAAAAAGTGTCGTCATAAGCAGAGTGTCACGGTAACCGGTGTTTGAGAAAAATGTTTATAAAAAGCTATGTTTTTAATTAATTTAAGACAATTTTAAATTCATAATTGTTCTTGCAGTTTTAAGCAATAAAACATTATTATTAAACAAATAAACACAAAAACAAAACTGAAAAGAATAAAAATCACATTTATGATGACTTTATTGTTACATGAAATATTGATGAATTAAGGTTTGCTTATCCCTAGATATGCTTCCTACTATTCTTTTTTCAATATTATACAATAAATTGTAATCAATATTCGTTGTTTCAGAAATGGATGTTAGATAATTTATGATCGTTTCAGTGCAAGATGCAATGCCTTGGTTTTAGTCGGATGAAAAACGCCGTGTAAACACAAGAAAGCGCCACCTGACCAGAACAAAAAGACCGCGAGTAGAGTGATACGTCTATCTGGAGATT
Organism: Maratus speciosus; assembly: GCA_963932465.1. Taxonomy (NCBI): domain Eukaryota; kingdom Metazoa; phylum Arthropoda; class Arachnida; order Araneae; family Salticidae; genus Maratus; species Maratus speciosus. The sequence goes on along the minus strand of OZ010792.1, from coordinate 443,366,340 downwards.
AAGTGGGTCAAACACAGTGTGTGGATTTATTTATTCAGATAAAGGATTGAAATAAAATTTCTCATTTAACTCAATGGTATTTTAGACACTTTTGTGAAAAGTTTGGCTAAGACATTTCTTACCGTTTAATTTCCGTGCTTATGAGATGGAGTATGAAAACCGAACAATTTTCCTAAACCGTCGGGATATCCAGAGTTGAAAATTACTCAACAACGTAAAATCCGGAGTTTATTTGCATTAAAATCATATACAGAAAACCGGCACTTTGAAAAACTGATGCAATAAGCGGAGTGACGTGAAAACCGGGTGTCGGGATAATGAGGTCCGACTGTGTGCACACACACATACACACACACACACCATTCTTTATGTATCAAAACAAGGGAGAGAAAGGTTAAGCATATTTAGCCGTTCCTTCCCCCTTTTTTTCTAATAAGAGCTTTGATTGATCTAAGAAATAATAATTTGTAAGATTAATACAATACTTAATTTAAAAAAAAATTCAAATGAAACATATTGTCTGAAGAAATTTTATCCAATATTTTTAAAGTGCATATGTACCTATGCCTCTCTCCTATGTAAATTAATCATTAACAGAAAATAACCTTACATCACACAATTGATAATATAATACAGTGAGCATTACTAAATGAAACTGCTGTTTATGTCATCATTCACATTATGTTATTGAAATCAGAAAGAATAGTTAGATGTTATAGCTTACAGATATAACACCACTTGCTCAGTACTATCAGTCTGAGGTACAGAACAAACAATTTTCTGACAAAGTTATAAATTCTACGTCTATTTATTTCCCTATACAACAAAATTGAGATTGTATCAGTTCTAACCTTTTGAAATTGCAGAAAAGAAAAAAAAAAAAAACGAAGGAAGAAGGAGTAAAAAACTTTTGAAGAAATGCTCTTTGGTGAAAATAAATGATTCACAAATCAATAAACTTAAATCTCTTCAAAAAGGTACAGATAGCAGGATAAGTAGTGTAAAAAAACTCAACAATTTAAAGACATTTCTTTTTTCCCCTTTTTTAATAATAATTATGCACAGACATTCATACTTAAAAATATACTTTGATAAATGGAATGTAATAAATTAATCTAATAGCTATGAAATAAGTAGTTAGAGATATTTGCTGTTTTGTTGATTAAGATAAAAAATTGAAAATTATAGTATCAAAATTTACATTACATCATCACAATATCTGAAATTTAGGCTATTACAACAACAAACTATTTGCTCTATGCATTTTGTTAATTATGAATTAGAAATTTCTGATTTAAAAATTGATTTCTCTGGAAATTAATGAGGTAAAATTTTGAAAATTAAGAAAATAGAATGCTAGAATTGTAAATAAGTTAAAGTTGACATTTTAAGAAAAAGTCTGGAAAATGTTTTGAGAATTTTTCCAAATATTATGAAGTAAACTGTGTTATAAAGGGGTAGATAAACTTTTTTCTCGAGATAATGCTACATTTTTGTGCCTTTTAAAAGTATAAAAAAAAGGACTGAACAAAGTATTTACCAAAATAATCATTTATATATTAAAAGAAAAAATAAATGCTATTTTTTCATACATAACCAGAGCATAATGATAAGTTTTAAAGGATAGAATTTTCACAGTTAGCATGCAAAGTTAAATGAGAACATTTTAACATTGTAGGATGCAAAAAATGTATAATTAAAACGTATGAAAGTTCTTTTTAATTCAAATAGAGAATATCGTCAAATGCAAATATTTTCCAATATAAGGTGCAAAAATGTTTCTATATCGAGGGTGTAACTAATTAAAATGTAAGAATTTTTATTACTTTTAAAGTCTAAATATAGCTGCTGAATGATTTTACAATGAAAATTACAATTTAAATTAGAAGTAATTATTCTTTGTAAGATGCAAAAATATTTGTACATCAATAGTATAAGTAACTTATAAGTAAAAACTTAAGTTTTAACTTAAAGTATAACGTATTTGCACCTTACAATAGAAAATTAATTGCAATTTAAATGGTAATTTTCATTGTAAAATTATTTAACAGCAATATTTTGTCTTTAAACAAGAAAAAAAATTCTTTCGTGTCAATTAGTTACGCCCTCGATATGGAAATATTTTTTGCATCTTATAGTGGAAAATATTCCCAATTAGCAATAGTTATTTTTTGAATTAAAACGAATGTTTTTACGTTTTAAATACTATATTTGCAGCTTACAATTTTTTTCTATTCAATATCATTAGCTAATCAGCAAAAGATCATATGATATTGCAATGTACTCGGTAAAAGGTTCCAAGTGACCAAATTATCGAAAACTAACATGCAAAATTTCCAAAATTCATTCAATAGTAGTCAGGATGTGATGCTAGAATGACAATATCCCAGGCAGACAAGGAGTCATATATGCAGACAATGGAGAGTGAGGTTGCCAGGATGAAAAGTAGTTGAGTTAGCACTTTCGGCAGAAGTTCAGACAAGGATTATTTGCTGTTTGGGAAGTATAGCTGATGCCTTATCTAGAGCTCCTCTGCCTTTAAATCTTGTTATTACTATTGACATTGATAATGTCCATCTAATGGTCTCAGTAATTGTTCATGCTTCACAATCTAAGCTTGATGAATTTAAATAGCTACACTAGAAGACTCAGAATGAATTACAATCTGTCAAACATTAAATCTTGAATGGCTGGCCTCAGAAAAACATGATGTTCATGTTCTAGCCAAGTCATACTGGAATTGTCAGTCAGAACTGAATATTGAAGATGGTTTCATTTATCGTGGACAGAGACTAGTAATTCCTAAGTCCTGTCGCAAGGATATTTTACAGCATCTGAATGTAGGTGACAGAGGCATAGTCACATGCAAAAATCTTGCCATACAATCTCTCTTCTACCCAGGGTTAAATACTGAGATTGAACAGCTAATATCAAATTGTACTATCTGTTTGCAAAAGCAAATGCAGAATATCAAAGAGCCTCTTCTTGTTAAGAAACTACCTGATCGACTATGAAAGAAAGTTGCTATTGATATTTTTCATTTGAATTCTGTAACAAGCCTTTTAGTAATTGATTATTTCTCAAGTACATTGAACTACAGTAGAGTCCCCAAATCCACATAGCTTGGGCACAGAGGTTGTGCAGATTTCAGAATTTTGCAGATTTCAGGTCACTGTTTTGTTTACATTTTTTAAACAGTAATTTGAATGTAATAATGCACTTGAAATTATAGTGAATGCATACAATAAAGTAAAATATTAAGAAAAAGTAATAGAAATTACATTTAAATATTGAAAGTAAATAATTAATAATGCATAACTAAACATGCATAATAATGATGAGATAATTTTTTCTCGAACCATTCGATGAAATTTGCCTCATAAAGGTACACACTAATAAGTTACATCAAAATCGTAAAATACAGTTTTATTTCATGTTTAGTAGAGGCTTAATTAAAAAAAAAACTTGATTAATACATAAATGTATTTGATAATAAATATAATTTTTTTTTTTGAAAAATATGCTTTCATTAAAATTCACAAAAATGTAGAAAATATGTTTTTTTTAAATGCACTAAAAAGTAGAAAAGTCTTGAAAAAAACTCCCCTTAAATGCACAGAGTTTAAATTAAGTTACGGTGAGCTCGATTATGGAAGATTAATGTATTTGAATGGGAATTTTCCCAAATTAGCCAGGTATTCCAAGTTGGCTTCATATACGACAACTTATTTTTGCCCCCAAATTTGGCAATATTTCACCAAGTTGGCTAAAATTTGGTGCTATTGTGGTAACCCTGTCATTAGTACTTTTCAACGAATGCTCATTGTTGAAACAGATGCTGATTTCTCCATAGGAATTCAAACATAACCATTAAGTAAATCCTCCCCCCCCCCCCCCCCCTTAGGGATCGAATTTAAAAAAATCAATGTCCAATTCATGTATTATCCCCAGGAATACATATATATTCCAACTTTTTTAGCTCTATGCCAACAGGAAGTGGTGAAAAATGAGTTACAAGATTTGGCTGCCACACACAAACATAATTGTAAGTTGAAAGAAAGCATTAAAAAGATTGCAATTGCCACTGATATCAGCACTATCAGGAATTTTTTTAAGGAAATAAATTTGTACTTCCCTGATGAGAAAGCATGAGTTCAGTCATATTAACCAGAATTACATATTAAAATGCATACAGAATGATTTATATATATATATATATATATATAAGTATTTCAATTTCCTCCCTACATCTTAACTCCCAGTTTCACTGTTTACATCTGCAGCAATGTGCATATTTTAGACTTTGTGGATTTTAAGGTAAACTTTACTAATGATATAATTTTATAAAACTATATGAAAATCACTTGAATACATTAAACTAAATTAATATTTACTTAAAGTGATAAAATACTTTTAACAAGGCAAAAAATTACCTTTATTTATTCATATTAGACATATGTTTTCATTGCTCTGACGGCAACATTCTCAATAATAAATATGATACAAATATTTTTGCAAAAATTATTTTAATTTAAAAAAGGTAAACAAAATCCCTGTGAATTCAAGCATAATGAAATTAACTGCAATATTAAAAATTGATATTTGTGAACGTGAATTATTTAATACTATTGTTTTATTTTTCTGTAGAACATCTCTTTCCAAATTTTAGGAAGTTCCATGGAGGCTGAATCATTGCATATATTCTCACTGCATGAGAATATTTTCTATTGATTCACAGATAATGGATGGCAAGTAAAATCAATAGTAATAGGATCAAAGTTTGATGTTTTGTAATAGCAATAGCTCCTGCAGGGGAGGCTCGAGTTAAAGGCATTTTTGTCATTTCCACTAAATGGGACAGTACGAGAAAAATAGTCTTTATACTCGTTAATACAATTTTAATGAGTATGCTGGGGGGAAGGGGAATGCCACTGCAATCTTGTTTGGGAAGGAACAGTGAAGAAAAGGTTGAAAAACACTGGCTTAGAAAGTTATGGATTGCCATTTAGAAGGTTAAAAGATGAATTCAAATATCTTCACATTTCTGAGTTCATAAATATCTTGCTTCAAATGTTACATGTTAATTAATGATGGGCCAATTCAAGATCTTCTAAGAATCGGAACCTTAGTTCAAGAATTTTCAAAACGATTCATTCAAATATTCTGCACTTGAATGCACTGACAAATGCTCCAAACTTTGAATCGGATGAGTGACGCCATTTTGCTTCTTACATTCATCAAATGTTTATTCTATGTTTTCTTAAATACAAATTTTCAAAATTTTATTTGTTATAATCATTTTCTTAAATTAAACTTCTTATGCTCAATTTAATTAAAAGAAAAATTATCTGAAGCTTAGTGGAATTCATAATACACATGAGGATTTTTTTTTTTTTTTAATTAAAATAGCACTGATCATTGTGCTAGCCACGAATTTATGAAGAAAAGCAGTTTAAACAGCATAGTACAATACATTATCTGAATATACTAGCATTCACTTGATCATCTTATGTTACCATAAGCAAACAAAATGAGAACTAAAAACTGCAATTTTGACTGTGAACATGAATAAAAGGGTGGTATGTATTCGAATACTCTTGTCTGAGTCGCAACTACTCATTAACTTGGACATTTTGCATTCAAATACTCTCACTGCTAATGTTAATTCTAAGCAACAGCAGAAAAATATGTTAGATTAAAGGAAGTTATACTGTACTATATACTGGCTATTTTAAAATGCCCTTTTTGATTTTTAAACATGGGCTTTTTATAATTTATTTCAATATGTTGATGTAATTGTTTTAGTTTCTATTTTGAGTGAAAAGGTACCGTAAAGTACAGAAGAGAACAAGTTTAATTTGCATTCTTACAATTTATTACTATGATTTTACACATTGGTAAAACATTTTATGTTGCAGATTTTATAAACTTACCATTATATAATATTAATGTGAAATATGCCACAAAAGGAAGTTACTTAAATCAGTCAAAAATGCTATGCAAACTTAGTTCAGGGGTGATTGTGACTCAGAGTGAAAAACCCTGAAAATTAATCGATACAAAGTGAAAAACCCTGAAAATTATCGATGCAAAATATACCAATATCAATTTACATAACAACTGATGCTGCAACAGCATGACAATCAAATGACATATTTCTGCTATTGTTTGAAATATACAATTGCAGAAAAACATAATTTGGTAAACTTATGTTAATTTCACTGAAAGCTAAATGACTTCATCAAATGGAGAGTGCAATTTATCTTGTTATATGCAAAGTTCGACTTCTATATTCAGTAAATGAATTTATTCTAAGTACTCATGAAACAAGTACAAATTATGTGGTTAAGAGTTCTCTTAGTAGATTTAATGCAAGTCATATCTAGTTATTTGAAAACAGTAAAAAAATGTCAAAACCAATCCAATTTTACTTCTAAGTGGCTAAGTATTAGAAAAAAATAAATAAAAGTCTATTTTTAAAGTTTTACTCTTACACAAGGTAAATTTCTTTTTCCTGCTTTCTTCTTGGGTATTACACATTACAGATATGCAATTCTGGACACTTTTGTACTGAGATTGAGATGGATAACACAATACCGGGGGTGATTCTGAGTAAAAAAAATATATATATCTGAAATTCACAGCAACTTTTCTGAAAGGTTACAGAAGAGAAGGTGGGGAGACAATCACTCCTGGTTCCAATTGTGTGTTTTTTTCTACTATCCTTTCACAAAATTTGCGTTTTTTCCGCGATTTTTCGGCGAAATTTGCGTTTTTTCCACGATTTTTTGGCGAAATTTACGTTTTTCCGCGATTTTTTAAAGAAATTCATGTTTTTTCCCCGTGATCCTTTAACAAAATTTGCGTTTTTTCTGCGAACCTTTGACGATATTTCCATTTTTCTAGCGATTCTTTGACGAAAATTGTGTTTTTTCCCGCGATCTTTTGACGAAATTCGCGTTTTTTCCGCGATTCTTTGAAGAAATTGTTTTTTTTTTCGTGATCCTTTAATGAAATTTGCGTTTTTCCCACGATCCTTTGGCAACATTTCCGTTTTTCCCCCGATCTTTTGACGAAAATCTTGTTTTTTTTTGCGATCCTTTGGCGAAATTTGTGTTTATTTCGCGATCATTAGAAGAAATTTCTTTTATTTCGAGATCATTAGATGAAATTTGTTTTATTTCGAGATTCTTTGACATAAGTCGCGTTTTTTCCGCGATCATTTGGTGAAATTTGCGGGTTTTTTCGCGATTATTTAAAGAAATTAGTTTTTTCCCGCGATCCTTTAACGAAGTTCGCGTTTTTCCGGGGATCCTTTGACAAAATCGCGTTTTCCCCGCAAACTTTTGAAGAAAATCGCATTTTCCCCGCGATTCCGCGATGGGCAAAATCCTTCCCGGTTCTAATTATGTGTTTTTTCAACGGTTTTTTGACGAAATTTGCATTTTTTCAGCGATTCTTTAAATAAATTAATGTTTTTTACGTGATATTTTAACGAAATTTGCGTTTTTCCAGCGATCCTTTGACAATATATCCGTTTTTCCCGCGATCTTTTGACGAAAATCTTAGTTTACCAGATCCTTTGCGAAATTCGCGATCCTGTGACGATATATGTGTATATTTCGAGATTCTTTGACGAAATTCACTTTTTTCCCGGAATCCTTTGACGAAATTGTCGATTTTTTTCAGTGAAGATTGAGGAATTGATTTTTTTCGGCGACCATTTGTCGAAATTCGCGATATTTTTTAATGTCCGAATTTTCCGCTAAACGTAACGATCTCATAAACCCGGAAGAATTGACCGAAAAACCCGGAAATCCGGGTGTAGCCCGGAGCACAATCACCCCTGTTAGTTATTAATTTGCAAACGCTCCCATAAAATCTTTATCTTTAATACTGATGTGGAAATGAAATTTTTCAGCTAGAAAATCCAATAAGGTACACCAAATATTACCAAGAATAAAACACTTGTATTGATGATAGCATGAATGATTAAAACAAAACTTACTGATTTATTCCAAACTTAAAAAGTGACTTAGGTTGGCGCAACAGCTATGAAATGTGCATTGAATGAATCTAACAAAATCAAAATAAAGTAAAAGAAAGATAAAATTTCAAAAATAAATGTCAACTAAAGCTAGTGAAAAGAAAAGGGCAAAAATAAAGAAAGATCAATTAAAAAAAGCATTATAGGTTATAAAAAAAAGACAAAGCATTATTAATTCGAGATATAAAATAAAATGAGAATGTCAAACTTAGAAAAATTGCCAAAATAAAACAATTAAAATAAAATTTAATTGAATGTTAAGCAGTTTTAATGCAGGTTACAAGCATAAAAAAATAAATAATATAAAATGTATACTTTGAGAAAATAAATTCTACTTGTATGAATAACCTTATAAATGCGAAGATAAAATCAAATGAAGTTTTAGAATAAATTTTATATGTCAAACAATTAATATTATAGTAACCTTTTTCTCCAACTGATATATTAGCTATCTTTTGCACAGTATGATGATGATGATGATTTTTTTTTTTTTTATATGAAAGAGAGCAATTTTTCTTAAGCATATAATATTTGTTTTCGTATAATTAAATAACTCTCAAATACTTCTAGATAAAACAAAGAAGTTTATATAAGGGATTTCAGAAAGGACATAATACTTTAATTCAATAATAGTTTGAGAAAAATGTAACAGTTTACCTGTGGTACAGCACCATGCTCTTCTTGTGAGAATGCAAAACCATCTAAATAAAAATAGAAAAGAATTTAGCTTACACAAATCTAAGAAAATCCTACTTTCATGATAAGAACCTATATCTAATCTTTTAAGTTGTAAATAGATTAAAAAAGAAACATTTAACAAAGAATTCAGAAATCAATTATTTATACAAATATATAAATTTTTTAAAGGAAAAAACCCCTTAAATTTATATAGAGGTAATTTAGAACAAAAAGAAAATTAATGCATATACTCGTGTACAAGTCGACTCCCCTAATTCTTAAGCAAAATTTTGAAAAAAATTGATTTTTCTTGTATAAGTCGAACCACATTTCTGGTAGTATGTTGAAAAAGAATTTGTAATCGAGGATAAAAAAAAAAAAAAAAATTCATTAAATTAGTAAACTTTTTTTTTTCTACGTTTCTAATCAGACCTTTTTTTTAAATTCATCATTTTAAAACTGTATGATTATGTAAAACCAAAGAAGCTTAAACTATTTTGAAACCTATTCACATCAATTTAATGATACTTAAAAAGAAAAAATTCTTTCAAAAATCTATTCAAGTTTTATTTACAAGGGTAAACAACTTCTTAGACTGCTAAAATATAGTACTTCTTTGTATTGTAGGACTTTTGGCAGAGATATCTAGAAGCATTCTCACATTTAACTCTTTTTTAATACGGGGATTAAAATGTTGAAAGGAATGCCCCTGTATTGAAGGGAATTCTATCATAAGAGAAAATGGGTACAGAATAATTACAGGGGCATTATTGTTAAGCTTTTTTTTGTCAATCACAGGGAAATGACCATTGTCTGCTTTTATCCCTCTCTCTCCAACCTAGACCCATGTGCGATTACTTAAAAGACTTGCCCATTTACTGATTATCTGCAATTTATTTTTTTAACTCATCTATAAGTTTACACCCTATTCTCAACTCCCAAATTTTGTCTGAAATTCTTTGACTTATAAACAAGTATATACAATATTTAAAAACAGAAGACTGGCCGATAAGCATCAATTTTCAGAACCTTATCAAGGAAAAATTCCCCTCCTCTCCTTTTTCTAATATCTTTTGATTGTTTTAATATAATTTAGGATATAAATTTACTTTAATATTTTTGTTTGAAGATTATTTAAATGCGTTATTGAAGATCCAAGGGAAAGGTTTAGTTTCGAAATTTTAATATCTTACAATTACCTTTTTTAACACTTTCCAATAAAGTTGTAAAGTGTTTATGCATTCGGTTTGTCTGTCTGTCTGTCCATGCTCTAACTCCCATAAATATACTCTGATTCTCATGCAATTGATAAATGTTATTTAGGGTCACTAAAGCATGTTTGTATTGTATATGAAATATGTGGGGTTAATAGTTCATTTACAGGGGCACTCAAAAGAATTCCATTACATTATGCTTTATAGGGAAGAATCATTTGCAGCGTAATTTAATGACGTTATGCTATTTCGAATGTATTGAAACAAATATAAATTACTGAATTTCACTACAGGATGATTACCGTAGAATAGGGCATTTACAGCACTTGTCGTTCATTTATAGGGACACTAAAAAAATTGGTTACAGTACTGTTGTTGAGTAATAATTGTTATAAGTATGATTTAAAATTCGGCATGAGTTTTAAAATTTAAATAATTTTTGCATGTTACTGTATATAAATTGTATACCTCATATACAGGGCTGCACAAAACAATTCTCATACCAATCTTCCTTATTAGAAGAAATTGTTGAAGGGGAATTTTCTACTGAGGTATATGTATTTCTTAACTGAACTTAATTTTGGCATGCATGTAATTAATAGATACATATATATACAGTAAACTCCCGATTATCCATGGAATTGAGTGGTGCGACTGTCGCGGATAGGCTGATTTCACAGATAATCCGCAAAATTTTGAAAAAAAGGGAACAAATCAACACAAATATGTACTTGAACAATTTATACACATAATAGGTAACATAAACATGCATTTGAAAAAATTTACATGCACAATGGGTAACATAATTATACTTATTACTTAAGGAATAATAAAATTATCCACTACTTACAAACTTGTAGATTTACTTCTTCAGAAAATCCGTCAAAAGTTTGTTTTTTTTTTGTATTGAAACACTTCTTCTTTATTTGGGATTGAAGTTTTTTTAGCTCTATTTTATCATAAAGTGACACGTCATCTTCTTCATCTAGACACTGAATAAGGTCTTCAATGTGAGCTAAAGCTGCATCGTGACTCACCTTCTTTTGCACCTTACTATTTTCTTCATCACTCTCTTCGAAATTCATACCTAATGTTTCTTCTACAATTTTTTCATCATCTACATGCTCGAAGCCTGGATTGTTAGCATCACAATTAATCCATTCAATGATATTATCTTCATCGACATTTTCCCCACCAGCAACAGATTTTGCTAAATTCGCTAAATCATGAACGGAAACTTCTTCCTCTTCAGATTCTACTAGAGATTTTTCTACACTTGGCAAAATCTTCTGCCAGGACTTCAATATTGTTGATTTCTGAACTGATTTCCAAGCACAGGTTCTGCAACTGGATTAGCTGCACCTGCTCTGCTTTGTGCCATTGCCACCTAGAATACAGACCTAGAACCTACTCTAGGTGGCAATGTTTGTGCACGTGACTGTTCCACATTTTCAAATAGAATTTATGTTTAGTAAAAAGCGTCGAAAACTCACTTACATTGCAGAATAAATCCCATCTCACGGATGGGAAAGAAAAAAAAAAGAAAAATTTAGACTCTCAGATAATCTGCAAAGTGGATAAGCCGCTCACAGATAATCGGGAGTTTACTGTATATATCATATACAGGGCTGCTCTAAGAATTCAGATAATTTTCCAATTGTAGATGGGAATTCTGAAATTGGGATTTCAAATGTGTTATCTGTTTCCAAATGGCTCAATTACACATCCTATTTCAACTTATTAAATAGTGAAGTTTTGTTACATTATTCTAAATGTGTTGGAAAGTGTTTCATAATCTATTCTTGATGCATGATTTTTTTCTTTCTTGTTTTTAGATGAAGTGCTGATAATACTATTGTAGTTTTATGCATGTCTTACTTTATATTTTACATATTAACAGATATAAAAACTACAATGATGTTATAAAATTTTACAATAATGTAATACCTTAATAACTAAAAAAAAAAAAAACCCTTTTTAAATAAGACTAAAAGAATTTGGTAATCCTTGTTTACATCGCTCACCTGCAAGAAAAAGTGACACAATTTGAAAAAACATTATTTTGCATTTTATTCTACTAATAGGTGTGTCATGCTACAGGAAAGGCATTATAAATATAGCTATCTGGAAAACATCTATATTACATTATGTGTCACTTTTCCACATCTTAACATGTGAAGTAATGAAACAAGAAAAATGAGACATCTCGAAAGGACACAAGTGCATACTCAAAAAAATTAAAACAAAATTGCTTATATATTTATGCATATGTTCTTTGTATATATATATATATATACCTATATACACATACAGTGTGACCCCAAAAATTCGGCAACTTCAAAATTATGGCATCAATGTCATCCCTCTCGTTCTTTTCTTACACTTTCAATTTACGACAGAAAGAAAATAGCAATTGTTTCCGTATTTAAAAAAAATGAACATTTAGCAGGTAGCGAGGTTGCTGACGCTGTACTAAGTGGAACTCCACAGATAATGCTAGTCACTAATTCCCAACATAGAATTAATTTGAGATTAGAATTAATATAGAATTATTTAAATGAGTTACTGAAGATCCAAAGCATAGGTTTAATTAATTTGAGTTCATGAATCTCAATTTTTTTCTATATAGGAATTGATTGATGTTTCTATTGATGTTTTTTTATTATAAACATATAAAATATAATCTGCAAGTTGTTCAAAGAATATTCTTTGAATAGCTTGCTGACGATATTGCATTTATTTAGTCAGATATGCCCAAATATGAACACTGGTAAGAAAAAAAAAGTCTCAATAATTCAGATCGAAAGTTGTGCTTAAAAATCATCTTAACCTGCTTCTATTATAAAACTTACATAGACTATTTATCACTTATATTATAACTGAAAAACATTGAAATTTCAAAATTCACTCGTTTAAAAACAGTGGTGAAATTGATATCATTACAATCACAAGCACTTAGCAATTTTTTCTCGTAAATCACAGCAACATGATGTTCACCAAATTGTATGGAGCATTAGCTTTGACAATAAAAGTTTTTCGTTTTATTCTGAAAAATCTATCAAGGTTTCATCGCAGCATCTGATTGATTTTTTAGTGTATACATAGATTGTGCAATATTATTTTTCATAGTTTTTTTGAGAATGTGCCTGATATGTGGTGACATCTTGAACTGGGAACCCCCCCTTCCTTGCACCGACTCTTAAATTTGCCTTACCTTTCACCACGGCAGTTGCTCTTGAACTGGCTAATGCAGCACTGTGTATCACCTAGACAGCTTACGACTGATTGCGACTAATGCCAAGTTAACTACTGTGACAGATATTGCTGCATAGTTACTGTGAGTGGTTTCCAAGACAGCTTGATAGAAAGATGAATAAATGACTACATTAACTCATAAAATACCGTTTCAGTACTAAACTTTATGCGGTGGACTATTATAACTAAAATTCACCTACAGAAGTCTTTAACAATAGTAATAGAGCTCCAAATGAAACAAAATTTCACTGGTATTTATAGTTGAGCTGCAGTGATTGAAAAAAAGGAGTGGCCTGCGAGACTGCTAACAACACTTAAAATTTAATTTAAATGCCTAGAAACTCTTAAGAATCTTTGGTTGATTCTTATTTTGATGCAAACTAATATTTTTGTTAATTGTTTTATTTATATTCTAGAAACAACTCATAGTGTATTAAATATAATCCAACTTGAAAATGCATAACTCAATTAAAAACCACATTCAAGCAATTCATGTTCATACTCAGTAATGCTTACGGATTCTTTGCATATGATTTCCTCTCACATGATTTACAGCATTTATACATGCCACATAGTATGCACAGTTTAAGTTAAATTCAAAAATCTATACCATAACTGAAAACATATTTCCAGTAATTAGGGCTAATATTAACTTATATTTCATATACAATATTGCGACCAAAATCTTATGTGTCCTTGTGAACAAATGATAAAGGCAATGCACAACATTTCTACAGCAGGTACCCTAGAGAAAATGTCTGTAATGTGTATCAATTTCATTATATTTGAAATAGTGTAACATAATTAAAATATGCTCCAAGCAGTTTTTCCAAGTAGATTTTTATTTAACAGAATTCTTTTGTGTGTTCATGTAATAGAATAACAAATGTTTTCCACTCAATATTCTACTTTATGTATGTTTTAGTTCACTTCATAAAAACAAAATATAAATGCTACACACTTTACTTTAAGTAGTGATTGTGCTATAACAAATGGCAATAACATATACAAATTACAGGGCAATTCAAGTATATTTATGAGACATAGTTAAAACATTATGATTAAGCTAAATCCACATTTTTACATGTACTATTTTGTGAGGCACCAGAAATTTGACAAATTGTGCTGCAAGAAAAATGTCCATTCAAAAGGGGATTTACATTTAGGAAGGTGGGAAATAAATTTACTCAATCCTCCCTATCACTTTTACGTCCAGATTCTTTAAGGTTTTTGCTTTTATGTACGCTTTTACAACTGCATGCACAGCTAAGTACTGTAATTTCATGCTGCAGTAAAAAAAGACGAATCTTCTTTTGTCTCTCCGGTGAAATTTACTTTTGTCGAGTTGTGTCACTTTTCTTGTGGGCGAGCAATATGTTTAAGCCAGTTTACAAACATCAATGACAAATTCATGAGCATTTAGTAAATTTAATACAATTCATTCAGAAATTGGACTCATATATGAAATAAACCAAAATTTCAGAACATATCTTACGTTGCAATTCCATTTCTAAAGGAACAGCAGGTACATGGGATGAAGGTCTTCTAAAAACATTTTTAAGTAGTCTGGCAGTCTCTGTAAGCCTAAAACACAGTCCAAAAATAATAGATAAAATATAAAGTAACAATAACTGGCACATTTAGGATCAGATTAGAAAAATATAATATTAAGGCAGAATTAGCTTAAATTTTAAGTTAATAAGTTGTTAACTTAATAAGTACACACAGATACATGCATAGAAAACATACATTTTAAGTGAAAGTCAGAAAAAATTAGTATACCTCAACCTAAGCAATTTTTTTGTTTAAATCTTACAGATTTTCAAAACATTTTTCAAAAGAGCTTATTATTTAAAAACAAAAGAAACACTACACTTATAAGCAGTTAAGGTCAAAAGTGGATTATCATCACTCATGTTAAGTACATACACCGTGATACTATATTAATCTTTAATTTCAATATCCACAATATCTGCAGTAAATGATGATAAATTTGATGCAGATGTTACTGCAAATATATGTGACTTTTGAAACATCATCCCTTTGATGTTCTGATATTCTTCAAGTTTGATGATCATCAAGCAAAAACTAAACAAAAACATTCAAAAATAGCATACAAATATATCGAACTATGAATGCAATAATAAAATGTATTTATAATAAGTGGCACCAACTTATATAGGCCTGTGGGTATAGAGCCCACCCAATAATTAGCTCTTCTGGTCCACCTAATTTTCATTATTCTATTTTTGTGCTTATTTATTTTTCAATTGCTGAAAAGAAATTATTTTGCTGACATTTACAAAATTATTTTGTTTGAAAATACGGTAAAGATTAATAAATGAATAATGATAAATAATGCTAAAAATATAAAGATAAATAAGAAATAACAGATACACAGGAGCCTAAAGCACAACTTGCCCCTTTCGCTCCTTCATCGTAAAATAATATATACAGTCATTTTCCTCTCAAAAAGAGATTTCCTGTATATTTGCGAATTAATTTTTCTTCCTAAATACACTAAATTTGTAGTTGTTACTATTCCACTTTTTCTATTTTTTGGATTAAGGGGATTTCTTCACTCACTTGAAAACACCAGTTGCCTAATATTAAACCTGTGGGCAGGTTGTTTTTGAATCTTTTGTTTAAATTAGAATATTTAAGAATGATTTTTTTTGCATAAAATTGCTGAAATTGATCTCTAATAGGGCTATTTTTTACTTTTTCGATTTCAGTTGCATATTTTTTTTTATTAAAGGTACTTTTGATTTCGGTAGTAAACTTCTTAGTAACCAAAATCGAAAAAGTATGAAATGGCCCTATCAGAGATCAAGATTAGCTATCCTATGGAAAAAAAAAATGTTTACAAATATTCAAATTTAAACAAGAAATTAAAAAACAAACAGCCCATAGGTTTAACATTAGCAAACGGGTGTTTTTGAGTGAGTGAAGAGTCCCCTTAAAGGGTCTTTCAGTAAATGCTGCCAAAGCTTTTTAAGACAATTTTCAACGTGTGTCAGCTCATATATATATAAATATTAAGTGAAAAACTATTTGATTCCAAGTCACTTCAGAAGTCATGTCTGCAAATTTCATGCTTTTTACGTATACAAATAGCAGTGTCATTTTACACTAAATTGATTTTTAACCCACCCAATATTTTTGAAAAGTTTATTGTTTATAATTGTTGTCATTGTTTATAATCTCTCTATTCTAAAAAAAAGTAACTACCGCTGTCACCGCCGCCGGTTTTGAATTTTTTGTGACCGGAGGTCTTTCTTCGTTAATATTAAGAAAAATAATGCATACAAAAATATGAAAATCGGTAGTATTATACAGAAATGTTTGATAAACACGCTGATGCAGACAGTTTTCAAATCGAAGAATTATTTTAAGAGATATTTAATGCTAAAGTTGGACAAAATCGTTCCACTAAAAAAGTTTTATAGGAGCAAAAACTATGCATCGGAATTTAATAATTTTTAGATCATTTTATACGTTATAATTTCCCGGTGTGCAGAACTCATTAATTTTTTTAATTTGACTCATTTTTCGAGGTTTCATTTCTATTTTAAATTCAAATTTTCAGCATTTCGAGAGATTTTTTTACTTATTTCAGAAAATTGTACTAATTTAACATGTTGCCAACTGTATAAACGGAAACAATAATGTTTGCTTCAAATTAAAAATTTATTTACACTTGACTATTATGAACAGAAAAGATACTTTCAAATTAAAATTAAATAATTATGTACAAAAAGCAGGAACTTATTAAAAATTACATCATAAAAAGTATACACGTGAATTTTAAAAGAGAAAGGATATTGTAAAATAATAAATTCATTAACATGCGTTAGAAGTCTTAAATAGGAGAAATTACGTCATATTTACGTCACATTACAGTTATTACATAAAATGAACACAAAATATTGCAAAACAGTTTAACTTTAGAAATTGCGCTAGACATTTGATATTTTGAGAAGATCTTTACAACTATTTTTGTTAGGAAAGCGCAAATAATATTTCATTTCTAACAAAAGTATTTTCACATGAATATTTAAAAGAGAAAGAATAGCTTTGTCAAAATTACGTCAGATTAAAAACGATTAATTTAAAATATCTCATTTAAAAGAACTTTCTTTTCGCTTTGTTAAAAAATACCAGGAGACAAAGACCAGTTACTTAATTCCTTTTATATTAGCTTATTTTGAAATGTTACACGTGTCTACGTCATCAAGTTATTTTTATTTCGACGTTTTATTTGTATTTTTATTAATGTTGTACTATTTTATTTGTTCTTTCGTTATTTAAAATAAAAATTATGTCAATTTGTATAATTTGGCGAGTAGTTTGGTGATTTATATAATTTGGCGAAACTGGTCGACGGGATAATCAAGTAGTACCGCAGCGGATTAGGCATTAAAATTCCCCAATCAAAGAGAAATGAATAGAAATTCGTTTATAGGGAGATCGCCACTGTTTTTTAAATTATAATTCAATCTTTCAAAATCTTTTTAAAGTCGATCAAATTAGCGTGCATTTAGAGTCTGCAGTGTCTGGACGGGGGTTGGCGAGCGTAGCTCGTAGGGGGTCGAGCCCCCTAGTCATTTAAATTAAATGCTGCAAGTTAAATATGTTAAATTAACAGTAATAGTGCTAGAATAACTAATAAATTTAACCATTTAAATATTTCATGTCCTATGTGTTTAAGTTACCTGTCATCAGTGCTGTAGTTGGAAAAAAGTATTTGTGGGAACTCACCTTTTCATAGAGTAGATGTTGATGTTGTCAGATTTTTGCTAACCAAAAAGACAATTTACAACATTTATCCAAAATCCGACTTTTTAATTAACAGTTACAATTATTATATTCTAGTTTTTAGAGTATTGTATTTGTATAGAATTAATCTAAAAGCTATATTTTATCAATCTCATAGTAACATTTTCCATCATGAATCAAAATTTAATTGAAATAACAGAAAACGTACTGGCACATTTATCCCAGAAGTTTCCATAAAGAACGATAATGAGAGATTCTATAGATGTTTTCTGTACTCTTTGATTTACAACAAGCTGTCTCATCTGCTAATCTTCTTCCTGGTCGCAACCAAGATTTCACATATGGTTCAGGACAAAATTCTTTTAAGGAGGTCCTACTCAGCTTATGAATATAAGTGAACTGGCTTTTTCAATAAGGAGTGAATTTCTCACATTGGCCATGATGTTATTCATACAGCTGAATACTGTTTTGTATTCAGACGTTAAAATGGGTATAGTTTTCACAGTCTGGAGAAGAGGATTTAACTCACTAGGCTCATCTCCAGAATTTGATAATTACCATTATAATAAATAACAATTATAGTTTCGATTGAAAAAAAAGAAAAGCTTGTGCTCGTGCGTGATAATTTTTTTTTTACAGTAACAAACCAAATATTTCTGGGAACGGCGTTCCCACCCAACAACAGCACTGCCTGTCATTGGTCGCAATTTTTTTAACACCATTACCACTGAATGCATGTGAGTGTAATAAAAATACAGTCGAGTCTCTCTATAACAAAACTCCATATATCGAATTTCTCTATACAACAAATTTTTAGTAGGAATGGTCCCTTTTTCCCATAATCTCATGAAAAACAGTCTCCATATAGCAAAATATCTGTCTCCATATAACGAATTTTTTTCATAAAATGTTCTTTATTTATTGTTTTATAAAAGCTTCTAAATTGCATGGAATCAATTTTCCATCACTGATTAGTGATTTATCATTCAGTACTGAATTTTTTTTATCTTACTTTCCTACTTTGAATCTCCTTGTTTATTATGCCCAACAAATTCATCTCTCCTCCCACCCCCCAACACACACACACACACACCTTCCAACATACTTAAAACAGTGTCAATTGGATTGTTATACATATAAGAGCAGGATCAGAGAGGTAAATTGAAGTTTAAGGCGATTCAGAATTCAAATTTAGGAAAATGTTCCAGATACAATTTTTCATTCCTTGCTAAAGTGTGATCATTTTTTGGAGAGTAACAATTTTGAAATCAAATCAGCGAAAAATTAAAGATTTCTTCGTCTAAAATTAATGTAAGTTTTCCTCATGTGATTTTTAATATGCTTTAAATAAATGTCTGTTCTCTTTTTTAAACTGTTTAAATAATTAAGAAATACAATATTAGGGTAAAATTTATAGTTAAACATTTCAAATTCTAATTAAACAACTCAGAAATAATTTTATTCAAAATTTACACATTAAATAGGAATTTTTACTCATTCTCCATACAGCGAATTTCTCTATATAACGAATTTTTTACTGGAACAATGGATTTCGTTATATAGAGACTCGACTGTAGTTTAAAAAAATTTCTTTAGGTGAAAAACATAGTTTGCATAAAAAAAAACCCTCATGGAATTTGACTTTTTGTTGTTAACTTTTAATGAAAACATTGCTGTTGTTTCTAAATTAAATACAAGCTTTTAAAGCAAAGCACAAGAAAAATGCCAATAGTCAGCAAACCATGGGTTAAAGAATAGTGATGCAATAACAACAACAAATTCCTCCAATTTCTTGTATCTTAGGAACGACAAAGATTCAATGAACAAGTGCAATATGCAAAAAAATTACACTCTAGAGATTTTATCAATGTCTGTGTGTGAAAAGTATCCTATTAAAAAGGATTTTTTTACTTCAAATATTTTAGTCCCACATTCACTCTTCAAAGTTTCAAATAAAAAATCATCGTGAGAGAAGGGAGGGAAACTTACATAGAGAAAATGTTGAAATAATTTATGGAACAGAATATAAAATTCAGTGCACTTTATGCAAATTAAATTAACTTTACAGGCAACTCAATATTTTTGGAAAATAAATTGTCATATTTACACCACATACATATATATATATATATATTTAATATCAAATAAATGACTAGAAAAAGTATATTTTTTAGGATGAGAGAATCCCAACATTAATTGTGAAATTATAAATCATACAAACATCTCAAACAATCTTAAAGGTTGAGGAAAAGAAAATTTTCTCATGCGGTGCAATTTATAATGGATAAAAAACAAAGTTATGTTTGGAAACACATATACGATTGCAATCAAGTTCTATAACAATTGAAAGAAAAAGTTAAAATATATATAGTACATGCAAAAAGCAAACCTTCCTACAATACTGTGTAAAGATTAACTGGGCAATGAAACCACTCCACCTCCTCCTGAATAAGACCAAATAACTATCAAAAATATCTTATTTTAAAAGTAAACATGCATTTAAAATCTTATTAGGTTGTTACATTCCTCTTGGTACAGTAAAACCTCCATAATTGACATTCCTGAATAGTGGGCACCTCTATTTAGCAGACATATTTTAAATTACCAACATCTATATATTTGTACATTTTTACCTCTAAATTGCAGACACCTCTGAATAATCCATAAATTCCAAGCTCATGAGGTGTCTGTTATTCAGAGGTTTTACTGTATTGAAGAGGTCCCCCCCCCCCCCCCCCCTTGAGTGCAAGTAAAAATTCTCCTTCAGAACAGAATAAAAAATAGACATTATATAAAGGAAAAGGTACTTTGAAAAAATAAATGATGTAAAAGAAAGTACATGCAGAATTAAAAGTAATAATACACTGATACATACTACTTATTTTAAGGTGTATATATATTTATTTTTATGGCAAATATATTTTCTAAAATATTTTTCTAAAATTGATAGCAAAGTAGGAAGTATGTTTCATTATCATCCATATTTTAAAACTTATATATATATAAAAGAAACCTTCTAAAATTAAGTCACATTAAAAAATTATTGAATTAAAAAAAAAACTGCATATCATAACCAGTTTGGGTAACTCTTTTTTGGTAAATAAAAAAATTAACATTTTTTTATATAGAGGGAAAATTAAATTAGGAGTGCTCTAGAAACTAGTAGGTTAGTCATCAAAAAACTTTTTTCTATTTAAATGAAATTGTCTGCATCCAAAATTAAACGAGTATTTGTTCTTGAGACATAGCTATCATGTAAACTGTGAAAAACAGACCATAGAAGTGCCATCTGTGGGATGATTTTCATCGAAATCTAATAAGGATCTATTTATGTCAGGATCTAACAGAACATGAAGTTTGATGAAATTCCACACATTAGTTCTTGAGATATAAGTATCACTGAAATCGTGAAAAATGCAGCATAGCAGTGTCACCTGTCAGGCAATTAACACCAAAAACTAATCAGCAACAGTTTATTATGGTTGTTGTGTTACATATTAAAAATCTAAAACCTTTATTTTCATTCCATTGCCATATATTCAGCAAAATTCATCTGCTGATAGAGTAACAATTTCTTTATTTATATTTGTGAAACCATCTATTATTCTAAAACCTTCATCATTAATTAATCATATCAAAAATCTAAAACATTTATTCATGTTTTAATATATATTTAATGGATTAAAATATTTATTCTCATACCACTGCCAAAATTTTAGCAAAATTCATCATGAACTTTGGCAGATGTATCCAATTACACAGGTCGGTTTTCATAGCGACGTTACACAAAAGAAATTAGCTTTATTTACTTTTTTTTTTTTTTTTTTTTGGAGAGATAAAGTTATTGGATTGAGATTGAATTAAAGGGGCTTGTTTATTTTAAATTTTAAGAGAATAAATATTATTAAATATGAATATTTTAACTATTTAGAAAATGAAATCCTGTGTTATATTTTTATGACACAACATTTTATACTTAAGATTTCTGGGTTAATACGAAAAATTTATATCTGCCAAAGTTCATGATGAATTTTGCTGAAATTTTGGCAGTGGAATCAGAATAAATATTTTAATCCATTAAATATATATTGAAACATGAATATTAATAAATAGAGGTTTTACATTTTTAATATTTAACACTTAGGTACTATTGCTGTTTAGCCTGACAACGTGATGTTTTAAAAAGTAAATACGAAATTTATTGATTGTTAAAAGTAAATGATATTATTATTTAATTTCATAAATACTGATAAATAATGGAAATTTAATTTAAATAGGAGATATTATAATAAATATTCATTTATTTTTTTGAGAGATAAAGTTATTGAATTGAAGGAGTTTGTTAGTTTTAAATTTTAAGAGGATAAATATTATTAAATGTAAATATTTTAATTATTTAGAAAATGAAATGTTGTGTTACATTTTTATGAAATAACAATGGTCTAATTGAATCTGCAGCTTGATTAAATTCCACACTTAGTTCTTGAGATAGAGCACCACAAAATTTGTGTCACGTACAAACATTTTCTAAAAAAGTCAAAGTGTGTTCAGGACCTTCTAAAACACACAAATCCATCGAAAACTGCAAGCTAAAATTTTTCATGAATCCAATACTTCTTACTTGTAAAGATAAAAGTAAAAAAAAAATAAATAAATAACTATAATAAGCAGTAATTTACTTAAATCATATACAGTATAGGATACATTATACAGAATTCCGAAATCCAGAAAAAAATATTTATTCGAAAATTTTGTAAATTTTTACTAAAATTTTACAATTTCTGAAATTTAAGTTTTACAGATTTCTAGATCTTTCCTTCTCTTTTTTTTTTTTTTTTTTTTTTTTTTGTTTTGTTTTGTTCAGACCATTGTGTTTTAATACCACTAAAATATGTTACTTCAGTGGCAGGGGAAAACTAGATAACTACCTATGTGGATAAAAAATACAGTAAAATTCGTTTCAACTGGCTAGAACAAATAAAATTAATTGATTTTACTAAAAGTTGATTTGTGGGCTTAAATATTTTTACAAATGTTCTGTAAATATGCTAATACTTCTTGACAGATAAATGCTCTTGCACTTTTGCACCATATTGTGTTACAAACACCGCTACAATTTGATGCCATGCTGCTATACCCTGGTTCAAAATTAGCAGCAATTTTCCTGGCAAACTTACCACATAATTCCAGAAATAGCTCATTTTAGCTGCCAACTATTGACTTTTATACGAATTGTTGAAGAATAATCATTTAAATTTTTATAAAACATGGTGAATAGCACTCGGGATATGCCTGAGATAATAACATTCACATAAAAGTAGTTATTTTTATAAATATCAATCCAAATTTCCTGCCATATACAAAGTTTTCTTGTTCTAAAAAAGGAAGGGAAAAAAAAAACCTTTTAAATATGTTACTAACTTACTCAAATAAATGCTTTGGAATTAAAAATGTAAATTCTACATCCTCCCCAGAAAAAAATTACATCATATTTAAAACCCTCTGAGCATCTCAGAGCTTTCCTGCATTTTCATAAAAAGGTTTGTAAAACTAATGTTATAAATGTTGCTAAACAAATCTCTCTATTCTAAAAAAAAGTAACTTACACTGTCACCGTCACCGGTTTTGAATTTTTTGTGACCGGAGGTCTTTCTCCATTAATATTAAGAAAAATATTGCATACAAAAATATTAAAATCGGCGGTATTATAGAGAAATGTTTGGCAAACACACTGATGCAGACAGTTTTCAAATCGAAGAATTATTTTAAGAGATATTTAATACTAAAGTTAGACAAAATCGTACCATTAAAAAAGTTTTATAGGAGAAAACACTATACATGGAAATTAATTCATTTTATATGTTAGAATTTCCTGGTGTGCAGACTGCATTTGCTTTTTTAATGAGACTCATTTTTTGAGGTTTTATTTCTATTTTAAATTCAAATTTTCAGCATTTCAAGAGATATTTTTTACTTATTTTAGAAAATGGTATTAATTTAAACGGTTGTCAACTGTATAAACAGCACAAACAATAATGTTTGCTTCAAATTAAAAATTTATTTACATAAACAGAAAAAAAACCTTTCAAATTAGAATTAAATGATTATGTATAAAAAGCAGGAACTTATTGAAAATTACTTCATAAAAACTATATTTACAGGTGACTTTTAAAAAAGAAAGGATATTGTAAAATAATAAATTCATTAACATGCGTTAGAAGTTTTAAATAGGAGAAATTACGTCACATTACACTTATTACGTTAAAATGAACAAAAAATAATATTGCAAAACTGTTTAAATTAACAAAATTGCATGAGACATTTACTTGACATTTTGAGATGATCTTTTCAACTATTTCAGTGCAAATAATACTTCATTTCTAAGAAAAGTATTTTCACATGAATATTAAAAAAAGAAAGAAAAGTTTGGTGAAAATTACGTCAGATTAAAAACGATACATTTAAAATGTCTTATTTAAAAGAACTTTCTTTTCGCTTTGTTAAAAAATACCAGGAGACAAAGACTCTGTTTACTCAATTCATTTTATATTAGCTTATTTTGAAATGTTTAACTGATTTTATTTAATCAAAGACGAAAACAGCCATTGTATCTTTTAACAGCAGCTATTTTTCCCTCATTCTCAGTGAAGAAACTGTGTTTATCTCTAATCTTGATTTAAGTTTTATTGGTGAATTTAGTACTTAACTTCGAAATCTACCTCCGCCTGTAGGCCAAACCGACAGGGATTTTTCAAAAATTATAATTCAATGTTCCAAAATATTTTTAAAGCCGATCAAATTAGCATGCTTTTAGAGACTACGGTTGGCGAGGGTTATGGTTAGAGGAAGTTGTTAGAGGGGGTTTGTGAGCATAGCTCGTAGGGGGCCGAGCCCCTAGTGTTATACACCAAAACTTTTCTTTTCTACCAAACATCTCCCAGTCAGGGATAAAGGAACCAAATTCAATAAAGAAAGTATCACATCCAATTTTAACAGAATATCTAATTTTTAATGGTAAGTAAATAAGCATCTTGATGAAAGTTGTAGCAAAGACAGATAAGCAAACTACAATGAAATTTGAATAACATATATACGAGATAATTATTAAATAAATAATTAAAAAATTGGTGCATTCATGTCAAAGATATGTACACTCATACATTAAAAAATATGGGTTACAAATAACTTTTCTTTGGGAAAAAAAACTGATTTCAAGGGATTGTTTCTTCCCACAGTCTTTTTGTGCCAACCCCTATTGTTATTTACATTAGAGTCTTGTATCAAAATTCTATTTTCATTGACCCAAATCAGAAAAAATATTTTTCATCAACCTAAAATTAAAAACAAATGATTCATATTTTAATGAAAGTATGGAAAAATACTTAATATCTCTAATATAAGGTTTATTTTTATATAAAAAAATGAACATATATATATACTGTAAAATCCCGATTGTAATCTGCACCTTGAAAGTAAGCTCCCCCACCCAATGTTAAGTAGTTTTAATTTCCTTTTCCATTACCAAATAGGAGCTCCCACCCCCCCCTCTTTCACAAACTTTTTTTGTGGAAAAAATTGATTTAAAAATTGGATATAATTTTGAATCTTTTAACTTTTTTGGTGGATTTCCATATGTTTTTAAATAATTTTAATGAAATCTCCCTCCGTCTGCATGAAATGTCTGCTTCCCTTCTTTAACCTCCTTCCCCAGTACAAAAAGTGTAACTTCTTGAAAATCTTAATTCTTTTGTTCTATTTGTTATTCGCTAGTAATAATAAATATACAATCAATTATCTAAATTACACTGCTTCATTCCAAAGTTCCTCTGACCCCAACCAAGCGAAGTTTAAAATCTTTACAATTATTTCTAAAAATAATTCTGCCCTATTTCTTATTTTGTAATAAGATGATTTGCCTAAAATATCATGTAGATATAAGTCATCTACATGTAAGGCTCACCCATCTAAAATCTTCATCCTCTTTGAAATTTTTGCTCCACCCTTCTTCTGCAAAGGAGGGGGGGGGGGGTGTGTCTAAATATGTGAGAGGAAAAAAATAATTTTCTTTTTTGTAGTTCGGCTTTTCTCACCCCTGAATCACATGTATATTTTATGTTTAAATAGAGCAAAAAAGGATTTTATATTGTGTGTGTTTGAGGGGGGAGGGGACAAAAAAAAAAAAAGATAATTTTTTCCTGAGAGGATGAGAAATAATTTAGGTGATTATTTAAATATTTTTAACACAAAATCACAAATCAAGCAGAAAAAAAAGAGAAATAATTTAGGTGATTATTTAAATGTTTTTAACACAAAATCACAAATAGAGCAGAAAAAAAAAATTTGAAGAATTTTACAGATTTGAAACTGCATGAGATGCAGGGGGGGGGGGGGGGGGGGGATGTTCATGATATGAAGGTGGGGGGACAGGGGAAAAGCAGAGATTTTGGAAGGAGAGAATAATTTAGATTATTTATTGCTATGGTATATTGAACAGGTCAGAAAAGAAATTTAAAATTAAAGAGTTTTATAGGTTTTAAATTATGCATGTTTGATACCAGAGGATGGGCAAAGGGGGAAGCAGTTTTTTTTTTGGGGGGGGGAGGCTTAGATGATTGATCAAATATTGTTGCAAAAAAAATAACAAAGAAGTAATTTTGAAAAAAAAAATAAATAAACATGTAAAATTTTGCTTAGGGATTTTTTGTTGGGGGAGATTTCAGGGGCAGGGGGGCATTTATATATATATATACATATATATTTACAAATTGGAAATCTGCTGAAATACGGAAGATTCTCACCCTTGCATTTGCCTTATCTACTACTAAATTAATGGTAAAAAAGGGGTTTAAATAATTTTAAAAAAATTTTGATTTGCAAATTTAGCCCCTTTGCAAATTTAGCTTCTTTTGCTTTTGAAAAAGAGGGGCTTTCAATTGGGATTTTACGATATATGAAAGATATGAAATAAAAAATTATTCTAAAACTCAAAATTCAAATTAAAGTTCAAGATTTAAAATTAAAATTTTAAGTTTAGACTTGATAACTTTTCATTCTAATACTCAAATTGAAAGTTGGCCCTGTTAAGTTTGTTTTCCATCCCAACATTTATTTAATTTTAAAGCAGAAAATAATGACATTAGTAAAATATCCCTTTGTTTGCAGTGGATGATGTAATCAAGACTAGCACAAAGTCTTGGTTTCGTCATGGGCTCCAATTATAAGTAAGTCAATATTTGGTGATCCCCCCCCCCCCCCCTATTGATGCCCATTAAAATTGGGGCTTTTTTTCAAGATTTGTTAGTAATTTCAAGCTACTCTGGACGTTTTACTAAATGACTGGTTAAAGTCTAGAATCACTAGATTGCTGGTTACTGACTTGTTGTCACTAGATGACTAGTTAAAGCTTATAAAATCTCAAAAAAGATGAGAAAACAGGCAGGCAAAGATATAATTTTTAGATTCTAATGAAATTAAAAAGGAACTACAGCAGAAAAGCCCCCCCCCCCCCACCCACCCTTTC